>CAUWAG010000013.1:1200000-1800000 GCA_963556695.1 Anthostomella pinea
AGTATTTTATACTCCCAGATAGCCTCTGACCTCCACGATGACTGGATAACAACGCGCGCCATTACCAATCCTTTGAAGGGATAGAAAGCGGGTTTCCCAGCCCTTTATAGAGAACAGCCTGATGATACATGAGACTCAATTGGAGACCAGAGAGAAAAGGAGCATCCTCAAGAACAATCAGACGCAAGAGGCAGAGGCTACAGTGGAGGAAACAACAACCAGAGACAGCAAGGGGGCTTAAAAGGTGGATCAAGAGGAGGTTTCAGAGGAGGAAGTCAGGGAGCTTCTGACAAAAGGGGTCAAGACGGCCAAGAAGCTCCCTTAATCACTCAAGCATGCAAGAGATGCTATTATAAAGGGCACCACTTCATAGGGTGCTTTTACCTCTTCCCAAACAAGCGACCAATTAGATAGAAAGTCCACCACGGTATAGAGCGAATGGTCAAAAAACTGCTTGAAAGAGACAACAATCTATCAGAGGAAGTGGCACGAATTTCCAAGAGACAGACACCGCGCAATTGACTCGCAAAAAGGGGTAAGAGAGTACAACATGTGCCAACACACGCAAAGAAGGCAGCAGCATCTTATCTAGCAAATAATACGAAGTCCTTCTACGCAACTGCCCCTTACCCCTTACTCAACTCGTCAATCCTCGACTCTGGCACAACCTTACATATCTTCAATGTTATCACTTACTTTAATAACTTTCACAGAGCTCTAACAAGTGATGGAGTATATACAGGAGACACCTTCATACCAATCCTAGGATACGGAGAAGTAGACATCACTGCTCATGACTCACTGGGACCATTCATCTTGATACTATGAAATGTCACCTTCTGTGAAGGATTTGTGACAAACCTTGTATCTTTATGACAACTCAAAAAGCTTGGATATTACTGGGATAACAAACCTCCTAATAACTATGTCAGACGAAAGGATGATTCAGTGGTGTTCAAACTCACGGATAAGTTTGGGCAATGGGTTGTGGAGGACATACCCCTCGGCGAAACCAAAGCGTCCTTTGCCCTGCAGAGGAGGATGATCAACTCCAGAACAGAAAGAGCTCCAAATAAGGGTAACGAGAACCTCTGGCACTGGCGACTAGGGCATCCTAGCCCTGAAATAATCGCCCAGATTACAAAGCATGTTAGAGGAGTGAGAATTAAGGGTCCCTCTACTGCTCAGTGTGACAGGTATGGCAAGGCCAAAATCAAGAAACAGATACGAAGAACATCTAGGCGACCGTCAACCAAGCCAGGTAGCATCCTGTCTATTAATTTCCTTGATCTTAAGAAGGACTCAGATGGCTACTAGAGTATTATATTTGTCACTTACAGATACCCCGGATATGTGTGGGCATACTTCTTGAAAAGGAGAACTGCAGACAATATAATTAGTGCCCTCTAAAGCATTGTCAGTATGCTGAAAATACGGTTCCAGATCGACGTTGAGGCCATGGGAAGCAGACAACAAGTTCACAAAGTCAAAGGACATTAAAGACTTCATCAAAGATAACCACATCCAAATCAAGCCCTCTTCACCTCACACCCAAGACCAAAATGGAGGCGCTGAACGCTTGGGGGGTGTAATCAGAGCGAAAGCTCTTGCCATGCGCAGCGGAGCCAAGCTTCCAACATATCTCTGGCGTCACATCTACACTGCAGCAGTGTATCTCCACAACCGAATACCATCCTGGCACCACAACTGGAAGACCACATATGAGATGTTCTTCCAATATCTGTCATTTTGAGACGGCCTAGTTACCCCTGACTGCAGAACAATGCATACACACCTATGAGCATATGGCTACAAAATATTTGCAATGACTGCTGTCACACAGGAGAAGAAGGACCGCCTCAAGAAGCTGAACCCAAAAGCCTGAGTTGGCTATCTTGTGGGATATAACGCAACCAATATCTATCTGGTCTGGAACCCATTAACCAGCAAAGTCCATGCTATGCATGATGTGATAGCAGACAAGGATTAGATATTCTCAGAAGACTTGAGCGACCTTAAGGACGACCTCCTGTATGTCAGCGAGAAATAACTAATATTATTTCTAAATAGACATGAGATACCATCCAAAATCCTAGAGGACATTCTAGTGTACCAGGAAGATGAAGATCTTAGCAGATTAATATAGGAGCACCTAGACAGAGATAAGATGGACCTGAGTAGTAATGGTACAGAAGATACCCAGGACAAAGCCAACACAAATAGTAGCAAAGGGACTGATCACCCCTATATATCTACCGTGTTTGAGCCATACCTGACTCAAGAACCCACTCCTCCGCCTCTGGCAGCACTGTTGGCTGCTACTATCAGAGAGCATGTAGAAGGCCAGGTCAAAGCATCGTGCTCCCAGCGAGCAAAAGAAAGGTTAGATGCCTGCTTATTACCTTCAACTGGGGACGCTCAGGCCATACAAAATCGCCACAGGAATTGGGAAGCAGCATTCAATGCTGGACGTGTTGCCAATCATATTTGTTTGATAGATGGCAGGCCGGTGAGCAAAGCCAAGTATAACAAGTACAGAACCTACGGCTCTCGCCCTAGTGCGAAACCATCACACCAAGGAAATCATCACGGCCCAGCCTTAATACCTATAAAAGTAAGGAAGATACATCAACGATTATTATTACCAGAGCCAAAGAACTGGCAAGGTGTCAAGAACCATCTCTACAAGGCTGAGTGGCGTCAAGCCAAGGTTAACCATATCAGCAGCCACAATGAAATAGAATCATTGATAATCACTGATAAATCAGCAACAAATGAACACCAAATCCTGGACTATATCTGGGTATACAAGTACAAGTTTGACAAGCACGGCTTCTTAAGCAAGTGCAAAGCACGCCTCGTGGTTCGCGGTGACCAGCAGAATAAGAACATCTATGAGGATACCTACATATCAACTCTCGGAGGCAGATCTTTCAGAGCTCTCATGGCAATCGCAGCCCGCTTCAATTTTGAGCTCATTCAATACGATGCCGTCAACGCCTTTATCAACACGGACCTAGAAAAGGAAATCTTTATAAAAATTCGACAAGGGCATTGTGAACAAGGAAAGGTCCTCTTGCTAAAGAAGGCTCTATACAGATTACGGCAATCTATTTTGTTATGGCAAAAGCATTTCACCAAAACTCTCACAGACCTTAGCTTCAAACCAGTCGCTCACAAACCCTGTTGCTTCACAAAGGATGACATGATCATCTTCTTCCATGTGGATAATATCATGATGGCCTTCAAAGAACACCATTAGGACTCTATAAAAGTGGTCACAAAGAAGCTCAAAATTACCTATAATCTGACAGGAAGAGAGCCACTACAATGGTTCTTGGGCATAGAGATCATTAGGGACTGAAAACAGCGGCTCATCTAGCTGTCTCAAGCCTCATATATCGATAAGATTACAAGCCATATTGACTGCAACAAGAAGTGCTAAGAGATCCCCATGAAGCCTCAAGAACTTCTCTCAAGCGACGAGCTTGCCTCGCCAGCCTCAATCAACAGATACCAAAAGAAGATCGGATTGATCCTGTACGCAGCGGTGATCACACGACTCGATATCTCTTTTGCTGCCTCTCAGCTTTCATGCTTTAATACTAATCCAAACAATTTATATGCTGCTGCCGCAGAGCACCTATTAAAGTACCTGAAGGGTACCAAGTCTTTTGCTCTTCAATTAGGGGGTAAAGATCTGCTTGAAACATAGAGTGATGCATTGTTTGCTGACAACTGTCTTGACCGAAAGAGTTCACAAGCATATGTAATGAAGCTATTTAGAGGCATTATTGGCTAGAGAGCGAACAAAACAAGACACAGTGACAACCTCAACAACAGAGGTAGAACTGTTATTCCTTGCTCAAGTAGCCAAGGAAGTGATGTTTGTTTCGCGCCTCCTTAGAGAAATTGGCGTATCTTTGGACTATCCAACTCTCTGGATCTGGTGTGACAACCAACATACCATCAAGTTGGTGCGGAAGGACCTCTAAACACTTCAAACAAAGCTCAAGCACGTCGATATCCATAACCACTGGCTAAAGGAAGCTCAACGCAACAGGAAGATAGACGTCGAGTACGTCCAGAGCAAAATGGTGCTTGTAGACAGCCTGACCAAGGCGCTGCCAGCACCAAAGTTCAAGACATTCAAGGAGCAAGTGAGGCTGACAGATATCCATGAGAGACTTGCAGCCCGCAAGCTACAAGAACTCAAAGATGACCTCAAACAGGAAGAGCAACAGACTGAATACTCAGGAACAACGCCAATGGAAGGAGTTGTTCCTTGGAGGGTGTGTTAAATAAGAGCTAGAGATAGATACCGGAAGATCTCCAGTAGGGCAGAGACGCACAGGGCATCTAACCCACCAAGAAGACAAATAATCAATCTCTGCATGCAGAGCAGAATAATCAATAAAATCAATCAACATCCGTGTATTCAACGATATATAACAACCACTTTTTCATAACTTTTAATATATAAGGTCTATATAAATGAAACTTCGTACGTATATAGTTATCTAAGTTAGTATATGTGAGAATTTGTCGTGCGGAATATTCAGTTCATACATGCGTGTTCATTGGTTGTTCTAAGTCTACCTGGTGTGGACGGATTTACACTTAAATACGGCTGCAGTGCGTCTATCCGTGGTGGTAACGGAGCTGAGTGACAACTATCCCACTCACAGGTACAGACCACCTAGGGATACATCATAAGCCACCACCACATCCGATAGTATATAATATTTCAAAGCCGTTTATTTTTAAGTATTTTATTTCTTGAATCATTTATGGTCGTGTAAGATGTAGTCCTCCATACAATTTATATGGGAAACAAGGTCGGCATAGACCTCGGGCTAAATCTATTATAACTTTCTATTGCCTTATACCACGGCTTTAAGGCGTATATTATTTTGATGCTGTATCATTCTTCTACTTACAGGAATTTTGCTAAAATTATACAATGTGAATAGCCTCAGTTACGTATAGGTGCAAATTGGGGTGTTTTGGTGGTGATAGTGGGGTTTGGCTGTACGAGATGTGGGGGTGTACGAGAAGTAGGGGGGGGATGGTGTCAAACAGCGTGTATTATGGTTGATCTGGTTGATAACGTGTATTCTGGTCATTCTGATTTGAGTGTTGTCTTTCTGTGAAAATCCTTCTGTGGGCTAGGTGGCCTAAAAATGCCCTATTGGCCTTGTTGGTGCACTGCCACCTCCCTGAACGCCACGGTGGCTTGTGCGCCATCCAACAGATGGTACCTTGGTAACCCATGGCAGTCCATATGGCGGTACAATCAATTCCACTAGAGGTACCCATGCAGAGTGCGGCTCACAAACGAATGCATTTGTCGGGGTTGACGAAGTTGGTGATCCTGTCGTGGTACGGTGCACCTCAAGTCTGTGCCACTCCCCGGCCAGCTCATGTTGCTCCATAGGTAGGCACTTCGTGACACCGTATACACGAGGGAATGGATAACATGACTTGTTGTGTCGGCCCAGGTGCGGGTTGATGAGTCAGGGGGGAGTGAATGCCAACATGACACGGAAGCAAACGTATAAGTCATCCGGCTCCGTAGCGCTGCCACACCATTCTTATGTCAACATTCAATGTCTTCAAGCCCGTTTCAGATTCACGCCGTGCCTATAAAGCTGTCAACGCACGCCCAAGTGCCAGGACCTGGGCCAAAGTGCTAGGCCGCACGCGTTGGGTATTAGAAGCTTTCGCCAAACATGGATTCGACGAGCAGTTCCAGCCCAGCCCAAAAGAGCGCAAGCTACATCGATCCGTCTATTCCCAGCTACCCGTCGAGAGGAAATATCAATAGGGCCGAAAGCGAAACCGAGTCGATGGACAGCTACGACCTCTCCTTCGAAGAGAGGCTCCCAAAAATCCGCGAATTGTGTCAAATGATCTGGCCAGAGATCAATCATACGCATACGCAGGTCGCAGAACTTCGAGGCGGCGGCTGGAACAAGATCATCTCAATCGAAACATTGGAAGATGATGTTGTCCATCAGTACATCCTCCGCATCCCTATGGATCCGTTCGATGTCAGTCAGAACGTGGCCATTCTCACATATCTATGGGGCTGCACCCCTTTCTCGATCCCAAAGGTCATTCATTTCGATACGACGCACGACAACCCACTCGACTACCCCTACATCATCATCACACGTCTAGCTGGACAGGACCTTGGGCAGTGTATGGGGACTTCACCCACTGCCAAAAGCTCGTTGTGGCTCGTGAGCTGGGTAAACTCTACCTGCAGATGCAGACAGTCACTGCTCCCAGCGCAGGTCTAATGGAGGCTGCCGACGATGGACCAAACTTGAAATCCGACTCCCCAGTCAAGTTGGCACCATTCGGCACAATGCAAGTATCGCTGCTAGGCAGACTTGACGAGTCCAAGGTCGCAGCAGAGGAGTATAGCCTCCTGACAGCTGACAACTTCCGCAATGAGCCACCAGGGCTCTCGGCCAAGGATGTCTTGCTGCTCGCATTTCGGCGGAAGATGTACTACTCAAAAGTGGAGGACTTCAGTTGGGAGGTCGACATCCAGGAACGAGCGATCAGGCGATCGAGGATATGTATGACGATGGTCTCCTCGAAGACAAGACCATATGCCTTTGGCATACCGACTTGTTCCCCCGGTACATCATGGTCGACACCGACACCGACGAGGGCACACCTAGGATTATTGGGGTCCTGGATTGGGACCAAGCCGGCTTTGCCCCTCGCTTCATCACTTGCAGGCCTCCTGACTGGCTTTGGGGGCCTGGTGTAGATGTGGCGAATGAGCGAGATGATGGGACAGTGCACGACGAAAACAGTACTGAAGCAGTTCTTGGAAGCCTTGTGTCTGCGTCGGAAGATGAGCCACTAGCCCCGGTCGAGCCACAGAGTCCTGAGGCCAAAGAGATCAAGTCTGCTTTCGATTTGGCCGCCGGAGAGACTTACGTTGCTGCTGCGTACGATTCTTGACTGGTGGTTGCGAGGCGACTGCTTGATCTTGCATTATATCAAGAGTGGGATGATGATGTTCTAGAGAAGTTTGGCTGTGTTTTGGATCATTGGAAGAGCATGCGGCACCAAGACGAGGAGCTGGGAGACGAGGAGCTGGGAGATGAGGAGCTGGGAGACGAGGGAGTGGCAGACGAGGGAGTGGCAGACGAGGGAGTGGCAGACGAGGCGCTACCCATAGCAAGAAAACCAAAATGATCAAAAAAACATTCCCCCGGTTCCCCACATGACAGTATAGCCCGGAACATTAGGTTCAACGCTGGCGCGCTCCGAAGAGACACACATACAGCGACCGTTCCAGGCTGTGAATCGAGCTACACTGTACAGTATAATCCTATTGATAATTAGCAGTTGCCCACTCCCCGACTCGAACCCAAGGGGTCTCCATCGTGGTTTGCTTTCGTCTTACGACTGAGGTAAGTGGGAGTTGGTGACAGTGAGCCAATTTATCTCAATACATATGGCATGCAGCTGCAGCAGGACACCACCATCTGCCCAGCTGGTCACCTCGAGCGACGGTTGCCCCGGTGTTAATCCAGGTCTGCCCTCAGGCATGACATGGCCACTCCCCCTAAGTACCTAGGTACCGGACATACAGCTTGTGCGTCACCTGTAACGGGCCACTGTGCACTGCTTCGGGCCCCAGAGACCGCCCGCAAGTGAAATGCATGTTCCTGTTTGTGCCCGGTGACATCCAGCCGGATGGCAGACAGTACACTGCTAATGATACGATAATTTGCGTGATCACCTGGTATAAGCGCTTGTTCCCTTCAGGCTTCTTCAGAATGATGCCTAGTTCTGGGCCACCCGCCCCTGAGTGAAAAATCCTTACTTCATACTTAGTTCTAATCGATGAGTGTGCTAACCATGATGCTTGCTTGCATTAAGCCACTACGTCCTGGGCCTCTATAACGATTTGCAGTTGCCGCTGCTCATCGAGATGCGTGGGCACTGAACCGCTCTTCGAGTCAGCCGTATCGTTCACCTCATTGTCGACAACCCCCTTGTCCTTGTTGTCATGTCCTCCGTCGTTCCCCCCTTTCAGTATTTCCAATGCTCAAGAGGTCCTAGTATTCTCTAGATCACTGGTGTCCCCGATTGCATAGTCAGCCCATGATGTGGACATGGCCCAGGGTATAGGACTACGACATCCGGCTGTTTACAATGTCCAATTGGTACAAAGGGTCTCATGGCATTAGCATTCGGCCTCAGGTACCCCTTTCTATAACTAGGCCTCAGGCATGAAATTAATAATATGATAACTACATAATATTAAATTTACATGATTTGTAGGTAAACACGTAGATTTGTGATGAAACAGATGATTATCTGGTTGTTAGGGGTGTGTGTACATGTCAATCAAATCATTGGCAGTGCCTCTTGGTCTACGGCTTTTCTCCCACCACCACCACCATCCGCACCCATCTTGTCCTGTCCGCCCGTTCGCCCGTCCACAACACAACACAACACAACAAGACACGACACGACACGACACCATGCCTCGCCGACGCCCTGGTCAAGGCGGCGCGCGCCCCTCGCGCAATGCACCGAAGAAGACCAAATTCCGCAATCTACTCCCCGGTGTCGGCTTCGACTTCAGCAAGGAGCACACCCACAAGCTGCTGGTCGGCGTCGAGTCCGACATCATCAAGGAGCGCATCCGCAGCGCGACCTCGTCCCGCGGCCTCAACAAGGACGTCATCAACCAGACGCTGGGCATGGTCTTTGAAAAATGGCCATCGAAGCCCTCGCCCGGGACCCGACCGACGAGGACGAGGACGAGGACGAGGTCATGCAAGACGCAGGCAACCATGTTGCGGCCGCAGGCCTCCCCGTCATCACCGAGACAACTTCTGGCGAGTTTCGGGCCGCGGCCAAAGATGCAGTCCCGTGGGCCAGGGGCATAGAGGGGCCGACCATGTTCAGACTGGCCGTCGCGCTCATCGCCGCGCACCATGCATACGATGCGGAAAAGCCGTATGCCGCCTATAAGCATCAGTATGGCCGACTGGCCGAGGCCGTCCGCCAGTTCTCCGAGCAGCTCATTGCCAAGGATGGCGAGGGTGGACAGGACTACAACGCGCTTGTCATGATGCAGTACCTGCTGGACGTCGCCCTGGGTACCGACGATGAGGAGGACGACACGGTTGAGGAGCAGGACGACAAGAGCGACGACGAGGACGATGAAGAGGACGACACGCCCACGACTGGAATGAAGCGTGGAAGAGACGACGACGATGGCGACGACGATGACGATGAAGACCTGCAGTTCGGAGCCAAGCGTCGTGAGACAGGACTGAGGGAATGGGTATACTCCCAGGAGGAGAAGTTGTTGGCAGAGGACATTCGTGGCATGGACTGGTGATAAGCTATTGGAAAAGTAGTCGAATGATCACGCACGCGACGGACGATATTCCCCCTGAGACATGAGTTGTGTTCTACCTAATTGTGCTTCAACTATAGGAACCGCCCCCCTGTGACAACCCACCAGAGACATCTGTTCTTTCAAACCCATGACTATCAACATTACCAGTCCTATCACCGCCTCCTCGCGCCGTAGCCATGGATGCTGACGGAATGATAGGAATCCTAACACGCATCCCACCAGCAGGTCGCGGTAGAGATACAACCCTCCGTCCGTCAAAATCCTCTCTGGCGCCCATCTCAAACGGCGAAATCGCCTCCCGCGAAGTCTTCCCCGTCACCGAAGCAAAAGTGCGCGGCGACTCGGCGTCCATCTCTGCCAGGGGCTCGAAGCTCTGCAGCGGTAGCATGGGAAACGAGTCGTCGCGGCTGGAGAGGGACTGGTTCTTGTGGGCCCTGTTGCTCGCGTTGCTGGCGCCGCTGGCGTTGCGGCTCTTCGTGAAACTGGGGATCGAGGGCAGGCGTAGGGAGCGCGGAAGCGACGGAAGCGACGGCAGGGTGGGCATGGTTGGCATGGTAGGCGCGCGGAAGAGGGCGCTCCAGCGTAGGGATGAGCGGCGGGGCGGGATCATGGGCTCGATGATGGAGGATTCCAGGGGACTTTGCGATCCTATCGTGCGGAGCGTTATGTGCGAGTGGCGCTTTGAGACATCGGGCTCTGGCTGCGGTTCGACGGTGGGGAGGACGGGGCTTCGTGCTCGGCTGAAGATCGCGCGCTCGGTGGCTCCTGTACTCCGGGGCAGTTGGTTGCGATGTTCGTCGGGAGAGGTTCGTCGGTTAGAGATGTAGGGCTTGTTGCCCTGGGCTGATGCGCTGTTCACAGTGCTGCGAGTGTCGCCATTCTCCTCTGCTCGACTGGAGTACAATGAATCCCACTTCCCCTTGACTTCGCGAAGGACGCGGTCTAGCTTCAAGGACGTTGCGTACTGACGGTACATGTTCATCGCGTCTTTGGTCATGCCGAAGAATGCGACGATAGCTATGGTGGTTGCGATCGGGACCCAGGGCTGGTTCATGATGGCACCCGGGATGATCCACGAGGGGATGAACAGGATCGAGTTCCAGGGATAGGGCGTTCCCGAGAAATGTACTCGAGCGTAGCTGTACTCCTTGTACGATGAGAGGGTATCCTGGATATTGATGGCGAGGAAGTACAGCATAATCGGAAGGTAGATGGCCAGTATCGAGAGTGACATGTAGTACAGACGCTGTCGCGTACGGTTTGCTCGTGCCGAGGCGGCGGTGTTAGACTTCAGTGCTGCTTGTGACTTCTTTGAGATGGCTCGGAAGCGCTTCCATGTGAGATCTACATCATATCGGTCAGTCCGGAAGCACTCGTCAGGGGATAGGGGTGGGTGATACTTACAGGCGTAAGGCACCGCCAACAAGGCGAACAGCGCAGGCGGGGCATCGTAGACCATGTTCTTGGGCCAGCTGCTGTCGTAGACAGCCGAACAACCAATGAGTGTACCGATGATGTATCGCTGCGCCAGGTCGAAATACGTGAACAGGAGCTGGACAAGCGGTATGGGAAAGATGATGGCCGCTTGAAGCAGGTTCCTCCTGGTCTTCTCCTGACGACCTAGTTGGTTCACGCGCGCCATCTGGACGAGCTGTGCGAGGTTGCGCATTACCGTGAAGATGGAAGCCGCGTAGATCGTTTGCAAAGGGCCAGCCACATACACCTCGATGTCGCAGAGCCCCGTGCCGTCCCACCAGGAGTCCCAGTTGTCGCTGTTCCAAATGAGAGAGTTGAGAATGGTGAAGAAGTTCATGATTGCGACGTCGACGATGAGAACCACGGCTGCGAACTCTCCATTTCGATAGAGCAGCCGGAACGGCACCCAGCACAGAAGGGTGCCGACTATCCCAAGCAAGACGCGACAGACTAGGTTTGCGACCAGGCCCGGGTCGGTCGTGTACTCTGCAATAGCTGGAGATGCCGAGTACGAAGCAGGCTCATATGCAAGCTGATCAAAAAACGGCGACATGTTTGATGGAAAACGAGGATAGACCAAAACGTTGGCGACGGCGATAGGTGGGCGAAAGTACCAAATAGAGAACGCGAAAACTGCGAGCAAGGTCTCCACAGGTCGCGCAGGTATACAAATCCAAAATGGAAACATAACCAATGTTTTGATTCCCGGGTGACGGTTGCGCAACGAGGTCAATCGCTGACGGGAAGTTTGTCAGGGTGCAGCATCGCCCCAGTGACCATATGAAAGGGGGTAAGGTGCTAGAACCCAAAAAAAATGCCGTGCAGATACCACTGCCACCGCCTTCCCACATAACTGGAATAAGCAGTCTGGAATAAGCATCAAATATGGCTAATTGGACCAAACTTGCTTATTCCAGGGTGCTTATTCCATTAATACGAATGCAGACTAATGTTTAAGGATTGACAGAAGCATGTGGGCTGAGATTTATAAGTGGTGACTGTACGTGTGTCTGTGCCGCTGTCTGTGCTGCTGTCGGTGCCCATTTCAGCACCTATTATGGTGACAGACTTTCCTTGAGATCACTTGGGGACAACAGCTAGACAGACGTCTAGCGGAGGGTGTACATCAGTCTAGAATGGCGCTGGACGAAAAGTACAGCCAAAACAGTTCACCTTTCCCGAACGCCCTCGTCACGGTGCACAACGATGTTGCCATTGGTCTTGGCTCAGAGTCCGAGATCACTGATGACCCCTACAAGGAGCCTGGATCATCGGAAGATGAAGACAACACCACGACTGGAGGTACAAAGCGTGGTAGAGATGAGGACGATGAGGATGACTTGGAACTTGGCAACAAGCGCCGCAAGACGGGTTTGGGACAATGGGCCTATACCGAGGAAGAGAAGTACCTGGAAAAGGGTGTCCGAAAGATGGGCAGGTGATTCATAGGTACCTACATGTCAACTAGAGTAGAGCAAGGTCCCCAAAGGTCGCGCAAGTATACAATTCCGAAATGAAAACAGAACGAACCAATGTTTCGACGTGATGAGCGAATGAATGGCGGGTGATGGTTGCGCAACGAGGTTGCTGCGCGCGAGTCAATAGCTGACAGGAATTTGGACGGTGCAGCATCAACCCCAGTGACCTTATGAAAAGGGGTACCCAGCCGTACGACAAACCTCCAGAAGTCTCCGTACACCCCCCATTCACCAAGCGAGAGGTATATTCATTATGAATGGAATAATCAGTCTGGCAGTCCGGAATAAGCACCCATTGATCCAATAAGGCACATTTGTTGCTCATTCGAGAATGGTTATTTCAGGGTGCTTATTCCAGAGTGCGATCTAAGGGATAGGCGGTGACAGGTGACGGGTGACGGGCACTATACGCCTCGCTTGATGGTGCGCGTGCTAGGATAATGCCGTCGATATCGAAGACAGCTGATAGTCAACCACTCCATGTCCTTGATGCTGTCTTCGGCCTGCATGATCTTTCTGGGGGGGAATTTGGTAGGTTAGCAGATCGAGGTGAGTCTGAGGAACAGGTCGGAGGACGCCACCTACCACGCCTTCGCCAACTCTCAAAAAGCTCACACGACACCGTCCTTTCTACATGCGCTTCGACGGGCGCATATGTAGCAGAAATTTCGGGACTCCCAGGGTTGTTGCCGAGGCCATTGAGCGGTAGAGCCTCAATGGGGGAATGCCGACGCGGTCTTCATCGTCGGTGAAGCCTTCCGGTGTGTTTCCAGAGAGACCAGGATCGCTGCGAGAAAGGGAGAGACTGCTGTCTAAGGGTTTGCGCCATGAGTTGCAGGAGTAGCCATGACGACGAGGGCTTTGCCTGAAGAGCACAACCAGAGCGAGCGGCGGGCAGGCTTCCACCGCGAGAGCATTAGCATCACTACTATGCGAGAGAAGTCCTCCTTCGGCGAAGCAAGGTACGGAAGTACTTTCCGGAGGCACGCAAGGAAGCTTTTTCACGGCGATAAACACGCAAGGAGTCCAGAGCTTCCACGGCATCCCATTTTCCTATGTACAGAGCCACGACGCGCGGAGGATGAGGGAGCTGGCGAACGAGCAAGTGACGTGCGTGATGGCTGCCCTATGGTATAACGGCACGTCATCACAACCTGCTTGTCAGCACGATATAGCCCAGTACAGCGCATCTCCCTGGATTATAGGCAAAAGCTAGAGGAAATTTGATTGACAAGAAACACTGATTCACCGCCACGGGAGGTTGCTCCAAGATGTACGACACTCTGCCCGAGTTCATCGACTACATCAGAGAGTCATCGGCCTCTTGTCCTTCTGGCCGTAGGGATGTCAGAAGCGCTGGGAAGAGGGCTTCAATCCCAACCAACACCAGTCACGATCCCGCTACTGGTCGGCGCCCATCATGGTGACAGACAGTCACGGCCGAAAGAAATAATCATAAGGTTTCTTGTCGGAATACGCATTTTTCATTCATATACGTTTCCCCTTCCCTCCATACCCAAGCCTACAGTTTGGAGTTCTTCTCAGTTGCGGCCTCGATGGCAGCGCCAAGCTCGGGGTTGACCTTGGAGAACATGTCGTATGTACGGGCCCGAGTATCCTTCTGTGCAGCGCATAGGTGTCCAGCCACATTCTTGACATAGTTCTCCTGCTGACCCGGGGTTCGGCCCAGGACCTGCCACAGACCGTTGGCCTGCTCGTAGTCGTGCGACTTTATCTCATCAAACAGGTCGGACACCGCGGCGCCAGCCCAGTTCTCGTGGGAATTGGTAGCCTTGACGGGCCGGTAGGTCAGCGGGCGGTAACTGCTCGGGTAGTTGGGGTTGGCGCCGTAGTTGCCGTTGACAGACATGGCGCCATCACGCTGGTACGGGTTGAAGGCTTTGAGAGGAGCGTTGACGGGGATCTGCTGGTAGTTGACTCCCAGTCTGTGTCGATGTGTATCAGGGTAGCTGAAAAGTCTGGATTGCAGCACGGGGTCTGCCGAAGGCTCGACACCGGGGACGAGATGTGACGGGGCAAAAGCAACCTGTTCGATCTCGGCGAAGTAGTTGTCGACGTTCTTGTTCAGAGTGAACTTGCCAAATCGTCGAAGAGGCACCTCCTTTTGGGGCCAGACCTTGGTCAGGTCAAAAATGTTCCACTTGAACTTTTCGGCCTGCTCAGGGGTCAAAGTCTGGACGTAGACGGTCCAGCTCGGGTATTCGCCCTTCTGGATAGCCTCGAACAGGTCTTGAGTGGAGAAGTCAGGGTTCTCCGATGCCATCTTGCCAGCCTCCTCGTTGGTGAAGGTCTTGTTTCCTTGGTCGGTCTTCAGGTGGATCTGGACATATACGAACGACCCATCAGGCTTGACGAACTTGTGTGTATGACCTGAATACCCGTTCATAAATCGGTACGAGTAGGGTGTTCCCCTGTCAGAGAAGAGGTGCATAACTTGGTGGATGGCTTCCTGGTGGGTGGATAGGTAGTCCCAGAACATCGTGGCACTGTGTCAGCAGCGTTAGTAAGTAGTCCCCTTGGACTCTCGTTTCAACCACCACGTCCCGGTTCTGGAGTTATAGCTCCAACAAAACTGGGACGTGTGTCCCTGGATCCCCAAAACAAAACAGAACAGCTAACAATAGACTTAATATTACGTACTCTTTCAGGTTGGTCTGGGGGTTGCGCTTCTGGGTGTGAATGAACAAGGGGAAGTTCGTCGGGTCACGGAGGAAGAATACAGGGGTGTTGTTGTAAACCCAGTCCCAGTTGCCCTCCTGTGTATAGAACTTGATAGCAAATCCTGAGCGCCTATTAGCCACAGCTGGTGCTTGTTCGAGGGCATCCGCTACATCGTACCTCTGGGATCTCTGGCACTATCGGCCGAGCCCTTCTCACCACCGACAGTCGAGAAACGGGCGACACAAGGAGTCTTCTTGCCAACGCCGTTCAACATGTCAACAGAGCAGATTTCGCTGATGTCGTCGGTAACCTCGAACTCGCCATAGGCACCAGCGCCCTTGGCATGAACCTGAAGCCCATGGTTAGTCGCGAGGGGAGCAAGGTAATGGACGATGAAGTCGGAGGACATACGACACGCTCGGGAATACGCTCACGGTCAAAGTGAGCGATGAGGTCAATCAGGTGGAAGTCCTGGAGCAGCAGAGGTCCCTGGGCACCGACACGCTGCCACTTGGAGGGGTGGTCAACAGGGGCGCCATTGCTGGTGGTGTACACGGGCTTCTCGTTGTACTTGAAGGTGGACGCGGGCTTCTCGTCGGCAGTCATGTTGGCGGATGGGAGTGAAACAGAGAGGAATAATAAGAATGGGTATCACCGCTGGCAATGGCAAACTATCACAACTTCAGGAAGCTCTTGTCAAAGCAAGTATTCTGCGTACTCACTGGCTGAAGGGAGATGTTCTCTCTGATACAACTTTGGCGGCAGAAAAAGTGGGAAGCATGCAAGCGGGGGACATGAAAGAGTGGGAGAGTTGTCAGCTATATTTATACCGCCTACCAAGGTTATACAGCAGACTGACTAACGCATTAAGTGCTTACCACACACCGAGATGGCTAGCTGCGCATGCTAAACGTGGAACGATGGATGGATGTATGTGCACATATCGGATGCGTCGGCGAGACTGCGAAAGAAGACGAAGAGGGGTGTGGGGAGATGGGGAGATGCCCGATCCAGTTGAGGAGGACTCAGGAGGACTTAGGAGAGGGGACGAAGGACGAAGCTTGCCAACCCTGAAGCTGCAGGTGTGGGGCTCCAACGTCTTCCTGGAGCCAATCAAATTGCAGACATTGCATGTGGTGAGCTGTACCGTTGCCCGCCGTTGCCGGCCTCTCCCAAACTCGACCGTCTGAATTGCGAACATGACACCACCAGCAATAGCGCAAGTGTTGTTCCTTCCTTCCGAGGCATTGGCTCCTCGGGGCATCCGGGCATGAAAGGCCTCTGAAGCAGTGAAGCTTTAGCTAGCAGGAGCTTGACAACCCTCTTGACAACCCTCTTGACAACCCTCTTGACAACCCCTCTTGCTGAAGACCGCCTCGTTTCATTTTGGCGAGGCCAACATTTGTAATGGTCATGCCTTCTATCACCACCTGCAGCATCGACCAAGGACGGAAAGATTAAGATGCCTTCGATATCATACCTTGTTCGTGATACTTGTTCATATTAGACGAGCCCAGTACGCTCTGCTGTATATATATGACTGCGTAGGTCCGGGTTTAATGAGCTCCAAGCACGCCATGCCTACCTAGACGCCGGTCTAACCGCTCGACGATTGATGCACCGCCAACGCACTTATCATCGTGATGAGTGATGATGTCCGTTGCACCCACTTGGTTCTTGTCAGACTGGCTGCCTGCTGGTGCCTGTACAAGAACCACCCCTAAAAACGCCTTTGCTCAGCCACCTCCTTTCGACGTGACCCGGGCTGCCCCAGCGCAAGCCTGACTGTGTTCGCGGCCGAAGGTGTCGGGCCCAGTGTTGTATGCCCTATGGATTGTATAGGAAACGTTTCGTGTCTGCCCATCTGTCTACCCAAGTCGTACGTTGTGTGATATCAGAAACCATATGCAGAGGTGAGGCTATGGATGGTGACTGATGGTAGATTTTGTACATGTATGCGACGCCTCGAGTTGAAAAGAAGCGTGCTTCTCTCCTCTTTTAGTCTTGCGACACGGTTTGCTGCTTGACGTGTTAGCTGATGTTCCAACTCTCGTGTACCACCACCAAGCATAGACCCGCGAGCGTCTGGCCCGCACAGGTGACGCCGTGCGACCCTAATGCGCATCTTCAACCACAAAAAGGGGACCTAAAGAAAGTGTTAACTACTCACCACCAACCAGTCCATGCCCTCATTCACACCACTACCGTCGACAGCAGAGCACGCCATGATACTCCAGTTGCGATCGCGCAGCTCACCGAGCCTGAGAGCTTCAGATATCTCGCCAGCGCCCTTAGCGCCGGGCTGGTCCTGCTTGTTGGCGAAGACGAGGAGGGCGGCATCTTTCAGCTCGTCCTCGTTGAGCATGGCTGCCAGCTCCTCGGAAGCCGTCTGCAGACGCTCGATATCTGTGCTGTCGACCACGAAGATAACCGCGGCCGTGTTTGCGTAGTAGCAACGCCAGTACGGCCGGATCGATGTCTGCCCGCCCAGATCCCACACGTTGAAGTTGAGGTTCTTGTAGGTTACTGATTCCACGTTGAATCCTATGGTCGGGATCGTCGTTACTACCTCGCCTATCTGTGGGTGACATCAGTACTCGTTCGTCTTTGTCCCTTTTCTATGCGTCCAGGTATTTCTAAGTGTCCAGTTCACAAAGGGGTACGGGAGAGGATCGCGCCGCAGCACCCGATGGGATAGGATGTGACGGAGATGGACTGTAGGTAGATGGACAGGGAAGCTGACCTTGAGCCTGTATAATAGTGTCGTCTTTCCGGCGTTATCCTACAGAATCGCAGTCGTCGTCAGTAATGGTAATTACGTCACGGAAGCTCGAACAGGGGCACGGGGACAGCTCGTACCAGACCCAGGATCAGAATTCGTATCTCCTTCTTTGCCCACAGCAGGCCAGACAGCCATGACATGCTCTGACCCATCTTGACTCGACACCGCAGCAATCTCGCTGTCCTCGCAGTGGTTTGGGTGTTGTTGGCGTCCACGCGACCCGGGGTGTGGAGGTCTGATGTAGCCGATGTGTCCAAGTCGATCACCTTTTTCTGGAGTGGGCCGTCGTCGAAGTCAGGGCGTTCGGATGGTCCTAGATGCAGGCGCAGAGATCGTGAATAGCAGTACTAAGGCGGTAGAACAGTCGTGATGTACGGCCGTCGTCGCGTAGGAGGTCTGTGAATTATTAGGAATTGCCTGCTCGTCGATCTCTTGTCTCTCAATATTGCATTCTAAACAAGGGTCTCTATTTCAGGGAGGCCGCCACCAAGGATCGGGTTATAATGCGCCAGACCCGCCTCGTCTTGGCACCCGCTTTTAATGCTCCGGCATTACTTAAGCATAGATCACTCAGCCTTATCTTATCGCCGATGGATGCAGCTGAGTCATGTGACAGATCAGATGACTGCCCCGCAAAAGCACTGGACTGATCCAATCCTGCCAATCGCACATTTTCGCATTGGGGCTGCAAAACCCTCTGAGCCCAAGCCAAATTTACAGCCCGCTTCTGACTTGACATCTACTCCACCTCACCTTCAACGAAGAAGACTTCACGAACAACTCGACATTTGGTACAGCCACAAGCAGTCAAAATGCCGGTATGTGCTGCCCGACAGTCACCGAGTCTGTCAACTAGGATGCCACTGGACTCTGAACTCGCATCCTGAGGTCGCTGTTCGGGTTCGGTGACGTCTTGGGTTGACGGGCTCGAGGAGACAGACGTTGCATCTTCCTGGACACCACGCTGACGAACATTTCTTCAACCACAGAGCCACAAGTCTTTCCGAACGAAGCAGAAGCTCGCCAAGGCGCAGAAGCAGAACCGACCTATCCCACAATGGATCCGTCTGCGAACTGGTAACACCATCAGGTACGATTTTAACCCGAACCGAATCTATCCGCCTCCATTTCCTGGAATTGAGGTGGCAGAACAGAGGGTCGACGCTTGTCTGCTGGACTCGAATACTAATGGAGGAACAGATACAACGCGAAGAGACGTCACTGGCGCAAGACCCGTCTCGGCATTTAGATGCCTCGTCATTCGCTTCACTCTACATCGACCAATACTCGTCCTCACGAAGACCTCCACCGAATACAACTTGTCGCCATGGCGTTTTGCGACGGAAACCCTCTACGGGGATGAGATATCTAGCGATGGATGATCGATCCGGATTGGCAGTCTTCCTTCGAGGGGACAACAGGACAAATGATACACACAATCTGGTCGATGACGGAAGGGGTGGAGCGTTGCTGCTGGCGATACGGTTTTCTTCAGGGAGTTTTCTTTCTCGAGTTCTGCATCGTACGGGTCATTGGGAATGAACTCTTTGCAAAAGCACGAAACTGATCGATTATGTTGAGAGAATTATGCCTGTTATGTGATATGACCACTGCAACGATGAAATGAATCACGCCTGGACAACATGCCCTCACGGGTACATGATCCTGGAATCACTTCCAACTCCGCTATATGCCCATAAGCAGCATCATGGAAGACCATAGCCGTGTTTGCAATAACTTACCACATTCCCTGCCTGCCAGGGCCATCAAGCACCATGGCTAACCACCAGTAGGATCACAGCTGGTCTGCTACCCATCTTGCCATGGCGTAGAAGATCCCAGTTGGGATATTTGCGGAATGGGGCTCTCATCACTCGGGATGGGATGGGAGCGAGAGTCATATATTGTGGAAAGATGAATGATCAAGAAGTCCGCGCTATGAAGGAAGTCGCCAGAATGAACCAGTACAATACCTCATGAATGTGACATACTGGATGAGAACGGGATGTGTACTCTCCAAGAATGCGGCGCTGTACTCGCCTGGAGTCATTAGGGTGGTCGTTCAGTCCGGAATGAAGACCAGGCGAGTAGTGTGTCAAGTCATCATTCCGAGCCCATACGTTCACATCAAGTCGAGTATAACATCAGAGGTCATGGTATTACTGGTAATATTAACGAACTACCTGCTGAAATGTTCCCTTTCCCCAGCAAATGAACAGCAACTGTATCCGCATGCTTCCATATTGGAGAGCCATGTTACAGCGCATGCCACGTGGTAAAACTGGTGACCACTGCGCTGAGACTACTCTGGCAAAGACCGCGATGACCATATTCCAAGTGTGGTCTATCTCAGAACGCCTTTGCCAAAGACAGTAAGTCAAGAACGCCGAATGATGCGTAACAAGGAGACAACTGCACTAGCTGTCTACCACCCAGATCAAATCCCTTGCGAGCATAGCGAAGAATGCCACGACGTACGAGAAGACACGGTAGACGTTCGTACGTAGGTGAGAGTCGCTTAGCGATCCTCAGCCCACTCGTTCTCGCGGCGGATCTGCTCCTCCTCCTCGGCGGTGAAGTCGTTTGTGATGTTGAAGGTCTTTCGGATCTCCTCGGGGGACTTGCCCTTGATCATGTTGGCGACAGTCTTGCAGCCAACGTCCAGGAGAGGCTTGATGTCGAGATAGTTGGAAGCCTGTATCAATCAAGTCAGTATGCTACGGCGAAGAGACGGGTAGCAAACATGAGGGTGATAACATACGAGAATGATCTCGAACAGCATCTCCTGATCGACCTGCATGAACTTCTGGTCCCACTCCTCAATATCGGTGGTCTTCTTGCGGTTATCCGACTCGTCCTCGTTAGTGGAAGGAGGGTCACCGCGGTGGTGCTCGCACCACTCGATCACCTTGCGAAGGACGGGCTCAGTGACCTAAGGTGGGGGTGTAGTTAATATCACGTCTCCAGGTGCGGCAAGGTTTAGAGGAAGAGGTATACATACGTTGGGAATAGGAATTGTCTGGCCGATGACACCGTCGCCTAGGTCGTCCAGCATGTTCTTGATGAGCATGGAGCGCTCAACAATGGCCTTCTCTGTAGCAGAGGTCAGTAGCTTGTTGCGACAGTGATGACAGGAGGACGGTCGCTCCACGGAGAGGGGGTGGGAGCCACTTACCGACTTGAATCTGCTGCATGTCATTGCTTTGCAAAGTGACCATGATGGGACCGTTGTTCTCAGACATGATGGCGGTCGTGATTTGTCGTTCGTGGGAGAAGATTGATGATCGGGATGTATGTCTGGAAATGGTAAGAAGATGTTCGCCAAAGAGAGAGGATGGCGAGATGTGGGATACAGAGTGCGCGCGGGGATGCCGATGTTGCGGTTGTGGTTGCGTATGTGGTTGTGGTTGTAGAAGAGAGGAAGTAATGGCACGTGGGAGAGAGCTGCAATTTATTTGCAGAAGGCTGAGGTCAGGGCAGGCGGCAGGTAGAGAAGGTTTTGGTTCAAGCTTCAAGGGAAGCTGAACTCTGAATGGAGGTGCAGGTGCAGGTGCAGGTGGTGGGTGAATGAACGGAAGTGAGTGCAGCGAAGCGCGGCGGGGCAGAATGGGCAGGCTGGCAGGGCAGGCACGAGGCACGGCTACGGTCAGAGAAGGTGCAGCGTCACCGCCCAACCGCGGCCGGCACAATGGAGAGGAGTGAAGTGAGATCGGATGGCTGCAACCTGGGTCGGACGGATGACAATGAACGTTGCGCACTTACCTGAAAGCTGGCGATGCTTTGTTCGCGCAAGGAACTGAAGGCGCAGATGTGGACGGTGGTGTTGCAAGTGTGAATCGTCGAGACGGTTCAGTAGCAGATGCGTGGAGTTTATGTTGTTGGTTGAAGATGCAATGGCGAAAGGATGGATTAATAAGTGCAATTCAGGACCAACAGCTGGCGGAGAGGTGTCAGTTCAAACCTTCAGTGTTGGGTGCCTAAAGGGTTGATTTCAATGGGGCTGGTACGTACCGCTGCTCCTCGCTATAAGAGTCACAACGAAGACGCACGGACCACGCGATACTTCGAGAATAATAATACTGCGATCAATGTGATACCCCACGCACTCAGAACAGCGCAGAAGATGGACATGAGGCAGTTACTTGAATCAATCCAGACAAACTCTCTCGTATTCTCTATCTAGTTCTGCAGAAGATAACTAAGAATGATTTCATGTAGTCTGGTAGCTTTGTTCTCCATCTATCACATGGTCCGGAACCAGCCAAGGCAAGTTGAAGGGTCAAGCCACTAAAGAACCTGCTCAGCCTTTCACCGTGTAACACATCTCCGGCCGGTAGTGGGCTGCGTCAGTTATAGTAGCTAGAGCCAGCGAGTGTCAGGCAAGTGAGCACTTTAGCATAGAGAATTGATATTTTCAGAGTATCCGATTTTTAAAGTATTTTACTTTTAACTGCTAGATTTATTAACAAGTGCAGCTATTATTACGCTTTATTACTTAGCAGCTATTTTAATTAACTGGTATTATTAATAAGCCGAGTATTCACCTTATATCGTTTTTTACACACACACACATGTATATATATATATGTATAAATAATGTCGCGTTTCATAGTTGATTTTTACTTTATATACTATTTGTGAGGATTGTGGTGGCAGTATGGTGGCAGTCAGGGAGGCTGCCAGCTGACAAGGGGTCAGGCATGCACCTTGGCAGAATAAAGGGATGGAAGCACCAGGAAAGGTGGCTTTCATTGGTGATAGACAAGGGATCTTTGGCTGGAGGATCAATGGATGGGTACATCTTTGTATTTTGGTGTGTATTTAGTACTAGATTGGTCCCCCAGACCCATGGATAAAACGCAACGCACTAGACCGATCATCACCCCTATTTTCTGACTCTGATGATCCGATACTATTTAATTAACTATAATATACTTTTACGCTGTTCGGATTTTTACTGCGTTTTTAAGCGATTAAAAGCCTAATGCCGCTTTTATACTGCCTTGTTAACCTTTATTTGGCTTTTAATTTCTTATAATAAGCGATTGTTATAGTTTAAATAGTAGGCGTTTAATTACATTATAGGTATTTAACTTATATTCAATGTTTACGAAAGTAACTAGTTTAATAATTAACCTATCAACCAATTTTGTTATTTTAATTGCATTGTTCAGCGTTATTAAATGAGGCATAATGTTATAAAAAGGCCATTTACCAATATAAGGTTAAAATTTTAACGTAAAAACGGGTTGTTATTATCTTTTAACTTAAAAATGGTAATATCTTTTTTAATTACTTAAATATATATTAATTGTGACGGTCTTACCTCCTGTACGTCTGTCAGCCCATCGGTGTGGTCAGTGCGCTGCATTAGGTGACCTGGCGCACAGGACGTGTTGCAACAGCTGTACTAGATTGGGTAATTGTGGGGCGGGTTGAAGGATCTTTAATCCTACCAGAATTAGCTGGCGGGTCAGATCCTTCTTCCCCTCCCCACCGAGAGATTCTTACACGTACATGGTGAAAGCAGGACTGTTACGTCCACTCCATATTTACGCTTCGTGACAACCCTATTGATCGACTTCGTTATTTTAAAAAAATTCGTAATTATATATTTAATTTTAAGACTAGTCGTATAGTCGTGAATAAGTCGAGGGAAAAAACACGTAATTAATTTAAAAGTACGTTTTGTATACGTTAGGTGTAAAAATAAAAAAGCCACGAGGTTATCAATCAAATATAGAATTAGAAATAATTTTACTTAACGAGTCTTTATTTATTTTTAAAGAGCTTATAAGGTACTTTTTCACATTGAGTGTTTATTTTTAATTTAATAAAAAGATTGTAATTTAATTGTTAAACAATTTTATTATTAATATAACATTTCTTTTTTTGTAATTATTTCTATAGTTTTAAAGGTAGTTCCATAGTTATAAATAAGTAAAAAGGAAAGAAGACACGTAGTCAATCAAAAGGCACGCTTTGTATATACATAGCGGTAAAATATGGTATTAAAGAGGAAGTAAATTAGTGTATTTATACGTTTGTTCGATTTTTATTATAAATTCAAACGAAATTTAAAGTTTTAAGCTTATTAAAAGTTATATTAAAAGTGTATTAATAAGATAAAATATAAGTAATAAATATGTTCACGGTTACGTTGAAAATAAAGGAAAATAAGATTTAGCTTTTAATACAAGCGCTTATAAAATGGTCTATTTTAACTAGTTTTAAACATTTAAAATAATGCCACTTGTTTTATAATAAAAATATTAAAAAATAGCTTCAATAATAAGGAAATAACGGCGAGTTTAAATAAATGAAGAATATAATAGAAAGCAGAATAATAGAGTAATATATGTTTATTATTACGAATATTATACTTTTTCGTTATAATATAAAAAATCTAGGTAAGTTAATACGGCTTAGTTATTAACGTGAGTAATAATAATTCTTTTAAATTTTTATACAAAGAATAAGATTAATTAAATTTTTATTTAATATAAGAGTAACGTTAATATTACGCGGTATTACTCGTAGTACAAAGGTATTACTAACAGTAAAACGGTTATTGAATATTATATTTAGCACGTAATATTTAACCAAAACATTATTAATAATAGTGTTATAGTTATAATAAATGGTACAAAGTTATATGATTATATATTATATAATTAAATCTTTTTTTTAAAAGATACGGCCGATTGAAAAGTATTTTTAGGCTTAAAAGTATATAGTTAAAAGGTGGTATTAAGGGTAAATAAAAGTATTATATTACGAAATATGATAAAATCGCTTAATCCAAAAAGCGGTAAAACGTTAAGAAAGTGTTCTTATTATTACCTTTCAATTTTTATTCTAATTTAAACCAATTAGTTTAAATCAAGCTAGATGTTATATGGGCGTGTTATATAATCGCCGTTTTTCTTAAATTGACTTATTTAAATTTTATATTTCCGCTTAAAAAAACTTTTCGTTTTTATATTCATTTATTCATGTTTAAATCCTTCTTTTAAGTAGTAAAAATATCGAACAAGCGGCGTTATATTAATTGCGATAATGCGATTTTAAAAGGTCGTACGGGTATTGTTGAATGAGAGCCGGAGATAGACACTGGAAGATCTCTAGTGGTGCAGAGACGCACAGAGCATCTGACCCACCAAGAAAACAGATGATCAATCTCTGCACGTAGAGCAGAACAATCAACAATATCAATTAACATCCGTGTATTCAACAGGTATAATAGCGTTACTTATATTAAAAGGCGTTGTAAAACGTGTTATACGCATATTTAGTAGATCTTTTTATAATATTAAAGGGTTAGTAGTGTTATTAGTTGCTTACAATGTTTATACGTTAAATATAGCTAGAAAATCAAGAAATTGTTCGATCTAAGCCTTTTTTTACTAATTTTTAATAAATAAGCGTAATTAAACAGATACAACTTTTAAAAAACCTCGTGATATAAACTATTCGTTTTAAAGTTTATATAACTATATTAACGGTATTTTTCGGCTTAAATAAGGGTTTAAATTTGTGGAATATTTTATTATAAATCACACTTTTTCTTAACGAAAGTTTTAAGTATATATTCTTGTAGCTTTAATTTATCTTTTTTCATTATCGGTGAAAAGAAGCTATAACTTGATATTTCAAAAGGTTAAGTTTTATATAACGAGCTTACATATATAAATAAGGAGGGTATTTAAAGTAGCGATAACAGCGATATGAAATATATTTTTCAATAATTAAACTTACTGTTATTGAATTATTTTAAAACAGTATTTACGTGGCTTTATTATATATAATAAGGCGGTTTTTTAAAGTCAAGTTGTTAAATTATGCGGCGTCAAAGATAATATTCATATTACCGATACTTAAACCCGTATTATTAATACAGCTGGGTTTTTTTTTTTGCTTTTGCTTTTTTTAAAAGGCAGGCTTTTTAACTTTCTGTTATTTTTAAAGTTTTTTAACTAGCTTGTATCGTTTTTCAAGTCTTTTAATAACGTTGTACTTATTTTGGTATAATATTAAAAGGTTTATAATAAGTAGCTTATTACGTTATAATAGTATTAAACTATTTTATTAATATTTACGGGCTAATATTAAGAAATATATTTACTTTACACCTAATATTTCTAGGGATTTTATATGCGGTAATCGATATACTTTTTCCTTTATTATTATTAATTTACCATATAAAAATTACGTATATATCTTATTAAATATCGTTAGCTTCTTATTTATTATAAGCTTTTAATACTAAAGGATGGTTTTTTATTTTTTATATTCATAATTACTCGTAGCCGTAAACTATTACTTAAATTCTAAGATAGAAATAGTAATATAAGTAGTAAGAGCATTATAAGTTAAAGTAGTAGTAATAATAAGGGTATGAGTAGTAGTAATAGTTTTAACACATTTGATTTAAGGCGTTTTTTAACCTTTAATTTGAACAGATTAAAAATCTTTGAAGTAGTTCGGCAATTATTAAAGGTAGTAAGTTCATAAGGCTTTTTATATAACGTAAAGATATATATAATTATAAGGATAAATAGCGGCTTAAAAAGTTTAGAAAATCCTATAACTTTTTTTTTGTTAAGGCTGCTATAAAGGTAAAGGTTTAACGGTTGTAACGTATTTTAATATACCGTATTTTTATTTTTATTTTCTTAACTTGCTATTTATGAATTGGTTTAAAAGTATTGTTTATCAATTTATTTATTAACGAATAAAGAGATTTTTAAAATAAAATAAAATTGCTTATTAATAACGAAGTTTTTTTTTAATATGCTTCTATCTAATAAATAAGGTTAAATTCATTTATAACGTTTAGAACGCGCTTTTAAATATAGCTTGGGTTTTAAAGGTTTATTATTTTTTTAAAATTATATATAGTTATTGTATATAAAAGAGATTATTTTAAAAAGCGGCAGTAAGACCTTTATAACTTTATTAATATTATCGTACGTAGCTTCATTAGTTTTTTCGTCAATTATTTTGGTCAATAGCTTTATTAATAAAATCAGCTTTATGAAAAGAGTTTTTAATAGTAGTAGTTCTTTTAAAATAATTTTTTTGTAGTAATAATTTTGTTAAAAGAGTTTTTTTTCGGTAGTAGTTTTATCAAAAGTCTTTACCAATAGTAACTTTTTATGAACTTTTTTATGAACTTTTTTATTTATCATTATCTACGGCATATAATAGCTGCGTTTTTAATAAAAGCGTTTTTAAAAAGAGCTTTTTTAACGGTAATAGCTTTTACCGTTAGTTTTTAAGCCCGTTTAAACGTTACTAAGCGTTCAGATATTTTAAATTATTTATTAATAGATTCATTAATTATTATCCGAATAGACAAAGATTACATATGTTGGATTCATGTGATTCCACAGTCAAACCATCCATACAGAACCCACATGTATGATTAGATAAAAGATTAGATACCGGATTGTGAGGTCACTTAGCCAGACCTTCAGGTCCAGCTAGACTTCCCAATCCAACCATCAGCAACATCATGACCTTGACCCAGTACTCGAGTATTATGAATGATCGTTCAAGCCTGTTCCAACAACATACGACTTTATAATATAGAAAAAAAAGGGAGGTAGCTGATTTATTACTCGTAATATCGGTCGTAATCGTTTAAATATCAACGATAAAACTGTTAAAGCTTTTATTATTAAATTATTTATTAAATTATTATCATATCATATTGTGAGATTCTAGAAGGGTCACAAGCCTTTGGGGTGTGAGCGGTCGCTGCAAATGTTGTTATCATTCTCAAGTATGCTTGGCAGGGCTAATCTACAGCTAAATACCATACTGCACCATACCAGAGTGGATCCACTGGTCGCCTAGCAGCCCCTTAGCGGGTACTGTACCTAAGAGCACTATATCTGGGATCCAACATCTGACACATATATAAATAAGAGCATTATAACATAATGTACGTATTTTAAAAGTTAACGAAGATTTTAATACTATCTATAGTATTAAAGGTTAAAAGCTTTTGATTTACGGCGCTTAAAGCTATTCAAAGTTAAATAAATATCAAAGGATATACTAATAATAATATTAATTAGCTAGCGACGGCGTGTACGACAGCGTAGTAAATAAAAAATAATCTAGCTGTTAAGCGCGATATTATTTATATATATATGTCAGATGTGGTGGCTGGGAATGTGTGATGAAGGTGGTCTGTGCGCAGGGATTCAGGGTAGTCCAAGCGCACTGAGAAACGGTCGGCTAGCGACCGTTTACCCCACTGCTCAGCTGTTATGCTAGTGGGACGCGTGGGTACCAAATTTGCATACAAATTCGTCCACATCAGGTAGATGCAGCCTCTAGATAATACACGACCGAATAAGAACGATAGTTTACACTGAACTTTCACAATATATATATATATATATATATAAGTAAAAAACGATATAAGACTAGATATTCGGCTTGATAATAGCAGTATTATCATAATCTTATGTAAAATTATAATTTATTTACTTTTACGTACATTTTTAGAAACATATCACTTTTACGTAATATATCTTTACGATGTTCATTTTTAACATTAAAAAGAGCGGCGTTAATGGTACGTCGATTATTTTTTATTTAAATAAAGGTTATAAAAAAAAATTAAAAAAATCGGGATTTATAGCTTCAGAATATTTAAAAATACAACCTTTAACAAAATCGATAGTAGCCTTACGCGTCTTAAGATTAAATATAACCGTAATAAGCGCTTGAAATCTTTATTAATCAAAAGTAAAAATGCTTTTTTATAAAAATCATTATCTTTTATAAGATTTTAAAAGGGTTATAAGCTTTAAAGGTATAAGCGGTTATTATAATTGTTATTATTATTTTCAAGTATGTTTAACAGTGTTAATTATAGCTAAATACTATACTGTATTATAATAAAGTAGATATTTTAGTTTTGTAATAAGCTTTAACGGGTGTTATATTTGTACGCATTATATTTAAGATTTAACGCTTAACACTTAAAACGCCTTTTATTCATAAAGTATAATTATATTCTGAAATTAGCGAAATTAGGATTTATTTATTTATTGAAAATTACGTTAAGCTTGTTATAATATTTTAATCCGAAATATTAACAAGTAATTAACCAATAAGTATAATAATATTACAAAACGACTTATTCATAATAATTTATCGGTTAGTTAATAACGCGCTGTTAAACCTTCAAAAGATTGAAAATGTTAAAGCAAATAAAAATATTAAAAATATTCGCTTATAAATACTTCTAAAATATAAACATACTTTTAAAACTATGTTACAAAAGAAAATAAATAATAAGTAAGCTCAACGAGTTAATATTTAACGAGTAAAATCTCGACGAAATCAATAATTTAAGTTATTAGATAAAATAAATACAAATAAATTATAATTACTTTATAATATCTCGGAGACTTAGTGTAAACTTAGTGAGAAGAGCGGTTAAACGATAATACGACTCCGTATAATATCATTAGCTACTTTTAAAATTATAAGTATAATCCTTTAGCTTATATAATTATACGTATAAACATAGCACCAAGAACGAGGTAATTTAAATCGAAAGTTCGCTTTAATTTTTTTAGTATACTAAAGATTTTTTTTACGAAAAGACGTGATTATAAAATTTTCTTTATTTATTACTTATAATACGGATAGTTTTCGAAATAAGCTTTGTTATAAACGAGCTTAATTTCTTTATATATAATCCGTTTATGATAAAACTTAAAAATCGTTTTAAATATAATCTATTTACTTTTAAAACTTTTTTATAACTGTAAGGCGTTAACAAAATCAAGGAGCTTTTTTAAAATAGGATTAGTATATTTTTTTCAAAAAATATTTAATACAAAAACAAAAGTATTATAACAATTAATAACAATTAATAACAATTAATAATAATAATAATAATAATAATAATAATAATAATAATAATAATAATAATAATAATAATAATAATAATAATAATAATAATAATAATAATAATAATAATAAATTATTATTATTAAAAGCATTTAAGCATTTAAAGTATTTAAAATATTTTAAAACCGTTTAAAAACCGTTTAAAAACCGTTTAAAAACCGTTTAAAACCCGTTTAAACCGCTTATAAAGTTTATTCGGACCTTTTTATCGATAATTTGTTAAATATTAATAACTTATTAATAAAAGAAATATATTTAATTATTATTACGAGAATACGGCACGTTTTCAGTACGTAATATATATAAAATAAGTTATAAAATACGAATTTTATATAAAAAAACCTTAAGATTTATATAATTAATATGTAATTCCTTAATAACTCTAATAAAATAACCGGTTTTAAAAATAGCCTGTTTAAACTATGTACTTTTAACATACGCAATTAAGCTGCACCTAGTACCAAATCTAGCGGCTGCAAAGTGGAGTACTCTGGATATTAGGTACTCTGACAATAGCAATTCTCTTGGCGTGGTGCAGATAAACTCTGCTTTGATTCCCATTGATTGGTTGATCACCACTACTCTCCTTATGCGAGGCTACCCCCATCTGTAGGTTGTCCCATGCGAGAGGAGAGGTATATAGGCAGCCGGCATATACTGAGTATTTGCTCTTTGGGATGCGACACACTGATGCAAGGTCCCGCGATACATGTCGGTACGTAGTAGGTGTGTTTGTTCAACTATCAACCGCTGTCTCAGTATCTATCTACCAGCAAGTCTACTGTCTAGGTTCCTTGAGAAACAGCATAGAGTAGTCCCCAAGTGGTTTGCATGGTCAAAGGATGAGGCAACAGCCTGCAAACCATGTCTCGCTCAGAGTCGCTTTCAACCTCGTCCCATTCCTTCTATTCCATTTCCTTTCCTTTCTCTCCCGTACCCAGGGTATCATATGCGTGTGCGCGTAACCCCAAAGCCATTACATGTGTGTGCGCGTCTGCCAACTAGCCAACTAACCAGCCAACAAACAGCCGCGCGTTGGATTTTCAAACCAGCGACAGATTAATTATTAGGAAAGAGAAGAAACTGGGGTCGGTATCGACCAGAAGTTGTGTCTGCGTGTGTGCTGTAAGGGTATGTTGTATCTGCATATGTGTAGGAGGCAAGTAGGTGTGCAGTGCTGCGTGTAACTCGCAAAAAATGACTGTAGATGCAGGCCGGTAATAATGCAAAAAGGACCGCACCAAAAAGGACGACGAATGAAGGGTATCAAATGAGCAGTTTTCCCACCGCCCAAGCCCAGTCTAGCCCAGCCGATGACCCAATGTGGAAAAGAGAAGAAGAAATCCCATACGCGTATGCGTAGTGCATATGTGTAGTCGAAGCAGGCATCCAAGTACGTATGCCTATGCTCGTAACGGCCTCATGCTCGTGACTTTTCCCAACCATACCATCCCCTTGTCTACCGATCTTTGACCCTGTGTTGCATCTTTCGCATGGCGTCGCGGTGTGCTCCGGCGAGATCGCCCCGGCGCATTCTTTCCTCAAAGGCGCGGTCTGACCGTTCTTTCTCCCATCGCTCTAGCTCCCTCCTCTGTGCCTCCTGCTCGCGTTGTGACAGCAGCATGTTGCGCTGCTGGTCGATGCTGCGCTGGACATCGTTGTTGCCGTTGAGGGGCCCGATGTTCCCAACCAAGGAAGCCATCGAGCCAAAGTGCTGCAGCGGTGTCTCGCGCCCATTGTTGCCAGATGGGGCCACTGGTGTGCCGGCTCGGAGCTCGGCAGCCACGGACTGCCGGAAGCTGGCCATTTGAGCCTCGCGTTGCAGCTGCGAGGGCAGCGTAGAGTGTCGCTGCGGTTGGTGCGAGTTGAAATGCGTACCATCGGCCCCGACCGGCTGCACAGGACTGGGACTTGGACTGGGACCCGGCGCCTGCGCAAAACTCATACTGCTGACTGGTCGAGCGTTGGCGGCGTTGGCGGCATTTGATCTGACTGAAAGCATGCTGCTCTGCCGCATCAATTCCTTGCGTTGGCTCAGCGGGAGATCATCAGGGTCCTGGCTAGTATAAGGCGAGGACATCGAGTATCTGAGGCTCGAATCTATTTGACTGACAGGCCTAGGTGGGACTTCTGAGCCTTCGGGTATTGGTGGTGCAAAGAGCATGGACTGTGACTTGCTGCGCAGGAACATTTCTCGCTTCCCGAGAAGGGTTTGTGGGCTCGAGTAGGAGACGATGCCAGTAATCGAGGTCCGGCTTGCACGTCGTGGGTCGATACCTACTGGCGAAGGGGGACCCAAGCTGGGTGCAGAGTCACCTCTGTCCTCGAGCGGCGGTGATTGTCGGGTAGAGAGATCAGCAACACCATTCTCCTCCTGAATCGGTTGGATGTACTTGTCTGACGATAGCCTTCTGGCCTTCATGCGGGCGCTGTGACTCGTAGACAGAGGATTTGGTGACACAGCCTGGACAGGACTCGACCGAGCGCTGGAGTTAGGTGCCTCGTGGGGAGGAATCTGGAGAGCCGATAACGGACCATTTGAGGAAGGTGGTTGGAGCGATGTTGTTGATGTAGAGCGATGTACCGGTGCGGCCACTGGTGGGACGTTCGACATTGACGAAGGAGACCTTTTGATCGTTGGCGCAATGCCGGTCGCGGGCGTTTGTTGAAGCTCATCAACATTAACCGATACTGACGCTTCCTTCTCTTGTTCCACAACTTTCTGCTTTTCGGGATGTTCGTTGAGTTGTATATTCTCCGGTTCTGGCGCCTCTGCAACACTCAGGTGCTTTGCCCACTCATTGGTGCGGTATGACAATGCTACGCGGGATAGTCCGGAGGGAAGTCTATCCTTCGTAAGACTCCCGCTGCCTGACGCCACCGAGCGGGCAACGGATTTTTGATCTTTCGAGCCTTCAGAGCGAGCCTCAGTACCTAACGTATCGGTGGGGTTGCCATTGTCGTGGCTGACTTCCGTCTTGCCAACGCCGTTCGTTGTACTGCTTCGCTTCGACTTGCTACCGGCTGACTCACCCAAGGTAGATGAGTTCAGTATGTCCGTCGCAATGGTCTCAGCTGTGGAGTAAGGCCGAACGTCTAGATGCTTGCCATAGGTTGTGGGCTTAGACTGGGCGGTCGGTTCCCCTTTCGACGACGTGTCAGCAAACTCGGCCATGATCTCCCTCGACCACCGGGACTCGCCGCCTTTAGCATGGCCAACATGGTCACTTCCATCCAGGCTCATACCGTCGACGGTCGCAGCCATCGATTCGGCATCAGAAGGTCTGCGTTTCTGCGAGACTAGGTCTTCGGTGCTCTCTCCCCCTTTTGGCAAGACTAACTCTCCACTCTTTCGCTTCGAGACTTGCGAAATATGGGAATGCTGGGAGAGACTGCGTAGAAGATTGCCCGATCCAACAGAAAGCCTGTTTGCCAGTGACCCTCGCGAAGCCCGCTTGTCCAAGGTCATAGACCGATCATCTTCGTCTGCAAAGGTCGCAAATGACGAACGATCGTCATCCCTATCCAGTTCATCATCATGAATATCGGGTACTGTGAAGGGAAGTGGAGTGATCACAGGAGCCGACGTCCTGGAGTACCTCTGCGAATCTTGAGCTGATAGTGTCGATAGAGGCCGGGCTTCGCCGTCGCCACCAACCAACCACAACTTCTCATCAGCTTCGGGCATCGGAGTCCCTTCGTCATCCCCATCTTCTCCATCCTCTGGTGACACTCGGATGATCACTTTGCTGTCCTTGCTTTTGTTCGCAACCATAAGGCCATTTGTAGTCTGTGACGGTATCTCGGGAGAAGTGGCCATGTCCGAAGCCGGGAGATTGGCCATCTCAATCGCACTTCCATTCGAGGAAACTCGTTGGACCGTAGTATGGCTGACTCGGTTTTTCTTCTCATTCTCCATGTCCCCAACCCCCGAGTCGCCGGTTCCTGTAGAGCTAGCCGGCGGTTGGTTGCCGTAAACCATTTCCCATTGGCGCCTTTCTCGTGCGTTGTCTTCCTCGATCTGACGTCCAATGTTCTCCTCTTCTTCCTCGCGTTTCTTCTGCTCTTCCGCGCGCGCTTCGGCTCGCTTCGCCCGGTGCTCTTGAACAACCCTCCACAGCTTCAGTTGAGATATTACCCCTGCAACAGTGAGTACGACGATAACGGCGATCTCGACTCGGATGCCCTTGGTTAGCGGATATGTGTACACTCCAGCTGGGAATATCTGGTCGTTCACGTTCCATATGTACACCCAGAACTCCTTGAGCCCAGCTCGACTAAAACAGTCAATGCCCAAAACTGTGACTGTTGCACCTGCAAAAGACGTCAAGCCAATCAGGGCGTAAGGTCTGGTGTACCGGCTGAAGTAAAACGCAAAGCCGACCAAGGTAAATACTGTGATCAGAATGACCTTGCCAGAGGTCTCAGGGAGTAACCCACCCGCTCGGAGAGTGAGCAGCCACATGGCGAAACAGAAGCCGCCGAGGAGGCATCCCAAGCCTTCGGTAAGCTCCCTAAAGACGGTAGCAACTCCGCCGAGGATGAGTCCTGTGCAAACCGCAGCCACAACATATGCGCCCTGAATCGCATCTGAAATAGGTGGGACCAAAATGTACACAATAAGGACCGTCACACTCAGACTCGCGAGATAGGCCGTTGAGAAGAACGTGTGTAGCCATCCGTTTTTGATGCCGATCAGCGCGTAGACAATTCCGGTAATGATAAGAATCGCGCCAGAAACGCCCGCACCCGGTGTAAGTCGAGGTTCTAACGGCAATTGGCCATCTGCAATGGTTGCTGTGGGTTTAACGTTAGAGCCGCCACTCTCGGCTAAGAGCACATGGATATGGAGAACTTACGGCTGGTGACCTCGATGCTGTTGCCAGGATTGTTCCCATTAATGGCGGAAGGGATTGCGGTCTCCGAGACGACGCCCGTTGCACTGGTGGTAATGTCGATGGTAGACGGCGATTCGGCTGTGGTCTTGAGTGTCACTGAAACTTCCAGTGAGGTGGTTGTATGATCTCCTTCGCCATCTGTCGTCATCGTCGTCTTCGGAAGCTCTGTTGTCGCAGTTGGTGAATCATCTTGTCTTCGATGCGGCCTTAGCCGGACCCCAACCACCACTTCCACATACATGGCTAAGCAGAGCAGAGCCCATATGTGCGTCCAACTAGAGATCCTCATCTTGATGCGGCAGCACGCCCGGGTATACCACCTATATAGCAAGCCGTCGATGTCGGCGAAACTCTATATCGGATGATGGCTTCAGCGCTTGTCACGAGGGATCATTCGCGGGGTAACGTCAACAACCAGAACACTAGCCACTTGATTCGACGAGAGGATTCCGATCCAACGGCACCACGTGAAATCTAGAGATCTTGACAGGATAGGAGGCGTCGACTTGTGGCCCTAGACGACTAGCTGTGAGGCTGGGCGTTCATGTGACTGCCGCGCGTGACTCTCAAACCGCGCGATGGCGGCAAAGAGACGAGAAAGAAGAGGCCGTGGATGACGGTAGTCGATGTAGGCTGAAGTCTAGAATAAAAGAACTGGGATCTGAAGCAAGCCGCAGTCACTGACTGGGTTTGTATGTTGCTGGTAAACAGGTACGCAGATCAAACGATATCAGATGCCGCTATCGAAGGAAGAGCCATCAGGCAGTCTCTGCGTTCATGCAGTGGAGCGTAGCATGAACCGTCGGACAGGCTGAGAGACTGGAGATCTATGGGGGGAGGCGAAGAATAAGAAAAGTCACGATTCACCTGGAACTCACAGCGCAGCAGCGGCTTGTAACTTGTAAGCGACATACGCCTGCGCCCTGAGGTCACCTTTCGAATTGGGTTTTCGCGCCCACCCGGACGATCTTGGCAGCGGCAGCTCCCCCGGAGCCATGCCTCTCTGGTGCTGGCCGGGCATTGACAAAACGGCTAGGCAGGCCGCGATGTGTGGTCAGTCTGATGCTCGGATGACGAACACAGCACCCGAATGGTCAATTGTGGTCGCGGGAGATTGGCAGAGACAGGTGGATGTGAGGCTAGAGACGTTGGGCTCGGCAAGAAAATGAGACGCACGCTCTTCCCGGCGCCCTTACTTCCGAATCAGGGAAGCCATGGTCCCATGTGGGATGTGATTGGTGATGGGCTCACCCTCACACCTCTGTCTGCCCTGTCTGCCCCTGGTTCACCGGAGAGCTAGCTCAGGCGTCGTTTTAATCTCCTAGCGAGTCCTTCTCTTCGCCAACTGCCAGAGAGTCCTGGTCTGGTGCGAGGCTGCAAATCGGCAGTGTGCCGGGAGGCCCGGGAGAGGAGGATTTGTCGTCTCGACTCTCGAGAGTTCAGACACGAGAGACAATGCACGCGGCAGACAAGATCTGACAAAGTTCAGTCATCCCGTATCCAAAAACCCAATCTCGTCTAGGTTAGGATGAAAGCCGAAAGGAGAACTGCAAAGTTTCGAGAGCTTGCGGCGCCGGCGATCCGCATAAGTTAGTTCTCCTCACGATCTGTCATCTGGCAGAGCCTGGTTCGCTGATCCTGTACGGCGCAAACGCGGTCGTAACGCGACGGTGCGACGGTTCGGGCAGGGTTGCGTCCATCTATCTTCTCATCCCACCCGACAGGAACCATTATACCATACCAGCACCAACCCGTAGAGAAACAGACTGGCACAGCAGATCGTACCTGAACACAACGGCGTGCTCGTTTCGGGCTGATCGTAGCCAATTGATGATCAACAACTCACCGAACGACCCAAGAACTGACGACATCTCACTCGGTGCTCAGGAGTATTGGAAGATCACTCACCGGTCTGCCGGTGCGCGCGGTGTTCTGGAATCACAGTGATGGTCCATGCAGCGACGCGGCGAAGAATATCGGCTGCAATATTGAAATTAGAAGTCCCCACCCAAACCACAGAACCGTGCAAAAGAAAAACGCTGCAAGTCCAAGCGCCTCGCCGTTCGTCCCGCCGCCAGCATCGTATTTTGACTTTTCGTACGTACGTACACAGTAGAGGAGGGTGACATCCCATATCTCGCATGCAGATGCTCCTCTTGAACGATGGAATGGTGTTCATCAACTTCAGGTACGATCGAAATTGGATGCTGCGTAAGGTCAGGTAAGCTTCCGGTACCAACGTTTGCATCGTCGGGTTTTCCAATAGTTCAATGCGTGCCCCCTCGTAAATGCGCAAGCAGTGCGACGCCGGAACCTCACAGCGAATACGTTTCGCTGGGCCCAAAGTTTGCCTATCCCGAGTGCGACACGGCCACGAAAAGGGGACGACGCATCCCGCGTTCCAGTTCCCGGGTGTCTGTCTTCTACTGTCGTGACTGTCGCCCCATCTACATCGCATTTCTGGAGGGTGTGCCGGTTCTTGCAGTCACTAGACTGGAGCTGGCCCCGCTGGCGCTTCGAAGCTGAAAGCTGGTGTGAAAGAATTCTGGAAGAGTCTTCACCATCAAATTTCCGACTCGTCCTTTGTCGCGATCGCTGTGGTTCGTTGGCCCCACACGGCAATGGAGTCGATGGACGAATTCAAATTCCCCCAGCTGCTCCCCACCCCAGCTAGAGCCGCCACTACCGGTAGCCTCGGAACCGTCAAGAACGCTAACAGCCACCCCTGTGTCTAGAAATTTCAAATTGCGTATGGACGGCGCGCTGTCAGCCTCTGCCGTCATGAGCCTGGTCATGAAGCCGTCGCAAAATAACATGTCTTCAAGACTAAAAACCAGTGCGAACCTTAATAAAGAACTATGACGCTAGCTGTGGACAAGCTGGAAGATTCAACATTGTCTGTGGCAACTCTAGTCGAGGGAACGCGTCTTTCAATCGCGAAAAGCGCGTTAACATATTTCGAAGGTCGGACGGAGATGGCGCTGCTATTGTCGGCCATGAGCTTGGCCTCTGCCAGCACAATGAGACTCGTTTGCCGAAACACGATAAGTCTGGTACAAAGACAATGCGGATGTTGAGGGAAACCCTCAATATGAATCTAGGATCGATGTTTGTTCGTGTATCGCGTTCCAGCTACAATCTGTCTCGGGGTGTGTTACTAAGCAGAGACCTCGAACCCCTTTTGTTACCCCTTTTGCGCCCCCCGTCGTGTGGGTAGCCACCTCTAAACATGTACTCCGTAACACTGATTGCCAGTCGCCGCCTCCCCAAACCTTGTGGTATCTTGATCCCCTATTCCGTAGTATCGTAACAAGTCGTTGTACACACGGTTCGCAAACACCCATCTGCTATCCCACACTCATCTCCTAGCCACTCGCGTAGGCACTCGATCAGTGCTGTTCCGGCCCTGGGCTGGCAGCTTCCCATTCCGTGCGTTCCTCTGCGCCTTGTCGGGTCTGCTTTTGGGAGTGAACAGGGCCGTCGCTGTTCTGAGCGGAAATGTGAAGACCGCCATTACTGCCTGCACGGGTAACATGACGACCGTGACCGTCGTCTCCATCATCCAGGTGGTCAACCCCCACTGCGCATTGCTATTCTTGGCCGCAACAGCCGCGAGCGCAATGGCGTCGTTCAGCCGACATTCCACATATTCGATTCGGTTGTCTGTTTGGCAGGCCAGGACTGTCATTTTCTTCTCATATCGACGCATGGCTCGGTTCATGGCGTCGAGTTCCGGCTGAATCGTGCTGCGCACCTCGCGACCCACCGCTGTCGCTATCACCTTCTGGGAAACGTCGGGCTGCGCAGAGCCGTTTACTGTCGGCTGTTGAGAACTTGAATGAGCCTCGAGTTCGTCCAGTCTCCCAAGCAGTGTCTCGAACTGCTCATGTGTGACGGACTGTTCTGTGTGTGGATTCCGTGCTAGGACGCGCTGGACTCGCAGGGCGCGGTTCTGGATCATGCTCATCAGATGTGAAACAGGACGGACCTCGGCGGCACAGAGAAAAATCATTAGATTGTAGTTGGACACCAAGCCTTCGGATGGTCGCGACAGTTGCCCGCGAATAGTATGCAATAGGTAGGCACCAAGCATGGGAAAGACGAAGCACCATGTCAGAGCCAATACTTCGTGAAAGTAGAGTTCACTGATAGCGGCCCTTTTCCGCGCCTCCCATTGTTTCTCCGGGCGTGGAGACTCGCTCAAAGGACTTTCAGTGTCCTTCTGCTTCTCAACCTCTTCCGGAACATTTTCGAGGGCCGTGGTCGCAGACAGGGTTGGTGATGGCTCGGCTTCGCTGTCAGACTCAAAGACCGACTCGGTCATGATCTGGTCTTTAACAATGCGGACCTGCTGTGCTGTGTGATACCAATCCCATGGCTGCGTAACGGACCAGTGTAGGAATACAGCGGCCAAGCTGAGCAGTATCAAGTCGGTGAGGAAGGCGCTGCCGTTCTCGAAGAGCATGCCAGCCACGGCGGGCAACAAGGCGAGCGTGAGCGGAATGTAGACATATGGCGACTTGGTCAGCTCCTTGGAGTGTGGGCGAGAGGGGTTGAAGAATTCATCCGCGCTTGTGTCGAGGTCTCGCCTGACTTCGTGCGGGCTGAAGTCTGAGTAGTTGGAGCTTTGTCTTCGAAAGTCTACGAAGGTAGTCTCGGCAGAGGGCGAGGCAGTATTGACAGTGGGACGTTGGCGTAGGTGACCGGTCTGGCTCATAGTCGCAGCTTTACGCAGCCCCGGCAGGCCCGGAGCTGGCGGCGAGTAGCCGGTCGAAGTCGAAGCGCGGCGGGCCGTGTTGGCCGTGTTGGCCGTTGCTGTCGAAACGGAAGCATAGCTCTCTTCGGCCATGGTTGGTCAATGGGACCCGAAGAAGGGCGGCATGGGAACAGCACCCTTGTTGCAGAGGCCTGTCCGGCCTGTCTTGTCTCCCCGACAAGCTCGATACAATTCCTCAGGCTGGGAGAGAATGCCGAACCTGCTCTGGCTCTGCAGAGGGGACTGCAGTTGCTCCAGAAATGGATGACGGAAGAGGCCCCTATGGGGGAGCGATCAGGTGGGACGCGTCGGCAGGGATGAAAGTCGCCAGTTCGGGGAGCTTCTCCAGATTCTCGATGCCGGGCTGTTAGGGCTGTTACGTCACCCTTGCAAGTTGAACGTGGCGGGGCGATGGGGTCACAACTTACAAGCCGAGTCGCCGCTATGGAACGCTCATGCAACTGGCAAAAGTCTGGCTGACCAATGACTGGCTGACTGGCTGACTGGCCATGAAACCGTCAATCGATTAATAATTTCTACCTTCAAATGCAGCTGGAGGTGCTCACAAGTCGCAGATGATGACGACTTCATTCTGCACTGACGCCGAATCCCACTCTCGAGACGAGTTTACGTTTGGCTTCAAAAGTCGAAGCAGACGGCAACACGTACCTTAGGTCCTTAGGTAGGTAGGTACCTGATCTACATGATGTGTGCATGCTACATGTAGCATCAATCAACATTTCGGGTTGCCGTCTCGAGCATACCAGGTATTAAGCTTTGGATGTCTGAGCACTTGACACTCATTGCACCGGGACCTTCCAAGGTTGATATGGTGTTTCAGGTCATGTTGCTCGGATTTCATGACCATGACTCGTTCGTCACCATTCCGGAGCCTGTGTTCGTTTGTCTGTCACAATGGCCAGGCGTTCCTGGAATCTGAGGGGCCTCAATGTTGAACGTGTAATATCCCCTGCGTCGAGACCCCACCAGATACCACATCAGCTGAAGGCACAGCTTGGCGATAGGTCGAAATAACTTTTAAATGAGGAAGAAGTTCCCCCACCCAAGGGCCAAAGGCAGGATGGGTGCGGTGGACACAATTTGAAAAACCCACTACGTTCCATGGCTACGATGCTCTTGGGCAATGCCTAAAACGCACCAGGATCTCAATGCGTCCTCGACCACCTGATCTTATGGCTGTTCTCAGTGTTCTGAGGAAGGTTGGGAGGCAAAGCGGTGGAGATGTTGCCGTGCTCCGTGACCTCCGTCACAATTATTTGCAGCACTGACCTGATCAGAGCACACCATCATCACACATGATTTGTAGCGGCGCTTGTGCCAGCCACGCTGGATCATGCGGCGGATGGATCCTAGCAGCGCCGCGAAGAGCTGAATTTGTCGCGTCGTCGACCAACGCAGGAGAGGCTGGCATGCCATTGACAAGCCGAGAATGGCTGATGAATGAGCAGTGAGCACAGCGCCAGCCTGCCTGGAATGTGTTATGTGACGAATGGGGCCAAACTTGGCATCATCGCAAGGCTGTCGACGCTCCACTCTGGCCCATTCGTTCGGGTCCCGGCGTCTGCGTGTCTGATATGATCCCAGTCAAGAGCCGTGGCACCGGCAAAGGGTCTGGGGGTTACGGGGAAACCCCTGAATAGCCTCAGGCGGTGGGCACTCTAGCTGAGCTGTGCGTTGGTATGCAACGCCAGAATAGAAAAGAAATTCTGCCGCACAATATGAACAATCTAATTATTTAAAGCATTGACCTACATAGGACGGTGAGGCCGTGGATGACGAAACACCTCGCCCTGGTCGTATATATGTGTTGGAGGGCTGGCCATCTCATCTTGTTGGTGTGATTGATCTCTAATTGACCTCACACCAACCAACCGTGATCGGAATCTGTCTCCCACCCACTCGCGCTCTGGAATGTGCACTACACATTCAAAAACAGCGCTCATCATTTAAATAACCTGCGAGAGCCACGCCGACAACAGAGCGACAACGCGATACTTTGACTGTGCAGCGCGGCCGGCATTTCCAGTACCTTGCATACCGACGACATACAAACGGAAACGAGCGTCAAGAACTCCAACGGAGTCAACACAAGGTGTCCGTTGCATGGGGTTGGTCAAGAAGTAAAACGGTGAGACGGTTTGGAAGTGAATCGTCTTGATCGCAAGCGCAATCGCAATTCGCATCGCAAGTAGTGGCCTCACTGGCGCGTCAAAGACCTCAAAGGTTCCATTCGGCTGTCGAATCCATGCACTTATTGCGATAGATGCAATAATACGACACTCGCAACACTTGCCACAGGCAGACGCCACCTGGCTGGGCCCGGCAGTTCTTGGCAGCAATGTCCCTGCTGGGTAATCTGAGCTCGGCTAACTTCATCTCGACCAATCGCCATCCTGCACCTCTCGATCCCCTGAAAGACGACGACGATACTTTCCAGTCACGAACCTTGGAGCCGTCGTTAGTAGCGGTGGAATTGGCACTCGAGCCTCCGAACTGTCATTTCTATCACCGGCACGCAAGTGTGACCTGGGCGGCTCGATTACAGTCCCGTCGACAACGCTCCCGTCGTACACGCTCTCGATCACAACCACGACCGCACTCCTCGTGTTGTCGACGCTCGTCGCGCGAGCTGCCTGTCGAAGAAGAAGACGACGGGTCACTGGCGCTTAGTCGATCGACCCCGGCTGTCCCTGCGGCCCCTTCAGCGTCGTCTTCCAAACGGCTTCACACGCTGCCAGTCGTCCTACGAACCTGCCACCGACCGCCGTAGATGCGCCACCAAACCCTCACATCAACTCGCCGCCGCCGCTACAGCCAGGCTTCGCGAACAAACCAACGATCGCTGCGCCTGAGGCCGCAATAGCCGCCACCCGAAGACGACAACCTGGCACCGGAAGGAACTCGCCAGCATCAAGACGTCGAGGCCCCAACAATCACACATTACCTCCACCCTTCCGCAATCGCGCCGCAGGATCTAATCCTCCTAATCGTATACCTCGCCGAATTGGCGGTCCTGGGCGTCTTTGGAACCCGACTAATTCTACCCCCAGGGTCCCGCCCACGCAGTCAGTTCGACCGGCTCGTCAATCTCGCAAACGACGTCCCTCGACGCCTCCGCCTCCATCAGTACCCCTTGTTCACCCGACCATCAATATCTCGTCCGATCCGAACGATCCCATCAGTACTAGTGCCGGCAGATACCCACTCCTCACTCTCCCTGAGCAGATACAAAACCGACATTCGGCACCCATCCGTGCTAGCCTTCAAATTGAGGGACGAGAAAGTGGGGATACGAGAATCAGCCTGCCCAGCTCGGTCCGCCATTCTTACGACGTCAAACGTGCGTCCGATTCGCCACCAAAGTGGGGGGAGGCCGAGGCCAAGCCGTCAGAACCCAAATCGAAAGACGATAATCCTTTGGTCGACGCCCTGCGAAAACGAGGTCAAAGCGTCACCAAGCGAGCCCGAGCCATAAGTTTTGGTCTTGTCCGCCCTGATAGTTCTGCCAGTACACCCAAGAAAGTCGATAAAGGCAAAGGAAAAGCAGTCATGTTACCAACCAGCGATGAAGACCCCAGCAGCGGGTTTACCCAGGACCTAGAGCGAGGCCCTGATGTCCTTGGTCGTCAGCGCAATGCGTCAAACCTGTCTTTACCAGATGGCATCTCGGCTGTATCGAGCAATTCGTCCATTATGGGCGATCCTGATCAACCTGATACGGGCGAGGAATGGGGCCCCCAACATCCATGTTTCCCACACATAAACCCCCACGTACCAATCAACTCTCAAGAGTACACGACCACCCGCATAATACGTGTCCGGAGAGACTGGCTGATTGAAGGTGACTTGGCACCGACCTTTTCCAACTTGTACCCGGAAATCCTGGATCCTGCCGGCGTGTCAGAACAAGAGTTTCGCCGAATAATTGAAAAGATCAACGGCGAGCTCGTTGCCACCTTCAACCCTTATTACTGGAGAAATATCCTCGATGGTGTGCTCGGACTCGTCACCGGCTGGATCTGGGACGATATGGGCCTGACAAACGCCAAGATTAGGCTCAGGAGCTTGGAGTCTTGGATCGAGAAGTGGAACGCCGAGATGGAGAAGACGGTGGGCTCGGAAGAGGGCACCACAGCTCCAAGAATCGTTCCACTTAGACGGACAGGATACATGAATGTGAGTTCATGTGAACATTCGATATCGTAAATTGAGTACTGACATTCGGTCCAGCTCGATATACAGATACCAGATCCGGAGGTCTCAATCTCGAACAGTGAGCCCGCTTCGAGGTCAGGACCACATTTGCCAGCTGAGCCCGGTCCTGCGACTCTGGGCGAACCACACACTGTGCCATGATCATGAGCTCTACTTCTTTGTCGCCACAGACGTTTCCCTTCATGCCTCATATTTAGTTTAACCCCTTCTAATCACACTCTGCCCGCTATGTCTTGGGCTGTACGAGTTACGAAGATACCCCCAGCACTTTTTTCGATACTACTACAATAATGTAAACTTTTGACTCCAATCGCTTGAGGTCCCTCTATTCCCCCTTCCCAATCACTTCCTCCGATCAACTCCCTCAGATCAACCACCACGACATGGCAAGGTGTTTGGGGTATCGATGTGTATCGATCGCGGGCGAGACACACGATGTTCAGTGGATCAGAGCTGTTTATCCCCTTTATTGTCAGTGGGAGGGAGTACTGCAATGACACTGGCCAATGAGCCCATCGGTTGCTTTCAGGATAGTGGAAACACGCACCTGGCATCCTCCTGATCACACTTTATCATTCCCAAGACGTTTGCCTCCACGGGTAGATAGAAATGTAATTCTCACTATGGTCTCTAGGATGACCTCTGGCGCCTTTGAAGTCGTGGTTGTATTATTACGTCTAAATACATGCAATATCCTCGCGGAAGCACTTGCGACCGAAGTATGAGGTGATTTTGTAGCATACGAGACGCTACCATTGACACGAGACGCTACCATTGACGTCGAAAACTCGAGATACGCATGCCTAGGGACAGAGTGGAATGATATAGGACCCTTTTCGGCTGTAGAAGCTCAGGCGTCTCAACAATCACGGTGCGATGTTACATTTGAGTAGATGTGTTGGCCATCAGGGTGTTCGCTAAGGTTAAGTGATTTTCCCCTTTCGCTCCTCTTCTTGGCCTGCCACCCTCCCCCCATTGCGTGTTAGCCATCCACGTTCGTTTCTTTCCGCCTCATCACCATGTATCATTCAAACCTCATTTTCTCAAGGTCCATGATGTAGGTCTTGGACTCGCCGAAGCAATTATAGTACTTTCCCAATTGACCATCCGTACAGTTCCGGAAACTAACTTTTCGCAACCCAAGGTCGAGAGCTATTGGCGCCCAGCTGCAATGGGACGGGGCGGCATCATGCATTGAACATATCCGAATGCCTTGCGCGTCCAAAAAAACGAGCTTCTTAATCCATAATCAAGCTTCGTGATGTGGCTTCGTTCGCTCGATCTCTTCTTGCCCAATCAATTACCCCACGGGCTGACTCGATGTCACGTCGAGGTGCGGCCGGGAACCCGGATCAGGCTGCACCCCCGGAACACTCGACATCATGCAGCTATTCGGGCACGTGGGTCCCGAATCGTCAACATGGCTTTGGAGATAAATATGGGCATAGAAGTCCCCTATCGAGCTATGCTTTTACCCGCGGATCACCCTCGTCACTGCTCGCTCTGTTCGCGCTATACGTCTGGCGTGACATGAACCGCCTTGACCTCAAGGTTACGAACTTGATTCGAGTCTTTTCATCATGATATCTCTTCTCAATATCCTGAAAGGGGTGCCGGTCCTCGCTGTCGCTGCATGGGCAGCAGCGAGTTACCCTGCCAAGCCCGTCGACTTGACTACCCCTGTCCAGCAACGCATCGCTATAGCCGGACCAAGCTGTAAGTTCAGGAGTTGACACAGACTTCATCACTAGAGTGTTCAATGCTAAGCTCGTCCTCCAGCTATATCGGTGGGCTGGAACACATACGAGCAGATAGCCCAGCCGTGCGTGCAATATGGCACATCCAATGACAGTCTCACCCTGCAGGCCTGCTCAACCTCATCGGCCACGTATCCCACCTCGCGGACCTACTCCAACATGGTGGTGTTGACAGGCCTGGCACCGGCTACGACCTACTACTACAAGATCGTGTCGACCAACTCCAGCACGGAGCACTTCCTCAGCCCACGGCCCGCAGGCGACAAGGGCGCATTCTCGCTTAACGCCGTCATCGACATGGGCGTCTACGGCGTCGACGGCTACACCATCGAGATGGACATGTCGAAGCGGGACGCGATCCCGTCGATCGACCCCTCGCTCAACCACACGACCATCAGCCGACTAGCCTCCAGCATCGACGACTACGAGCTCGTCCTGCACCCGGGCGACCTGGCCTACGCGGACGACTGGTTCGAGCGGCCCAAGAACCTGCTCGACGGCGCCAACGCCTTCGAGGCCATTCTCGAGCAGTTCTACTCGCAGCTGGCCCCTATCGCGGGGCGGAAGCCGTACATGGCGAGCCCCGGTAACCACGAGGCCAACTGCCAGGAGGTGCTCGGTCCGTACGCATGCCCAGAAGGGCAGAAGAATTTCACGGACTTCCAAAACCGCTTCGGCGGCGCCATGCTGCCGCCGGCGTTCCCGTCGACGTCGGGCAGCGACGCGGCGCGCGTGGCCGCCAACGAGGCCCAGATGCTGGCGAACCCGCCCTTCTGGTACTCGTTCGAGTACGGCATGGTGCACGTCGTCATGATCGACACGGAGACCGACTTTGCGGACGCGCCCGACGGGCCCGGCGGCTCCACCGTGCTCGACAGCGGGCCCTTCGGGTACGCGGACCAGCAGCTGCAATTCCTCGAGGCGGACTTCGCGTCCGTCGACCGCACCGTGACGCCCTGGCTGCTCGTTGGCGGCCACCGGCCGTGGTACACCACGGGCGGCGATAGCGATGGGTGCGCCCCCTGCCAGGCGGCGTTCGAGCCGCTGCTGTACAAGTACGGCGTCGACCTCGCTATCTTTGGCCACGTGCACAACTCGCAACGCTTTCAGCCCGTGAACAACGGCACCGCGGACGCGGCCGGCCTGGACGACCCGGCCTCGCCGATGTACATCGTTGCGGGCGGCGCGGGGAATATTGAGGGACTGAGTGCGGTGGGCACCGAGCCGGCGTATACTGCGTTTGCGTACGCGGACGACTTTAGTTATGCGCGCTTGTCGTTCTTGGATGGAAATAATCTGCAGGTTGAGTTCATCAGGTCCGCCACGGGCGAGGTGCTGGATACGTCGGTGTTGTATAAGGCCCACGCGGAGCAGTTTGTTGTGCAGTAGGCAGGTTCTCACGCCAGTATCCCGCTGATACATTAGGGCGGGGCACTGGTTGGGGAAGTCACAGTGCATATACGGTCAACGGTCGGTTGACGACCGGTCAGAATATCAACCTAGGTGTGAGAATTGTGGTGGCTTTGGTGGTCAAAGGGGTCAATGGAAGCAGCTGGATGAAGGAGCTTTGTTAGATGCTCTAAGGATAGGCCCTGCTTTGTGGTTTGAGTGTGTATTTAGTACCAAATCAGGCCCTCTGACCCATAGCCAGAACAAGCAAGCAAGTAGGGAATCTACCCTTATTCCGCACCGATACAGGATTCCCGACACTAGGTTATATAATATAGTGCAGGTTCGAAAGGTTATAATAAAAATTAGGTTGAAATTATAACACAGTTATATGTATAACTAGTAGTTAAAGTACGGTTGCCCGAAATAAAATAAAGTAAAAATAAAATACCGAACGATGCTATCGCCGCATTATATGATTATATAATACTATATAGTACTATATACGAAAAGGATTATTTATATAACATTACGGCGAATTAAACTATGGGCTTACAGGTTACGAGATTACGATTAGGTTCATTCGACCACTAGGCCATTTGATATTACAAGACAGGCGCGTTGCTTTGTTTTATATTATATAGCAACGAAGCAGGTAGGATACGATACGAAGCAGGTAGGGGTCTTTAGTTACAACTGCCATAGAATTAGTAGTTGCCGTGATGTACAGACAGCTTGTCTCCTCTGCCGTGGTGTTAGTTAGTCAGCCATGGCCTGCGGTCCCGGCGCCTGCTGCTCTCGCTTGCTTACCGATGAATATCTCCACGCAGGCCAGATCCTGCAGCGACTTGACTTCCTCTAGGGCCTTGATGATCAGGTAGCCGGCTGAGTTGATGGTCTGCGCGACGCCGAATACTGTATGCGTCGACGGCTTGCCGCGACACGTATCGGAGACGTCTTGGATGTCGTCCATCTCTTAGTAAATAGCGGTCAGTAACTACTCTCGCGGTTTAAGGTGCATGCCTCGGAACTTCTGGCTCTGGAGGCACCTTGAGCAGGTACACTCTCTCGAGCCATGACAGATCAGAAAATAAAGGGCTCCAAGATACTGACCATGAGCGAGGCGTTGTGCCCGATGCTGATGACGCGCTTTATGGTTGCAAGCTCCGGAGCTGGGCATGTTGAACCATACGTTGAAGGCTACTGCGGCCTTGTCACGGATGTTCTTGGATGGCAGGGACTCGATGTACCGCGCTGGGGCACAGATGGTCTGGTAGGTGCAGTCAGTCAGCTGAAATTGCAAACTGTGGTGCTTCAGGTGTTCTTACGGCGGATGAAAGAGCGGGCAGGTCTCGGTTGGTGGAAGGGTCAGCTTTCCCAGCGGAACGATACTGATGTATCGAGTCACTGGGTATGCCGTCATGGCCGACTCCTTTCTCCTCAGCTGATGTCTGGTTGATAGCATCATCGAGATCACGGACGTCATCTTCGATGACAAGATCGTCTGTGCTACCAGATGGCTCGTCGGGGTCAGCCGCAGTAGAATCACCACTCCCGTAGTCTGACGTGTTGGTATGCTCGGGCTTCTCAGATTCGATAAAGGCACCAACCGCCTCGACTTCGGCCGGTGACTGCTCCTGGTGGTAACGTGGACACGTATTGCCCCAGATGAAGTTTCCACTGATCATATACTGCACCGATTCCATAAGACGCTGAGCATCAGGGGACAAATCCCGCCGGCCCTTCGTCTCCTCCCAGGTCTGGATGTGATCCCCTATCAGACTGTTTACCTTCTTGAGGACTTGGCGTTTTGCCTCGTCCTCATCGATGGCGTCCTGTTTCATGCGGATTCATACAGAGTTCCGCAGCTCTCCCTGCTCCTGGGATGCGATGAACTGCTTGTACTCTCTCCCAGGACTGGACGGCGTTGGTCTGCGTTTGCTGCGAAGGCGGGACGCGCGAGCCGGAAACACTCGTCCATCTCCGCTTGGGAGACATTGAGGCTCATCCCGAACGTGGCAAGCGCTATTGCGAATCTGTGTCAGGGTGAGTATCTACCTCCAAGGATGAGAAGCTAAGATGCACAGCCGGGTTCGCGTACGTAGCACCGCAGTCCACAATCCTGTACTCAAGGTAGTCATCAAAGGTCGTGATATCAGGTCGATCACGCGCAAGAGACAGCTCCTGGTCCCAGTAGCTCATCATCTCGTTTGCTCCAGCAGGATCAATTGAGGTCATCTCTTTGATCATGGTGAGCAGTATCTGTCCTTCGCCAGAGGGCTCACCGCTGAGCATATCTTTCAAGGCCTTCCTGATCCCCTCATTCTGGACGTCGGCCTGGTTCGTCGCAAGTTAGCACGATACTCGAGAAGATCCTATGTCTGATCTAATTACCTCGGCGTTCTCAAATGTATCGATCAGGTCGTCATGCAAGAACCCAAACTCCATGATGTATGCCACGAGTTCTAGGCGCTCGGGCAGGCATTCTGGAATCGCGAACGAGCACATATGGTGCGGAGAGCCCAAACACCCCCTGTTTGATCCGGGGGGTATTGGCCCAACAAACTTCTCCCAGTCATCACGAAGTCTGTTGACTCCGGCGACCTCCAGTTCTGGATTCAGATGCTCGCGAAGGGGCAAGCCGTCACATAGCCCCTGGGAATTCCACGCCGGCGGGTCAACCACTTGTGAGTAATGGAACTCCATGACCTGAGAAAGAAGATGTAGCTTAGCACACCGAAAGGTAGCGAGGTATCTAGGTCGAGGTTCTGAAAGGTGAAATGGCCACTCTTCACATCACGAAGAACACCAAGGCCCTTGCAGGAGCTCTTTACCTAAGCAATAAGTCCAAAGTAATGCATGATCCCTCCTCTCGAGGCTTTTTCCGAGGCGGTATCGTTTTTGCTTTGCCAAATGGTAGCGTGAGCCAGAGCTGACTGCCCAGAGACTGGGGACTCGGCTCTATGACCTATTCGTCACCCATATCATGCATCTGTTCCTCTCCATCGGACCTAGCTTCCCACGACTTGGGGTACTTCTTTATCAGAATGACTCAGACCTGTATACTATGGATACCAGACAAGACCCGGTGCAGAGGCCAAGGCGAATAGGGGCGATTTATGGGCCCAGGCATCGTGTGATTGGTGCTGTGCCGCAAGGCTATAGTCTCCAGATGCATTACAGCCGGTGATATTGTCAACCTCACCGCCTCGCTTCATGCCTTGCGATCCTTCTTGCTTACTTGCATACTTAGTCTTCCCGACTTTTTCTTCGAACATCACATAAGCTTCCAGCGATTAGCTCTGTCCTTATCTGTTGATATTTGGCTACTGCAGGCCTTGCCCCTTTTCGACGACGTCCGGGGCCGCAATCAGTCCCTCGATCTCGCAGATGAGATCAGCCGAATTAGCAAATGAGAGTTGGTCCCCTTGATACCATCAGAAGCTAACAGAGCAAGTTCGGCGAGCACCGAGTCGTGGAGATACAGAAGGAAATAGCAGAACACAAGGAATTCGAGAGCACGACCGTCTTCCACCAGCTGCTTGCCAGTGACATGCCCGAGTCCGAGAAGAGCCTGAAGCGCCTTTCTGCAGAGGCGTTTGCGCTTCTCGTCGGAGGAACTACGACTATTCAGGGTACCCTGACGGTTGCTGCCTACTACATCCTGGCTGATAAGCAGATCGAGGACCGTTTGCGCGGGGAGCAGGAGCAGTTCTCTTATAAGGAGGGCACCCCTCCCTAGGCTGAGCTGGAGAAGGCTCCTTGCCTCCAAGCATGCATCAAGGAGGGACTCCGGTGAGGATCTCATCCTTCAACACTGTCGATGACTCTAACCTTGTTGATATCAGAATCAACCGTGTCTTGAGGCGCCAGGCACGCATCTCGCCTGATATCGACTTGGTGTACAAGCAATGGGTCATCCCGAAGGGTGTGAGTAACCATTCTTTACACGCTGTGCTTTCCACCCGGCACTTGCTTACTTCCCAAAGACCGCGGTCGGTATCTCGGCACACACGATGCACATGGACCCAGGGGTATTCCCAGAGCCCTGCAAGTTCCTTCCAGAGCGCTGGCTTGGATCATATGATCCCCGAATGAGTCGCAACTTCGTGCCCTTTTCGAAGGGGTCCCGAGCCTGCTGGGGAAAGCAGTAAGTCTACCATCTGTGACCGACCTTGTCTAGGGTACTTCAGCTAATGAAACCGAGGCTCGCGTGGTCCGAGATGTTCATCGTTCTGGGAACATTGTTCAGGCCTAACGGGTCCAAGATGACAGCCGCCGACTGTGACGAGTCGGACGTCGTGCCGACCCGAAGTTGCGAGATTGGCCTCCCCAAGAAGGACTACAAGGGTCTCCGCGTGACACTGGGCTAGCAACGCATATCATGAAGAAGGAAAGGGTGGCTGGATATGGCTGATGCATTGTGTGACTGACTACCTGGAGGAATAATGATGCTAAAGAAACCAAAGTGACGTCCAGTAGCCGCATTCAAAAGCCTCATCCTGATCCTCATACTGTTGTCGCGTGCCGAATGAATGCATGTGCAGCCACATGTCCTGCTGCGAGAAGCCATGAGACCAAGGTGAATCCATCTGACTGCCATATCTCCCCGATCTGAAACCATAAACACACGCGCCCAGTCCCGTCTCAGTAGCGGAGGCCATCCTGCGCTCCGGTAGACTCGACAACCTAGTTCGACCGGTTCTCATTGGGGTGGAGGTCAAGGTCTTGCAAAAGACCCTCCCGCACCGCTGCAAGAATCGCACCAACAACGGCAACTGCTGGACTGATGGCGTCCTGAATCTCTCTTCTGCTGAAGCACCTCGTCGCGGCCATCGACTTGCTCTCGGCTGCCTGACTCACGCATGCCCATACAACACCGGCAAGTCTCTTCGTCGGTCATCCTGACAACCGCCGCAGCCACTGCCGCACCACCAGTACAGTGACATAGAGCGGCCTATGGCCGTATGGTTGTGGTATACGCGCACTGCACCTGTGCAGACACTACGTCAAGACCAACCACCGAGAACCCGTTAAACAGCTGATCTTGAGTTATTCTTGTTCATCGCGTTATGTGATATCTCTGTTTACAATGCCAAGTCCCATCATCAGCAACATACTACGTGACTTCTGCCCGCTGTGCAGCCCATCACGACAAATCCAGAACGACACCACTCATTCCAACCCCGAATAGTCCAAATAACTCCAGAGGTTGAGTAGGATGGCATCCTTCAACACGGCTGACCCTGACCGACGCGATAAGCAGCACTCGACTTGGCCTTTAATCGCTTCGTTTGGTACCCCAGACCATTAATCATGCTGGTTGGCCAGGTTCATGTGCATGATCGCATCGCGTTGCCATTCGTCGTCATCCGCTGGCACCTCACGGCCATCAACACCCGGGAGACGGATCTGCGGAGGTCTCTGTTGCATGGTCGACGTCCGAGCCTCATCGCCATAGTGGTCAAACTCTGGTAGGGCATAATTGTGTGACGAACTGGCTTGTGCCATTGACGTGTTGATCGATGACGGTGCATTACTGCGCCTGTCGCTATTAGCCGAGAGCTCACTGGGCTGTGGAAGAGACGCCATCTTGTCCATCTGATGATCGAGCTCTTCCTGTTCCAGTATCTGTGGAGCATGTTCCATATTCCGCAACGAGCTCGCGGCGTGAGCACCACTACTGCGTATGCTGCCAACACTTGCACGAGGGTCCATTGCACCATCGGCGCCTTCCATACCGACCGAGTCGGCATCACGGATGGCAAACTGGGCAACGGTGCGCATCTTGCGCGTGACCCAGCCTGCCAAGATCTTGCCGCGTTGCTTCTCACCAAGTCGGCTACGGGGAAAGTCACCCTTGTTCACAAACGCAACAATATCGACGACGATCTGGTGCTCGTTGAGGATTGCGTTGACAATCACCGGCACAATGGACGCAAGATATGCCTTGCGTGAAACCTCGACGAGAACGACCACGAGACCACCAGCTTGGAATACAGCGCTAGAAGCAGTCAGCTATGATCAAAACCTGGGCAAATTAGAATACGTACCAGCCACTAGGTACGATGTTGCGATGACATCTCTCTACCGAAGCTTCGATGTCCATCGGGAAATGGCTCAGTCCATTGATCTCGAATGTCTCGCCAATATTGCCTAGTACGAAGAGGACTTGCATATCGACCTGTGCACCGCCTGGCCCAATAGGTCGACTGACATTATGCAGGAAACCGAGATCGCCAGTGCGGACATAGCTGATGTTTGGGTCGCCATCGATAGTACGCCCATCGAAGCGCTCGGCATCGAAAGGATCCCGGGAGCCATAGAACGCCTTGACACAGGCCTCCGAGTCTACCCAGATCTCGCCATATTCCCCATCTGTGCAGAGAAGGCGGCTCTCAGGATTGACAATGGCGATTTGGGTCGAGACTGGTACCATGCCAGAGTCCTGCAGGAGGAGGGCCTTCGGATCTGAGTCTGGATCCACCGGGATGATCAATCCTCTGCGCAGAGCACGCTGATCGAGCCAGAGCTCGATAGGTTCAATGCACATGTACGAGCGAGAAGCAATCATGGGATTCAGCACGTGGGAGTAGACCGTGTTGATGGCGGTCCGGTCGAGGCCAGTTGCCGCGAAATGGAGCCGAACTTTCTGGAACACGTCAACCCGGGGTCTGCTTTCGGCCGAGATCATCATGTTCTTCAGCTCATGCATAGTGAAGCCCTTGCCTGGCATCGAATTCATGGCGTGGTCGAGCATTTGGGGTGTCGCGTAGGTATCCTTGATCTTGTATCTACTCAAAGTCAAGAAGAGTGAAAGAGGATTCTGAGCAAACTCGACCGGAGAGAGGAGGTACGTTGGCGTGCCGATGTATATACCCATGAGGCAGGAGTGTATGAAGCCTAAACCGGTGGTACTTCTGACGCAGCCAAGCACAGGCCGCGAGCTGGTCATCTGGCAAGTCTCTTTTTGTACTTTGCACATGCCGAGAATAGTGTCATGGCCTAGTTGCACCGATATCCTGCGCTGGTCCGGAGTCCAGTATGCCCAGATGATGACCGGGTAACCTGGCTGTACCCAAACTGGATCTACCATGACCCCAAGGTCCCGAAGCCCACTGTTCTGTTTGGGAGGCTTGGATGTGTTGAAGACATTGGGAACACCAATTTTCAGGACCTGGGCAGACTGTTTAATGTGCTGCGATACAGACTTGGTCTTCAACAAGTGGTCCACCTCGTTATTGACCAAGACAGCCTTGATGCCGTAATCGTTGATGAGGTGGAGAAAAGCCGGTACGTCTTCGTTCAGACGTCGTTCATCCATCGGCGAGGTCGGGATGACCACCGCACCGAGGTTGATGCACGCATGGACTGCGAAGATGAAGTCTTCGGAATGCGTGTACATGAGCATGACATGGTCGCGCGGCCGTATCTTGGCCTTGTTGCGAAGGTATAGGGCGACGGCGGCAACTTTGGTATCGAATTTCTTCCAAGTCACGCCTTTGCCTTCTTTGCCCCTGCCATCAATGGTGCAGTACGCGAGCTCTTCCGGTTGGCGGGCCACTCGCCATTGTATGAGATCTGTGATGCTGGAGAAGTTGTTTAGGGGAGTCGACGTTCGGTCGTCAATAACTACCTCCCGTCTGTCAATCCCCGAGTACTGCTTGTCAGTAGGCCCAAGGATGTCGGCCCTGGATTCCGATGCCATGTGCGACCAGATACCGCCCATGGGGTCAACTCCGATGGGCAAGTTCAAAACGGCGTGTTCTACGCCAAACTTGACATGGACACAAGGCAGGTTACCAAGGTCAAACTCCCTGCGGCATAGCATATTGCCTATCTCCCTTCTTCCGTTCTTGGTCACCCGAGGCAGTGAGTTCGGCGCAGTGATCATCACGCAGTACACCCGTAGATGATGTTCTTGCATAAGGACCTCCATGCATCTTTCCGAGAGCGAATCCAGCAACGCAGTGTCTAGCTGCCTAGGCGGGGCACCTGACGTCGCCGGGGCCGTAGATGCTGTTGTTGATTCAAGCACCACAATCGGCAGATGCTCGTCATTGACAAATACGTCAAAGGCCGAACCGTCGAAAACCTGCTTGTTCAGGTTGCGCAAAATGCTGACAACGATATGTTGCACAAAAAAGTAACGATGCTCCGCAATCTCGTGACCGTGCTCAACCCACTCGACCTTCTGTCGGATGCGGTCTTCATACAGCCCGAGCACGAAGAGCTTGCCTTCAATGACGGTACCGAGAAGACCAGTCCTAAGGAACTCGGGCTCGACCGACGTTGGTGTGGGATCTCCAGGCTCGAACTTATAGGGCCTTGCATGAAAGATCTGCTCGGTATGCTTGGGTAACGCCCAGAACCCCCCTGATAAGGATGGCGAGTCAACCCAGATTTCCCCAACAGACTGCGGCGAAGCTAGCAACCCAGTTTCAGGGTCTACTACAGCAAGGGTGGCGTCCGGGATAGGATAGCCAAAAGCACCCACTCGAACCGTCCCCGGCTCATTCTTTGCTTTCTTGATTGCCTCCTCGCCGATCGCCACCACAACCACCTCGTTCGTCTTCAACGCCTCCCGGTCTAGTAAGACCTCGCTGAGGTCATTGCTCGCATCACGTTCTTTCTTTGTAGTAGTGCCTCCACCGAGCAGACTGCCAAACCCATTGGTCGGCGTGGCCTTTTCCTCTTCCTTTTCGTCCTCCTTGTCTGTCTCGGAGCCTTCTTCGGCGTCAAAATCCAGTTTCAGTGGGCACCCCATGCGTTCTTCGCCACCCAGCCAGTCTCGAACGCTGATGACCATGCCGCCATGTTCGGGCAGACACAGCATCGGCGCCACGACTTCTCTGGCTCTAGGGTTTCGTAATGGTCGCAGCCAACGGTCAGCCAAAACTTCGTGAAACTCGCTGTCTACCGTCAGTGTATCGATGAGGCACAATTTGACATGCTGAAAGTTCGGTTCCATTCCCTTCTTGAAGTTCCTCGTCGTCATGGGATCCTGCTGGTAGTTGAAAGCAGCAGTTCTCAGACCAGGGTAGTCGGCTATCATCAGCGTCGCCTTGTACTTTGTTATCAGATGGGCATATAGCCCAGGTGAGTTGACCGCCTTGTTCTCAACCCAGACGGTGGTATGGCCGCTGTAGACGTTGAGAAGAACACCCAAAATCATCCCTATGCCTTGCCGTGGATCAAGATAGGATAGCAGGATCTCACTGCTAGCACTGCCTCCTATCAACCGGCCATTCTTGTCGCGAAGGGCCCGGCTGAAAGTATCACCAGGTCCGTGGCGAGGCACCGCCGACACAACAGCACTCAGACAAGCCATCTGATGCATTATGGTGCGGTGACTGAGAACAACACCCCGGACATCTCCTGTTGGCGCTCTAGAAAACTCGATGTAGGCCAGGTCTGGCACAGATAATGGGGGCACGTCGTCCTTTCGTTTTGGATGATAGCTGCCGAACTCGTTGGTCTTCCACCATTCCACGCCCTTGGGCCAGTTCAATTTTTGAGTAGTGATGTCTCTTTGGAACGATTTCAAGTTGTTATCGGTGGTCAGTGCCAGATGCGCTTGTGTAGAGGTTAGGATCAGGTTGAGTTTTGCGTAGTCCTGCATATCGTTGATGGGGACGGCCACAACGCCGGCAATGAAACAACCCAGCAATGCGATCACGAAATCGATAATCTCGGAGTCCCGGTAGATGAGCGCAACCCTGTCGCCCCGGTACAAAGAGCTCTTGTCGCGGATGACCTGGGCTACCTTCTCCGCTCTTGCTGCCAGCTTGTCCCATGTGATGGATGCGATTTCCTTTCCTTTGCTGTCAAGGACCCAGTACGCAGGCAACTTGGCAGTAGTGCGACCTCTGTGTCTCAGAACGGCAGCAATATTGTCAAAGTTGGACATGGCGGTATTCTGGTCGTGTGGGTCGGTAATAGCAAACGGCACTTCGCGCGGCTCCAGGGGCATCATGTACTGAAGCGCTTCCGGCGGAGGTAGATCGTTTGCAGTGAGCATCGGCGGAGCCATGGCAACCGTGGGAGAAAACGGATCGCTGACGGAGTATCTTTGCCCACCTCCTCCGTATTCGCCTCCGGGCCCCTGATCATAAGACTGCTGCCCAGCGAAATCGGAGAAATATCCTTGGGAGTCCATCATGGTGCCGGTGCGGCTATCGCGGTTATCGTACGGGTTCGGTGGATGTTGCGAATATGCACCGTGGTGTTCTGGTTTGAAGGCATAGTCGCCCGAGACCATGGTACCTGACCGCGTCGGCGGGTCGGATCCCATGCTTTGGGAGTAGTTCCCCGTCGGGTCGAGGAACAGAGAATCGCGTTCCCTCAGGGTGGGACGGTATTCGGCCATGGGACCGCCAGGCCGCAGGAGACCTGCAGGGTGCTCCAGGGCATGAGAATGGACAGAGCCAGGTGGACCAGACTGTGGACGCCAGTCGGCGGGAGACGTGCGTGTCTTTGGCGAAGGGGAACCCGGGTCTGGATTGGTGGCACTCAAGGCGGCCAGGGCTGCCCCTGGCCCATTGTCGGTTGTAGAGTTCTCATCGTCGGGTGAGTGTATCCTCAAGCCGCCAGTCGCATCAGGCAGACCCCCAGGGCCGAAGTAATGCGACAGTAGCTGTGTTCGCCGTTTCTGGAACCTATAACGACGCGACGTGGTTAGACCCGTGAGCACGATAGCTAAACGTGATAGCAGGAGTGGGAGGCTGCTGTCGAGTAGCGCAGGATCGGACGTGGTCATACCCCTTTTCCGTAATATCGCCTTCCTATAGTTGTGTGTGGAGTCAGCCTACTTGTCGCAATCCGTGTCGGCGTCGCGTTGTACATGCGGTGGTGTTCGGGTCCTACCCCGCCGCCTCTCCGAATGGCCGGGAGCAATATTCAACAGACGACAAACTACTTACCTCCAACTCCCTTTCCAGCTCGTTCAGCTTGTCTTGGAGGTCGGGGCCCAATTGCGCCATTATGAACAGGTGGTTTGAGCAGGGCGGGCGTGGCGTCAAATTCTACTTTGCGCCGAACGATGGTATCGCATTCGTCTCGCATTCGCATTCGCAGTGGCGGAGTCGTCGACGCACCCGAGTATGGCTTGATCAAGCAAACGGGGGTATCATGGCGGCAGAGCGCGCAGTAATGTTGTAGCGGTCGTACCAGCAGCAGCAGTCTTCTCGATAGGCCGAGGGTAGAGAGTATAGGACAATGGGAGCGACTGTGAGTCTGTCAGTCTGTCGTCGGCCCTGATTCTTGGTCTTGGAGACAGGCGACCTCAAAGGCAAGACGCAGACAAGCCTTGATTGGCCGAAGCGGTACTGGCCGATGCGAGGCCTACCCCAGTCGTGGCGTTCAGTACGAGGTACATGATCCGGCACATCTTCGCTGACAGGCCTTGTCAGGGGCAAGCGCCAGGGCGGGGCTGTCAGTGGCCTACGATGACGCCGCCAGACATGAGTCGTGGGTCCACTTTGACCCTTCAACTCTTTAATCCGGTTAGCCTGACGATAGACACTTATCGATAGAAGTACTTGCATATATGCATATCTGGAGGTCTACATATCACGAATGGACACTTAAAGAAAATTCTTCAGTCAACCCAACTTGCGACCTGCAACCTGCAACATCCGACCTACAGCCTGCAACCTCCAACCGCCTGATTCCCAGGTAATCGCACAATCATGACCTCTCTTCGGGATCACCTTGTGTCTCCTGCTTGGCATTTCGACATGCAAATGTAGCAACACGATCGATGTGACATGCTTTCATTGCTTGGACTTGGGGTCCACAGGATCATGGCCAAAGAATCTCTTTGATACCCTCGAATCTCTCGCCGGTAGACCGGCTGGCCTCGAACATCGTTGTTTAGGTCATTATCATTGTGCTCGCCGCTCTTCGATACAGCTCCGCTACTGACTCTTAGTTGACCATTGAGACATGGTCTGTCCCGCGTCTTGCGGGCTTGCTCCCTCTTCCAACAATGTAAGCACTTCTCCTCAGCCACCCCTTCCATTTCCTATTATATGATGAAAAATCAACGCATTCACAGACCTGTTCTGAAATTATATGTTGAGAAAATGCTTTAAGCTACTGATTATGTTTTCACCTCCATCACGACTGTGATCTCCACCAGCAGCCGCTGCTGACCCAACTTGCAGATTGCTTGCACTTGATGTACGTCCTTGGCATATCATCAGTCGCCTACCACCGTTCAAATGCCAGAGTGCCATATCATTGTCAGCTGCTCTCTTCGAGTACCCCCATGGCCAAGCCACGAGAGGTTCATTAGCCACGCATCCAAGGACAATCCTTTGACCGCTTTGTCACTGTCGGCTTCGACAATGGGTCTATGTCCAAAATCCCCCTTTTGTATATTATGGAGGCGTGAATATAGCTTTGTTCGTAAACAACATTGTCGGAAAAATCACAAAGATGTCGAGTCCTGGCCGTATATAGATACTACCGCTCTGCCGTCACAATACTCTTGTTCCTTTTCTGCAACATTGAAATCACTTTCTTGGTTCGATCACTCCGCATTGCTGAAACTGAGATCTGGTAGCACAAGCTGAGCTCGCTGTCAAAGTGTTTAGTTTAGTCTCCGGAGTGTCTACCAGGCGTGACCATTGCGAAGATGAGTGGTCTAACTTTTCCGACTGCGAAGGAGGAGCCTGTGCCGGCACAGGCTTCGACCACGATGGACCCACGGCAACTCGTCGCCCCTGGCGCGCAGGTGAACAATACCGACTTCGCCTTCACGCAGCCGTGGCCTGTCACGACCATGCCTGTCACGACCATGCCAAACCTTCTAACTAATACCACGGATTATTCTACTATGCCTTCCTATTACAATTACGCCGAAAATCGATCTCCTTATCTACCCCCAGCAACAGGTGTCAACGCCCAATACCCAGCATCTTTCGGGAACTTTAACGCTATCCCGCAGTCTCAAGTTCCCCTGATCCAGCCGGTGATGGGTTCTAACGGGGTGCGGAAAATACCTCGAAAGAGGGAAAGGAAAGATGGCGTTTTGTATCTCGAACCTACCGATGTCTACCGCGAGCCGCGGGACCCGCCTAAGAGCTGGGGACCGAAGGTCAGCGGTGACAATCAATTGGACAGCCAGGACGATCACCTGTTCTCATACACCTCTGACGGCGAGCTTGGAGCAGGTTTGTACCTAACAGTAAATCAGATGCGTCAATATCTTCTGGGCCCAAACGAAACAGAGGGATTACGAGAGAATTATGCTCTCTCGGATAGGCAGGGACTGACATTGTGGATAGGCTGGCCTGCAGCTCAGTGCAAGAAGCGGTACCCTCGTCTAGAGCACTCAACAAGGTGTCGCTTTGAGGACTGTGATGATGCACCGCTCCGCAGCATCGTCCAGGGTCAACCATGGGTTATTTTTGATGAGCGCCAGAATCTGGATGGGTCTGTCGTCGACCCCTTCCACAACGCGGGATATGTTCATCTCAACTGCCTCGAGAAGCACTTCGATATTCTCGAGCTATGGAAGCCTTGCGATATCCGCCTTGACAACCGGCATTTCATACGCGAATCATACCCCTACTTTGCTCTAGCTCGGGACGATTTCCTCGTTGGTATCGAGAAGGCATTCCTGGAGTGGTACGAAGCGGAGCGGGCCAAGTACTGGGCTGCAAAAGAAAAAGGCGTGAGACGGAGTCGAGAGCGGGAGTTTCGTCTCGACCAGGTGTTTGTCGATTACAAGCTTGCCAACGAACCTATAGGTCGTACAAAACAGCGGGAATCTAGAGCCGGGATCGACATCGGGACGCATCGGGGCGACCGCGAGCGGAAGTATTATCTCAAGGAGCTGAGAGACCACGACCTGCTCGATGAGAATCGCAAACCAGTACCCAATGCTGATGCTCGCCTAGAGCAAATGAAGGCCGAAAAGGTAAAAAACCGACGTAAAAAAAAGTTAACAAAGCGCCGCGAGGAAAGTGAGAACGAGGCGGCAGGCCAGAATGCCACTGCTGACACAAATGTCACGACTCATTCTGGAACCGAGGGAGTAGTTGTGGACCTCACTGAGGACCACAATGTTGCGACTCCTCCCCAGCAAGCGGAACCCGTCGAGTCCAATGCCAGTACCAGTCATGAGGTCCATACCCAGCAGGAGCCTGTCACCTATACAGCTCCTGTCAACCATACATCATATTACCAGCAAGACCCTGTCGGGTACAGCGGTAATGTAAATCCTTTGGTATCTTCCCAGCCAGCGCCTGTCGATTACACTGGTCATGTCAGCCACGCACCATTTTCCCAGCAGGGGCCCATCGGTCACAACGGTATTGCAGGCCATGCGATTTACTCGCAGCACCAACAAGGCCCCTCAGAGGATTTGCACACGAACCCGGCTCGAGGCTACAACCCGGCGGCCCCTGCTCCTGCCTACTCAGTCTACGGGGTTGGCGCCGCCCTCTACCAGCCACAACCCATCAATTATCAAAGTCAGCAGCCTTTCATCGATTTCGTCCTCAACGAACTAGTGCCCGATGACTTCCACGACCAGCAGGCGCGCAACGTGGCCGCGGCAGCCCCTCCCAGCCGCAAGCGTGGTAGAGACGAGCCAGTGGACGACACTGCCGCCGTCGAGGAGAGCACGGCTAAGCGGCAGCGACAAGAGCCTCCGGCACCCAAGGTCACCGATTTTGGTTACGAAGACGTCAGGATCCCTGACCGCGCCGATAATGAGAGCTTGAATCGATGGCAGGCAGGCTATCACACCTCGGAGTCTATTCTGCAACCAGTTGCAGATAGCCAGACAGGCGCATTTGAGGTAAGTGCCAGCATTGACGGCGGCGAAGCTGACTCCCCTGATTTCACCGCACATGAATGGATAAGGGAGGAGCTGTCCAAAGCCGATATGCTGAGCCTGGAGATGGATAATGACTTCAGCCAATTTGATGGTTGGGTCGGTAATGCTTTCAACGGCACCAGCGGAGACGATTTGTCCGGCGACGCCTACGTGAACACCGGTGGAGGTGAGTATGAGCCCCAGCCAGCTGCCCCGTCCCCCACAGAGCGGTTCATTCCGCCGTCTCGCTCGAGCAGCGGCTCGGCTGGTCTCTCAGAGTCGCGCTGGGCTGCGTAGAGTAAGTAAGTTGCAAGACTCTTAGACGTATTTACGGTTTCGGAAAGGAAAAAGAAAAGAACTAGGTAGTTGGGAGTTACGGGAGGCGGGTATGTTTGTTTACGTTTGTTTACACCCGCCACTTTCGATGTTTACAGCAGTCAGAATTGCACGGTAAGTGTTATGAACTGCAATATAAAATGTTTCCACCATCTGACGTTTTCTTGATGACATCCCTGGTGACTGCAAGTGGTACAGTGTTAGTTCACGAATGGCACTGTGGATAGGCGCCTCAATTCAACGTCGTCTCTCACCATCAAACCCGACAGCTTTGAGATCACACCCAGTGAGCTGGAATTTCCGATCGCCACCAAAGTCATGAATCCGATACAAATCTCCGTGGTCCCAGCCAAACCGGCTTTCTTCAATGCCGCACGGGTAGCGGCGCTACAGGGCCACCTGCGACAGCACCTGCTCAATCACAGAACCTCACCTTCGTCAAAACCAGTGCCTCCCTACCTCTTCGTCTTCGAGCCCGCGCCCATCTATTCAATCGGCCGCTCCCAGCCCAAGCTGTCAATGCTCCAAAGCCACGCTCTGAAGTCCGACCTGAAAGTGTGGAGCCGTCGCAGCGACTACGCCGCGGAACGTGAGGATCGAGAGCCGGAACTGCAAGAACACGACTGTCAACCCGAGGTCGTCTCTTCCGCGACGCGGGATGTGAGTATGTACTACGGGCCCGGCCAGCTGCGGCTCTGGACAGCTGCCGATCTGAAATCTACCCCGTCATTGGACTTGAAGGGGGAAGACTACGAGGGTGCGATCGGCTCGGTCACCATCAAGCTTCTGAGGGATATGTACGGCCTCAACCTCTTCCACCGGCCGGGCTCTGGCATCTGGACCGATAGCACGCATTTCAAGGAACAGCGCCAGATAGCGGATATCAGCGTACAGAATGACGACGACATCGTTACGGGCGGCGTCACGCTGAATCTCGACATTCCCGTCTCTGGAGGTGAGGAGGTCAATCCGTGGGCAAGGCTCGCTGGGGACGAGTTTGTCGGAGAAGGCGTCCAGTTCCATCGCACCACCAGTGTCGCTGCGGAGCTTGGTGACGATGGACACGTGCTCGGTCGCCGACCGGACCTTGATATGGATCTCGTCATGCGTCTGCTCGGCCAGTCCGTGGCTCACGAGCTCGGTATGGGCGAGACCGACATTGTCAGTCCGGAAGAGGCATTCGGGGACGATTGGATGGAGCTGGGACAAAGGAAGGGCGGGATCTGGGGCGATATCGCGGGCCTGGTCGGATTCAACATCGTGCTGGCTTTGTTCGACTAGGGCGCCGGCAGCCCTTTGTCTTGACGCTGGTTCGGTGGTCTGAAAGACTTTATCGTGGGTTTGTCGCTTTGTTTTGGTGGTAAGGCGTAAGAATCTGTCGCGGTGGTCAGGCACGATGCATCCTTTCTTCTCTGGTTCTTTAATAGTGATGCGAATCAGCCGAGTCCTCGAAGATACGCCCAACGACGAAATTGACACATACTCACGTCTTGATTCGAAAACTTCGCGCCAGATTCAGACTACTCGCGCTGTCAGCATGGAACGTACTTCTTCCGGAGCGGCGGGGACTCCTGGTAAACAAGGCAGTAAGTACCCTTCAGATCGTTCCTGTAACCTGTCCGCCTTCGTAGACCACTCGACGTCACGCCTAATCACACCGCGTAGAGGACATAGGAAGCCTTGTCCCCATGCTGACAGTGCACCAGATGCTCAGGACCCTCAGCTCGAGAGTGGCTCCACCAAACAGGATGTGACGAAGGGACAGGCGAACAGCCACGAGTCTCAGAAGCCGGCTGTTGGGCAGCAGCAGTATGGTCAGAAGCACAGTTTTGAAGAGGACGAGGAACCGGAGAAGCTCGGGGCTTGGGGGCGCAGGGCGGCCAACGTCCATGCCAAAAAAGGGACTTCTGGGCAGGAGAGAGAACTCTTGCCTGATTACCTTGTGAACAAGTAACCCATTTGAAACACCAACGTGTACGAGCCGGAAGCCATTTGATCTGATTTACTGGCATCGTGACTGATCGAGTGGGAGGGTTGTAGCGCAAGTTGCGCTACTTGTGGAGGGCGGTTGAGCGATAGAATGGGAATGACTCTTCATTCTGACATCGTGCTACCGCGTGAGCCAGAGACTGTGGTTATTTGTGTGCCATGTCATGTTTCATTGTCATAACCGAGTTTACACAGTCCAACTGTGTTCTTTGTTCCCCATGCCCCGCTGTTGGTGGTCGGTCTCGAGGCTTGGGGGTGTTGGTTGGTCTCGCGAACTCGCGAACAAAGAGAGGATCCCGTCCAGTGCACCCAACTTGGCCATGCGATTACACCAGCGAACATGGAACGCCAACATATTGTACCAAATAAAGGATCAAGTGCATGAATCGTGTCGCATGACCACTGCGTCCAGCACCCGTTGCACCAAGGCAGCTCAGATGACAGCGGATGACCGGATATCGTTCGCACCTCTCGCTAGGGCAAGCAAGAGGTATCAGACCGTCACACATATATACCCGAGATACCCTTCGTAGAGCAAGCAGCTTGGGTACCATTCAAGTCCGCCAGTCAGCCCGCTTTGACACACACATCTCGCAACGACTTTAAATACGCCGCCACCGGGCCTCATCAACGCGACACAGTATCGTATAGTCCCTCCTCACACTACAACAGCTCTATCACCATTCATTACCAGTCCTATTTTTAGGCCTACACCGGCACACCTACAGCATGGGCATTGACATCGCCGTTACCGGCACAAGGGAGATCGCCCTGGTGGACGGTTCATCCAGAGAAGTTAAGCGACGCCTCGATGATTGGGAAGCAGTCACCGAGATCGTCTACAGGGTTCAGAATATCAACGGCCCGCAACAGAATTTTCAAGCGCGCGAGTTCGACCCCAACATCGACTCCAACATCGACCCTAGTCTCGAGGGCGGTTACGGGCTTGCCAATGGTCTGCCCACTCCCCCTGTCTCGCCCACCCCCCCTGACTCGACCACTGACTCCCCCGTCGCTGCGCCCGCATACCCCGATATCGACGCCGGCACCGAACATGGTGTCGGCTTCACCGACAGTGACACCGGTGATCATTTTAGTCAAGGGTCTACCCCGGAGAACAACCAGACGACCCGTTCGATGACACCGCAGAGCCAAATGAAGAAGATGCGGTTGTGAAGGAAGAGTCCATCACCCCCCTTGACCTCGATGACTCCAACCCCTTCGACCGTCCCGATCACAAACGCAAGCGCTCACAGTCTGGGGATGAGGACGAGGACGAGGACGAGGACGAGGTATTTGTGGTGGTGTCTCCCGTAGCCGAGGCTTCAGGGGAGGGTCACGAATCACCTGGATCACGGCGAACCCGACAGCGTAGAGACCGTGACGATAATCTGCCCGACGGCGCCGAGAACCGTGCTGCATCGAATGAACGAACGGGAGAGTGGCAGTGCGCTTTTGGTTGCTGTGCCAGCTATGGAGATACCCGGCCAAGCTGAAGGTGCTGGAATGGAGTGTTAGGCAACCTGGGGGGAGGCGCTCATCGTGGTGGTGACTTGTTATGCCGGGGTAGATAAGGAGCACATCCATATCACTGCACTGCAGGCATTCTTTAGAACAATACTTGCTTGAGTCTTCGATGTACAGGTTCCGTTTGATACATGGGGTCTTTTGAACATGGGCAGATCCCGGGCTGATCGGGGTGCGTTGTGATGGGATTGGTGTGCATTCCAATTCGATATTTTGTAGCTATACATTCACGAATCCTCCATGACCCGCCCTAAAAGACTCTCAGGTGACCTTCGTACCCGGAACTTCGTAGCTTCTGAATAGCGTCGTCATGGTCTTGCCCCGCTGCTACCTTTCAGTTATCTTGATGTTCGACTGAAGCGGCGCTACGTGGTTCCCATTCTGGTGAGCCAACGTCACGCGTAGTGCTAGTTGGGCCCGTTATGTTGGTCAGTCTCGAACGAAGAACAGTGATCGAGCCGAGCGGTCGCATCGCCACCAACATCCGCGTTTCAACAGCCGAAAAAGCGTCGCGTGACAGAGGTCCCATGAGATGTCGCCCCTGTGTTGGACGTATCGATGAAACCCAACATGGTTACACCCAGTCTAGCATACTGCTGCGTATGTGTATAAAGGGAGCGTTTGGCCTGGTCCTACTGGTTTCTCCTCAGAAGAATAATTCACCATCTTCTTCGCTCAAGGTCCCACACCATACATACCTATACCACGTCGATCATCTTTCCGTGTCCCCAGAAGAACGTTTTCTGAGAAATTCAAGAATCCTTCTCACCTTACTATTCCACAGGCTAGAAGACACTCATAGGCCTTTAACCATGGATAACCCACCACAAGACCTCAGTCGCCTCCCAGAAGAGGGGCGCGATTTTCTTTTGGCCCAAGATAAAGCTATGGTCGAAACCTTTCTTAGCCTTCAAAGTCAGGGAACAAACTTTCTATTCGAACCACGAGACATAGTTAGTGTCGAGAGCTGCCCGATTCCTACCCTTGACAACCGTCAATTCCAGCCCGGCAGGGTTTGCTGTTTCGAAGAATCCATACAGAGGCTACAATCTCCCACCCCCATTCCTGCTCCCATGCACGTGAGAGTGGTGCCCGCGTGACATTCGAGTCCGGGCCGGAATTACGGGAACTGTACGTGTGTCATTATTGTCAACGTATGGTGGGTGAATTGAAGCGATCAGTTCAGAACCGATAAGAACACCAAGCGTCGCAATGAGCCACGAGGTTGGAGGTCAGAGCACTGCGAATACCGTCACATGCAGCCAAGCTGACAAGATGCAGATCCATTGGTTTATACCCAACTCTCCTTCGCTCGCGTAAATGGACGGAAGGGATGGAAGATCCACCAAGAGACGTGGTGATGATAGCAGAGGAATTTCTTTTGTTAGCGGTTTTCGGAAGGTTGCCCTCAGGGACTTGGGGACACACCACTGCGGCGCAGGCACTCTTTACACATCATCGGAGACAGTAGGTTGATTAGCAATCGATTCAGACTAGAACTTGAAAATGGACATTCGTTTCTCCACTCAGCCAGAATATGATGTCCAGTAGACCCAAAGCCGTCCGTGCATTTGTGTGTAATGCTAGAATCGCAGCTGAGAGAACATGAAGCCTATTTGCACCTACCGTATGTGTCAAGATGCACAATTCGAAGAGTGAGTTGCGTAATTCTACATCCTGGGCAATCGACTACACACGTCACCGGTAACGTCGGGGAACCGGTGACACAGGACACCTAGACACGCCTGTCAGGAAGCACTCCTGGGTTCCTTTGTTCCCATTCATGTACATATACATGGCCCCCAGGCCTGAATAGTATGGTAGCCCTCTGCAGAACAACATACATCTATACCCCCCCCTATGGTTAGCCTTCTCGCCTTCTGACAACGCCTATTTGAACTCGGGGTGCTCACGTGATCCATTCATCAGCTCCAAATGCCCCGTGTACATGTGCAGAGAGCATAGCAACGGAGAAGAGGACCGCGACTAGGTTGTTGATCGCGGAGGCGGGTGTTGATGAGGTCTCTGAGGGTCTGAAAGCCGTGTCTGGTCAGTCCCAACAGTAACGGACAAGGGGTTTCCAAAGGAAAGCATGATGGCAGGAGTCGGATTTCAGCTACAGCAAGGCTTCTGCGTCAGTCATGAATGTCGCTTAGCATTTCAGTATGGACACAGCAAGCGGCAGGCTTCAAATGATCCATTTGTCTGCTTGCGCACCACAAATAGCAAATCGTAAGGGGTCATCGAACCCTCAGTGAGAAGCACCCACCATTTCAGATGAAAAGTAGACTAATCGTGTCTAGGAACCTTAAGCATGAAACATGATGAGTGACTGGCTCATGCCGGAGTCATACCTGAGTCATTCTATTGACCTATGATATATCCCTGCAGGATCATTGCCGGTCAATCTGAAGAGCTCAAGGCCGGACTATGATACAAGGCCAGAGGATGATATGGTCTCAACAGAATGCTGCTAGAAAACTCAGACTATACTCAAGACCATCCAAGATTGATGGAACGAGTCTTCTATGGGCTATATTTCAGAGCCCAACGCCGCAAAAAGATTTTTATGTGTTGCCATATACACGACACCACTTCAACAAGGCCGACAGGTCTATTCCCTGCTGATGTAAACTCTTCACCACAGTAGAGCACTTGCGCACTACTGGGCTATACCCTTCTGGCTTTCTACATAAACCATCACGTCAAGGCGCAACAAAATTTTTTTTTTCTCACAAGCCGGATGGCACCCCTTCACGACGGGCCCCCAAATATGCCCGTGGCCGTCCCGAAGACGACTACCGGCGGCGTGCTCAAGTCCCCGGCCCCTAAAAAGACATACGGCCCGGCAACTCCAAGCAGGCTCCGCCAGGCGCTGCTCGACGACATCAGCAACAGCCCGTCACAGGTCTCTGAGGCTGACTTCACTATTGTTTCCCCTCTGAAAGGAAAATCCTGAAATATTAATAATGGCAGCACCACTAATATGAAAGGACCTCGATCAAACGAAATCTCTACAGACCAAGCCATCGGATGTGATGCAGGGAATAAAGCCTCCTCCTCAGAGTGCCAGGACCAAGTTGCCAAGATACTGAGTAAAGACAAGCACTTTTATGAAGTCAGGATAACAATATTTCAGGAGTCTGCTACAGCAGTTAACAAGACACTCGAGAAAGCTGGAACCGAATTATACTCTCATGCCAAGGAGTTCAGCGCTTTTTTCTCTAATGCCCGCGAGTGGCTAGAAACCCGAGATTCGACCATAAGGAAGACCACTTCCGGGGGGATGGGGAAGCCCACCATGACTTTCGCCCAAGCTGTCTCTTCTAGCCACCGACAGTATCCACTGACAGTCAACACCACTATGAAGAAAACACAGCCTGGTGCCCTCACCGCTACCAACCAACTGAAGAAGAAGCAGGACGATCTCCGGGTCTTTGTCCGTATGGACAATAGCCATTTAGAGCCTTATGGGATAAAGTCTATACTGAACAAAAGACTTAAGCTCCATCCCCAGGAGCTTAGAGAGGTGACGCGGTGCCCCTCCGGATTTACCTTACACCCAAGGGACAAGCCAACTCAGGCTAAGCTCTTGGCCTTCCAAAAAGAAATCACTGACATTCTCAAGGCACAAAAGATCGAGACCCACACGATCTGGTATCACTACAAGGTCAACGGATGCCCAAGGAAGGTCATCAGTGCGGAAGGGTTGACAATCGACATTACCAACACTGTTGTCACTGATAAAGTTGATGATGATGATGATTGTATTTATCGTGGGTGCAGTCCCTCCATAGGGCAAACCACGCCTCCCAGAGCCATTGCATCGCAAGGTTGTAGAGGTGTCAGTCTAGATACATTCAGATCCGCGCACGAGCCTATCCTCGCTGTAGCGGTACCAATCTGGAGTGACCAGATGGTTTTAGTCAATACCCAAGCACGATTCTGTCAGAAAAATCTCCTATCCAGTGACAAAGCGACCCAGTGAACCTCAGTCCTCTGGTGTACACATTGTTCCAGTAGCCGTTCGATATATGTCGCATTGGTGGGTGAAGTAGGTATTTGTTATCTGCTGGCGAGGGAAACCACAAGGGGAAAACCTCACAGGAGTGGGTGTTATGGAGACAAGCTGCTTGGCTATCGGGCTCTGCGATAAGGGGCCTCTCCACTGTCATGTGCTGGTTGTCGACTCGCACAAGCCAGGTCAGAAGGGGGCCATAGCAGGATTCGAACCCACTTGTTCTCATCGCCCACCGCATAAATGAGAACACAACCAGGCGCATTTGACCATTGCGCTATACGGCCTCACTGATAAAGTTAAAGCCCAAACAGGCGACAGACCTTTAAGGTGCATACTCTCAAAGAACATGGTTGATTCCAATCCAGAGACCACGTGGGTGATCTCATTGTCCCGTGCAATCACACTCTTACCAAAAACAACTATTTTTCTTGGCGCCCCGCTGTTAGGGCGCAACCTCTATATCTGCACTAAAACAGGCATTTATTTCAGTACCTGACTATCCTTGCCAAGGCGCAGAAAATTTTTCTCACAAGCTGGATGGCACCCCTTCACGATAGGCCCCCAAATACGCCAGTGGCCGTCCCAAAGACGACTACTGGCGGCGTGCTCAAATCCCCGGTCCCTAAAAGAACATATGGCCCGGCAACCCCAAGCAAGCTCCGCCAGGCACTGCTCGACGACATCAACAGCAGCCCGTCACAAGTCTCTGAGGCTGACTTCACCATTGTTTCCCCTCTGAAAGGAAAATCCCGAAATATTAATACTAGCAGCATCATTGATATGGAAGTACCTCAATCAAACGAAATCTCTACAGACCAAGCCATTGGAGGCGATACAGGGAACAAGGTCTCTTCCTCAAAGTGCCAGGACCAAGTAGCCAAAATACTGGCTAAAGACAAGCATCTCTATGAAGCCAGGATGACAATGTTTCAAGAGTGTGCTGCAGCAGTCGATAAGACACTGGAAAAAGCTGGAACCGAACTATACTCTCATGCCAAGGAGTTCAGCGCTTTCTTCTCCAAATGCCTGAACGAGTGGCTGGAAACCCGAGATCTGCCCAAAAGAAAGACCACTCCTGGCGGGATAGGGATAGGGAAGCCCACCATGACCTTCGCCCAAGCTGTCTCCTCTGGCCAACGACAGCATCCATGGACAGTCAACACTACCATGAAGAAAACACAGCCTGGCGCCCTCATCACTGCCAACCAACTGAAGAAGAAGCAGGATGATCTCCGGGTCTTTGTCCGCATGGATAATAGCCACCTAGAGCCTTATGGAATCAAGTCTACACTGAACAGAAGACTTAAGCTCCACCCTCAGGAGCTTAGAGAAGTGACACGATGTCCTTCTGGTTTTACCTTACACCCAAGGGACAAGCCAACTCAGGCTAAGCTTCTGGCTTTCCAAGAAGAAATTGCCGACATTCTCAAGGCACAAAAGATTGAGACCCACACAGTCTGGCATCATTACAAGGTCAATGGATGCCCAAGAAAGGTCATCAGTGCAGAAGGGTTCACAATCGATATTACTGACACTGTTGTTGCCGATGAAGTTGAAGCCCAAACAGGCGACAGACCTCTGAGGTGCATACTCTCAAAGAACACGATTGATTCTGATCCAGAAACTACATGGATAATCTCTCTGCCCAGTGCAGCAAGGAAACCATTCACGCTTTTTGCCCACTCAATGACCTCAAGGCATATTCAACACACCCCCAAGGTTCACCAGTGTGCAAGCTGCTTCAGATACCATGGTAGGAATTACCGATGCGAAAAGCAAGTATGTGCACACTGCGCCAACACAGTACACCAGGGAGAGTGCGAAAAACCAATCCCAAAGTGTGTCAACTGCAAAGGACCTCATGCTGCCAACTTCGACAAATGCCCTGCCCGCCCCAAGGTTGTGAAAGGTACCATCCATAAGCACACATGGGAGCAAATCCAGGAAATAAGGCTAGCCGGAGAAAGAGCCAGATCCAAGGCCTTCAACGAAGCAGGCAGAAACCAAGCTGGGTCAACACCTAGCAATAATAACAAAGACACCACAATGCAAATCGACACAACAGATACAACTCATCCCAGAGATGCCGATACCATTGTTGTCAGTCAATGTTAGGTACATCAAACGAAACACATCGACACGGGCATCTAGTCATCCATTCTGTGAATACAGCAGGGGGACAAAAGAGTGCAGGCCCTACAGAGTTAGCCATCAACCTGGCTGACTATAAAGGAGAACAAGCAGACATCATTCTGATGCAAGAGCCCTGGGTTGGCATACCACCAGGCAGGAGAATGGGAGTAAAGACACACCCCAATTACGATATATACTCCCCAGTGGATTCCTGGGACAGCGACAGTACACGGCCCAGATCTCTCATCTATGTGAGAAAATACCTTCAAGCGGATCAACTTCGGCCCTATGCTACACGAGACATCACCTGGGTCAAGGTACAAGGCATTACATTTGCCAGTGTCTACCGGCCATGTGACAACCCACAGGAAGTGGATGACATTCTGGAAGTATGGACTCCACCTTTTGGCTGCGTTATAGCTGGAGATTTCAATGCTGGCGACACATCCTGGGACTCAAGCAATCCAGGATATCATGGTGGTACTATACTTGCACAAACTATGGCAGACCACGGACTGGATCTGATTTCTGAACCAGATGTCCCGACACATGATGACGGAAATGTACTAGATCTGGTGTTCTCTGATGTCCCCATGGCTGAAGCCTCAGTCAATGATGCACTTCAGTGCACCTCAGATCATGAGACATTACGAATAGTCATTCCAATCCAGGGAGATCTGGACCGAGTACCCAAGGCCAATCATTGGATAGTACCAGACGATAAACTACAGGAGCTGGCAGATAATGTCCAAACCAGGATTCATGAACTCCCCCGGCTGGGTGTATCCCCTGGCCAGGTGGACACCTTTACACAAAGCCTGATCAACATGATCCAAGGCTGTATCAGGACAGTGGGCAAGAGGCCCCGTCAATCTAGGCCCACTGCTTGGTGGAATGATGACTGCAAAGCAGCTGTTCAGACATACAGGGCCCTTTCCAAACAGACTACAAGCCAAGAAGGACGGAATTCAGCCCGACGGGAATTTCGCGGCGTGGTTCGGAAAGCTAGGAGAGAGTACTGGCAGACTCTAATCAATTCAGCAACTGAGCCAAAGGACCTATACAGAATCGTCTCTTGGCACAAGTTATCAGCAGGAATGCGTTCCCCTCCAATCATCATAGGAGACCAAATATTCGAGTCACAAGAGAGCAAGGCAAATGCATTACGCTCAGCCACGCTTGAACGAAGTACCTCAGACAACGATATCATCGACCCCTGGTCCGCTCAGATCATACAACCCAAGCCACACATCCCCCTTGAATACCACGTCGGACTGGAAGAGGCTGAAGGGTGCACTTTAGGAACCAAGAGCAACTCCCCGGGAGTAGATACCCTCACAGTACGGATTCTGAAAGCTTGCTGGCCAGTCATTGGTGAACATATCAGAGCCCTTTTCCAGACCTGCCTACTGATTGGACACCACCCTAAACCATTCAAAGTAGCTGAGGTGGTGATGATCCCAAAACCAGGAAAGAAAGACTACTCCAATCCCAGGGCCTACAGACCAATATCGCTACTGTCATGTCTTGGCAAGGGCCTAGAACGACTCATTGCGAAAAGAATTACCTGGTTTGTTGTCAAACTTGGAATTCTAGCCCCACAACATTTTGGAGCTCTACCAAAGCGCTCTGCCACTGACCTGGTAGCTGCACTCATACACGATATTGAGCAGGCCCTTGACCAAGGCCTCGTTGCAACGGTAGGCACATCAGATGTGAAAGGGGCCTTTGATGCTGCCCTAATGGGACGGCTGGTGGTTCGCATGAGAGAACAGGGCTGGCCAGGCTTTCTCATAAGATGGGTCCAGTCGTTCATGTCCGAGCGGTCCGCAAGAGTTCGGTTTGAAGGTACTGTGACCGATATAAAAGCTCTCACTTGTGGGCTCCCACAAGGCTCACCAGTCTCTCCAATCCTCTACATGCTGTATACAGAGCCAATCTGTGCCCGACTTGGCATGAAAAGAAGACGCTTTGGATATGCAGATGATCTAGCAACACTCTGCATTGGAAAGAACCTTAAAGAAACAGCTGCAGAGGCTTCTGAAAACCTTCATTTGCTCAACCAATGGGGACATAACAATGCTATTGAATTTGATCCCGACAAAACCGAGATCATGCACTTCTCACGGAAAAAGAACTCAGACAATCCCCTAATTTGCCACGGAACAATGAACAAAACAGCTAAGCATTCCATGCGATGGCTAGGTGTCCTTCTGGATAGGAAACTAAACTTCAAAGACCATATTTCTCACTGGGCCAAGAAAGCTAGTAGGGTAGCAAATCACCTTCGAGGACTATGCAACACAGTCAAAGGACTTCCAGTAAAGTCAACCAAGAGGGCTGTGAAAGCTTGTGTTATTCCTATTCTCACACATGGCCTGGAGGCCTGGTACCCAGGAATCGAGAAAACTGGGAGCTTAGGTGAGACATCAGCATGTCGCATTAAGGGGCTTCTTGGAACAATAGATGCCGTACTACGAACGGCGATCAGGGCTATCTTGCCAGTCTGGAAAACACACCCTGGACATATCTTACACTTTGAATCGCAGATTCCCCCAGCAGGAGTTCTTGCAGAGTCAATAAGACGACGTCACGGCCTCCGACTAGGACGAATAGATCAGAGACACCCTCTGGTTGGCAGGCTCCAAATACAAGCTCGCAAGGATCCAACAAGGCTACAAAGAAGCTTCCAGCTAGTCCCTGACTTCCAGAGACCAATACTTACCAGGCCATCATGGAGGAAGCGCCCAATCCGCAAAGACAAAGACAAAGAAACAGAGCTCTTCAAGCAATGGTTACAAGAGAGAAACGTGAACACTGACCTTGTCATCTACTCAGATGGATCACAGTTGGATGACCAAGGCACAATCCGCACTGGATGGGGTTATACCATCAGGAAAGGCGGCACTACACAAGAAGTATACCGGGGAAGGGGCAGACTTCTACAAGCAGAAGTAGTAGATGCTGAAGTCCATGGTGCTCTCCAAGGTCTTGCAGCAGCCAGGGCAATTGGACACGGAAAACAGCTATATGTCTGCCTGGACAACACGTCAGTGGTAGATGGGCTCAATGGGACTCCACCCGAGACATCACAAAACATTTTTCTACGATTTCAAGAACTTGCCACAGCACACACTCCTGGAGTGACCGTCAAATGGATTCCTGGACACAGAGATATTAATGGCAACGAAACTGCCGAGACACTAGCAAAAGAGGGTGCCATGCTGGAAACAGACACAATAAATCTTCCTACAATCTCTTGGGTCAAGAGAGATCTCAAAAGACAGGGCAAGAAAGAGTTCAACCAATGGTGGAAAGACCAATCAGAATCTAGGTATCAAGAAGTATACTCACATGCAGTAACTGAAAGAGACCTTATATCTTTTAAGAGGAGTACTTTACACAGACTTCTAGCGGCCAGATCTGGACATGGCGACTTTGCCAGATACCATGAACGCTTTGGGCACACAGATTCAAATGATCACTGCAGCTGTGGTGAGAAGAAAACACCACAACACATTTTCTTTTGTAAGAGGCTGGGGAAAAATCGGCTACTACCTAGGCATTCGCCTAGGACAGCTTGTTTACAATACTTAGGGGAGAGGAGCACAGAATGGGCAAAATTCGTGGAGAAGAGCAAGTTCTTTTCAACAATCTGCCCCCGATAGATAGCCTTCCTTGAAGGACCAGATGGATGACCCCAAGGTCATACCGCCGCAACAACGGGGATGGGCCCGTGAGCGGGACTGACTGTACTTATTATCTTGAGACCTCCACAACCCTGCGATGCAGAGGCTCTGGGAGGCGTGGTTTGCACTACTGAGGAGCTACCCCCACGTTAAATACAAAACAAACAAACAAACAAACAAACATTTGTAAGAGGCTAGGAAAAAATCGGTTGTTGCCTAGGTACTCGCCTAGGACAGCCTGTTTACAATACTTAGGGGAGAGGAGCACAGAATGGGCACAATTCGTGGAGAAGAGCAAGTTCTTTTCAACAATCTGTCTCCGATAGATAGCTGTTCTTGAAGGACCAGATGGATGACCCCAAGGTCATACCGCCGCAACAACGGGGATGGGCCCGTGAGCGGGACTGACTGTACTTATTTTCTTGAGACCTCCATAACCCTGCGATGCAGAGGCTCTGGGAGGCGTGGTCTGCACTACTGAGGAGCTACCCCCCACGTTAAATACAAAACAAACAAACAAACAAACAGAAGTGTAATTAGTTCGTCCTTCAATTATAAGCGGTCTTAAAGTATATTTACATCTTCGCGGTCTTTTTAATAATTCTTACTAAGGATGGAGTTAATAACACTAACAATACTTACACTCTCATCGATGTTGCCAGACTCTGCTACTATAGTAACAAAGCGATATGACTACACAATGGACAGTGGAGCCAGAGTATGGAGGCTTAAATGCACGTTTCGGGGCAAGAGCCTACCGAACCGGCTCGATCTGGATATCTGGTCCGCAGAGACCATCAGACGGGGTTGTGGACTGCCCTAAGTCCACTTCCAGCTCGCATACGCTAAAGACCCTCGCTAGAAATGCCGCCGTCAATCATTGACCCCCGCTTGGGTCAAATGGTTGATTTTTTCACCGAACGGCAATGATGTGTTGGTGGTGGAGGCCCACGGGATTTAATCTTTTTTTTTGTTTTTTTGGACATACCGGGAATCGAACTCCGGGCCTTCCCGTGTCGTTGCCGACTGAAGACGTGTACCTCACACCCTACGTCCTGTGTTATTGGGAAATTTTGGTCACTATCAGCGAGATATGAAGTAGTTGGCGCCGCCGAAGCTACCTATCCAGTCTCGAATGGCAGCGAGTACACCCGAGAAGGGACCGCAGTGATCTTGACCAGGGATGAGTGAGAGGGTGAGGGCCCTGGAACGCTTACACTACTTTGGCGAAAATCAGAAATGACATCCTATCAAGGCTAGATACACGCTACTCACGCTGCTCAGTACTACATTAGAGATTCTGGTTCTCTCTCAGTCCCTCAATGTGACCCTGACCGGAAACCCGTCTGCTGGATGGGCTCCACCTCCGCCCATCTCGGCCGGATACACTCGGTTGCCATCCACTGACTTGATACCCTTCCTCGGGTGAAGCTGGTCCCACTCGTCGTATGCAAGAGTAATGTCAAACAGTCTAGCCGTCATAACGAGTGCGACTTTGAGTTCCAACTGCGCAAGGGTCTGACCGATACAGCTGCGCGGGCCCCATTCGAAGGCTCTCCAGGCGCCTTTATTCGGGTGAAGAGGATCCCGGGGGCCGACTATCCAGCGTTCCGGGAGGAATTCCTCTGGCCTCACGAAGACGGCCGGGTTGTGCATGACCAGACTGAGGCTCCATATGTGGCATCCCTCGGTAGGATATTGATGGCCTTCCCTCGTCCGTGAGGATGATGTCGGGACGCCCTTCCCGCATGCTTCCCGCAGGAGGGAAAATGCGCAGGACCTCCTTGATAACTGCCAATGTATATGGTATCTGATTCATGAGGGTGGGATCGCTGTTGATGACCTGACTGCAATGCTCGATTGAGGGATCGGAACCCAGCACCTTGTGTCGTGCTCAGCGCGGACCTTGGCCATGGCTTCGGGGTGCTGGGAGAGCAGGTGGAAGCAGTACAGAAGCGTGCTGCTAGTGGTGTCGTGGCCAGCGTAGAGAAACATGCGAAGCTGAGGCTTCACAAGCTCCCTGAAAGCCTCTTTTGACGGCTCCGCATCGTTGCCGACTTCCCCCAGATATTGGTCCATAGCCAACGAGATGATGGACCGATTCGGCGCGCGAAATTCTTTGCGAGGGGAACGGCGTGAAAGAGCGAGTTCTTCGAATCGCTTATCTATCTCCCCATCGAGATACCTGTTCATCCGGTAGCTGTTGTACTTCTGGACGAGAGGGCGAGGACTAAGATAGCGGCGGATTGGGTTGAAAGTTGTTCCAAATTGAGTCCAGTACACCTGTCTCCGGAGGCAATCAGCGAGGGCACTACCCTGCGTCTGATAACTCAGACGAGCATCACTAAACCAGAAGCAGGCATTAGTAACGTCCACGGCCCAAAGCTCCATTGCTATCGATGCCACTCACAGGGTTATGCGGCTAATGACGTCGAAGGTGAGCCGTAGGATGAATTCTTCCAACTGGAACACCTTCCTTTCTCTAGCTTGGCCTTGAAGAAGCTTGCAAAAGACAGCAACCTCATCAGCAATGGCTGGCGCAAGCCCGATCATGTAGCCGGCGGAGAAGCCAGGGTTGAAGAGGCCGCGCCACTTCTTCCACGTCGCTCCGTGCATCGTCATAAGCGACGGGCCGCCGTTGATGATTTCCAGGGTAGAGCACATGGCACCAGGCTTGTCGAGAAAGGCAGCCTCGACCTGGGCGGCGGCAAGTGGATTCGCAACGACCATGAGAGTGGCGCTGAAAGGCCACAGGTTGAGGTAGAAAATGCCATTTGGAAACTGCCTCGCCATGTGCCGCACCACGACATGCATCGTCGTACTCCGCGGAAGGGCTTGGATGCATTCTTTTAATGCAATGAAATGACCAAAGACAGGATGGTACTTGGGCATTGGCTTCGCTATCGTCAGAAAAGACTTGGGAAGCTCGAATGCTCAACTTTCTGCCTTGGCTGCTTGAAGCTTCCCTACATGGTGCCGGTTGGCCCTCAGTCTGACGAGGAAAAGGGTGAGAGCAGCGACGGCGGCGGCCACAAGGGCTGATATGCTGAGGTGGACCATCTCAAGTCTCAACCGGTTGACTGGGGAGAGTGAGAAGCAGGAATTGACAGGCGCTGGGCAGACAAGACTCCAAAGTCCTAGGATCAATTCGGTGGCCGTCACTAGATACGCTATGACGGATAGATGGGGAAAGAGGGAAATGGGGTCCTTCGCAGGTTTCTTTATAACGGGTATCCAGGATGGTAATGGTCAGCGGTTCCACAAAGTTCCGATCTACAACGATCCGCAATGGTGATAGGTAGAACTTTACGCCGTGGGAACTTTCTCGTCAGGTATGTATTTTAATAGGAACCGCTAAGCATTACCGTCCTTGCTACCTGGTATAAATAAACCTGCGAAGGCCCCCAAATTACGCTGTCGATCCAAGGCTCGCCGGGTCGCACATGAAAGGGACCCTGGTCTACCGCCTTTTCCGTGCAAAAGTCTGGCTTGGCGAACAGGTGGTAGGTGCAGGCCGTAGAAGAGTTGCACGGAAAAGGCAGTACATGTGAGTAAGGGATACGAGTTGGTTCCAAGCTTGTTGGTCGTTGGTTATTGGTCATTGGTCAACTGTCATTGGTGCGTTGGTGCGTTGGTGACGGTTGACCATCCCCTGCAATATACAATGGCCTGTGACACCTTCTGAGTCCACCGTGGGAGTAAGGGGAGGGTGTAACACCAGCTCTGTGCTCGACTAGTAGGTTTACAGTATGTAAGGTATCGTTGGCGTACCCGGACGATGTATTGTCGCTTAATGTTCTCTTCCGTCCTCCAGGCCTGCTGCCTCCTTGATGATAGAGTTATCGCAGGTTTCGCACGCACAGTCCACTCCCAGTAGGCAGGACGCAATCGATCATGCCGGAAAAATTAACAAGAGACCCACGCAGTATTGCTTCACAATGTCGTGGTCCATGTCTGCTTGCACCTTGTGCGTGCCGACAGGCATTCCAGATCTTCGGTAGCATCTTGTCTTGGGGGGCATCGTCTGCATCGTGGCATGCTTCGCGATTCGCATCTCTGGACGCCGGCACCTTCGCTGGGATAACGCACTGGTGCAGGTCGCAACCATGACCATGAGCACGGGTTTTGGTGTGTGCCTTCGCTACCTGAACACGCTAGGCCTGGTCGAAGACATGAACAGGAAGGTGGCAGTGCCCTCCCAAGATGATATCCGCCGGATACTGGGAGTGGGAAAGTTGTCGGCCGTCTTTGCTCCACACTCTCCCATTGCAGCCCAATGGTCCGCGGATTCCACCATGTCCGGAGGCATACGGGAAACCTCGTTGCCGCTCTTGACATTGGGTCTGATTGCTTCAGTGTAATGCCTGCCTCCCAACCCTAACCTGTGGTCAAGATTCATGAAGCTGACTCTGCAAGTTCTGCCATTGCTGCTGGTTATTCTCAAGCAATGGATGATGCCCTTTCCTCCAAAGCTATCTCTCGCAGAAATGTTGTGTCCACTCGGTCGCAATGATCACCTGGGCCCCATCCGACTCGTTGGCCACATGACCGAAACGCGGCTCGACGAAAGCGGAGTGGCACCCATGTCGTCTACATGTCGGGCTACTGTGGAGGGCTACGTCGCACTGATGATGACCTCTGTCACTGTAATCCGTGGTGTCTTTATCTCACAAGTCATCCGAGACGACAGACTGAAACAAGAAAGTGTACTGCTGCACTTTGGCCGCTGTCTTTCCTCCACCTTGCGCTTTCCAAGATACTCGCGAAGTAGCAGACGCAGCCCTCCCCGACCGCGAGGACCGCTTGGACAGTAAATCAATTGCGCCGGGAATTGGTACACAGGGGTTAAACAGAGCCACCCTTGGTAACGTGAGGTTTGGGACGTAGTCCTTGTCGATGATGTACAAAATCTCGTCCCATCCGTTGCTCGATACGAAAGTCAGACAGCACTGCCTCAACCATTCGGTCTTGAATGTCGCAGGACCGGTTCTCCATGCCTGGTCGTGTTCGATGGCTAGTCGGTTGTGATAAACGTTCGAAACCATGGCATTGAACTATCCTAGAGTATGCCAGGCTTTTGCCAGGTTATCTAGACCCATTGGCGGCTGGGGAAACAGCACATCGTTTTGGCGGTCCCAAGCAAAGTATCTTGGCCGCAGCGCTGGTACGTATTGCGTCGCAACCGGATGCCTCGCTCGGTGGAAAACGTCATCATCTTCCAGAGTTAAACGTCGCTCAATGGCAGCAGATCATCTTCATCCATGTGTGGGTCGCTGAACTCTCGAATGCTTTCTTGATTTCGTCTGACCAGCCCGACGGATCACACAAGGTTTCAACCAATATCCCGAACTCGTCGATACCGTCTTCGCCTCCTTCGAAGAAGGTCCCCTCGTTTCTGGCATAGTACTCATTTTCGATAAGATCGGGCCAACAGTACATGACCGAAGATGGCTCTGCTGGCTTGACGGCGGCTTTGGAAAAGACTTGAAGGTGGCGATGCATCTTGTCCGGTGCGGGCCATCGGAGAGCATGGTGGGTGGCGTGGCGGCTCTCTTCGATGGCATAGTAAACCACATCAAGAGCATTGAACGGTCGGAGGAACCTCATCAGGTACCATATGGGGTTGACAGGCTTACTGAGATCCCAGACGAAGAAGGTGAGGAACTTTAGCAGGTCGGGGCCGAGCCCAAGATGCTGGATCGAGTCGGTGAATCCCGCTAGATGATAGTCCCAGCTTCTCTCCATCCAGTGCGCGTTGAATTTGCCGTCTAGGAAGACCATATCGTGCTCGCTGTTGTAGCGAACAATGCCCCCCTTCTCATCAACAGCGAGGGTGTCCGGAAAGAACCGTAGCGCCTCGTCACGGCTCTCTCGGTGGACCGCCAACATGGTTCGGAGACCGGCCGTCTGGTCTTTCAAGACATGACCAGGCCGAACGTGATACGGCGGCACGTCAGCACCCCAGGCCTGTGTCTCTGTGGCATTCGGTATGATGAGTTGGAGTGCGAAGACTTGGGCTGCACGTCCGTGGTGCACCTCGGGTGCGACGAAGCTCCAGATGTGAAGGCACAATTCGGTAGACAAGCTGCTGAACTGCGCCGAGCCGGATGGAGTACCGTTGGTGGCCATGTTGGCTGGGGCAGTCTTGGGGGCGTTTGATGCTGGGGTGAGTTTCGAGGCAGGCAAACAAACACACCTGCGAATCGGAGTGTCGCGCCTTGTGACAGTCCACAGCTGATACCAGGTGGTCGTGGTCTAGGTCACGTGTAGATTAGATTAGATAATCATCTCATCGACCTCCTCAAGGGACAGCCCATCATCAGGCACATACTGACTGATACTGACTCTTCAGGGAAGCCAGCATGTCTTCATTCCCTTTATTCAGGCGCCTCCTCCTAGAGCTGCGTGGGGTGATCTGGCAGCTCGCGTTTGCGAGAAGAGGACCAGGGTACACTGATTCCAACTCCTCCCTCTCACTTCGACAGCCTGGAACTCACTTTGAGTAAGACCCAGGAGAGGAAATCACGACGGGTACACTGAAGTCCCCAGAGCATCGAATCTATACTGAGAGGCAACGAGGAGCTCGGCTATCTAGAATCTCCGCTCACGCTCGGCGCACCGCAGCACACGAGCGTCCAGGAGCCGTCTTGGCTGGAACTCAACAATTGAAGCTACCTCAAGCACAGCGGCCTGTGGTCCGCTTGCAAAGAATCCCGGAAAGAGTTACAGCGCATAATGGGAGATTGGATTGCACGGTGGATCCGCATTGTGTGGAGGAGATGGGTGAAGAAGGTTGGGGATTTGAGGAAGGCTCGGAGTCGGAAACCGATTCAGATATCTAGACAGCTACACTGAGCCTTCCCCGTTCTCTGTGGTACACCGCTGCTATCCATGAGGGATATCTCTTGAGCTTGAGTATCTACGGATGTACTCACGTATGAGGAGAGCATAGAGAGCATAGGCGCATCATGTTGGACCATGTCACTGCAATCGCGTGGACCTACGTACATAGCAACACGCACCAGTTTGCATCAGATGGGAAAAGTTGTTAATCAAACATTCGTGCTGGTAGTGTACAAGTTCTCGCCGGCTCTAAGCCCACTTTCCTTTCCTTGCTTGACGAACTTGACGAACTTGATCACGCCAATTGGTGCTGGCATCGTACGCCCCATTGGCGCCCACTCTGGACGCGACGTCATTCATCGTGAACCGTGGCACCATCGACGACTTATCGTTTGTGACCCGCTGGTAACTACTCTGGGTCGGAGTCGTCGGCTGTGTATACGGCGTCTTCGACAGGACCGGCGTCCCGCCGACGGGGATGTTCACACGGGTTAATACCTCCCCGCTGCCCAATTTGGATGGCATCATTGCCAAGTCCTGCCTGCCTTGGACTTGAGTTCGCAACCCTGGGGTCATCAGCCCCAGGGCCAGCAGCAGATGCAGAATGAACGCCGTAGCGTTCCCAGTATTGCTTGCGATGCTGAGATTGTTAACCATCGTGGGTATGCCAAAAGCGCGAAAACAATCGGCCCAAGTACGTGCGTGGTTTCCGAATCTCTCCTGCAGCAGGTAATGTTTCTTCAGATCCCATTGTTCCAGTAGCTTTCCCTGGCTGTACCAGTTGGAAAACTTGACGGCTTCGTGGTTTCCATGATCACCACCACCCACCATGACGACCTCTCTGGTGACGCCGGACTGTATCTGCGATCTGCTGAGGCCCCATTTGGCCGCCATATCGAACGTGTTCTCGAGCGTGGTAGCAATGTCTGCTCGTCGAATAAGTTCGGACTTGCCGAAAACGAAGTCGTACGGCTTAGCGATGTGGTTGGCCCCGCGCAGGTGCCGGTATGGTGATCCGCACGTTCGATGACGATTCTGTGCTGCGTAACGACAAATTGCTGAAGAAACATTTCTCTGTCTCCAGCAGGCTTTCCTCCTCTGATAAATCGGCCGAGGTCAACTGGGCGCCGTGAAGTCGTTCGCGCGTGTCCAAGATAGTCCAGCCAATTTCCGTGATCACGCTTCGATCGTAGCATGCCGTGGCTACGGCAGTAATGAAGAAAACGACGGAGATCCTAGGGGCAGAAGGCGAAGCAGGGATCGAGATGGCTGTCGGCCAGTATTCGGCAGCTCGGAAGTTGACGTTGAACATGAACCATGTGTCGTTGTCATTCAGGGAGAACTTCAGGTTGCCTCGACTGTCGATGACGATGCGTCCGTGGGGGTCTCGCAGGAAGCGTCCGGGTCTACCAAGGAGTAGACCAAGCAATGTCGGTGTAGGCCGAGCGGCGGCGCGCATGAAGGCGAGATCCTCCATTATGATTCCTGTATACCTTAGGTATCAGTGAGAGTCCAATGGTTGCGAGAGGTCGGCATTACATACCCCTGTAGTGGAAAGCTCAGCTGCTGGGTGAGTGATCTTCAACCGAAAAGAGTAAGTTCCACTCGCTGGGAAAGCCAAGTGGTCTGCTAAAGAGGCGCGGGAAAGGAGAATCGTGGTGGTGGAAATATTCGTGGAAAGAGGAGTTGTCGTCAAGGATGATGCGGAATGGTGAAGTGGAAATGAACAGACCCGGCGGTACGCCAGGTATTGTGAAAAGGCTATTCAAGCAACGCTACGTCTCCGCTCCCTTGCTGAGCCTACGACGGCTTCTTGTGCGCTTCACCGCTTCTTGCACTGCCGCAAGTGCTTCGTTCGTCTTGCCTCTGCCAAACGGCTTTTTGGACTACGTATCGGTTGCAGTTAATACCAGGGAAGCAACAGTATCCACTTCCAGAAGCGCTATCGTGTTGTCAATGTTATGCTTCCGGTTTGGGATCGCGACGCGTGGACGTCAACTGTGATGACGCTTGGCTAAGCGCCCAGTGGTGGCATGCAATGTCAAGGTTGCAAGAAGTGATGTCGAGTAAACTTCAAGGTCGTGGGTCAGTGAGTGAGAGTCCGGATGGCAAGCACGCAATGGGAAGAAAGTCATGCGATTACCTGAAGGCAGCTCCAAGGGGCTAGTCGCGTGAAAGGTCGCGAATGAAGTCGCGTAATTGCGAGGGGGACACTCCGAACCTGACAACTGGGGACTGAGAGGTCCCAAGTGGGGAGGGAAGAGAATTATGGCTTGCCAAGTTAAGAGGACAGTCTCAAAAACCGGGGCTGGTTGCTATGGTTTGCCACCCTGACAACTTTCACCCGCTACAAATTGGAACAGTTGCCCATGCCACTGGATAATGATAACTGCAGGAGGGGTGATCCTCTATATTTCGTGTAAGTCATCGGAATTCTCAATGACCTTTCCCACTCTAGGCCGGCTTCAATCTGGCCAAGCATGGCGGATAACCGCTTGCCAGGGAGTTCGGATTGCCGAACACAAATTACAAGAAACGAAAGGCTGGTGGATTGAGTTCATTCAAACGAAGCATATGGCCTGTACTAGAATTTTGGTAAGTTGATGGAACAGGGGTTTCCCGATGGAATCAGCCTTCATGTATTCATCTTCGTGGCGGTGGGACCGATGGCGGCGACCTAAGAGGAGAGCAAGCTATATAGGGTCCCGGGACTGTACTAAGTACATACTGCACACGTTGACGTTGAACGTCTGCCCTCCGCGCGAAATCTGAATGACATACGGAGCGTTCGCTGGTGCGAAGGCAGTACGGTCTTTGTGCAGTCTAGAAGCGTGCATACCAGCGGTCAAGAGTCGGTAGGTGTCGGCTGTAGCTGGGGCGAGGGCGGCCATGGTGATGTTTGAACGAACCAAGAGCGAATGGGCCGCGCTGGAAGATATCAGTATACGTTCAGCATGGTGAGCATGTGGCTTACCTTTCTCTTGCCAGTGGACCTCTCTCATTTCCCCCGCCTATTAACCAGCAATCAACAGCGCGTGTCGTTCGACATGCCTTGAGGCCCCATCGAGGCTGGTGCCTATGACCTCTTACTCTCTTTTCTCCACCGAACTTGATCTCTCCAATTTATAGTGCCATCATACTGAGGGGCCTGACCACCACGAGAGGCGACATCGGACAGCGAATACACCGCAGCAGAAGAAGGGGTACTGTTCGTAATGGCCTTGAATGAGCTCACAGCGGGTCTCAGCGGCTGCGAATATGCCACCCTAGACTGACTGGCGGTGGCGTCGACAGGGATATTGGTTCGCGTGAGGACTTGTCCGTTACCCACGTTGGCCGCCAGCATGGGGAGGTCTCTGTGCTCGATGATAATCTTCTTCAAGTCCGGAGAGAGGAAACAAAAGGCCAGTAACAGGTGCAGAGCAAAGGCTGTCTGGTTGCCGCTGTTTCCCGCAATGCTCAAGCCTTCGAATTTGGTTGGGATGCCAAATACTTTCAGGCAAGCGAGAAAGTTCGGGGGGTGTCGCTGGTTCGAGAATCGAGCGCGCACGAGATGATGGGCCTTCAGGTCCCAATGTTCTAGCATCTTGCCTTGTCGATACCAAGTGGTCGCCTTGATCGCGCTGTGGTGGTGGGCATCACCCCAACCGACAAGAATGACCTCTCGACGGTCACAAGCGGCAATCTGGCGAGGGCTTAGACCCCATTTGGCTGCCATATCATATGCCTTCTCAAGTGTGGTAGGGGTATCGGATCGTCTTATAAATTCCGACTTCCCGAAGCCGAAGTCGAACGGGTGGGCGGCGTGGTTACTGGCAGAACAGCTGCCAGGATGGCGGATGGTAAAGAGATCGGAAGAAGATTGGCGGACGTCGCGAGTTTGTAATCAGTGTGAAGTGATCTGAGGTGCAGTGATTGTGAAAAGATTCGTTCAAATGGAATTCCCAAAGCACGAATTTGTGGCCGGTTGCCTGGCAGCCTTAGGTTTGCTACAGTGGTCCTTGGGAGTGCGATCAGAGGCTGCTCCGCTATTCTTCAGCGACCTACTGTATTTACCAGTCCTATCCAGCAAGAAGGTAGATATGGATAACGCCCAAAGTTAGGCGCCAGAGGTTCTCCTCGATATCCGCGATGAGGCTGTTGTATGGGCATTTTACTGCATATTCAATGGTGTAACGAAAAGCAGTGTGCACTCGGACACCTTGATACCCAGCATGTTTCTTCTCGAAAAGACGCTTGATCATCATGTCCTTGCCCCTTGGTAGGATCCTGTCATGCTGGCTTCGGGTCTAAGACTTTGGCTTGAATACAACGTCGTAGAGTGAGTGATATATTTGAGGAAAACTATACAATTGCCTAGGTAGCGTCGGGCGAAACACTACCGACGACGATGCACCAAGTAATTCCGAATCGAGACGGTGGAGACAGTATATTGATTGATCGTGCATGGCTCGAGTTAAGGGGCCTCATGAAGAGGGAATAAATGAATGATGTAGCCTTTGGCAAAATCAACTGAGCTATCTGTTATGTGCCAAGAGGGCGAACGCTGGTAGTATCAGGAGTAGCCACGGATGTTCCCTTCGAATGATTCCGCATCATATGTAGGTATCATCAGGTCCAGATCCCATACGTACGATCCGAACGTTTCGACCTGGCTACCCCTGAATGATTCTTAAGCCAAGCCATTTCGCAGAGTATCCCAAGAGCTCGTGGTTTCTCAGTTTCACACGAGCTGAAGCCAACGTCCACTACGAAAGCGCCCACTCCTCGAAGAGAACGAAGAGTCAAGACGAACGCATTCAAGACAGGTAGTTAACAGGTAGCGACGGCTCAATCTAAATGGACTATGGTGCCCATTCATCACTGGGATTGATGGTTAGGAGTCCCAGCAATGCGTCACTCATACAATATTCAAACACTGAACAACGATGGGCAAACTGATCAAGTTACAAGCTGAAGAGCTTTCAGTATCTGGCAATGTTCCATCTACAATTCTGTCTCCATCCTGCCCCCACGCTTCCTACCTTGCCTCCAGACCATGTGCCCACTGACAACCCCATCCAAACAAATTTATATGACCGTCATGCCCTTGATAATCCCCGTCGGGCCTGGGTCGAAGCGACATCGATGTCGAACTCTGTCTTGATGTGTCTTCGGACTTGGGATGGGAGTGTTGGACGGCGCGCAAGTCACCGTGGCGTTCAGGGAGGTGGCAGTGCACCAACAAGGCCAATAGGGCATTTTTGGGCCACTTAGCCCACAGAAGGATTTTCAGAGAGATACAACAAGAACACGGATTACACCAGAATATACGTTTTCACCCATCTAAAAGCCCCCACGCTCTGTTTGACAGGGAGTGCCTCATCATCTGGGGGACGCTATTTATGAGGCCTCTTCGTGAAGATTCGTTGTTCTTTGAGGCGTTCGATCTAGGTACACTGACCCTCCAAAAGTCTCCGAGCATCCACTACGCTAGTTTCAAAACGCGTCTACGCGCTTGCGACCCCCTTCTTTCTTCACCTTTTATTTACTCAATACCAAAACGATGAATTTACAAAAGGTTGGTACAATTCTGACCGCAAATCACGGGCCAAACCAGGAATTTACTTCCGAAGCTCGTGCAGCTATTGTGGTTGCCAGAGCGGCAGGCACAAGGCGCGACGATGTCGCGAGCGCATTCCATCTGGATCAGCCTCAAACTGTGACTGACATTATCAACACTGCTAGAGAGCATAACACAACGGTCTCTCAACCTCGAGAGGGAGCCACAAGGACTCTAAACAAGCGCAAAGAAACTCAGTTAGTTAAAATGGTACAAAAGTACCCCAAGATTACCTACAAAGAGCTCAAAAAGGAGAGCAGGGTCCTCAGCTCCTATATCACTATTAAGCGCGTTCTTCGCGCTCATAGGTTTTGCAAATAGAAGACAGCAAAACAGATTAAGCTTACGGAAGCTGATGCACAAGAGAGGCTCGCTTTTTGCAATAAATATGACTCCCTGGAGGCTCTGGAGGAGCTGATGCAAACGCTCTTCTCAGACGAAGTCACGGTCCAGAATTCACCCGATAATCCAGGCGATTGGGTCATCTGCCTCTCTTCTGAACGTTATAGGCAGGATCTTGTGGACCCTCGGAGTCATGGGAGACCCCGTATCTTCATTATGTGTTGGGCCTTGATCTGGTTACGCGGCAGAAAAGGTGGCCTAGGCAAAATCATCTTCTGTAAGCCCGATAAGGATGCTCTTCGCGGAGGAGTATCTTCAGCTTTATATCAAGACGTCCTTGAGGAAGGGCTCCTTCCATTTTATGAGGCTGGGGATCCTTTTATGCAAGATAACGCTCACTTCCATCGATTTGGAGGCACTCCAGAGTGGCTAGAGGAGCACGGCATCTGGACGATCGACTGACCTGCTCACAGCCCTGATTTGAACCCGATCGAGCACGTTTGGCCACTTCTGAAGAAGCAGATACAGAGAATCGAGCCTGGTTTTGTTGATTTGAAGGCTAATATTGCCCACGAGGCATATGCCAGACAGTTAATTAAAAGGGCGTGGTCAGAGATCGATCCTAAAATGTACGCGTTCTCGTCGAATCTCTCAGCAACCAAATCACCGCAGTGAAAAGGGCAGGTGGTTGGTACACACACTATTGAATGACTTATACAATGCAGTTTTTTTCATATTATTACAGTGAGAGATGGGTGTGTGGTGAATGCTGAAAGTTGGAAGGTATAGGCGTGTAGGGCTGCTCGAAAAGTGGGCTCGGAGACTGCTGGTCGGGGAGTGTAGCTACCGTGGCGCGACGGTAGCGAAACGCGCTGGCCACGGCCGTCTTGGTCGCGCCGCCCACCACGGCTCCGCACATGAACGCGCGAACTTCTGAAGTGAATTCATTGTTTTTGCCGCGATTTCTGCTTAAGGCGAGCCCGAATTCGTGTAATTCATTCATTATTTGACTGCGTTGTGGTTATTTGAAAAAGAGGGTGATAGTGGATTGATTTTTGACGCGTCTGTGGGGCGTTAGGTGTACGCATAATATTGGTGGGTCAGTGTAGCCCACAACAGATCCTTCCAGATTACATATACATGTTTCCAACCATATGAACCACCTTAAGAGCGGACAGAAGGAGCAGTAAATGCTGACTGAATTCGAATAACGTGGAGTCCAGCAAGCGTATACGCAGTTTTCGAATGCGGGCCTGCAGTCCACTAGGAACGGCAATGGTCCATTGCCCAGAATGGTAGGACGACTAGGCAAAGAGGAGGGAGGGGTTCTGAAGATATGACGGGCCGGACAGCCAGTCGCACCTTGCTTCAAGAGCGACGTCATTAACTTTTGGTTGTGATTCTAATCGAATTTTGCGACCTTGTGTTGTCAGCACACACACGTGGGCTTTCCTTGTCAGCGACAGCCTACCGAACATACCGTAGAGCTGGGATTTAGGCCAAGAAGACGGTAGCCTAGAATTTATGTCATGCTTACTGCCATTGATAGGAAAGGTGGATGAAAGTGACGATGTTCTTCGGGCCGGAGTAAGGATGTGGCGAAACACCCCTGCTGAGGCTCCTTTATATGGGGAGGCTGATCATCTACGCAATATACTTGGCTTCAGTGGAGCATCTGCAGGCAACGGCATTATAATAGAAGGCTTACAAGGTTGTCGTGTGGGGTGCATGGAGTTGCTCCTTCGCAGACTCAAGATGGAACTATCAGGTGGGGAATAACTTTGCGGGTCAACCTCCCCAGTCCCTGCTACGGATAACGTGGAAGTGGCGGTAGAGTGTCGTTATGACAGCAACACATCATCAGGTACTCAAGTATATAAGATCTCTTCAAGCATGCCCAGGCAGGGGGACTGGTTTCTGTTCCGAACAACAACACAACCTTGCAGGGTTTTACTTTTTATCATCGAGCCAAGATGAAGTACGGTCAACTGCTCTGGCTAGTGCAAGCTATCGCCCTTTCTTCTGCGTTTGACGTGGTTAGTCAAACCGCCCTGTTCCATAGTCATGATTTAGGTCTAATGCCGATCTAGGAAGATGCGGCTAAGCAGTACTCCGAGTCCGACGTCAGAGGTCATCTGGAGAAGTTCCAGTCTATCGCCGAGAAGGGTGGCCAGCCAAACAACAACCGGTTCATGGGGTCCAAGCCGCATGAGCAGACTCTCGATTACATTGAGAGTCAGCTGGAAAGCTGGGGCTACAAGGCGAAGAGAGAAAGCATTGACACCTTTTACTGCAAGTCAAACACAGTCAGCGTGCACATTGACAACAAGGAGATCAAAGACGTCTCGCCCTTCTGGTACTCGCCGACAGGCACGGTGGAGGGTGAACTCGCAATCGTCGAGGGCAACGGGGTTAAGGAGGTAACTTCTCCGACAGTCACTATATTCCAACCGAGCTAACTGTTCACAGAGCGACTTCGGTTCTCTGGTGAAAGACAAGATCGCCATCTTTCAGCGAGGTGGAGACAGCAATTCGGTTTTTGGTTCCCGAATTGATCACGCCCAAAAAGCTGGTGCCAAGGGAGTCCTCATTTGGAATAACAGACCGGGACCACTACGTCTCCCCGGGGGCACCCTCATCACTCTCTCCAACCCGGATGCCCTAGGTCACAAATACGTGCCGACCGCGGGTTTAACCCAGGACGCCGACAAGGACCTTGTCGAGCGAATAAAGACAGGCAAGGTGCGAGCCAAAATTGTTTCAAAGTGCGACGATAAGGAGGTCAAGACCGAGAACATCATCGCGGAGACCAAGAAGGGCGACGGTAAGAACGCATTGCTCATCGGAGCCCACACCGATTCCGTGCGCGAGGGCCCTGGTATCAACGACAACGGGTCTGGCGTGGCTGCCGTGCTGGCACTGGCCAAATTCTTCAAGGACTTCAAGGACCAAAAGAACAAGGTCCGCTTCGCATTCTGGACAGGCGAGGAGGAGGGCCTCATCGGAGCGTACAAATACGTGCGCGCGTTGGGCACCACCGACCTTGAGGAGATCAAGCTCTACTTCAACGTTGACACCCTCGGCAGCCCGAACGGCATCAACACCGTGGTAACGACGTCGGGCGAAGAGACCAATTCGGCGGGCAAGTATCAACGCGAGTTCTACAAGAGCCAGAACCTGGCCAACGACGAGCAAGACACGAGCCCCGCCATCGACGCGTGGGCTTTCCAGCAGTTCGGCGTCCGCGTTGTCGCGATCGAAACCGGGTTTAACGGTGAGAAGAGTGAGGAGGAAGCAGCAAAATTCGGCGGCACAGCTAAGGAGCCTTACGATGCGAACTATCACAAGGCTGGTGATACGATTAAGAACGTCAATATGGATCAGCTCGCGGTCAGCGTCAAGGCCGTCATCTACACTGCCGCCAAGTGGAGTGAAAGCTTCGATGGGCTATGATAGGGGGTGACATGGGAGGTGGACCAATTAGACTGTAAGATATGTAGGTAGTACGCAGAGTAAATCCGCAACTTGTTTCATATTGAACCATCATGACCACACAGGGACGATCAAAGTCAGGTGCGGCCCATATACACCTGGTCTAGTAACTGTGAGATTTCAAACCGTTCTGTATTAGAAGAGGGAAGAGAAGAAGATCTCTGGGGGAGAAGTCCCCATATATATGTACAGGTATGCCATCAGGGTGACCAGATAGTCGTACGATAATGGCGCTAGAGTGACCAGATAATCATCTGATAGTGGCGCCAGGTGAATGCCATGAAGCCACCTATCAACGCATTTATCACCGAAAGCCTCAGCCTGGTACGATATCCAACAGTAACTTCAAGGGGAGGTCGAGGTGGCACGGTTTGCGTCACCAGACGTGCAACTGTGAAGCAAGGCTGACCATGTCTGATGATGATGATGATGATGATTGTATTTAACGTGGGGGATCGCTCCTCAGTAGTGCAAACCACGCCTCCCAGAGCCTCTGGATCGCAGGATTGTGGAGGTATCAAGATAATAAGTACAGTCAGTCCCGCTCACGAGCCCATCCTTGTTGTTGCAGCTGTATGACTTTGGGGTCATCTATCTGGTCCTTCAAGAACAGCTATCTATTAGGGGCAGATTGATAAAAAGAACTTGCTCTTCTCAATAAATCTTGCCCATTCCGCGCTCCTCTCCCATAAGTATTGTAAACAGGCTGCCCTAGGCGAGTACCTGGGCAGCAGTCGGTTTTTTCCAAGCCTCTTATAAAAGAAAATATGTTGTGGTGTTTTTTTCTCACCGCAGCTGCAGTGGTTATTCGAGTCTGTATGCCCAAAACGTTCGTGGTATCTAGCAAAGTCGCCATGTCCAGATCTGGCCGTTAGAAGTCTGTGTAAAATGCTCCTTTCAAAAGATATAAGGTCCCTTTTAGTTATTGTATGTGAGTATACTTCTTGATACCTAGGTTCTGATTGGTCTTTCCATTATTGATTGAATTCTTTCTTGTCCTTCTTTTTGAGATCTCTTTTTACCCAAGAGATTGTGGGAAGGTGCGTCGCGTCCGTTTCTAGCATGGCACTGTCACGGCGAGCATACTGGGGAGCTGGGAAATGGCCTGCAGCAAGCAGCTATTACTCTATTGACGAGAATATCAAGACTAGAGAGGAAAGGAAGAGAGAGAGAGAGAGAGATAGGTACAGTGGGAGGTTGCCCCTTTAAGGGGATCCTCTGGTCAGATCCTTCCCCTATTGGGAAGTATCCGCTTGTCATGTGGGAAGGCCTGTGCAGGCCGTCACAGGCACCCTCTTTTGTTAGTGTATTAGCAGCTTCGTTACTATCAATATCTCTGTGTCCAGGGATCCACTTGACGGTCACTCCAGGAGTGTGTGCTGTGGCAAGTTCTTAGAATCGTAGAAAAATGTTCTGTGATGTCTCGGGTGGAGTCCCATTGAGCCCATCTACCACTGACGTGTTGTCCAGTCAGACATATAGCTGTTTTCTGTATCTAATTGCCCTGGCTGCTGCGAGACCTTAGAGAGCGCCATGGACTTCAGCATTTACCACTTCTGCTTGTAGAAGTCTGTCCTTTCCCTGATATATTTCTTGTATAGTGCCGCCTTTCCTGATGGTGTCCCCATCCAGTGCGGGTCGTGCCTTGGTCGTCCAATTGTGATCCATCTGAGTAGATGACAAGGTCAGTGTTCACGTTTCTTCCCTATAGCCATTGCTTAAAGAGCTCTGTTTTTTTGTCTTTGTCTTTGCGGACTGGGGGCTTTTTCCATGATGGCCTGGTAAGTGTTGGTCTCTGGAAGTCAGGGACTAGCTGGAAGCTCCTTTGTAACCTTGTTGGATCCTTGCGGGCTTGTATTTGGAGCCTGCCAACAAGAGGGTGTCTCTGGTCTATTCGTCCTAGTCGGAGGCCGTGACGTCGTCGTATTGACTCTGCAAGAACTCCAGCTGGGGGAATCTGCGATTCAAAATGTAGGATATGCCCAGGGTGTGTTTTCCAGACTGGCAAGATAGCCCTGATCGCCGTTCGTAGTACAGCATCTATTGTCCCAAGAAGCCCCTTAATGCGACATGCTGATGTCTCACCTGAGCTCCTGATTTTCTCGATTCCTGGGTACCAGGTCTCCAGGCCGTGTGTAAGAATAGGAATAACACAAGCTTTTACAGCCCTCCTGATTGATTTTATTGGGAGTCCCTTGACTGTGTTGCATAGTCCTCAAAGGTGATTTGTTACCCTACTAGCTTTCTTGGCCCAGTGAGAAACATGAACTTCGAAGTTTAGTTTTCTATCCAGAAGGACACCTAGCCATCGCATAGAATGCTTAGCTATTTTGTTCATTATCCCGTGGCGGACTGGAGGGTTGTCTGAGTTCTTTTTTTGCAAGAAGTGCATGATCTCGGTTTTGTCGGGGTCAAACTCAATAGCATTATTGTGTTCATATTGGTTGAGCAAATAAAGGTTTCTAAAAGCCTCTGTAGCTATTTCCTTAAGGTTCTTTCCAATACAGAGAGTTGCTAGGTCGTCTGCATATCCAAAGCGTCTTCTTTTCATGCTAAGTTGGGCACAGATTGGCTCGGTATACAGCATGTAAAGGATTGGAGAGGCTGGTGAACCTTGTGGTAGCCCACAAGTGAGAGCTTTTATATCGGTCATAATACCTTCAAACCAAACTCTTGCGGACCGCTCGGACATGAATGATTGGACCCATCTTATAAGAAAGCCTGGCCAGCCCTGTTCTCTCATGCGAACCACCAGCCGTCCCTTTAGGGCAGCATCAAAGGCCCCTTTCACATCTGACGTGACTACTGTTGCAACGAGGCCTTGGTCAAGGGCCTGCTCAATATCATGTATGAGTGCAGCTACTAGGTCAGTGGCAGAGCGCTTTGGTAGAGCTCCAAAATGTTGTGGAGCTAGAATTCCAAGTTTGACAATAAACCAGGTAATTCTTTTCGCGATGAGTCGTTCTAAGCCTTTGCCAAGACATGACAGTAGCGATATTGGTCTGTAGGCCCTGGGATTGGAGTAGTCTTTCTTTCCTGGTTTTGGGATCATTACCACCTCAGCTGCTTTGAATGGTTTAGGGTGGTGTCCAATCTATAGACAGGTCTAGAAAGGGCTCTGATATGTTTCTTAATGACAGGCCAGCATGCTTTCAAAATCTGTACTGTGAGGGTGTTTACTCCCGGAGAGTTGCTCTTGGTCCCTATAGTGCACCCTTCAGCCTTTTCCAGTCCGACATGGTATTCAAGGGGGATGTGTGGCTTGTGTTGTGTGATCTGAGCGGACCAGGGGTCGATAATATCGTTGTCTGGGGTACTTTGTTCAAGCATGGCTGAGTATAGTGCATTTGCCTTGCTCTCTTGTGACTCAAATATTTGGTCTCTTATGATGATTAGTGGGGAACGCAATCCTGCTGACAGCTTGTGCCAAGAAACGATTCTGTACAGGTCCTTTGGTTCAGTCGTTGAATCGATTAGAGTCTGCCAGTACTCTCTCCTAGCTTTCCGAACCACGCAGCAAAAGTCCTGTCAGGCTGATTTCCGCCCTTCTTGGCTTGCGGTCTATTTGGACAAGGCCCTGTATGTCTGAATAGTTGCTTTGCATTTATTATTCCACCAAACAGTGGGCCTAGATTGTCGGGGCTTCTTACCCACTGTCCTGACACAGCCTTGGATCATATTGATCAAACTCTGTGTAAAGGCAGCCACCTGGCCAGGGATTGTACCCAGCCGGGGGAGCTTGTGAATCCTGTTTTGGATATTATCAATTAGCTCTTGTATTTTGTCGTCCGGGATTATCTAACAATCAGCCTTAGGGACCCGGTCCAGGTCTCCCTGAATTGGAACAACTATTCGTAATGTCTTGTGATCTGAGGTGCACTGGAGTGCATCATTCACTGAGGCTTCGGCCATGAGGACATCTGAGAAAACCAGATCTAGTACATTTCTGTCATCATGTGTCGGGACATCTGGTTCAGAAATCAGATCCAGTCCGTGTTGGATTCTGGGCTACGTTAGCCCATCCATAGTCATCCTTTAGGATCAACATCTCCATCTGTGACTCTGTCACATACGTGGCCAATATAAGGCCACGTATCCTTTCCTTTAGTATCTTGGATATATAGGGCCACTCTGGCCGCTCCAGAGTAGCTGGAATTCCTCTCCTTAGATAGAACACTTTGAAATCTTACATGGTAGCATCTCTGATCGATCACGACCTCCAGCAGCCCTTACCTTTTAAGCTTTTTCTACTGGTCTGATTCATTCTGATCACCCTCTTTCTGCTTATGTGCCTCTAAGACTAGCTACCCTTATTGCCACAAGTCTTTAAATGTTTCTCCGTTATAACTGTTTTTTTTATACAGAAAGAGGTCACTTTTTGGCTTATATTTTGCCTTATTTGTAGGCTAGTCTTACGACGTATTATCCTTTTTATATTATGTCCTAATCTATCCCAGAGACGGCCCTGGCCTTTACATCTACCTCTATCCCTCGCCTTCAAGACCATCAGAAGCTCGTTGGCGAGGAGAACTGGGAGGTCTAGGCCTAAACGATAGAGTATTTGCTCACTACTCTCGGGCTTTGGTCTCTTATCCTTGAATCTATCAAGGCGGACGAGAAAGAACCACACAAGGCCAGTACTGGTGCTATCGGTGCACAAGCTACGCCTTCTGTAGGAGCCTCTTATAAGCCCCCTGAATTAGATGCTAGTCTGAGCATCAAGAGGTCAACATTATACCTCGCTATCACCAAGAATATCAAGTCTGACCCTGATTCTCGTATCACGGGTTTATTTGACCCTGGTCAGATCTGGATAGCCTTGCGACAGGCATATTCAGGCACAAGAATTGACGTAGTTTTATCCGTTGTAGATGAACTGGCTGCCATTCGATTCCCTCACCATAGAGACAAGTTCGTGGGCAACTACCGCAGACTAATGGATAAAGTCCAGCTACAGAATATCACATATCCTCCGAATATTCGTATTGCTAATTTCCTAGCTGCTATTCGGACGGCCTTTCCAACCCTTCACTGCGAAATCTTAAAGGACTATAACCGTGGAATCCTCTCTATGACCGAGAATCTCTTGTACCGGCTCCAAGAGGAGATACAGATACGCAAAGCTCAAGACGAAATCTTTGCTACCAACTTTGGCAAGCCTGCTACGCTTAGCAAAGGCAAGAGCAAGTAGAAGAACAAAGGGAGGGGCAGCAATCACCCATCTCCTAATGGCCCCAGAGCCTCTAGAATCAACCAGGGCTCTTCCAACAACAACACCACGGATCCTATCTGGTGCTATGAGTGCAGAGAGCTTGACAAAAAGAAGGGGCACCTTGGATACAACAAACGCATCCTCAACCAGATCATCCAAGCCTCTAAGAAGGCTAGGAAAGCTGGAAAGCCCTCAACCAGCGCTCCCGCTCACCAGAGTGATCACACCGGCGCTTCTGGCGCCGCTCAATGGTACAATATTCTGATAAGGCCATCTCCATTCAATCTGCCCTCGCTCAAGGACTATATGGCGCCAACCAGGAAGTGAGTACCAATCTAATTGACACCCTTCATGCCACGACAAGTACGGACTCGTGGCTGTTTGACACTGGTTCTACCGTTCCTATTTGCAATAGCAGGAAGTGGTTCACTCGCCTTTGAATGGATCCTGACCTGGTCCCCTTTAACACTGGAGGAGGCCTTGTTACTCCTCAAGGTGTTGGCAACGTTAAGATCCCATTCATTACCTCCAACGGTGATACAGTCACTCGGACAATTCTCTGGAGCACTGTTTGTGCCCTCTTTTCCAATCAATATCCTCTCGGGAGATCAGATGTATCGCCAAGGATGGTATCTAATGATCCGCGATCTGTTTGATCCCCATGGGACATGGATTGCATCATTCCACCGGGGAATGTACGTTCAAACGGAGATCCCCAGTGTCCAGAAGGACGTATACGGAATCAATCAAGCCCCGGACGTGTTCACCAATATGGTATCCAAGGATTCTTCCCAGGAACTTACCTCTCAAGCCAAATCTGCGGCACTGAGACTACTCCACCGCTGGCATACGAGACTAGGCCACCGATCTATTGGCGACCTTATCAAAATAGCCAGTATTACCAAAGGGATCGAATTGCCACCAAATGTACGAGAGTTGGCAAAAGAATTCACCTGTTTAGAGTGTCTCGAGTCCAATCTATGTCGCCTAGTCTCTCGAGTTGAGCAGGAACATCCAGACCATGTTTTAGACCTGGTCCATATAGATACAGCCAAGCACTCTGTCCAAGGCTATGATGGTTCTCTCTATGCCACTGTATTTGTGGGTAGCAAGTCTCGTTTGAGGGAGTACTGCCCTTACGAGAAGAAAGGGGAAGCTTCCGACCAAGCTATTTGCTATTGTGAATACGCTCACACCCAGTACAAGTGTTATCCGAAGCGATTCCGAATAGATGGTGGTTCTGAATATGCAAGATTCAAGCAATGGGGCACTAAACATGGTATCGCTTTCGAAATCAGCGCCCCATATACTCCTGAGCAGAACGGAGTGGCTGAGAGGTCCTTTGGCGTTATACACGCTCTCATTCGCAGTATTATGAAGGATTTGGGCTACCTGAAGCCCTTTGGCCTGTTATTAGACCTGCTGTATGTGATAGGCTCAATATGAGCTATACATCTTTCTTCCAAGGTGTGAAGAAGACTCCATTTGAAGTCTTTTTTGACGACTTGAATCCTGAAAAGAATAACAAGCCTGATTTGACGAATTTATTGTCAATTAGGCAGGCCGCTGTGGTCCATTTGCCGCAGCAGCGCCGCCCTAAGAAAGACAAGACCGCTCTACATGCAAGGAGAGGTCGTATTCTTTGTTCCCTTGGTTCCAACCAGTATCAGGTGTATCTTACACACCTAAGAAAGGTTATAGTTACTGCCCATCTTGAGATTTTGGATGGGTACGTACTTTCAGGGGATTTGATCCATATCTTTCCAAACTTCCGTGGTACACTCAATGACTATGAGACAACCAGACTCGATACTAAAGATCTGTCAACGCCATCTTTTCAAGAGGGCGCTCACAATCCTTAGCATATATATATATCGAGTCAGATAACAGAAGGGATGGTAGAGAGGATTCACACCAACCAGTTGTCAGGTTAGGGACCCCTCTTGGGACCCCTGATATTTCTGATAATGATGATAGTCATCATTCTGACTCTGGATATAGCGACCCTGAGCCGAGTACTGCTCCAGCTGACTTGATTCCTCTATCATCTGAACCACCTCGTCAAGTAGCCTTAACGGCTGCTCCGAGGTCAAGAATCCAATCAGTGCTCAACCCAGAAAATGTACTCTCTAAAGGGCGCACTCGGAGGACTCACAACCATTACGTGGCCGAGTCTTCCACCCCTGGCATATCTCCATATGTTACGATCGAGGCATCTTATGCTAATTGGCCTTTTTCTGACCCTGGTCAGACACTTCCCTGTGATGACGAGCCTTCTAGCTACAAGGAAGCCATGGAATCTGCTGAGGCTCCCCAATGGCTGGATAGTACACACACAGAAATTCGTACATTATTGCGGAATAACACTTTCATCCCTATGTAGAGGACTGACCAACCTACTTGGCGTAAAACTCTCTCTAGCCGCAATGTTTATAAGCGAAAGAAAGACTCTGACGGCAACACCTCTTGGTACAAGGCTAGGGTGGTTGTACGAGGCTTCATGCAATACTATGGCCTCGACTATTTTGAAACCCAGGCCTCAGGCGCTCATACTACCACCTGGAGGCTCCTTCTAGCCATTACTGCCGTTCTAGACTAGGAGATTGATCAGATGATGCTGTATCTGCCTTCCTAATGGGAGAACTGGATGAAGAGATTTTTATGGAGACATCTGATGGTCTCTCTGACTTCTTTGAGATATATCCAGATAAGAATATCATCAACTGAAGACCTGGCATGATTATGAAGCTTGCGAAACCGCTATATAGGCTCAAACAGAGCCTTAGACAGTGGCAGAAGCGTATTTGCAACGCTCTGAAGGACCTCAGATTTGACCCTCTAGTCTCTGACAATGCAGTCTATGTCAATATCAGCCGTGGCATTATAGTGATTAGTTATGTCAATAATTTCCTCATTTTAGGGGCTAATTGTGACGAGATCGCTGCCTTCAAGAAAGAACTAGGTTCTACATTTGAGATAAAGGACATGGGAGCTGTTGAACACTTCCTAAGAATCCATATTGTCAGAAACCGAGCTGAGAGGACATTATATTTCTCTCAACAGACGTATGTGAGAAGGACCGCAGAGGCGTTTAACCATCAGAACACTGGCAAGATGAACGTGCCGATATCTCTTCAAGCAGTGGAACAGATGGAGTTCCTGAACAACGACCTTGAGATCGATGCATGTCCTATTCAGACATACCAGTCCCTGATCGGTTCTTAGAGCTTCCCTGCGTCATATACAAGACCAGATATTGCATACTCTATGGGTGTTCTCTCGCGATACCTTCACAATTCTGGCTCAGCCCAATATAAGGCCGCTCTGGGCCTACTTCGTTATATGTGGCACTCTCAAGATCTTGGGATCAAATTTAGAGGTCCCGAATATGTCGGGAAGACCCCACAAGAGGTTCTTGAGATGATTCCGGATCTGCTGATTGGTTACTGTGATGCTAGCTATGCTGGAAGCATCAAAACCAGCGCCAAGTCCACCTCAGGCTAACTGTTCACGTTTGCTGGGGGCGCTGTCTCCTGGGCATCCAAGCTGCAGACTGTTGTGGCTCAATCTACTGTGGAATCAGAGTACTACGCACTCTCTAAAGCCGTCAAAGAGGCTGCCTGGCTGCGAGAACTGATGCTGGAACTTGGATTCACTCTGAATGTTATCAACATCCATTCAGACAGTTGTGATGGATCTGACATCCATCCATCCATTCACGGTGGTACGTGCGCTTATCAGGTGATCTGGTGGGGTGGACGCGTTGCCCCGCTGCACTCACTATAGATAATTGTGGAGCGGGATTGAAGATCTAATCCCTCACCAGAATTGGCTGGTGGTTCTGATCCTTCTTCCCTCCTCACCAGTAGATTCTTATTCATCTGGAGTAATAGATGGGCATCTTCGTCCTGAGCTGCCAGCTGTTCCGTGACAACAGTGCTAGAGCTATTCACTTGGCTCAGAACACTGAATTCTATCGTCAAACTAAGCACATTCGAGTCAGGGAACACTATATTCGTCAGGAGATCTCAGAAGGCCATATACGGCTCTCTTTTCTTGGAATTAATGAAATGCCTGCAGACGGTCTGACCAAAGCTTTGAAAAAGGCAAGGTTCTTCAAGTTTCTGGAGTTGCTAGGACTGGTTCATGTAGAGGGGTGATATTCTGGTTATGTTAATTCCCTTAGTCTGAGAGGGCGTGTTAGATTCTGGGCTACGTTAGCCCATCCATAGTCATCCTTCAGGATCAACATCTCTATCTGTGACTCTGTCACATACGTGGCCAATATAAGGCCACGTATCCTTTCCTTTAGTATCTTGGATATATAGGGCCACTCTGGCCGCTTCAGAGTAGCTGGAATTCCTCTCCTTAGATAGAACACTTTGAAATCTCACAGTCCGTGGTCTGTCATAGTCTGCGCGAGTATAGCACCACCATGATATCCTGGATTGCTTGAGTTCTAGGATGTGTCGCCAGCATTGAAATCTCTGGCTATAACGCAGCCAAAGGGTGGAGTCCATACTTCCAGAATGTCATCCACTTCCTGCGGGTTGTCACATGGTCAGTAGACGCTGGCAAATGTAATGCCTCGTACCTTAACCCAAGTGATATCTTGTGTAGCATAAGGCTGAAATTGATTTATTTAAAGATATTTTCTCACATAGATGAGAGATCTGGGTCGTGTATTGTTGCTGTCCCAGGAATCAACCGGGGAATATATATCATAATTTGGGTATGTCTTTATTCTCATTCTCCTGCTTGGTGGTATGCCGACCTAGGGCTCTTGTATTAGAATGATGTCCGCTTGCTCTCCCTTATAGTCAGTCAGGTTAATGGCCAACTCTGTGGGGCTTGCACTCTTTTGTCCTCCTGCTGCATTCACGGAATGGACGACCAGGTGCCCGTGTTGATGTATTTCGTTTGATGTACCTAGTATTGACAGACGACAATGGTGTCGGCATCTCTGGGATGAGCTGTATTTGTTGTATTAATTTGCATTGTGGTGTCTTTGTTATTGTTGCTAGGCGTTGACCCGGCTTGGTTTCTGCCTGTTTCATTGAAGGCCCTGAATCTGGCTCTTTCTCTGGCCAGCCTTATTTCCTGGATTTGTTCCCATGTGTGCTTGTGGATGATACCTTTCACGACCTTGGGACGTGCAGGGCATTTATCGAAGTCAGCAGCATAGGCCCCTTGCAGTTGACGCACTTTGGGATTGGTTTTTCGCACTCCCGCTGGTGTACTGTGCTGGCGCAACGTGCACATATTTGCTTTTCATATCGATAGTTCCTACCATGGTATCTGAAGCAGCTCGCACACTGGTGAACCTTGGGGGTATATTAAATGTGCCTCGAGGTCATTAAGTGAGCAAAAAGCGTGAATAGTTTCTTTACTGCACGGGACAATGATGTTTGTTTGTTTGTTTTGTATTTAACGTGGGGGTAGCTCCTCAGTAGTGCAAACCACGCCTCCCAGAGCCTCTGCATCGCAGGGTTGTGGAGGTCTCAAGATAATAAGTACAGTCAGTCCCGCTCACGGGCCCATCCCCGTTGTTGCGGCGGTATGACCTTGGGGTCATCCATCTGGTCCTTCAAGGAAGGCTATCTATCGGGGGCAGATTGTTGAAAAGAACTTGCTCTTCTCCACGAATTTTGCCCATTCTGTGCTCCTCTCCCCTAAGTATTGTAAACAAGCTGTCCTAGGCGAATGCCTAGATAGTAGCCGATTTTTCCCCAGCCTCTTACAAAAGAAAATGTGTTGTGGTGTTTTCTTCTTACCACAGCTGCAGTGATCATTTGAATCTGTGTGCCCAAAGCGTTCATGGTATCTGGCAAAGTCGCCATGTCCAGATCTGGCCGCTAGAAGTCTGTGTAAAGTACTCCTCTTAAAAGATATAAGGTCTCTTTCAGTTACTGCATGTGAGTATACTTCTTGATACCTAGATTCTGATTGGTCTTTCCACCATTGGTTGAACTCTTTCTTGCCCTGTCTTTTGAGATCTCTCTTGACCCAAGAGATTGTAGGAAGATTTATTGTGTCTGTTTCCAGCATGGCACCCTCTTTTGCTAGTGTGTCGGCAGCTTCGTTGCCATCAATATCTCTGTGTCCAGGAATCCATTTGACGGTCACTCCAGGAGTGTGTGCTGTGGCAAGTTCTTGAAATCGTAGAAAAATGTTTTGTGATGTCTCGGGTGGAGTCCCATTGAGCCCATCTACCACTGACGTGTTGTCCAGGCAGACATATAGCTGTTTTCCGTGTCCAATTGCCCTGGCTGCTGCAAGACCTTGGAGAGCACCATGGACTTCAGCATCTACTACTTCTGCTTGTAGAAGTCTGCCCCTTCCCCGGTATACTTCTTGTGTAGTGCCGCCTTTCCTGATGGTATAACCCCATCCAGTGCGGATTGTGCCTTGGTCATCCAACTGTGATCCATCTGAGTAGATGACAAGGTCAGTGTTCACGTTTCTCTCTTGTAACCATTGCTTGAAGAGCTCTGTTTCTTTGTCTTTGTCTTTGCGGATTGGGCGCTTCCTCCATGATGGCCTGGTAAGTATTGGTCTCTGGAAGTCAGGGACTAGCTGGAAGCTTCTTTGTAGCCTTGTTGGATCCTTGCGAGCTTGTATTTGGAGCCTGCCAACCAGAGGGTGTCTCTGATCTATTCGTCCTAGTCGGAGGCCGTGACGTCGTCTTATTGACTCTGCAAGAACTCCTGCTGGGGGAATCTGCGATTCAAAGTGTAAGATATGTCCAGGGTGTGTTTTCCAGACTGGCAAGATAACCCTGATCGCCGTTCGTAGTACGGCATCTATTGTTCCAAGAAGCCCCTTAATGCGACATGCTGATGTCTCACCTAAGCTCCCAGTTTTCTCGATTCCTGGGTACCAGGCCTCCAGGCCATGTGTGAGAATAGGAATAACACAAGCTTTCACAGCCCTCTTGGTTGACTTTACTGGAAGTCCTTTGACTGTGTTGCATAGTCCTCGAAGGTGATTTGCTACCCTACTAGCTTTCTTGGCCCAGTGAGAAACATGGTCTTTGAAGTTTAGTTTCCTATCCAGAAGGACACCTAGCCATCGCATGGAATGCTTAGCTGTTTTGTTCATTGTTCCGTGGCAAATTGGGGGATTGTCTGAGTTCTTTTTCCGTGAGAAGTGCATGATCTCGGTTTTGTCGGGATCAAATTCAATAGCATTGTTATGTCCCCATTGGTTGAGCAAATGAAGGTTTTCAGAAGCCTCTGCAGCTGTTTCTTTAAGGTTCTTTCCAATACAGAGTGTTGCTAGATCATCTGCATATCCAAAGCGTCTTCTTTTCATGCCAAGTCGGGCACAGATTGGCTCTGTATACAGCATGTAGAGGATTGGAGAGACTGGTGAGCCTTGTGGGAGCCCACAAGTGAGAGCTTTTATATCGGTCACAGTACCTTCAAACCGAACTCTTGCGGACCGCTCGGACATGAACGACTGGACCCATCTTATGAGAAAGCCTGGCCAGCCCTGTTCTCTCATGCGAACCACCAGCCGTCCCATTAGGGCAGCATCAAAGGCCCCTTTCACATCTGATGTGACTACCGTTGCAACGAGGCCTTGGTCAAGGGCCTGCTCAATATCGTGTATGAGTGCAGCTACCAGGTCAGTGGCAGAGCGCTTTGGTAGAGCTCCAAAATGTTGTGGGGCTAGAATTCCAAGTTTGACAACAAACCAGGTAATTCTTTTCGCAATGAGTCGTTCTAGGCCCTTGCCAAGACATGACAGTAGCGATATTGGTCTGTAGGCCCTGGGATTGGAGTAGTCTTTCTTTCCTGGTTTTGGGATCATCACCACCTCAGCTACTTTGAATGGTTTAGGGTGGTGTCCAATCAGTAGGCAGGTCTGGAAAAGGGCTCTGATATGTTCACCAATGACTGGCCAGCAAGCTTTCAGAATCCGTACTGTGAGGGTATCTACTCCCGGGGAGTTGCTCTTGGTTCCTAAAGTGCACCCTTCAGCCTCTTCCAGTCCGACGTGGTATTCAAGGGGGATGTGTGGCTTGGGTTGTATGATCTGAGCGGACCAGGGGTCGATGATATCGTTGTCTGAGGTACTTCGTTCAAGCGTGGCTGAGCGTAATGCATTTGCCTTGCTCTCTTGTGACTCGAATATTTGGTCTCCTATGATGATTGGAGGGGAACGCATTCCTGCTGATAACTTGTGCCAAGAGACGATTCTGTATAGGTCCTTTGGCTCAGTTGCTGAATTGATTAGAGTCTGCCAGTACTCTCTCCTAGCTTTCCGAACCACGCCGCGAAATTCCCGTCGGGCTGAATTCCGTCCTTCTTGGCTTGTAGTCTGTTTGGAAAGGGCCCTGTATGTCTGAACAGCTGCTTTGCAGTCATCATTCCACCAAGCAGTGGGCCTAGATTGACGGGGCCTCTTGCCCACTGTCCTGATACAGCCTTGGATCATGTTGATCAGGCTTTGTGTAAAGGTGTCCACCTGGCCAGGGGATACACCCAGCCGGGGGAGTTCATGAATCCTGGTTTGGACATTATCTGCCAGCTCCTGTAGTTTATCGTCTGGTACTATCCAATGATTGGCCTTGGGTACTCGGTCCAGATCTCCCTGGATTGGAATGACTATTCGTAATGTCTCATGATCTGAGGTGCACTGAAGTGCATCATTGACTGAGGCTTCAGCCATGGGGACATCAGAGAACACCAGATCTAGTACATTTCCGTCATCATGTGTCGGGACATCTGGTTCAGAAATCAGATCCAGTCCGTGGTCTGCCATAGTTTGTGCAAGTATAGTACCACCATGATATCCTGGATTGCTTGAGTCCCAGGATGTGTCGCCAGCATTGAAATCTCCAGCTATAACGCAGCCAAAAGGTGGAGTCCATACTTCCAGAATGTCATCCACTTCCTGTGGGTTGTCACATGGCCGGTAGACACTGGCAAATGTAATGCCTTGTACCTTGACCCAGGTGATGTCTCGTGTAGCATAGGGCCGAAGTTGATCCGCTTGAAGGTATTTTCTCACATAGATGAGAGATCTGGGCCGTGTACTGTCGCTGTCCCAGGAATCCACTGGGGAGTATATATCGTAATTGGGGTGTGTCTTTACTCCCATTCTCCTGCCTGGTGGTATGCCAACCCAGGGCTCTTGCATCAGAATGATGTCTGCTTGTTCTCCTTTATAGTCAGCCAGGTTGATGGCTAACTCTGTAGGGCCTGCACTCTTTTGTCCCCCTGCTGTATTCACAGAATGGATGACTAGATGCCCGTGTCGATGTGTTTCGTTTGATGTACCTAACATTGACTGACAACAATGGTATCGGCATCTCTGGGATGAGTTGTATCTGTTGTGTCGATTTGCATTGTGGTGTCTTTGTTATTATTGCTAGGTGTTGACCCAGCTTGGTTTCTGCCTGCTTCGTTGAAGGCCTTGGATCTGGCTCTTTCTCCGGCTAGCCTTATTTCCTGGATTTGCTCCCATGTGTGCTTATGGATGGTACCTTTCACAACCTTGGGGCGGGCAGGGCATTTGTCGAAGTTGGCAGCATGAGGTCCTTTGCAGTTGACACACTTTGGGATTGGTTTTTCGCACTCTCCCTGGTGTACTGTGTTGGCGCAGTGTGCACATACTTGCTTTTCGCATCGGTAATTCCTACCATGGTATCTGAAGCAGCTTGCACACTGGTGAACCTTGGGGGTGTGTTGAATATGCCTTGAGGTCATTGAGTGGGCAAAAAGCGTGAATGGTTTCCTTGCTGCACTGGGCAGAGAGATTATCCATGTAGTTTCTGGATCAGAATCAATCGTGTTCTTTGAGAGTATGCACCTCAGAGGTCTGTCGCCTGTTTGGGCTTCAACTTCATCGGCAACAACAGTGTCAGTAATATCGATTGTGAACCCTTCTGCACTGATGACCTTTCTTGGGCATCCATTGACCTTGTAATGATGCCAGACTGTGTGGGTCTCAATCTTTTGTGCCTTGAGAATGTCGGCAATTTCTTCTTGGAAAGCCAGAAGCTTAGCCTGAGTTGGCTTGTCCCTTGGGTGTAAGGTAAAACCAGAAGGACATCGTGTCACTTCTCTAAGCTCCTGAGGGTGGAGCTTAAGTCTTCTGTTCAGTGTAGACTTGATTCCATAAGGCTCTAGGTGGCTATTATCCATGCGGACAAAGACCCGGAGATCATCCTGCTTCTTCTTCAGTTGGTTGGCAGTGATGAGGGCGCCAGGCTGTGTTTTCTTCATGGTAGTGTTGACTGTCCATGGATGCTGTCGTTGGCCAGAGGAGACAGCTTGGGCGAAGGTCATGGTGGGCTTCCCTATCCCTATCCCGCCAGGAGTGGTCTTTCTTTTGGGCAGATCTCGGGTTTCCAGCCACTCGTTCAGGCATTTGGAGAAGAAAGCGCTGAACTCCTTGGCATGAGAGTATAGTTCGGTTCCAGCTTTTTCCAGTGTCTTATCGACTGCTGCAGCACACTCTTGAAACATTGTCATCCTGGCTTCATAGAGATGCTTGTCTTTAGCCAGTATTTTGGCTACTTGGTCCTGGCACTTTGAGGAAGAGACCTTGTTCCCTGTATCGCCTCCAATGGCTTGGTCTGTAGAGATTTCGTTTGATTGAGGTACTTCCATATCAATGATGCTGCTAGTATTAATATTTCGGGATTTTCCTTTCAGAGGGGAAACAATGGTGAAGTCAGCCTCAGAGACTTGTGACGGGCTGCTGTTGATGTCGTCGAGCAGTGCCTGGCGGAGCTTGCTTGGGGTTGCCGGGCCATATGTTCTTTTAGGGACCGGGGATTTGAGCACGCCGCCAGTAGTCGTCTTTGGGACGGCCACTGGCGTATTTGGGGGCCTATCGTGAAGGGGTGCCATCCAGCTTGTGAGAAAAATTTTCTGCGCCTTGGCAAGGATAGTCAGGTACTGAAATAAATGCCTGTTTTAGTGCAGATATAGAGGTTGCGCCCTAACAGCGGGGCGCCAAGAAAAATAGTTGTAGCCTCTTACAAAGTAAATATTACGAACTAACAAGTACTACGTGTGACGAGCCGTCTAACCTATAAGGTTAAAGGGTTCTACAGGGTTTATATTCTTAGATAAGTCAACACAAAAGACGATAGAGGCTTCTGTCAACTAGAAGACACTCAGATACTGGGCCTTGGTCTGAACTGGGTTCACTGCGTAGTCGAGTCGTCAGGAGATTTCTCCCACCTTAGGGTTGGCTAAGCTGCTTAGATTGATCACTGAGGTAGAGACTGTCTATCTATCTAGCTGGGAAATGTCTGTCCTTATATATCCAATCTCTCCCTCACTGATGGAGTAGGATCACCTTGTCCCAGAGTGATGCTCACTGGCTCACTCCCTGATCCAGTGATCCTCGCCGGCTCACTCCGTGATCTAGTGATCCGTCACGTGACCTTTTGTTATGTAATCCGTAATACCCATTGTTCCGTTCCTGGCTTCTGATTCCCTTGGTTCTTGGTGTACTCCTGAAGCGTGTGGCTATAAGGGTGTGAATTGTGTGTGGTGAGAGGGTTGGAGAACCTAAGCTAGAAGGGCGAGAGCTGCACACATTTATGGTGCAGCCTTCCCTTATCTAATCTATCTGCTAGCGTACAGTGGGTCTCCAATCCGCCACCCCTGGTGACACGTATCAACTCCCCTTGGCTGTGACGGCCTGTACAGACCTTCCCACATGACAAGTGGATATTTCCCAATAGGGGAAGGATCTGACCAGAGGATCCCCTTAAAGGGGCAACCTCCCACTGTACCTATCTCTCTCTCTCTCTTCCTTTCCTCTCTAGTCTTGATATTCTCATCAATAGAGTAATAGCTGCTTGCTGCAGGCCATGTCCCAGCTCCCCAGTATGCTCGCCATGACATTGGCCCTCCAACAGGCCGTGGTATTTGTTGGTTCGTAACACTACGGCCCGTTAAAAGGCTAAAGAGAGTATACCAGAAGCTAATAAATTGAAAGGCTAAAAACGGAATAATAGTTATTACAAATTATATAATACAGGTTACGTAATAGATTATTAAATTACGAAGTAAGCTTATAAAAATTAGAAAATAAGAAGTAAGCTAGTAAGTATTACTTTAAAATAAGGTAATTTACTTTATTAATAAGAAAGAAATTGAATATATAAAGATGGATATTTTTTAATTAAATGAATAGTTTAAACGTCTTAACTAATATTAAAATAAAAGAATTTTTTAACGACTCGACTATTTAATAAACCCCGGTTTAAACCAACCTTTAGCATTTAGGTGTCTTTTAGTAAATAAAAGCCTTTATTATCATTTATATTAACTTACTTAAAAACATAAACCTTATGAACCTTTGAACCTTACATATGACGTTCCGGATATGTGAATAGAACATAGAAGCCCTTGTTTACTATGTACGTATAACTATCCTCGGCTGAAGAGAATAAAGAAGATCGAGCGGCACAGCCAAATCTGGTGGGCAACTAGATAAGTGTGTCCGCCCTACAATTCAGAGCCCTAGTGGGTCTGGGACAACCAGTTGTCCAGGAGGTCACGTGCCGTCACGTGATCCCAGGACCATCACCACTAGTAGCGACGTAGCAACCATTACACGTGTTGGTTGGAAAGTTCATGACGAGTGCCAACTCGCTTGTAATGCTAACTCGCTTATCAGCTACGTTACGATAATAAACAAATTTATAATAACGACGAGGTAGTTGAATAGTTTATAACGTAAAGGTTTTGACCTGGTTTTTTTTTTTTAATATTTAGAAATAAATGCTTATAAGGGAAAAAAGCCCGAAATAGAGTTATTTAAAAAAAAACCTAGGTTTAAATTGTAAGCATGTTATTATCTTTTTAATATTGTATAAGACTAGCTACGGCTTTTTAAATGTTCAAAAGGTAAAATCTTGTTGCTGGCATTTTCTCTCGATTTTTTAAACTATAAAAGGTAACTAAGAGCAAAACTAGAAGAAAAAAGGGCTTAATATTAAAAATTCTCATATATTAACTAATTTCTGTCACGGCGAGCATACTGAGGAGCTGGGACATGGCCTGCAGCAAGCAGCTATTACTCTATTAACAAGAATATCAAGACTAGAGAGGAAAGGAAGAGAGAGAGAGAGATAGGTACAGTGGGAGGTTGCCCCTTTAAGGGGATCCTCTGGTCAGATCCTTCCCCTATTGGGAAATATCCACTTGTCATGTGGGAAGGTCTGTACAGGCCGTCACACTACCCCACCCCCCTTATTAAAGTCGGTTTACGACGATGATTTCTTCCGAGTTCTTCTTACTCCTTGTGCAGAGCCTCTTACAGGCAGGTTGTCTTCCTCATGATCAGTTAGGTCCTGATCATCAAGCAGCAGCCTCTATCCATTGCTGTAACCTTTGAGGGGGACCTGGCGCCTTGGGATTTGCGTCATGGAACTCTTTGACGCATACAGCCGAGTTTCTAAAGTTAGCTGCTGGGTACCACATGGGGTCAGGATCATGACCTGTCCATTCAGCCTGGTACTCCAGCTTGCCCCGGGTTAGGCGGGAGGACAGAATTTTGTTAACTTCCCACTCAGGAACCCCATCCACGTCAACGGGAGGCGGTGGAGGGATCACCTGACCTGGGACAGGGTCATTTGGTGACCGTATTAAGCGGCTTGTGTTGATGACCCGATGTGCGTTTATCCCAGGGGGTAAGTCAATCTCAAAGGCGTTCTCATTGATCTGTTTGATAACCCGATATGGTCCCATATAGGGGTTGTCCAACCCATCATGTGGGCGGTCAGTACCAACCCATCATGTGGGCGGTCAGTACGCCACGCTCCTTTGCGTACATATACCAGATCTCCTGGCTTCCAGTCAATTGGTCGTCGGGACTTGTCAGCCTGCTTCTTGTACTTTGCTTGTGCCTTGAAGAGGTTGGTTTTGGCCCATGCCACGGCCTGTGCCCGGCGTTTAGCAAACTCTTAAGCGTCTAAACGACTCAGCCGCTCTGTAATAGGTGTCTTTCTTAAGAGAGGACTGCGTTTGTCTCAGTCAAATGTCATGACTGGAAGAAACCCCATTTCAACCTCAGCTGGAGATAAACCAGTACTTGCATGAGGTTGTGTGACATAAGCAAAATCCAGACAGGGCAACAATTGAGACCAGTTATCCTAAAAGTGGCTTATAAAGGGTCGGAGCTTGGTCTGAAGGAACTGGTTAATGATCTCTGTCTGACCATCTGTCTGAAGGTGCTCTGCAGTAGAGCGGCGTAGGTCCATCCCTGTGAGCTTGGCTAGTTCATCTAAAAAGGCAGCAATGAACTGGGGACTACGGTCTGAAGTCATAGTCTCAGGGGTGCCATAGACCCTCCAAGTTCCATTGAAATATAAAGTGGCAAGGTCCTTGGCTGTACATGTCTTATATGTCGGAATAGACTATGGGCGTTTGCCTAGTCGGTCTACCACCACATAGATCGTGTCATAGCCTAGCTTGTCTTTTGGCATGGTCTTGAAGTCCATAGAGACATGTTGCCAAGGACGATCTGGTATAGGCAGGGATTGTAGCAAGCCGGCTGGCTTGAGACAGGAATTGCGACCTCTGCCACATTCTGGGCAATGAGCGCAATAGCGGTCTATAAAAGCACCCATACCTGGCCAGGAGTAACGCTCTGCTACTAAGGCATGCATCTTGTTCCGACCAGGGTGTGCACGGGAAGGTAGTCTGTGAATCTCATCACAAAGTCGTGTATGTAGGTGCCCCTTATTAGGCACCACAAGACGTCCCTCTTTCAGCAACAAGCCATCAACAAGACTGTAACCCTGCTGACTGTATTTGGCTCTTTCATGTTCAAGAAACAAGGTCTTTAAAGAGCGGTTGGCTGTCAAGATGGCATCAATAAGCTGAATACCCTCTAGAAAACCGTCAGGGTCCTGGTTGTTGGCTTCCAAGGTGGCCACAATGGCATATATCAGGTTGTCCTTTGGACTAGGTGACGGGTCGTTCACAGACAGGTCAACGGGTCCATTGAACCTTTCAACAGGTAAGAGGATCTGGCGGCGACTTTCATCTTTGATGGCCTTTTGTGTAGCCAGATCTACAGCTCTCCATGATAGAGTATCAGCAATCAGGTTCTCCCTACCTGGACGGTAAGAGATGGTGAAGTCCAGGCCTGAGATATCCTCACTCCAGGCTGCTTGTCAGGCATTGAGCTGTCGCTTAGTGGCGAAGTACTGGAGTGCCTGATGATCTGTGAAAACAGGAAGGGGATACTGAAGGGCAGTGAGCATGTGGTTCCATTCTCGCATGGCATAGACAATTGCCAATAGTTCCTTGTCATGGATGGGATAGTTGCACTCTGTTGTATTCATAGTTCGCAACAGATAGGCTACTGGATGCCAGTTGTCTTGCTCATCCTGTTAGGAAAGGACTGCTGAGATTACACCATCTGAAGCGTCTGTTTCCAGCTTGGTAGGAGCTGTTTCCTTGAAATGTGAGAGCAAGGGAGCTGAGCATAAGGCAGCCTTTAGGTTGTTAAAGGCTCTCTGCTATTCCTTAGTCTATAGGTACTTGGTTGCCACAATGAGATAATGAAGAGGTTTAATTATCCTGCTAAAATTGTCTATAAATTGCCAATAAAAATTACAGAATCCCAAGAAAGACTGTAATTCTTTAACAGTCCTAGGCTCTTCCCAGTCCCTTATGGCGGCAATCTTGGCTTGATCAACTGATATGCCACTGGTTGATATTATATATCCCAGGAATTTTGTTGATGTGACAGCAAACTCGCTCTTTTTGATGTCAGCCTGGAGGCCAGCTTCCCGGAGCTTCTGGAGGACCTTGCGGACATGGTCCCAGTGTTCCAATGGGTCTGAAGAGAAGATCAGGATATTGTCCACATAGGCTGTACAGAACTCGTCCAGATATGGGAACAAGGCCTTATTGATATACCGCTGGAAGGTACTTGGGCCGTTACAAAGTCCAAAAGGAAGCATCTTGTACTTGTACTGGCCAAAGCGCGTGCGGAAGGTCGTGAGATCCTCAGAGACTGGATCCATGCGGATTCGGTGGAAAGCCGCCCTGATATCCAGCTTGGTGAACAGCTTAGCACAAGATAGACGTTCCAAAATTTCGCTGATCAATGGCAGCGGGTAGCGGTCTTTTTTTGACTGAGCATTGAGCTCGCGGTAGTCGACACAGAAACGCAAGCCTCTATTTGGCTTTTTGGCAAAGAGAACAAAGGACCCATACTTTGCTCCACTGGGAATAATCTATTCCTTGCGTAAGTGTTCCGTCAGATATTGCTTGAGGGCAATAAGGTGGTCGGCCTTCATGCTATATAAGGGGTGCAGGCAAAGAGTCTTGGTCCCTGGCTTGAGCTCGATCTTGTGGTCAATATCCTTGCAGAAAGGGGGTAACTTGTTGCTTTCTATCTTAGAAAACATATCTATAAAATCTTGTGCCTCTGGGGGAAGCCTGCTGCATAGCAGGTACTGAGTCTCTGAGTCCTCTTTATTAATAGAATAATTAATGGCTTGATCAAGCTCATATACCGAAAAGGAGAACACATTTCCGTAGTTGTGTCGTTAATGTTGCCCCTTCTAATGGTAACTAGCCCGTCTAAAGAAGGTACTTCCTGAGACTAGGTGGATATCCGTGCCCAGAACGTTCACTATTGCGTCTTTGCTAACCTTGGGATGAACAGCCTGGCGTGGGGAAGTCTTTTGCAAGGATGCCGCGCGGTCCCGTCCGGCTAGCTGGTCTTCCATAGCCTGTAAGGACTGATGATGGTCTCTTGCCCATGTAGCCAGCACTTGGGGGCGACGTAGTATCTTCTGCGGGCGTTTCTCTTAATCTTCCCATTGTGAATCCCTCTGGAGCATGTCCTGCTGAGCCTGAGGATTGATAGCCCGTTGTCTTAACCACTGGCGAGCTGGGTTAGTGATGTCAGTCTTCCAGTTGGTAAAGAAAGGTAGTTCTGGTAGAAAATATAGGCGGTTCCGCCGGCAGTCTGGTAGGAGGTTGTGAACAGCCAAGAACCGCTTGCCAACAATAAGGTCAAAGTTCTTGCTGGGTCCAAATTCCGCTTCTAGGATAGGGGCTTCCCGGAAGGTTCTTCCCTGAATCTGGAAGTTTGCTGCAATTACTGTATTGACAACTTGTGAATGTCTTTTGCCAAAGCCATTCAGGGTGACGGGCTCATTAAAATGTCTTTGAGGGAGTTCCTATCGTTGAGCCAAGGGGCTCATGATTGAACGGCTGCCTAAAAGATAAACCTCTGCTCCAGTATCAATCAAAACTTTCACACGTATTACAATTCTATTCCATCGGATGGTTGCAGTCATCACAAAGGTACTGCCGCCAATCAAGCCAAAGAGGTCTGATCGAAGTGATGGAATTTGAAGGGAGTGGTGAGCTAGTTGATTAATAGTATATTAGAGGCCTAGGTGGGAGACTTTCCCTAGGCCTTTGAGTTTTCTGACTCGTTGTCAGAAGTAACATCCTGGGTCAGATCAGAAGAGGCCTTATTGTCTTCTTCCAGAAAATGTACATAAGGAGTTCTTTTGTCTGAACACTTAGGAGCGATATGGCCCTCTTTGCCACATAAGTAGCATATAATGCTTTCTGCCTTGTGGGGTGTGTGTGATCGGTCAATGTGCTTCCTTTCAGGGGCTGCAGAGAGACAGAGAGTCTTCTGATCAGGTGATGCTCTTGCTGGTTGGAAGATAGTGTCAATCGCTTGGTTGGATAAAGTTTGGGTTGGTAGGCTTCTGGTGAACTGCTGGGGTCCAGGTGCCACAATGACGGTATGGCGAGAGGAAGCTTTTAAGAAGCTTTGGTGCTGCTTCTTGACTTATTTAATCTCTATAAGTTGTTAAATATTGTTAGAACAGATGTTTTAAAATTGATTAAAAGAAATATTAGAGTCAAGGTAAGAAGCCATTACTTGTATCCTTAGGGGTGGTATCAGTTTTCGGTTCAGTTCATACTTCCATTCTGTCTGGGACAGGCCTGCCTTGCTGGCTAAGAGAACCCATGTGGAACAAAAGGAGTAAAAGTCTTGCACCGGTTCCATCCACAGATCATAGAGCTGATCTCTGGCTTGAGCAGCTGTGTCAGGATTGCTGTAAGAGGACCGGAGAAGGTCATACACCTCTTCAATGGTAGTAAGTGACTCGGTGTTCTCTTTAGAGATGAATGGTTCTAATGTTATAACTATATCACCTTCTATTAGCATACAAAGTCAATCAAATTTTGATTCTTTTGTAATAAAGAGCCACCAGTTGGTCCGTAGCTTGCGTTGAGTGCTGTTCTTTCACTATTTAAAAGTTGGGTTTTGACCGTCATTCAGCTTTACAGGGTCTGCCAGCTTGATAGAATGTCGCATGACATTTGAGATTGATGCCATAGAAGCTGGAGAGTCCCACCTAGGGGTCGTTATGTGTGGAGAACCTGTTGCTAAAGAAGGAAAGGCTCGTTCTTCTTGTGGTGTGCTGAAATGCACAGACTGTCGTTCTATTATGGGCCTTGGTGGCTCAGACCTCGGGATCCGGGTGTGTAGTTCGGTTTGCAGTCTGGCTAGCTGCTCTGGTGTAAGCGCATCCAGGTTGAAAAGCAAGGGGTCGTCTGATCGGCCCAGAGCACCGCTCATGATTGGTGCCATGGGCTGGGTCTGTGGGTCCTGGGATGTGATCCTGGAGGAAGATGGAGACGATGAAGCGTTTGAGGGAGATTTGTTGTGGGTCAAAGCGGCCTTTGATCGCGTGTTTGGCTTGCTCTGGCCCCCTCGTGCCTTGGTTATTTATTTCTTTGGTTCTTTCTTTGGCGGAAGGTTATTGGTGTTGGGGGAGGTTTGGGTAGGTTGGGCTGGTCTTCCAGTCCCTTCAGAACTATCCTGATGTTCTGGAATGATAATGGTACTCATTGTTACGGTGTGTTGGACGGAATCAGTGATAATGGTAGGTGGATAATAAAGTCTTGGGGTAGGTGGGTGTTCGAAGACACTGCACCTGTCACCGCTAGAGGCAAAACTCCTTGCAGTGGTGACCTGAAGACAAGGCTTCTGATGTGGTATGGAGGAGTCCTGATATTGTTTCACGGCGAGCATACTGGGGAGCTGGGACATGGCCTGCAGCAAGCAGCTATTACTCTATTAACGAGAATATCAAGACTAGAAAGGAAAGGAAGAGAGAGAGAGATAGGTACAGTGGGAGGTTGCCCCTTTAAGGGGATCCTCTGGTCAGATCCTTCCCCTATTGGGAAGTATCCACTTGATATGTGGGAAGGTCTGTGCAGGCCGTCACAATTTCATTATATTTAAAGCTTTAATAGCCTATTAAAGTTTATTACATTAAGCCTTCAGTATATTTACAGTATATATACGCACTAGGAGGTTTAGTGCGTGTAGTGTAATTGGTTCGGCCCCTGCCTGTAGTTGTTGGATTAAAGGTATGCGTAGAAGGCACCTTGACAGGTAGACAACGGAACCTAGTTGTTCCGTCCCGATCCAGCCCCCTCTGGCACAAAACTGCCACGGTCGCACAAGGACACTCTAGACAGACAGAATACACACACACACACTTTACTCTGACGATTGGCTCAAATCTGACAGTAGTGCGCTGGTGTTGTTAAGAATGCGCAAGGGGTTGGCAGTAGAGGCTACTACTGATGTCTCGTTATGTTTGTCGGAATCTAGGCATGCAGGCTGTGCTTAATTAGGCCCAAAAGGATGCCTGAAAGGATGCCTGGGGGTCGTGGGCTGCGGAAGAATTTTCTCGATCTTTTTGGTCTTCGGTTTGGTCTATGGGGGAGTAGTATGTCTATCATCCTCTGTGTGCAATGCAATCTATCAAGGGCGTTGTCAGCGTGCACTGGCTTATATTACTTGACATTGGTCTTTAAAGGATGAGCCATGTCGATGCATGGACGTGGTCCTGGTTAAAAGTTCTAGACCTAGACCTGGGAGGCAAGGTCGTTCAACTTGGCTTCATGTCTCGAGACAGATGATCATTTCGACCTGTGAGACTGTCATTTAATAGCTTCAGAACAAATGGATGAATATTGCACATGAGAAGGAACTGAAAGAATTGTGACGTACCGCGACCAAGATCTTGTCGCCTGAGGATTCCACTTGCAGCTCGGCCTTGGTCACCTGGGAGACACACACAATCTTGCCCCTTGACCCCTGGAAAAACTATAAACCTGCCTTCACGTCCACCTCACTGGAAACTCACTCCGCTGTCGCTAACTATGCCCGACTATACTTCGGCAAAACAATGAAGCAATCCCACTTATCCCCTCTTGCAACGAGCCCACCTATATCTCGCCGAACATGACCAGAATTTCCCAACACAGGACGTAGGGTGTGAGCTGCAAGCTTCCAAATTACAATGGCTCTGCCCTCTCTGGCTCCGACCATGACGAAGCAAACCAGCTAGCCCTGGACGCCAAACTATCACGAGTCCTAAACATCCCCCATGCCGACATCGACCCAGAAAGCCGACTCCCTACTTGCAGTCCAGCTCCGCAACCTGGCGTCCAAGAATCTCGTTGAGTCTCTAGCCCCCTTGAATATCACGTTTCCACTGGTAGCAAAACAAGCATCACCGGAGGACTTCCCGCCCAACCAGTTGAAAGGCCAACACGAAGTCTCCCACAGCAGAACCCTCACAGCAGAACCCCCTCTCAAAGTGTCCCATACCCCCCATTGCTCAACCCTGTACTCGCCTGGTTCGTATATATCACGCCCTCCGTCCCCAGCGACTGCACCGTGCTTACCGCGAAGGCATCGACCTCGTCTCTGGGCGACGCTCCCGCGTTTGCCAAGACGTAGGTGTAGGCATCAGCCGCGGAGCGGTCTGCCATGGTCGCGGAATCGCTCGCCCAGGGTGCGGACAGGACGACGGCGCTGCCGACCTTGTTCTCCTGCGCGCCGTTCAGGACACCGTCGCTGTCGGTATCGGCGTAGTTGCCTGTGGCGTAGACGCTCTGGCCCGCGTTGATCTGATAATAATAATTACTAACACTGGTAGTGCTAGGGCCGGCGATAAAATAGTTATGAATGATATCATGGCTGAAGACGCCGCCGGTGTTTGCAACCGTGTAGCCAGCCTGGTAGTTGTATACGACGTTGTTGATGTACTGGGAATTCGCCTTCGAGAGCGGTTGACGGTTGTGCCCGGAGACCCAGAGATTGCCAAAGTAGGTGGCTTGGTTCCCTTCGATGTGCGCCCCGAATTGCTGCCCGATGGGGAAGGCGATGATGCTGTTCGAGATGGTAATGTTGGTTATGCCGACGCCGTCGATGCTGTCCCATTGCCCATAGGCTACCGAGCAGTGGTCTAGGATGATGCTGTTACTGTCAGCGCCTGGTCTCCGAAGGGCTCGGAGGTTATTACTTGGTAGCGCCGCCCATGTTGAAAGCGCTTTTCCCGGAATCGGAGTCGAGGTTGCCCTGGCGCATCCTCAAATCTGGATTATGATCAGCGACGAGCGTGTTGGGGGACGTGGAGGGAACGGACTGCGGATAATGATGTTGCTCTTGTCACTTGCCGAGACCTCCCCGGCCATGATGCCGATCCCAGGCGAGGGAGCAGTCTGCCCATTGATGGTGATGGAGGAAGACAGAGAGACAGCTGATTCCAAGACGATGTAGCCGCTTACATCGAAGACGATGTTGCGATTCTCGGCGCTGACTGCGTCGCGCTGGGCAATAGATTAGCAACAGCACATTTCCCAGAAGCCGGGTACATCTCAGAAAGTGTCCCTGGCCCTTGGTATGGAAGAAAGTGCCAGTCAACATACAAAAGACCCATTCCCCGAGTCCGCAAGAGTCGTGACGTGATACGTAGCGCCGCTGTTGCCTCCAGTTGCAATGGCACCGAAGCCCACAGCTCCAGTGAAGGCGTTCTGAGCACTTGCAGCAGAGAACAAGACGGCAATCGCTGAAGTCAGGCCGAAGCGTGTAATGAGGAGCATCTTGGGTGTTTCAAAAGCTAGCAAGCAGACCAAAACCAAAATGCGAGTGCTGTACCATCGTTGCCAGATCTAGAGTTACGAATGTGGAATATTCAGTAGAATTATAGGTAGTCCATGACGGCGAAATTCCATGGCCGGTGAACTTGCGGTATAATTTCGCTCCAATAAGCACTTCTTCCCCGGACCCTTCTTCCCCAACGGGCTACACCCCGCGAACACGGTCGGGGTTTGGTGGGGCACATGTCGGCATGTGTGCCGATCATGTCGGCTTCGAAGTTGCGGATCCCTGCTTTGGAAGGTGGAAGCAGGGTCGCGACATGCAAGTTCGCGAGGATGACTGGCATCATGGGTCAAAAAACTTCCGAATGACCACCGACGGGGGATGCCCGAAAAGTCTCGGGGTACGCAGGTAGCCGTTATGGAGAGACACGGTCCGACTCTTTTGCGCTCGCCTGCTGGTCTCGAAACCGGCAACTTCGTTGATCGGGTCGTCATGAAGACTGGCTTCACCCTCGCTCGCAATGGACAGCAAAAGCCAGACTCAACATGACCGATCTCAATGTCGTGAGACAACTCAGTTGGTCCGGGACTCCGGCTTTTTCTGTCCACCGCGAGGGGAGGCAGAATCGAAGTTTAAGTAGGGAATTACCGTCTACCATCATGGCCGACGTGCCACTCTTCGTAAAATTCCCTCAACTTTCTTCCAATCCTCGTCTTCCGGGCCGGGAAACCGCACCATATCGCCATGCGTCTTCTGCAAAAGGTAACACATCCTCTGTATCATTCGGTCTCTGGCGATGTCATCAGCATCCAACTTAGACTATATCAAAATTCTCGATGTTTACACCAGCAGAGTCTAGCTGTTCCGTTGTGACCAGACGCGAGCATTGATGTCCGCTTGCGTCGGAAGTGATGCCAAATCAACGCAGCCTCGGACCTGCCTGAGATTACCGCGTCGTGACGATTACGGCGCGCCCGGTCACAGCCCCGACGGCCCCGTTACACACGAATATGGCTCGAACCCTTCCGGAAGTAGCCCCGGGATACCCACGCTGCCCGACAGCCCCTAGACGAAGGACTCTCCAACAGCCCGTAATTATGCGTCTCCAGCTAATATAGGATGGTTGGACTGACACATCCTAGGAAAATACAGATGATATTCCCACGATTTTTGAATGACGGGGCCAGTCCGACGTAACCTTTGAAGGCAGAGACGAGAGACCTGCCCTTGCCGACTGCGGACAAACTTTCTGCAAGTCAATTCGTTGGCCTTGATCGCTACCTGTCATGGAATCCATGCCGAAGAACATTGACGAAAGCCCGTAACGCTTTCATAGTCGGCTTAAGCTTCAAGTCTCCCGGGCGTGGAAGGTCCGATTCCACAAAGTTCATTCAAGCAATCGTATCACGAAAAGCATCTGATAGCGGACATCCTAATACGTACTCGGCGGCCATGATATCTGACGGTATGAGTTTCGCGAGTTCAGCCAATACAAGCCTGCTCGTACTGCCAGAAGTGGCAAATAGCGCAGTACCAGAAAACACAGCGCGTCTTATGCCGGCCACATGGGGGATATTATCCTCATAGAAAAGCAACCACTATCCAGGTGGCGGGTTCATGCGTAGATTTGTCTCGCGACATCCGTCACCCGTCCTTCGCTATTGCAGACTCTCTCATTTCCAACCATGTACGAAAAAGAGCCCACCGCTTGATCCATGAATTGCTGGCCTACAGTCTCTTGAAACGCCTACATGTTGAAGTTTGCTCCTGGCTTCACCGAGCACCTCCTTTCCCCCGGCCCCGCTGAGACTACGGTCTTTGCGAGAGGCTCGGGAGTCTTTGCTCAATTCTGTTCGCCGTTTGGTGTGCCTTGGCAGTATCGCTGGGCTTTCGAGGGCGACTGTCGATTTGGGTGGCTGATTGTGGGTAAGTTGTAGTTGAGAGGTGCCAACGAGTATCGTTGCAAGAACGCGTGTAGGGGATGTTGAGGCAGTTGGACTGTCAACTGGAAAACACTGCCATGTTCTACGAGAAGCGGTACCTACATCCCATTGATTCTCGAATGTTGGCTTGCTGGATCGTGGGGCCGACCTACGCGATTCCGAAGCTGTAGTTGAGAAGGTGCATGCCTCAATGCTGGACATCGTGGCCCACGTAGCTTTGGAAATACACCCGGTTGGTGCCTGGCAGCAAGTACGTTGTGACTGGGACCTCCTTTTCAGTATCCATTCAGAGCACCTCAGCACTATTGATGATGCAGGTGCGCAGTCGTTACCTGCTTAGTTCGAAGTATCATGTTCGTTCCTTCGCTGCACATTGTAATCCGCTATGATAATGATGTTGTCATACCACATGCGAGACTGTCAGAAAGCACCTGCTATCCTGTTCCCTCAAGCCTCCCAACAGGTGTAGATGCGCTTGCTGTCTATAACCCATCTGGTAACTTGTTGTGACGAGCACCTGGTTGACGAGCACTTGCTGTGACATAGAAATGATTCCATATGCGATTGCCACATGTCAACGGGGGCTATTCCTCATTCTGGCCCTGGGAGCGTCTGTAATAAACTCAGTTGTCTCCCTTCCATCTTCCGTCCAACTCCCATCTCTCCTCTGAATTTCTTCTTTCATCAACTCTCATCTTCCATCCGGCTCTCATCTTATATCCAACTGCCATCGTCCACCCCCCTGCCATCTTCCATCAATTCCATCTTCGAAAAATCTCATTTCCATACGGGACCGTCGACCCTGCTCTCTTCGTCCATCACTCGACGAACACTGCCTGACACTTGTCCTGCAGCTATTACCTTCTTCCAGCATCATGCAAGACTCCACAGAGAGAGACTCGCTATAACCTCCCCACAATCCTTAGCCACGGCTCTGATTTCCAAAGACATCAGACACTTCTGGCATGGAGAACAATCTCTTTGTGGATCGAAAACGTCCTTTCGCCAAAGGCCTCGAAGCCTGATCATCATGGGTCTTGATCCAGCCTTCTGCTTCTCACTCAACTACCGCGCGTTGAGTACTACTCAAAGATGGGGTGCATGATGATTTCAAATGCAACTTCTGATCGCGGCGATGAGGGTGATCCCGAGCCGCTAGACGCCTAGGCGCTTGACATGAGGAAACGCTGCGCAGGACAACCTGTGGTAACTTGAATAGTGCATTCCATAAGACGTTAGCTGGCAAGCTAACGCCCCTTTTCTTGAATTAGGGAATAGGTGATAGGCCTGGCCTCAGTCTTTCTGCAACGAGGTCTACTCGACGCCCGAGGCAATCCTCGTTGGGTGCACGATAACGACCTCGATCCAATCATCATCGGCCTTCTTCCAACAACGCTGCAACCCTGGATCCCGCCCTCTCGCCTATCCGCCGTGTGAATCTCCCCAATCCCACTGGGGCAAGGAGGCTGGGTCTGGGCCGGACTCCTACAGCACTGGCTGCAAAGGCGGTATGTGATACCATTCGAGATTGACGTCCACTGACCGCAGCAGCAGGGACGTGGTGTGAGGACTTTGGGGAGGGTGACATTGACATACACTGGAGGGGTCTGGGGACGGGAGGGAAGTCGTTCGATACTGCTGTCATGGGTCGGAAGGTTCCCAATTTGTACGTTGGAGATTAGCATGAATTGATCGGACACCCATCCACTTGATGCTGTATGAGCTGTTGAGGTGTATCTGTCTACACATTCATGAGCTTGAACATTATGATGACCATCGCCCTATGTGAGTTGCTTCGTTGAGATGAGTCGTCGTGATACACAAGCCCTCTGTCTGCACTGTTGTGGCGCACTGCATCTCAAGCGCTGGAAACCACGATGCTGGCTTCTGTCGTAGTTGCCAGAGCTGAGACTGGCAGGACGATGTAGATCACCCTCGGATGAGGTCGTTGGATGGCGAAAGATGTACATAGACTGCGCTCGTGGTGGGCTACCACTTTTTGTCTCTCTGGTTAGGTAGTCATCAAGAGTTCCGGAAGCGCATTCCATCAATCCGGCTTGTGGCAGGATCCCAATTCCGAACAGAAAAAGATGGATTCAGGACGCGATGATGCCGTGAGTATCGCAGACAACGAGCTTTTGAGGATGCAATCATGATGATGTGAGGAAGGTGTGACAATGGTCGAATCCCCTGTGTTTCCAAGTGGACGAGGTAAAAGATGGAAGCGATGGTTAAAAGCTGGCGAAGACAGAGAATTTATGTTGGGTGCAGCTCTTGCGGCCAGCCACAGTCAGATCAGAGTTTGGAGGCGACGTGGCTGCAAGTTTAGTTTACCAGACATTCTAATGAACTTGCTCATCGTGCACAGCGCCACTCTGGGTTCGAAGGTCCTGACTCATGACACTCGGTGTACACATATTCGCACCGCCTATTGTGTCAGTTTCAGGCTCCGGACTATCGGCATTTTCCAGCCATGTTCCGTCCAGTGAATGATACGAGGCTTCAACCCCAAGGTGAACCACACGATGCGCCGCCTACAGCAGGATAGTTCGAAGCATCGCATTCCTCTACGAGAGAGTGTGGATGGCAGCGTCGCGGTCTATGGCCTTGTGAGGTATCGTAAGAGTCAACGTCGTCATCATGGACTGAGGTAGAAAGGCCAGTACGGTGCAAGGAGGTAGGCTCCGAGCGACCCTGCACTGCAGCCTTTGAAATGCACGGCACTCGACCCCTGAGTCCAGCCATATATACCAGGAGATTCCTTTCCGCTACGTACGTACGTAGACGCAGGCACCGAAACGATTAAGTTAACTCTCCAATCTCAAACAAGACGGAATATGCAGTCATACGCTTCAGGAGCTGAGAGTTGCCCCTATGAAGTCATCCAAATAGACCAGCACCATGGCATCGCCTTCATCGCCTTGGTCACCAAACATGAGCACTCGCATGTCTTTCGGAATGGCGAATGACCCAAACGGAGGGGATATACCGCTTGGCAGGGAACTTACCGCAAAATCTCTCTACTTTTGTCAAACAGTGCGTAGATGGTCCAAATGGTTGATATTCGTGTATATTACTAAGCAACAAAATGGTTCTTGTACCATTTCAATCCTCGAACTCGATGAAGTGTTCAATCAAATGGTCCAGTCTTGTCCAGTTCGACAGTATGTCTGGCGCAAGCTCTCTCTGGTGTGACATGATTTCGTCATGGAGGCCTTTTGCCGACAGCATACGAAGAACCCTTTGCTCATCCGGAGGGGTTTCGGGACCCCTGGTAGGCTGGAAGTCGGCCCAGAAGCAGTTGAACCAGTCGTATTCGAAGAACCTCGAACGGCCTTCGGACGTTGTGATGACTACTTCGAGAATTGCGAGAATTGGAAGGCGCAGCTCAGGGACCGTGGCTTCCTGCTTGGATGTTGTTTTGTGAATGTAGAAGGCCTTGAACACGTCCATCAACGTGGAAGCGGCCTCCACCGTGAGGGAGTCGGCATTATCTTCACGGAGCCAGAGCGCTATGAAGCGAATAGCAGATTCCGTGAGAGGGTCGGCGAAGATCTTTTTGAGAGCCATCCCCTGAGCTTCTGCTGATATTGCGACTGATATTGCGGCCTGTTGGTCCTGGAGATATTCCGTTGCATCGGAAACGGCCCTGACAAGCAGATCGCGGTACTTGAGGAGTTTCTCAGGAACGAAACTGAGGCCCCCACCAATCACAACACCCGGTTGGTCGGCACGCTCGATCAGGCAACCAACAAATGATGTCAGTACGTCCAGGGCTGAAGCGAGACGCTGCGCGATCCGGGAGTACTCCGAGGCGGTGAGATCAGATTGCAACAAATGTATGGCGGAGTGGAAATCCACCTGTACCATGCTGACGAAGATGTACGCAAAAGGCTTTGAAGAGTCTTGGTCGTCGCCGAACAGGACATCAGCAGACTTTTCTGGGAATACTCTCAGGAGAGCAGCAGCGCAGTTGATATATGCGCTACGTCCCTCTTCGGACTGTTTACCCGTAGACAACCTCTGCACCATCCATCCGATGTGTATCAGCCACGAGTCTGCATCGTTCACCGACGGTCTGGCCTGTGAGCTTCCGTTAGAATCAACTGGAGTATTGACGAGGATAGTTGCGTTTTGGCATAAGCGGCGGCATGGGCATGGTCTGAAGCAACATGACCTCTATCGGTGCTTATACCACAAAGGGACCTCGGAACTTACAGCGATATAGAGATCTTCGACGATAGAAGCCACGAAGTTCAGGAGAGGACCAGTCGCTGGTGTGTTTACAAAAGAGGAAGCAAACAGACGGAGACCCTGGCTGATCTTTCCACTCTTCAAGGCGGAAGGTCCCCGTGACGGATCACTGCCGACCGTCCAGGCCCAGTAGAATATGTTGAATACTTGTACATGTCGCGGGTCGACGTTGATTAGAATCTCCCAGTCCTCAACAGGCATATCGGCTAGAATCGTGGCACCACCGACCGTATCTGCACAATGCTTGGGTTGCTGAACGAGGGTTTCTAACAGTCCCAGGACGTTGTCGATTGTCTCATCAGAGCTGTGCCGCACGGACCTGACGAGATTGGGAATCCGACCATGAAAAGAATCGTAGGTCGAATAGCTCGGCACCAGTGCTGCAAAGGCGTGGATGATGTCGACGGCCAGATTCAGGTACTGATCATGGCGTTCATGGGTGTCTGGGGAGGGAGCTTGAGAACCGGTCCGTATCAAGCGGTCGAGGAACCTGGGCGAGATGCAGGTCCACAGCTCGTAGACGAGGTCATGATTCTCACGGATTTCGCTGTTGTTCAGAAGCCCCCGGGTCCAGGTCAGACCACAGAACCGCGATGTATCGTCCTTGGCCCTTAGGAGGACTTTGACGCGGTCGACGCCCTCCTTGACTTGCAGGCTTGTGGGCGTAGCCGGTGAAGCCATGTCCGCGTTCTGGTCCAACGCGTGTCGTGGGGAAAATGCCGAACTGGATAAATGGTATAAGCACTTGTTCCGAGGTTGTTCCAGGCAATTTTTGTGTGGGATAACCACCACGTTGGGTGACTATACCACACTCAGCTTTCATGCCATGTCGATAGTATCCTGCCCATCACAAAAAAGACGGTGGAAGCACTGCAGCGGCAGGTCAAGCACGTCTAAGTAAGCCTTATCTCTTATCTCTTATCGATAGACCTGGCACTGCATGCACTGATAAGCCTGGTAGCGGCGCAGTCGCAGCACAGCGGGCCCTTGTCCCGTTCCAGTTTTAGACGGGAGGCATCGTCAGCCTCCAACCCATTTCGAAGGGGCATCAAGAAGATAGCGACGAGATTGCGACATGGCACATCGCACCGGTCGGCCTTCAGCATGGCAAGCAGTAGGAACTTCATGAGCCCGCAGGAAGAGGGAGGATCGTCATCGTCTTCGAGGTCGCCAAACGAGCCGCTACCCCCTAGACCCAATGACGAAACCGACGAGCTCGACCACTTCTTCGATGCGAACGATGCCGACAACAACGATGATATACTGGGGGCGGATCCCTTGAATGGCCAAGATTTGAGCGAACCAATGAGCTTCAAGCGGAAGCAGAAGCAGACTGTTCTGTCGCAGCCGGCCCGCATGCTGTCTGCTCTGACGGGCAATCGCCTGGGGTCGCATTCGCCGCGCTCACCTCGATCACCTCGATCACCTCTGTCGCTATCACCTCTGTCCGTGGCAGCGACGCCGACAGGACTTCAGGCTATCAATCCGGGGAGACCACAAGGCGTACCATCAAACGGGCCGAAGGAAGGCGAACCGCTCGACTGGTACGTCGAAGGTCCCGGAAGGAGAGTAGGCTACGAGGATCTGACAGCCATCGACTGGATCTTTGAGTACACGAAGGAGCGTCAGAGGCTTCGGGTGCTGTACTCTGGCGCAACAGGCATAGTTGGGTATATACGGCAGCTGGGCGACTCGAGCCAGATATGGGTTGTTCTGGTACTCACCGGTATCTTGGTCGGCATTCTGGCTGCAGGTATAGATGTTGCTTCGGACTGGTTGGGAGACATCAAGACTGGGTACTGCGCCTCTGGGCCAGATGGAGGCGCCTTCTACCTGAACAAGCAGTTCTGCTGTTGGGGCTACGATCAAGGGGACAAGTGCTTGGGATGGAAGCCGTGGGCAGCGGCCCTCGGCATACGGTCTGCAGGTGGGAAGTGGTTCATAGAATATTTCTTCTTTCTGTTACTATCTGTAAGTCATCCATCTTGGCCCTCTCAAGTCTCTATAGGCTGACAACTCGAAAGGTCACATCTGCTCTTTGCGCAGGTTTTCTGGTAAAGGAGTACGCGATTTACGCCAGGCATAGCGGTATACCCGAGATAAAGACGGTGTTGGGCGGCTTTGTCATTCGACGCTTTTTAGGGGCTTGGACGTTGGTTACAAAGTCATTGGGACTGGTATGCCCCTCAACCGATTTCTCGAATTACTTGTTGCTTACTGACTGTGATAGTGCCTCGCTGTCGCATCAGGCATGTGGTTGGGAAAGGAAGGGCCTTTGGTACATGTGGCATGTTGTTGCGCCTATCTGTTTATAAAGCTGTTTCCGAACATCAATACCAATGAAGGTGGGTTGACTGGCACCAGTCATGCCGTGAATCCCAACACTGACACGCATAGCACGCAAACGCGAGGTTCTTTCGGCGGCGGCGGCCTCTGGCATCTCGGTCGCCTTTGGCTCTCCCATAGGAGGCGTACTGTTTAGTCTCGAACAGCTCTCTTATTACTTTCCCGACAAGACCATGTGGCAAAGCTTCGTCTGTGCCATGACGGCAGCTGTAGTGCTACAGGCTTTCGACCCCTTCCGGTCAGGCAAGCTAGTGCTGTACCAAGTCAAATTCGCATCGGGTTGGCACGGGTTCGAGGTCGTACCGTTCGCTTTTCTCGGCATCCTTGGCGGCATATACGGCGGCCTCTTCATCAAAGCCAACATGCGAGTGGCACAGTGGAAGAAATCGACATCGTGGCTTCCAGGACCACTCACCCAAGTCGTCGCCGTCGCCCTGCTAACCGCCCTCGTCAACTACCCCAACTACTACATGCGGACGCAATCCTCTGAGCTGGTATCGTCACTGTTCTCTGACTGCGCCCTCGTGCTCGATGACCAGCTTGGCCTATGCAAGACCGGAGCCGCTACAGCCGGCACCATCGTACTGCTTCTCTTCGCCGCCATACTGGGTTTCTTCCTCGCCGCCATTACTTTTGGGCTGCAGATCCCCGCGGGCATCATCCTCCCTTCGATGGCGATCGGCGCATTGACAGGCCGCGCCGTCGGCCTGATCATGGAAATCTGGCAGCACAACCACCCCAACTTTTTCGCCTTTGGCACCTGCGACCCGGATGTTCCCTGTGTGACCCCGGGCGTCTACGCCATCATCGGCGCGGCCGCCACGCTGGCAGGCGTCACGCGCATGACGGTCTCCATCGTGGTCATCATGTTCGAACTGACGGGCGCACTGACGTACGTCCTGCCGATCATGGTAGCCGTCATGCTGTCAAAGTGGGTGGGCGACGCCTTTTCGCGCCGCGGCATCTACGAGTCATGGATCCACTTCAACGCATACCCGTTCCTGGACTCGGGCGACGAGGGCGGCGGCGCGCAACACGTGCCCGATATTCCGGCGGGGCAAATCATGACACGCATCGAGGACCTCGTCGTCCTCACCGCCACGGGCCACACCATCGCCTCCCTCCGGTCGGTGCTCGAGTCGTGCGCCTATCGGGGTTTCCCCGTCGTCTCGGATCCGCGGGACGCCATCCTCCTGGGCTACATCTCCCGCGCCGAACTCGCCTACAACCTCGCGGCCTGCACGCAAGCACCGCGCAGCCTGCCCCCGGAGACCGAAGCCTTCTTCAGCCATCAACCCCTCGCCGACCCGCGATCGTCCCTCGACCTCCGGCCGTGGATGGACCAGACCCCCCTGACGCTTCCCAGCCGCAGCAGCCTGCACCTGGCCGTGTCGTACTTCCAGAAGCTCGGCGTGCGCTACGTGCTCTTCAGCGACCGCGGCGTGCTGCAGGGGCTGCTGACCAAGAAGGACTGCTGGTACGTCCTCAACGGCGCGGAAGAAACGCGGCGGGGCGCCGAGGCCGGGGGTGCTGCCGGGATGGACGGGGCAGACGACGATGACGGGGATGGGGGTGAGGGACGGGAACTACTAGGGGGGCATGGCACAGGTGAAGGTCTTGTTGAATCCGCCACCATTGATGATGATAGATTAAGCGGTATATTATAGGATAGGATAGAATATATGGGATAGAGCTAGAAGGTAAAGGGGCGGCGATGTGTAGCTTCTGTGTGATGAGGTCGCTTAGATGGGCGGACGTAAAGCATCGACAACGTTCATTCGGGTGGTGTTCTATTCGGTGCTTCCATGGAGTGCTTGTACGATGTCTGGCCAAATAGGTAGTGAGTGAGGTTTCCCAAAATTCGAGATTCATGCCCATATCGGTCGTCAGTAACTTAACGACGACTGGGGTCAGAAAAAGACAGCAGTAAATAAACCAGACACACATTAACACATGCAGACCTGCACTGGGTAGAGCTACCGAGTTAGGACAATGCATTCGGCTCAAAGACATTCGCGATTTTGATTGCTACCTACCTAATGTAGCTATGTCGTAGACTCCGCTAGCCCGTCGAGACCGTTCAGGGCTCTCGGGGGGCTTCTGCGCTCTGCTGTAGTGTATCTCTTAATCGTAACACTATAGGCGACTCCTTTGTTATCGCCCCAACTTGGGAGCAGGCAAATGCGAAGCAACCGGCATGTCCCATATGAAGAAAGTAAGAAAATGGGTATCTCTCCTCAGGCACAAGCACAAAACTCCTTTCCGATGCATGACTCCTAGAACCATACCGTAGGCCGTGTGGATGCTCCTCTATCGATGCTTCTTCCTGTCTGAATCCCGCGAGAAGGCTCAACTGTGCACTTCGAAGACAGCCCAGTTGAGAATGTCGACTTTGCTCTACTGCAGGCAGACTGGTGCAACATCGCCTTGACCCGCAGGTTGCCAGCCAGACCCATGCTTCAAACCTGAAGTCCGTTCCAGTTATACCCTCGCACTGAAATACACCCCGACTCCACTGCGTCTTCACCACGTCAGGAGGGCGGGGATGCTATTAGACACACTGTGTCTTATAGGCCGGCGGGACGTTTCCCCTTCTTGGTGGCCGTCATCATCTTCAGCTCCAGGTGGTAAAATGTCTTTGTGTTCTTTCCCTTCTTATCCTTCGCGTCTATCTTGGTACGGCAGACAGGACACGTCCGCTTCATATTATCGATGTGTAGCGCGGAATGGAGGCATTCGGAGCAGAATAAGTGACCTAGAGGAGATTGGGTTAGCGATCGGGACGTGCACTCCTCACATGTCAGACAGGCGATACTGGCGCACAAAAACTTACCACAGTGGGTGACAGTCAGTGCAGTCACATCATCCATGCAAATGACGCACTGAAAATGGCCCAGTTTGGTTCGATTATCCACCTTGGGTACCATAAGCTCCTTCGGGACTTCAGTCGCGTTGGACAGGTCGATGGTCTCGTGAACTTCGTGGGCGGGAGGGTTGAGGACGTCATCATCGTCGAACGGGGAGGCGATCGGTTCTATCGTGGTGGTTTCTCTCCGTCGAACCTTATTTGCTCGTCCAGCACCTGATGTAGAGCTTCGTCTCTTCTTTCGTACGGGCGAACCCGTAGATCTGGCAGCACTTACGGCGCTTTGTCTTCTGGTGGTCGGCATCGTTAGGGTAGGTGTCGAGAGATCGATTCCGGATGTGTTGTAGTCGGGCTCCTCCTTCGTCAGGTCAACTGACTCAACCGCGTCTCCTCTGCTTGCTCTTGGTCTCGTAGCTGGCATGTCCTGGCCGACTTCCAGAGGCTCGGGAAGATTGAACAAGGACTGTGGCCTCGGCGGTTGAAACGGACTGCTGCTGAGGGGTGGCAGTGAGGGAGAGGAGAAATCACCGCCCAAGGCAGCCAAATAGTTGTCGTCACTGTTGTGGGTATCCTGGCCTGGCCTGGACTGGTTGTTGAACGTGGGGTATGGGTTTTGGTGGGTTATATTGGGACGCGGCAGCACATCGGGGGAAGGTGCTCGGCCGGAGTAGTCGCGGTCGGGGAAGTCCTGAAAGTCGTTCAGGAAGGAAGACGATGTTTGAGCCTGGTGATTCCGCGGCGGGGCACAATGGCAGGGACCATGTGCACGGTGATGATGGTGATGATGACTAAATGCAGGCATAGGCATGAGCTGCTGTTGTTGTTGTTGTTCCCATGGATACGCAGGCGTATGCGGACTATGCGGACTGGGCAGACCCGGCAGGAAGTCGTGGTAAGGGAAGGCCGGTATTGGCAGTCGGTCGGGGTAGACAATGGGTATCGGTGGCGGTAACTGTGGTATTGGTATCGGTATCGGTGGCGGTGGCAAGTGGCCGAAGCATGCGGCAGGATTTGAATGGAAGCTCCGTAGCAAGGGGAAATGGTCGTGGTAGCGATCGAAGTGGTAATTGTGGTAATTCACATTCACATTCACATCGACATCGAGGGGGTTGTGAGGGTTGCCAGTGTTGCCACCGGTATTGTTGGTGTTCTGGGGGTTCGTCCAGATGTTAGAGGTGCCCACGTTGGAGTACCAGTTGGGCGGGCTGGGCTCTCGGCCGTGGGGATCGTTGTTTCTCCGGGGATCCATTAGGTTTGCTCTGTTAGGTACCTTACCGATGTTCCTTTTGTCCTTTCGAGCAGGGTTTCAGGCTGATTTGAGCGCCGTTTTGACTGGAATTTTGAGGGTACAGATTCCTATTGGCGATTCCAAACCAGGATCCTTCACGAAACGGAGTGTTATGATTGGGACTTGACGTAGGTGAACCCCGAAAAGAGAGGTGGTGATGGTATATCAGCTCGGACCTCGGCTTCTGATTGGAGGGTGGGGTGAATAGGCACGAGCCAGCAACTGTATACCCGCGTATCTCCTCTCGGGTCAAAGTTCAATGTTCCTGGCGGCAGGAGGCAGGTTGGCAGGCACGCTCCTTACTTTATAAAAATTGTCCGCCGTATGCCATTCAGCCTCTCTGTCGCATCTCATCACTCACCCGAAATCTCCCTGCACATCCCGTTTGCCGGTCACAACAATCTCTGCTGATATCAACGCAATCACACGGCACTATCAGGTACTAGCTCAGAGCCTCGTACGACCAGCCTTCTGGAAGCCCGGTGCTGGTTGGGGGAGCCGATGCTGGTTGGGGGGTAACGGCTACCAACTACATCTAGCTCCTATCTTCAATTCATATGCAGGTGCGGACCCGCAGCATGGTGAATATTCAGCACCCTTCCTCGTAACCTCCAAATGATGGGAAGTGATCAACTTGCGATGTATGCTGAATACACGGGGGAACCGTGTAGCAGTCCGACTGTATGTGACCTGTCGAATAATATCATGACCACCATAATCCCGCAGAGGAGCTCGAGTGTACCGGTCCGGTATCAAAGCCCCCGCTACCCATTGACCAACACAGAATCAACCTCTTATTACTGTGTGGCAGCTGAAGCTCGGACTCAATAATCTGTTTCCATTGTCGCTTCGTGTCCCAGTACAGCAAAGTATCGACCATCTGATGTCCCGAGCATGAGTTGCTTGCTATAATTGAGGTAGCTGTCAAACATGGAGGGCATTATTTGGAGTTGAATTTCGGTGACGAGCTTATTCCTTACGATGGTAGCTCAAAGACCAGGATTCCGAACGCCTCGCAGCACCTGCAATCTGCATACCTAGGCAACAGCTGCTGGGTTTTGGACAGAATCTGGCCGCCACAAATTCAGCACACAAAGAAAGCTCTGCTGCTACACGCACGCCCCAAGAGGCCAAAACATGGCCAACTGCCTGCCGCTCGAGGGGCGTGGTATCGGAAAAGGCGCACTGCATCATGACCGCATATCCCGACGAGGCCAAAAGTCCCAAGGTTGGTGCTTCAACCAACTCGCTGCGTACAGTTGCTGCACTGCACTGTTGGCACCAGCAGGGCAGGTCAAATGATCGTGTCTTCCGAGACAAGACTTCGAAAATGGGCAAGGCTCGATTTCTCGTTGGGAAGCCAAGAAAGGACATAGATATCTGTCAGGTCTCACCAGCTTGGCCCCGCAATGCTACATGCATGCAGGCGGCAGTCGAGGCGAGGCTGGGAGGGAGTCAAACCTCCAGCTAACAGCAAACGGCCCAACTTGAGGCGTTCGAGGGACTGCAGACCGCTTTCATTTTAGTTTCTCTCGTTTGCTTGGGATTCTTAAGAAATAACGTTGAATGAACTTGGGATGTTGTTGATGTGGCTTGTAATTCTAGGTACAGTACGGTAATAGTTACTCCGAGATGTATGCGGTGGGTACAATGTTCCTCCAAGAAAACCACCGACCGCCTGATGTCTGGAGCGCAGACGAAGAAAAGAAACCGGCTTGATGCTGCTGCTGCTGCTGCTGAATCGAGTATGAAGGACGAACCCGTCAACCATCCCAATGCCTGAACATCTCTGCTCAAGCGCCCCCCTTCTGCCGCCTCGAGAACTTCCATGCAAAAATGAGACTGACGACCAATCCAACAATACCCAGCCCAATGCCCACATACCAAGCGCCCCTATACCCCCTCAGGATATCCCCCGGCGTCGTCCCGCCATTATTGACGTGAAACTCGACGGTGCCCGCGATGCCCAGCGCCAGCGCACCACTGTAGTTGACCACCGTAGTGACCAGGCTCGCGGCGATGCCCTGGTGCTCCGCGGCGACCAGGTCGGACAGCATCAGCGTCGCGGCCGGGAAGCTGAGGTCCATGCCCCAGGTGATGACCAGATTGCACAGGAAGGTCTGGGCCCAGTAGGACTGGTCGACGGGCGCGGTCGCGATCAGCACCGAGCCAGCCGTGAACGCCAGCAGCGCGATGGCCATGACGACGGCGGGCCCGACGCGGTGAATCACAAACCCGGTCGTGATGGCGGCCGCGATGCCCGACACGAAAATGGGCGAGTGCCACGCCGTGGCCAGCAGCGGCGACGCGCCGCGCAGCACCTCGTAGAAGCCCCAGACGTAGTAGATCCAAATACCAAAACAGCCCCAGCCGCAGAAGACGGCGGCTAATACAAAAGCGACGCCCGAGCTGAGCGCCTCGAGCGGGATCAGCGGCTTGGCGGCGCGCCGCTCCACGAGCACGAAGGCGCCGCAGAGGAGGAGCCCGAGGCCCAGGAGCACGGACACGTACGGCTGTTGCCAGCCCGCGAGGGAGCCCTGGTTCCAGGCCACGCTGATGAGGGCGAGGCCCGTGACGCCGGTCGCGGCGCCCAGGACGTCGAGCTCGGCGCAGAGGGCACGCAGGCCGCTTGGGCGGATCCTTGGTGTTTCTCTCTCGACGCCCTCGGGGATGACGTAGATGCCTGCGACCGTCACGCCCACCAACACCAGGGCCAGACCCCAGAACGCATAGGGCCACCAGGCCAATTGCGTCACCAGCGCTGTGAGCGCTGGCGATATGATGGCACTCGCCGGCGCCATGGCTCCAAAGATGGCAAACAGCATGGCCTTCCGCGGCCCCGGCACATACGTAATGCCCATGAGAGCCACCGCATTCGGGATGAGCAGGGCGGGGCCGACGCCCTGCAGCACGCGCGCGAACAGGAAGACGGCGAAGCGGGCGTCGTGGGGTGCAAAGGCTGCCGCGCCGGCGAGGACAGAGAAGACCGCGAACCAGACGTTGCCGATGAGGAAGAGTCGCTTGTAGCCGTATACGTCTCCCAGGCGGCCGGCGAGCAGGATGAAGGTGCCGACTGTGAGGCCGTACCCGGCCATGATCCAGACGCGCTGGCCTGGCGCAGTGGCGTTGATGTCGGCGGCGATGATGTGGAGGATGCAGAGGGTCTGGTGGAAGCCGGAGTCTAGGTGAAGTTATTTAGTACGGCAGGATGATGGGGAGTGCATGTAAGAGAGAGATTTCGTGGCATGTTGATAGACAACAAAGGTTTTGTGTGAGAGAGTGGAGGAGTGAATGGGCGAGCTAGCGAGCAAGCGGATGAAGACAGAAAAGGGGTAAACTGACGAGGCGTAAAGTTGGCTGTGGATACCACAGCAAAGAAAGCCATCTCATGCGCAATACTCATCGGCTTCCCGAGAAACAGTTGGGATCGCGGATTTTCGTGGCTTCTCTTCTCCAGGTCACTGCTGCCAACGCTCGTATCGTGTTGGGACGCATCTCTTCCGGCGCTGTCCTGTATGCTGGTTACGTGGAGGTCGGGGCTAGGCTTCGCAGCTGCATCGGAGTACTGCCAGTCGAATTCATCGAAATCGCCTCTTCGGACATGGGTAGTATGCGGTGATTTTCCATCTGCATCATGGCTTGGGGACGTTGAGAAACGGGTGGTATCCATGATATCTTATTAGCAATAGTTCAGTTGGTAGGGCTCTACCATGATCTTGTTGAGCAAGAACCGTTCTGTTCTACACAGGTTCCAGTCAGGTTGGAGGAAGGAGATATATATCCTCCGACTCAAACCTCCATGTCCTCGTTACTTCCCTCCCTCTATGTCCATGTTGACCTCACCTTGATGCGACCAAGCTAGGTATGTCGTGCAGTTGCAATGCCATTAGGCAGCAGGGGCGCTGTCGCTTCCACGGCCGTAGCGAGAGTCCAATCCGAAACCCGTTACAGACACATCTTTGATGAATTGTGGAGGCCTTCGAGGCCCATCGTGTACAACGATGACTGCATCGTCTTCCAACTTGCCAGTGTAACATTCGTCGTGTCTGTCCTGTCTGTCCTGTCAGCATAGCAGCGTGCAGGATCTTGATTTCTGTGTGACCTTCAACGGTGACACGAGCTGAGCTAAACATGCTCTGGTGACGATTTCCTCTGCAGGCCGGCAAACCCAGCTGTACAGGACGCGCAGGTCTCGGCACCGCAGGTTATCACCAGTCTCTCTGAATCTCCGAGTCTTTTTCATGCGTTGATCACCCGCGACACTGCCAGTGAAAGGCGTTGAGGCTGATTCGTGGCTCGCGAGGCTGCATAATCGACGGCAGCGGTCAGATAATCGACTCCAGTTTGCCTGTCGACTCCCAACGGTTTCGGGAGGCGGGACGACCCATCGTTTCGACTCGAGACCGCTGACCAGATGCCCAGTGAATGTCGCGCGTCTCTAGAGCGGTGACTGAGACTCTTCGTCTGGCACAGAGCTATCGATCGCTCGTTCGGCCAAATACGACTGCCCCATGACGGGATTCCGGACCGTGTCATGTTGGCGATCGCAAATAACAGCTCTGCTCACCCATCGCTGACTTATTGTGCACGGGGCGCACGACAGAAGCGCGCACGCGGCATCATCGAGTGGTGCTCAGTAACTACGAACGAAGAGATGTCGTCCAAATACAGAATAAAGATCTAGGGGCGCATAGGCATTGCCCGAAAACGGCCTACAGCTGTTCGGACTCTTTCTCCCGAGTCCTAGGAGTTGGCTGCTTCTGCTTGTCTGGACGGGCTTCCTCTCCAACTTAGTAGTATCGACAACGTTGGCTCGTCAGATGTGACAGCGATGATTGCCGTGGGTGACCGGCTTGGCTCTCAGCGCTAGCATCCAGACCCTCCCTGTCTTACTCGTACTGAGACAACGACAACCAGACAATCCTTGCAGATGTCTCGACCAGAGTCTTGCCAATGGGACACTGGCGAACCTCGCCTCGTTTTGCCTTGAGCGGCAAGGTTTGCGGTCGAGTCGTTGGGTGGCAAAGGGCAGCAGCTATGTGTATTGTGTATGTGAACACGGGGGCAGTTGTGCAATCGCCGACTCAAATCGCAATGGTTGAACCCGAAGCAGAAGATGAGGACATTGCCCACCAGCTGTCAAACAGCTGCGGGGCACTTGACAGCTGATGACGTCTAAGGTAGCCCCTTAGCCCCTTATCGCCGCTGCGACCCCCCACTTCCCCCCCAGTAAGGTGGCCGAATTGGTCGCAAATTTCGCGTCGCCCAATCGAACCTATCGGACTCGTCTTCGTCATGAAGTCTGCGTCTTCCATCTTATCCCCAACGAAGAAAGTCCACGACTCGACACACAGGTTTGGCCAAACCGACATGTTTCGAGAAATGCGGTAGTAATGCTACATCCTGCAAAGGGCCACTTACGGAGCGCATCGACTGCGAGCTTCGTGCGCCTTGCTAGACATCGCCCGCAGTGCCATCACCAATATCGTGGTCGGCAGTCATGGCTGGCGCATTCGAGATGGCAGACCACTGTCGCCGCAGTCGCGCAAACCACGCCGACTGAAGCCTCGGATCGTGCGCGCTCGAGGAGCCTTGCCAGTCAGTCGCAATACACCAAGACACTCTGATAGTCATCTAAAGTCAATATAGTTCCATCCGATGCTCGTTTCAATGAGATAGGCGTGCAACATCTTAGCTCCCACGTCTACGACCAGATCTTCCCGAACGGTAGCCAACCTCCCCCGAAAGATCTAGTAGAGCTGTCGAAAGACCATCTGCGCCGTCACGATCTGCTTGGCAAGAACACCGACAACAATGCACCAATCGCTTTCGACATACCCCCGATCCAGGGGCAAACCATGGACGAACACTTCTACAAGCTCGGAATCGATTGCGCCGAGCCGTTCCTGACCTACGCGAAGCAGTTTGCGAGAGATAATGGACCTTCGCGACCAAAGAAATGGGTGAGACGCAGCGGCTGGACAAAATACTACCCGGACGGCCGGACCGAGATGGTCGAGGCTCCCGACGACAACATGCTGTCTTTTGACGTCGAGGTCATGTGGAAGGAAAGCTCGTACGCTGTCATGGCTTGTGCGATGAGCCCGACCGCGTGGTACGCCTGGTTGTCACCGTGGCTGCTGGGCGAGTCCGAGTCTGACCAACACTTGATTCCGTTGGGCGACCCAAGTAAGGACCGAATCATCGTGGGACACAACATAGGCTACGACCGAGCCAGGATCCTCGAGGAGTATGATCTGAAGCAGACAAGGAACTCATTTCTGGATACCATGTCTCTACACGTGGCGGTCAACGGCATGTGCTCCCAGCAGCGACCCACGTGGATGAAGCACAAGAAGAGCAGGGAGCTTCGAGACAAGATCGCCAATGAGACGCAAGATATGGAATTGGCAACCCTTCTAGCCAGTAATACCATGCGCGAGGATGAGGAAGAACTTTGGGTCGATCGCAGCTCCGTCAATTCCCTTCGGGATGTCGCCAAGTTTCATCTCAATGTTGCCATCGACAAGGCCGCTCGCAACGACTTTGGCGAATTGGATCGGGCAGGCGTGGTAGCAAAGCTGGACGAACTTCTCGATTACTGCGCGGCCGACGTAGCAATCACTCACCGAGTCTACAAGACTGTTTTTCCAAATTTCCTCGAGACCTGCCCCCATCCTGTCAGCTTTGCTGCGTTACGGCAACTCTCGTCTGTTATACTACCTGTCGACAAATCATGGGATGCATACATCGCGAATGCCGAGGCGACATACCACAAGCTGTCCGATGCCGTCCAGGAGCGACTGATCGGCCTGACAGACAAGGCGCTGGAGATCAAGGACGATGAGCCGAAGTGGAGCAATGACCCGTGGTTGAAGCAGTTGGACTGGTCGGGCCAAGAGATCAAGATGGTCAAAGGAAAGAAAAAGAACGATCCGCCGAGGCCGGCAGCCCGACAGAAGAAACCTGGCATGCCGCAGTGGTACAAGGACTTGTTTCAGAAGAATGATGCGCCGATCAACCTTAGCGTCAGAACACGAATCGCGCCTCTTCTGCTACGACTTGCATGGGATGGGTACCCGTTGCACTGGTCTGATAAGTACGGTTGGGCTTTCAGAGTGCCACGGTCAGACGCCTCGAAATACGACTCGACCCAACTAGTCCGGTGTGACCTCTCAGATGAGCCGATCGAAGCTCTGAAGAATGATCGAGATGGTCTGTTCATCAAGCTTCCTCACAAGGATGGACCGTCCTCGCGATGTGCGAACCCGCTGGCTAAAGGGTACCTCAGCTACTTCGAAAAGGGCATATTATCGTCGGAGTATACGTATGCAAAAGAGGCACTCGACATGAATTCGTCATGCTCGTATTGGATCAGTGCACGAGACAGAATCATGTCACAGATGGTTGTCTACAAGGATCAGAACCCCTCTGCGGCGAAAGCACCGGGCCGGAAAACGAATGACCATGATCAGGGTTACATCTTACCGCAAATCATCCCGATGGGTACCATTACCCGGAGAGCAGTTGAGAATACCTGGTTGACGGCCAGCAACGCAAAGAAGAATAGGGTTGGTTCCGAATTGAAGGCCATGGTCAAAGCACCGCCCGGGTATTCCTTTGTTGGTGCAGATGTCGATTCTGAAGAGTTGTGGATTGCTAGCGTTGTTGGAGACTCGACGTTCAAACTTCACGGAGGTAACGCTATCGGCTTCATGACCCTCGAAGGCACCAAAGCTGCCGGCACAGATCTTCACTCTCGCACAGCCTCGATTCTTGGGATAACTCGTAATGATGCCAAAGTGTTCAACTATGGCAGAATCTACGGTGCCGGACTCAAGTTTGCTGCCACCCTCTTAAGGCAGTTCAATCCTAGTCTTTCGGAGCAGGAAACGCTCGATATAGCTGGCAAGCTGTATACTACGACAAAGGGAACAAAAACGAACAGGAAACAGCTACACAAGAGACCTTTCTGGAGAGGCGGTACAGAGTCTTTCGTCTTCAACAAGCTCGAGGAATTCGCGGAACAGGAACGCCCACGGACGCCAGTGCTTGGAGCTGGTATCACCGAGGCCCTGATGGGTCGTTTTATCAGTAAGGGCGCCTATCTCACTTCACGTATCAACTGGGCCATCCAATCGTCTGGCGTCGATTATCTCCATCTCCTTGTCGTCGCCATGGATTATCTCACCCGGCGCTTCAACATCGATGCCCGTCTGGCCATCACTGTGCACGACGAGATCCGGTACCTTGTCAAAAACGAAGACAAGTACCGAGCTGCGATGGCACTTCAAGTTGCTAACCTCTGGACGCGGGCTATGTTTGCCCAACAAGTTGGCATTAACGACCTCCCTCAGTCATGTGCTTACTTCTCGGCCATCGACATTGATCATGTCCTCCGCAAAGAGGTGGACATGGACTGTGTGACGCCCAGCCATTCGACGCCCATACCACATGGGGAGAGCATAGATGTCAATCAATTGCTCGAGAAAGGGGACCAGGCCTACCTCGACCCACGCATCGTTCCATCGAGTTTTGCCCCAAATCTGAAGGGCATCGAATATACCCCAAGAATACCCGTAATGGAGAGCTTGGCGGCCCAGGACCCCAAAGATTTACGATTCTTGAAGGCACAAATCACCAATGACGAAAAGGAACTCCGCGACATCCTCAAGGATCAGAAGAAGACCTCCGGTAGCGGCTCAACAGGAGGCACCGTTAGGAAACCTAGGCAGAGGAAGCTGGTGCCGTACAGCTCCCAAGCTCAACTAATACCACACATGTACGAACCATTCGAGGCGAAGTTCACTTCCTCCCGACATAATTACGACGGAGGGCAGTGGACCTTTGAGCCAATGCCGACCTCGCGCTGGAAGAACTCCCGGCCTGGGCTCTGAAGATGTATCATATTATTTACCTACTGTTCGACACATGTTTCTACTGTAAATAACATTACTTGTACAAAAGGGGGGTCAGGTCACAGGACAGGCGGTTCAGAAAAGGCGGCGGCGGTCACTGGTTTTTTCGACAAGGGCGTTGATGGGACTGCAGCACTGTACGAGCATCTTGGAGACGTTGTATATATGTATCGTGAGCTACTGTGGCTACGCAATGTAATCATCAAGCTTCTACCATAAAGTTGCCTGGTATAAACCAAGGTGTCCATTGTTCAGCACTCGCCCCTACACATGTCCATCTGTCAAGGCCAAGGCATAGCTTTTGATAGGGTCGAGCTTGAGAGCAGCCTGAGAGAAAATGATGGGCCTCGAAATAATGAACAAAGGCAAACATAAGATCAGGTTCACAAACGCTCTGCGTCAGCATGTTCTTCCGCGTATCCCTCTCCATCTTCACTACCCACCATCCACCCTTTTTATTTCACTCGCCTTGCATATCAGCTCTCCAATCACTTCAATCGTCTTGCCCCCAGTAATCTCAAAGACGGGAACCTGCGCAGCAAACTCGTTCTTCATCCAGTTCCTCAACTCCACGGCGCCCAGCGAGTCGACACCAAAGACATGAAGCGGCTGGTCCTTTTCGACTTCGTCGACCTCGATGGACATCGCTCGTGCCACCTTTAGCGCCAGCGTTTGCACCGCAATGTCGATCCTCTCTTCGTCTGATTCGGCTGTCTGGAACAAGACCCTGGGGCGCACTTCGTTCCCCGGACCATGGGGACCTCCGGCAAGGGTGCGCTGCTGGCTAAAGTGCGCCAGGACAGGCCGCCGCAGGATATCCGCAACCTCGTGGCTTCAAGATGTTGACGATGATAGATTTCCTGTAATAGTGTGCATGAGTCAAGACTTGTTTCAACGCGGTGCAGACTTGTCTCAACGCGGTCCAGCCCATAGAAATATCTCTCTTGACATACAGCTCTAAGTTCGTCTCGACCAAGGAATAGCGGTTAGGTGCTTCAAGCTGTCGCTTGAGCCATGATAGCCCCCAACTCATCGGGGTTCTCCCACCCCATGTCATGACTGGCATTGCTAACAACGGGCACGTTTATACCCTCTAGCCGTAAAGACTCATAGTCGGGATCAGGTAGTGACTTGTCCCCGAATATGGACGTTTTCCGCGCCGAGTGCTTGAGTAGTCTCGACCGCCAACTCGGTGAGACCCCGTCCACAAGAGACTTAGCTGAGCGGAATGCAGCCCTTGGACAAGTAGCGCGCACTGTCGCGACGAGCTGGTGCCTTTTCTCCGCCTCGAACATCCCGATGATCTTTGCGTGTCCGGTCGCGACGTAAGCCTCCTCACCACCGACTGTCTCAGCGACCATGCGACTGCCAGCCCCGCCGCCAGCCTCGAGATTGGCCTCGGAAATCACGAGGGCGTGCACGAGAGAGCCCAAGACGTCAGCGACCTCAATAGCGACCGAGCCGCCCATACTGTGGCCGTACAGATCGACCGTCTCAAAGCCCCTTTCCCGCACGAATCGCGCAACAACGTCAGCGCTGTCGCTCGTGCTGTAGCCGAAGTCGGCCGGGCGGTCGCTATACCCATAGCCCGGCAGATCGAGGAGGATGGTGTGCCGTCCACGCAGCGCAGTCGAGAGGGCGACGTGCGGGTATTCAAACGAGGAGGCACAGCTGAGGCCGTGGATCATGAGCAGTGGGCGGCCGGTGCCTGGAAATTCCAGATACATCATGGCTGCGCCGGAGGGGTGGAAGATGAATGTCTTCATTCTGTCTGTCTGATGTCTTCGTACGGAACTAGGTTGTAAGCTGTGTGATTGAACCCCGATATGAAGGGGCGTTCTGAGTTGACTGCAGAACAATAAGTTCACTTCTGGTGGATAATATATAGCCTCTCGTGAGTCATCGGTCAATTACTCCCCCCCTGTACTCGCGTTTCGTCTTGCCTCCTTATGGCTAGCTGTTAACATGGTTGTTCCTCATCAAGCTGCCAGTGTTCGTCAGCTTATCGAGCGGGTCGCCGGTGAGGTGGACGTCGCAAGCTGAGTAATCACAACCACTACAAATATTACGCAATTATTTTATAAATACTTGTTATTTTGAATTCGTATAATTATCCCACGTATATTGCTAAAAAGTTATCAATAAACAAATTTCGTCGAACAGTGGACGTGAGCCTCAGTTTGCGGTTTGGAGTCATGACGTGTCTATGAGCGCATCACGGATACGGGCCTAGAATGTAACTTACGTCTCACTTCATGCTCTGAACTCATCCAGACTACTCCTAATCGTCAACACTCATTGACCACCAGCAATTCCAATTCAACCCACCTCGAAACAGAGCATAACAAATAAGAACGCGAAATGAATCCCATCATATCCTTATCCCGGCGCTCTGCCCTCCGAACCGCGCGCAACTCATTCTCCCGCCCTCTCTCAACCACCACACCCCTCAGCGCCGTGAAAGCAGACCAAACCAAGAAATCAAACGACCCCTCAGCAAGCCAGAAGGAAGAGCACGGGTCTCAAGCAGAGCAGGTCTCCGGCGAAGGCCGCGACCACCCGGCCAAACAACCCGATCCACAGCAGTCGCCGAGCAAATCCACGGGCGTGAGGGAGGAGGGCCCCAACGGAAAGGCCGGGTCGGCGCCGGACCAGGGCGTGCATACGGAGAAGGACGCGGGGGCTGGGGATCGGAGTGGTGGCATTGTAAATAAGCCCCAGCAATTGCCTGAAGACGATCATTGACAGGAGACTGCTCATGCTCGGGGGACCAGTATTGTAGAAAGAGTGCACATAGAGCAGACCATGATTCCTGCATGTCACATGGCAGCTAGCATTCCCACCTACCTACTGACTGACTTCCAGCTGCTTCGGTGTCTGAAGATCCCTCAGAGGGTCATTAGAAGAAAGCTTTCCAATTCCTATAGACCTCTCTGCATCTGCATTTCATGCCAACAAGCTCGTATGACCGGCTGATACCATTACCAGGAGGGCTTTTTGTAGGCAGCTCCATCACGTGCTTGCTTGCGTACATACTTACGATGTCAGCTCATATGCTCGCTTTACGAACCGGGCCTTCCGAGTCCCGAGACGACGAGGTCTCCGTAGATCGTACAATGGCCCGATAGCATCCGAAACGGCATCCGGGTAGACTTAACTTCAGGTTTCTTCGTTGCAGCTGGTCATGACGCAGATATCCTGCTACGCGTTACTTCTGTCAACTTCAACTCTCTTACCATTTTATCCATAATCTCCTATCCGCCCAGACTATCAGAGGTATGACCGCTTCACAGACTGCGCGCCAACGCATCGCACGGTGTATACTGGGATGCTATCCGCACGGTGATTATGTATGTACTCAGCCATCAATCTTGGATAAGTCCGCCTATAGCGGCCACATTCTTGTCTCTATAACCAGACCCTGGAAACAGATTGTCAGTACGCTGTGGAAGATGAACGGAGAACCTGCTTACAGAAAGCCCGAGAAAAATTACCTAATGTTGGCCATTCGCCATGACAAACTGACATCGACGGAAAATGCTCTGGCTGAAGTGCCCCAAAACCAAAGGCTCAAACCACACCGCGACCACCGTATCTTGGAGACTGAAGACTACGGGTATTACCCAGTATAGAACACAGCCGCAGCGAGGTTACTCCCCGTCCTTCAGCGACTCGATCGCTTCCTCAGTCGTAAGTACCTCCCCAAAAAGCAAACCCGAAGCCCCTGAGTCCGGCCTGGTGCTGGGTCTTATTCGCGCTCCCACAAGCGTCGCTCACCAGGCACGTCTCGAAGCCCCTTTTGAACGCGCTATACGCCGTCGTATCGCAGCAGCAATCCGTCATGGCCCCGCAGACCACGACTCTCTCGATCGCCTTCTCCTCCAGCACCTGCGCCAGGTTGGTGTTGATGAATGCGTCGTAGGTATTCTTGGCCACCAACGTGCATCCCGGCTGAGTGGTGTATCTCTTGATGCTGTCCTGGAACTGCCAGTCCTCGCTGCCGTACGCTATCGAGCCGGAGGCGCCCCATTTCCGCACGAGTTGGTTGGGCGAGGGCTTGGTTGTGAGCTCCTCCTTGGAGTGCCCATGCTGGGTGAAGATGATGGGTGCTGACGATGACTGGAAGTGAGAAATTAGGGCCTTGATGTTGGGTACTGCGGCCAAAGTCATCGACTCGAAGTACTTTTGCACGTCAATGACAAGCAGTGCTGTTTTCGGCGGCATGATGCTGTGGATCGAGCGACTTCAACATTTGGAAAGTGCATGTTGAGGCCAGAATCTAGAGATGTAAATGCTGCATGACGTCGGTCGTATGTAAGTATACAGTATCCTGCTGTGACACCACGTGACACCTAGGCGAGCTATGCTCCATGTCACCGAAGCTTCATTGAAGCTTGTCTCGACTTCACCTCCATTACGCTGCTTCTCTAAGAGCATGAAAACCCCAACAGCGTGTCCATTGTACCGAACAGACGGGGGAATGTTTGAGGAGCGGAAACAGCCTTGACGACCTACAGCTGCTGATGTATACTGATGCTTACAAGAAGATGACAGCTTGATCCAGTCTGGTGTTTGAATTATTGATCGTCGCTGTCGTATGCCCTCGGCAGTTCAGGCTCAAGGGGCCACTGCAACGTCAGAAGTGGCCAGACCCGGCCCATGCAGCCCGGCAGCTTCGACTGTGCGATGCCACTCTCCAATTGGAGATTCCACGCGACGCCCATAGCGACGGTTCGGGGTAGCGGCCCTGGACTGCTTGCCACATGGTAGAACGAATTGTCCGCTGCAAGATTCTGCATTAAAGGTGAAATCTCTGGGCACACCCGTTCGGTCGGTACGACTGAACGTGCTCTTTCCACCGCCCGCGATCGTGTTAGGTTGTATCCAGTCATTTGGCATGATGTTGCCTGAGATTGTAGCATTGGCTGTGTTCTCGGCATTTGGCGCTGATGCTGCCCCGTCCCCAAAAACACTCAACTCTACCATCACGCTTCTCGTAGACAATGACCTGCAAGGTAAGACACCCCTCTCCGACAACGGACACGAGAGGCTCGACTGACACAGCACATAGGAGCCGATAGCCCTGCCCCAAGCTCTGGGGTGGTGCTTCTGGAAGCAAGGTCATTGGCGGATGCCATCAACTCTTGCCATGCTTTGGGTGAACAGCTATGGTCCCCGGAATCAGCTGCGGTGAACATCCAGTCGAATTTGAACTACATCAAGTTCGCAGACCTTGCCCAAGGCTACTCGCAGTTTTGGATTGCGTCGACGAACTCAACTCCGCGGTGCATTGATATCAATGGGCAGACAGCTCTGGCGAACTCATCCCTCTGGCTTCCTGTGCTGTGTTCGCAAACGGCACCTTTCTCGAACGAGACATTTCAAGACGCCAGTGAGAAGTGGCAGGTGACACTGCAGTCCAATAATGAGTACATCACTGGGTAAGACACGGCCCGCGGTGCCTTTGCCTTTGCTTTTGGGCAGTGGGCTGATACTGTCCAGTTTTCGCGATCGCTATAGCTTCCGCTTCCTGGGGGTTCGATATGCTCCTCAGCCAAAACGGTTCACGTACTCTGCGCCATACACTGGAAACGGGAGTGAGGTTTCTGCGACCGGATACGCCTCCGAGTGCGCTCAGGTGGTTTACAGCTACATCGGTAGCGAAGACTGTCTTTTCGTGAATATATGGACTAGTTACCTACCAAGGCCTCAATCGCTAGGCACAAAGCTGAGGCCAGTCATGGTGAGCGATAGAGTGCAATTGCGAAGCCTGCGTCATTTGCTTGAAGCTGACCTTGACGTCTAGTTCTGGATATAGTACGTATTTCCTGGCGTGTCATCTAGTATGGGTAATATTTGGCTTCGCTACCCCGAATTGCGTTCCCAGTGCCCTCCTATTCTGAGTGGCACTCGGGGCCGATAACTTCGGCGAGCGGTGTGTATCACCCGCTAGATCGCACGATAAGCTGTTTCCATCGCGACGTCAACAGTCGGCATCTGCTCGCCGTTCTTCCTTCCATGATGGGAGGTTCCTCGCTTCCAGGAACCAATACTGACGCGTCTTCTTTAAATAGTGGCGGCGGTTGGACTATTGGATCAATCAATGACGCCACCTTTGACGGAGGCAATATGGCATCAAGAGGCGATGTTGTCGTGGTCGCGATCAACTATCGGCTGTCAACGCTCGGGTTCCTCGCACTGGACGACGGGGTCACCAATGGCAATTATGCTCTTGCAGATCAGATCAACGCACTAAACTGGGTAAGAAAGAACATCAAAGACTTTGGCGGAGACCCAGACAAGATCACCATCTTTGGCCAATCGGCTGGGGCGGGCAGCGTGAGGGCTCTGATTGCATCTCCGGAGGCGATCGGAAAGTTCGCAGGAGCCATACCGGTAAGCAATCTAGGGGGCCTCAACTACGGTACGACGTACTCGGAATACCTCACTATCGAGGAGGAAATGGTGGACGCAGGGGACGCCATACTCGCCTCAACCAACTGCACGACCGCCACCTCTCAAGTAGACTGTCTTCGCGCTATCCCAGCCGACACTCTTCTCAGTCTAGACGACGTGGCGAGATATCTGGTTATGGACGGCACCTACCTCACATCCGACGAGCTTCAACTGAATGGATCCGCCCTTCCTGTCCACCTCATGATAGGCACAACTCGGGACGACGGTGGCCCTATCATCGGCTTCCCGGCAACCACCAACCAGTCGATGTATCTCGCTTCCCAGGGTTGGGCTGTACCACCTGCAGACCTATTTCCAGTCCCATCGACTGCCAACCAAACACTAGCTCTGTTCAACTCTAGCACTCGTCTGGCAACAGACGGCATGTTCCGGTGTATCGATCAGGCAACCGTCTATGCTGGCCTCCAGAATGACAGGTTCGGTCCTGTGTTCTTTTACCAGTTCAACCGCACATACCAGACAACAGGCTGGCCTGGACTCGACGTCTGCGAACCGCCCAAGACCGCCGATCACCCCAATGGTGATCCGAGTGGCGAATACTTCAAGTGCCACTCCGGCGATCTGTATTTGATCTTTGGTAACCTAGCGCGCGAGGGCCTGCCTATGCGTGACGAGAATGACCTGCCCTTCGAGCAGTTCGTCCTCGACTCCTTCAGCTCGTTCGCGAGGACGTTCGACCCTAACCCGGACTTCGGATACCTCGCGGCTAGGGGCTACATCGAGACACTGGAGGAACTGACTAGTTTTGGTTCGTGGAAGCCGTCGACGAAGAATGGGATGACGCTGCGGACGTTGCAGTGGCCGACGGTTCAGGGCTCTTTCGAGGAGCTGGAGCAGTGTGAGGCGTTGGGGTTGGGGTTGGATTACTATCTCAGGTAGTCTACCTACTTAGACAACTTTGGGTAGCAACTGATCTACTAGAGGATTCACGTGGCCGCGGTGGAACCCTCCAAACACCTCGTAGCCTTTTACGACGCTGACAGTATTTCTTTCGAGGTCAAAATCATTTTCATCCGTCGTCCAGAATCAGAAGTCGCCCAGAACCAGAAGGGCGTTTTTAGCGACGTCCTCAAGATCCCCCTTCGATTCGATATTCAATTTGAATTCCTCATAGAATACATCATCCTCCGTGTCAAGGTCCTCGTCGAACGAGACAGGGTTGTGACCTCGCGTGGTGGACTGCCAAACATTACGGATTGACAGCTCTCGAAGTGCCAGTCCCGGGGTCTTGGCCAAGGCGTTGAAGAAGTGGGACCACAGATTTTCGCTCTTGTCCTCGAAATCTTGGAGCTGAATGTCCTTGAGATACAAGACTTGCAGGGTGGATCCTAAGCGCTGCACAATCGCCAGCAGGCTCTTGAGCGAGAGCCACACGAATTCCAGGTCCAATTGACGCAACGCCGGGGGTTTAGTTGTCGACGAAAGCCAGTTGACGCTAAAGCAGGAAGGAAGCGGGTTTCTTCTACTCCGAGTCGAGTCAACTTGTGTGCAAGAGGTAGGAGTTCGTCGAGGCCTTGCTGATCTAGAGGCGCCCCAACCAGGGTGAGACGGTCTAGATCAGCGAGCATCCTGACTGCGTCCTCTTGCTGCATGATGGGGCGGATGTCAAGCGGCTGGCGCCCCTCGAGAGCCAGGGACTTGAGATGGATACCGGCGCTTGCGATGCTGGATAGGACGAGATCAGCGGATTTGGCCGCCTGCTCCTGCGTGGTGAAGTGAATGGCGTCGACGTAGATGGCGGGCCTCCTGATGAAACCATCATCGTCCCCGCAGGCGTCGCAGGTGGCGGGGAAGCCTAGAGCCTTTGAATTCAGATCAGAGCTAAGACTGAGGCCCTCGAGAGCGGTAAAACAGCCCAGGTGGCGCCCGAGGAAATCTTTCATCGTTTCTTCGATCTCCCGGCCCTTCCAATTCGGTCCGATACACGCCGTTGAGAAAGACATATTTTATACATACATGGCAACGCGAGAAGTGGCAATGTCCGTGAACACGTCCAAACTTTCATCGGAGAGCATGGAATCGAGTTTGCCAAAGACCCATTCGGCGTAGTCGGGAAACAGGGTGTTGTTGAGATACTGGCAGGTCCGCAGCAAAGCCACGTATCGCAGCCGGCACTGCTGCCATACACTCGGGCCTGGCTGCCCATGGGATTTTCTGGGGCAGGCTTTTTGGTCGACTCTGAGGTAACTGGTGATATTCAAGAGAACCTGAGGCGGCATCCGCAGCAGCAGCGACCGCTGCTGTCTTCCTGTCATGGTCGGTTTACGGCCGGCGTGCAGATACACCGCCTATAGAATGTGAGTGTGAGGACGGGGCGGTAAGTGGTTGGTTAAGCAATGCTAAGAGTACAGGATGGTCCTGATGGATTCACGGTTCTTCCAACGGTCCTGACACCATCATGTGACCCGGTGGGGACCGTGGGGTGGACGCGTTGCCCTGTCGACGCCCCCCTTATTATTCCAGTGCGCTTATTTTACACACATTGCTCATTCTTTCTGACTTGAGTCGAGACTGTACCACTCCCACGAGATGATATGGTGTTATTTCTGATATCTTTGACCCTGAGGGGGAGTCCTTCGCGGACTTATGAAGGGTATTGAGCCTGATACCGTGTCTACGCCTGCTTGCCGTCTCCCTTCATACCCGAAGCGCCGAATTTGCGACCCCATGCCTTTGCTTTTCGATCCATGTCGTCCCTCACGAATATCATTACGAGACCCATCACACAAGCAAGGATCCAGTCTCCCATTGCCCTCCAGAAGCCACCGCGTACACTGCCTCCTAGCATGCTTCTCTTGACCAGTCCCGTCAGCAGATCTGTGGTGATGAGCTCCTGTCCGCTCTCCAATGCCTTGATGCTCCTAGCAGCCACGAGCTCGGGGGTCTGTCCGCCGTCCCCTTCCTCCAGCACCTTGGTCAGGTCGGACTTGATAAGATTCTCGGCTTCGTAAGCCTCCGTCAGGATCGTGGCAGGGAACACAGTGTGGACACGAACACGCGGCTCACTAGGATGGGCCGCAGAGTACAAGTTCATCTCCTGGGACAGGCTGTCGGAGAGGGAGCGCAGCGCTGCTTTGGATGGGCTATAAGACGAGTAGCCGCTGAAGCTGTAGAATGCCAGGAAGGAGGCGGTGAAGATGAGATGGCGCGCCGGCAATGAAGATGAAGCAGGTCTGGCGGGGTCGACGAGGTTCTTGTGTGGTATCTTGAGCCAGGAAGTCATGGTCGCGTGTGCCATGTACAGACTCGTGAAGTAATTGCTATCCATCTGGGTCTTGAACTCCGCCACGGGTGTGTCCACGAACAGCGTCGGATGCGAGCTGCCCGCACAGCACCACACGATATCTGGCGGATGCCCATGGTTCCATGCCACTACCTCGGCGATGACGCGCACAGACTCGGACGGCGAGGTCAGGTCGGCGCTGATCTGGAGGAAGCGCTGGGCCTGGGGATCCGGGGCGCCTTGCTATGAGAAGGTCAGCCACGAGCACAACGAAGCCGCTTTAGTAGTTTAAGGGAGCACGTACCCGTATGTACTCGAACGCTTCGCGCAGCTTGCTCTGGTCGCGCGCGACGATCACGACGTCTGCGCCCCGCTCGGCAAGCTGGCGTCCAGCTGCGAGGCCCATGCCCTGGGAGCCACCGGCGATCACCACGGTCTGACGAGGGTTTTAGCATGTCGGTCACTATTCGGGCGGACGCTGGCTGCATACTCTGCCTTGTACCGGGAAATCGTTGGAGGAAAGTAAGTTCCCCATTTTGACTAGCTAGAGTTTCTGCTGAACGTCAGTCTTCGTTCAGGCAGCCGTGGTAGAAGCTGTTGTCACCTGTCCTTGATTGTATACCCGAGGGGTCTTCTGTGTTGCGGACAATGATGGTCGAGATGCCTGTTCTGTCTGGGAACGATATGTGGTCGCGACCTTATAAGGCTGAGATGAGGTCGGCGCTGAGAGCTGCCTCGACTGGATGGAAGCGAGGAAAAAGACGAGTGTCGCAGGTTTCAGACCTTAAACATCCACTTGATGTTTGTGCTGAAGGATCATGCACGTATATTAATTGGTCGTACGGCGCCACAGACTGCAACGCCCGGTTCAATGTAACCACGCAGCCTCTTTATATTGCCAAGCCCCGCTCCTTTATCTTCTGCGTGCATATCTATCAAGAGGCACTTGCACATTAGAGGTACACCATCTGCACATGTATCAAGAGGCGGGATAGTGACGGCCAATCCCGCGCCAGAGACCTACACCCTCCGCTCAGTTCACGATGAGGGCATGCTGAGGGCCTGCAACCAACCGACCTATCGACCAACCAATCAGCTAAGACCTGTCTGCCGCCAAAGTGCAGCCAGGCTACTATATACAGGTCATGGTGATGACCGTACCGGGCCTCGACTGGAAGAGGCGCCACATTCCCCTGGATCACTTATACCAAGACTCTCTGAGCCTTCGATAGCAAGCTGCTTCACAGCATGAATGATAACGACACAACGACCATAGTCGGGGCCATCGTGGTTGTCCTTGCTGCGATATTGGTCGCTCTAAGATTCTATTCGCGGCATTTCACCAAAGCCGGCTTCCGGTGGGACGATTGGCTCATCTTACTAGGACTAACAGCAACGATCGCGACGGACGTCCTCATCCTATATGGTGTGTCATTACCATGCCTCTTCCCCATTCATCAGCACAGAGCTATGTTTGGCAGCTGAACGTTGACAGCGAGTGGTATCGACCCGACCGGCGACGAAGCGGCGTCCGGCGTAGACCTGAGCCACGTGTATACACCGGCGGACGTCGAGTACACGAAAATCAACTTCATTGGAACGGTCCTCTACTTCACGATCACCTCCACGACGAAGCTATCGATCCTTCTCATGTATAACCGGCTGTTCTCAACGAGTGGCTCATTTCGCCTCCAAGTCGTTATTCTCGCCGTGGCTGTTGTTGGTTTCTGGGTCGGATGCACCATAGCAGATCTGCTGAACTGCATCCCGATCAAATGGACGTGGCTGAACAGCCAGGTTGACCCGCGATATTGCTTCAACTATAACATATTCTGGCTCGTAAGCGGTATCGTGGAAGCGTGCATCGACGTGCCCATCATTCTACTACCCGTAAGGGTGGTCTTCGGGCTGCAGTTGAGTAGGAGCAAGAAGATCGCCGTTGCGGCGGTGTTTCTTTTGGGCATTTTGTGAGCATCCCTCCTTCATTTACTTGGTCATGGTCATTCAACTGATGACAAAAAGTGTAATATTCTCAGGAATCGTCAAGGTGATCCTGAGCTACGCACCTGGAAATCGCAATCCTTCATTTGGGAGGACCGCCGTCTGGACCACAGTACATTCTTGTACGGGCATCGTCTGCGCGTGTCTCCCCATATGTTGGCCGCTGTTCGTGCGCCTAGCGAAACTCAGTCCGACAACTTGGCCGGCGTTTTCCTCGGTTCGGAAGCATTGGTATGGATTCAGTGGCTGGTCTTCGATGGAGCGAAACAGCGCGCACAGGAACTCCGCGGGAGAGGTTCAAAGAGGATCGAATGATAGTACAGACGGATACGAGCTGCCTGTGTATACACCTGAGCCAATCACGGCCCCATTGCGCTTCCAAGGGATCCCCGAGCAGGAGCATCAGGTCATGTATGCGCAACATTATCCTTCGCACCTAGCAGAGCCTGTGATTTGGGTAGGTGACCAGCCAAGATTCCAATAGAGAACATACAACGGCGGGAAATCAATGAATTACTGTCCATGATGACCAACGCGACTGGTTTGACTCCGCTTGGAGGAAGGAGAACACACAGTGGTACCAGTCTTGCGGACATGCCGTGCTATGCCATCCAGCGTGGAGATCGACTCCGAACATTTGGTGCATCTGTAGCCAGCCAGGCAAGAAAGACAGGTTGTATCGCGGCAGGCAACAAGACCAGTATCGCGTGAGACTGCATAAATCTGCAGCAATGCGTTGTCATGAGAGCTGGGTAAGACACACCCGGCAGGCTTCAACAGAACAGCCCGGTCTGACAGGCTCTGGTGTCGTGGAGGGTGGCATGAATGGCAGGGGTGCATCAATATATCTGCAGGCTTCAAGGAATATCAGCCAATCGCAGTGGTTACCACCTCGAAGATCCCGCGTGCACCGCCCATTTGGACGCCCTTCGTTGCTGCGCCCCGTGGGGGCGGCTTACGCCAATCTGGGGCGCGAAGATCAGAGACGTACCGTCGATGCATGACGCAGTAAGTCTTAACTCCCAGTGACGGATGACAACTATTCCAGTGTGGTGTCGTCGACCAGATGGGCAGCACGCCAGAGTACATCGAGCTGTCCCTTGACGTTCGCCTCAAGCATGCTGTGAAGAGAGGCCCTTGCGGTCGAAGAGCTTAGAAATAGAATAAATCGAGGCAGAAGTGAGCCGGTAATACTGTAACATCCACAAGCATCAGCTTGCTGACTGAACCCTTCTCCGCACTCATTGCGGCTCTGCAGACGTGATGGGGTTACTCAAGTGGGAGAAATGCGAGGCAAAGTTCGGACACAGTGCCTGCGGCACGGCATCCAGGGGCTAGCCACCGTATAGAACTGAGGCAAACCCGCGGAACCAACAGTGCGGCTGTGGTCTACCATATTGCAACGTCGGGGAGCGTCGGTCACGCAAGAAGGAGCACGTCGGCTACCTAAGCATCAGGGTGGGAGTGGCTTGGCTAATACTCCTACAAATACCAACAAGGTGGTCATGATGCTGATTCATGGGCATGAGCATGAACGACTGTGCAGTTGGCGGGTAGAGAGGAGGACCAGATCAGTCGATTTACGTCAAGGCTCCAGTGGCGTGGACTTGTATCGCCAGCTTGTCACCCTGTACCAGTTGATGAGGTTGCATCAGCGAGGCTCATCCGTAGGGGTAGGCTTGAAAACACTCGTTTGGCACCAGAGGCAGCCCGAGGCTCTGAAATTTACGATGCTTGATGGTACTCGGCTGGACGGCCACGGGTTCCCAAGCTGCAGGTGTCTGTACTGCCCTTGACCATGACTTGCGTTTGGTTGCGTGGTTTGCACTACTGAGGAGCTACCCCCCACGTTAAATACAAAACAAAGACTTGCGTTTGGTGATAGGCCAGCTCGAGCCAAGGGCCACGGTGAGTATCTGATAAATTGACACTGCTCTGTCTGAATTCCGACACACATCTCCTGTGTGGTGTAGTGATCTGTACTAATAGTCTTCACATGATTAGGGGTACACTCTGACAGCAGTCGACATTGGCGTCGTATCACAGAAAGTGGGCCCACTAGAAAATATCATAGTCACTACGCTCACCATTAGCGTTGACAAATCCACGTCTAGGCCAATAGCAACGTCAGTCCAGACTCGGTTGGCTTAGCAGAAAGGGATAAAATAGGTATGAGCCGCTATGTCGTCTTTGAAGCCCCTAACGTATCACCCCCAACCACTGTTCCAGATCAGCCATGATAGAGCATCCCAGGGCTTCATTAACGACGCCATCCTGCCAGCTACCACCAACGCAGAGTCGCTCACCCTTGACGGTAATGGGGAGATGTTCAGCGCTGCGCCCGGAACTTCTGCGCTCAGAACAAACTGGGCACGGCGAATCCTCCACGAGTCTGTGGGACTTGGTTCACCGTTCATCTCCAACGACTCATTCGCTGGCGGTGCTTCTCCGTCTAGTATGCCGAGTCCCGTGATCAGCCAGGAGGCGTGCCGCGGTTTGCGAGCTACCTTTGATAGCTGAGCCCTCCAGTCCTTGACGAACCTCATTGTCCCCGTGAGGTCGTTCCTGACACCCAAATCCACCTTGTCCGAGACCTCTCTCCGAACTTGTACGGCGGCTTCCCAGATGAGAGCTGCGAGTTCTTCAGACAACACGGCACTTGGGGCTTCCGGCGTTGATAATGCAGCGGATCGTACCTTGGCTACGAGCTCCGGCTCGAACGTATGGTACATAATGGATACAAAGTTACCTATGGTCTGCTTTGGCTCTAACCAGGGGTTTCCTTCCGGCGCGGACGGGACGAACCTTCTCTGGTCTATGGTGGTGGCCGCTTCAAACCCAGACGCAGCTCCTTTATTCAAATGTGTTGCGAGAGCGGCGAGCACCAGGCCGTGGAAAAGACCTGTCAGCGTCGTCTGATGTTGGCGACAGGCAGCCAGAATCTGGGAGAGGACACTGTCGTCAACGGTGAAAGATCGGAAGTGCGTCCTGTAGGGCGTTGCTGTTATGGGGCCCAGTGAGCTAACGTTGGGCTTCTGCACAATATGGGTGGCCTGATGTCGTCTATCACCATCTTGACTAGATACCCCGTTCCCAGCGGAAGTGACATGATCTGTTCGATGGGCGGAGGAAGCTTGGGTAGAGATCGGGGAAGCCCAAGGGTATATGCATCCATATCCGGGTGCTTGTCGTTCATCCCCCTGCTGAAAAAGCTGCTGATCAAGCTTTGGTGGAAAATCTTGCCACTCATGCCATCCGCGTGCGGGTGACTCCAGGTGAACATGATTTCAAGAAAATCAGCTCCCTTCTGGTGCAAAACGACCACTCCCCAGCCAGGCTGCTTGTTAAGGCGGGGATAGGGGGCGTCTATCTGAATCTCGGTCAGATGTTGCAGGGCGGCCTCGAAGTGGGCCGAAGCATCTAGGAACTGCCATTCGATATGCTGGCGTAGTTCCAGGCTGTCTAGCTGGACGAAGGCGGGACGGCTGGAAGTAGCGTCCAGAATACCAACATGCAGCACATGATGCTTCATTATGTTGTCGCAAAGAGCAGCTTCAACGATGCCAACGAGCTTCTCCTGTTGGTCTGGATTTGCAAGGGGCCGGGGGATCTGGTAGCGACCGGACACGGATGTGCCACGATACTGATTTAGCATGTATAATCCCAACTGATATGATTCACTGTATTTGCTGTCAGCTTGAATCACAGCTGGCATTTGAGGCCACTTACTTGTGCCCAAGCCTTCGGACAATCTTCGTCGTCGCAACATCGTCGCCTGAACTCTTTGGAGGCCGGAACGCGGGCATGACTCCTAATGTCTGGAAGCAAACAGTGGAAGTGGTCTTGATCGCGAAGAAGACCTATCCCGACGCAATCGTCTCGGAGATGCAATGGTAGACGAGCTAGCATACCCAGAAGCACCTAAAGGGGGGAGAGTTTGTAGCATCGAACAGGAGAGGATGTGCAAAGGGGAAAGGCGGGGCAGCCGTTTGTGCTACACTCCCCGGCCATAAGTCTCCGAGCATCCCTGTTTTACACCAAAACACCCCAACTTTACGCGATCGTGATAAATCGAGTAAAATAGATACAACTTAAGTACTTATAGTACATATAATTAAATTTACCGGAATATTAAAACGGTTTATTTAAAAACTTTGACATCTTAAAGATAAAGGTCGTAAATATTACTTTATTAAAGGTTAAATTATCGATAAAAATAACTTTCTAACATATTTAATTTTAAAAAAACCTATCACATAAGGTTTTTCATCTTATACGTATATTACATGTTATTTAATATTATATAACTTTATTACAACTTATAAGACTTTTTAAACATTTCTTATAGCTTTATTAAGATTTAAGATTTAAGATTTTAAACTTTATTTTTATATATCTATTTCTTACTATTCTAGTCGCTAAGAAAATAATTATTTAGAAATTATTTACGAAAACTTCAGCATTTTCAAATATAAGTTCCTTATAATATCATTTTAAAAAGCTTTAAGTTTTTAGTTATAAAAGCGTAAAGGTAGGGCATTTTGGTGTAAATGCGGGGATGCTCGGAGACTTATGGCGGGTCAGTGTACCACACGATTCAAAATGCATAGAGGGCCCCTCGCAGGTATACCACAGCCTGCATGATGTGAATAATCCTCAAGGTACATATCTACCGACCTACCTACTGTAGATACCTGACGAAGCGCTCACACCTCCCGGGCTGTCCCGAACTGCGCCACTCTTGTAACGGGGAGGCTGACACGCCCTACATGCTTCCAGTGTGAGCTGAGACTATTCGAGTAGTATATATAGCCCGGCCTGCCCACTTACTTCGAGTAACTCGAGCTTGTGGGGTTCAATTCACTGATATGCTCGAGAACCGGCCTCTTCCACAATGTCAGCTAACCAGCCAACCTCGAACGTGACGGCGATTCTCGAAAGCGCAGCTCTGGATCCCCCTATCGGACTATAATCCAACTTCGCCCATCCGGGAGGCAGTCATGCGCTTGGCTATGCCGTCGACATCCTCACCGCTGTCTTCTCAACCTTGGCAGTTGTCATCCGTCTGGCCTCGAGATACTCGCTGAGGAAGTTTCAAGTCGAAGATTGTGCTCTGGTCGTCGCTCTTGTACGTCTCACTCCTCCTCTCTTGTGTGGCGGCTCCCCGCTGACTACGCCCAAGGGGCTGTTCGCGGGATTGGAGTACGTCAACTATGCTGGTTCAATCTACCCAGGCATCCAGGTGCATCAGTGGAACGTTCAGATGAAAGACGTCGAGCGTTGGCGATATGTCAGTAGCCAAGCACCCACTGCTAATATTCAATACGAGCTAATTGACGTCTCAACCAGCTCATTCATATTGCTTCCATCTTCTTCGGCCTCGTCATGCTGTTCCTCAAGGTCGCCATCCTCGTCGACTGGCTGCGCATCTTTGTGCCCATGAGCCAGCGCAATGCCATATTCTGGATAATCCACGCCTTGATCTGGAGCAACGTCATCTTCTATACCTCTACCATTTTCTTGAGATCTTCCGCTGCACGCCACAACAGAAGATCTGGGATCCTTTTTTTGAAGGCGGTGTGTGTCATATCGATGATAACAACTCCGGCTCCTTCGCATCCGCCATTCTCAACCTGGCTTCCGACATAGGCATCCTCGCTTTGCCGCAATGGGTTATCTGGAACCTGCACATGACAACGGCTAAAAGGATCGGAGTTTCATTACTGTTCGTCATTGGGATATTGTCAGTCGCCCTTTTTGGAACGGCACATCCCCTTCCAGGCCATGCTAACCTCCATCCTCACACTCAGTGCTGTTGGCTGCGGGGTTGCGCGTTTCGTGTACCTCCTGAAGATACTTGACTCTTCCGATGAGGTCTACTACTTGAGTCTTGTAGGTCTCTGGAACCTTGGCGAGGTCGCGGCAGGCTTCCTGATCATAGGTATGCCGGCTGTCCCAAAAGCCGCCAAGACCATGCCCTTCTCCCAATCAGTTTCGTTTCACTGCTGCGATCTTGGACGCACAGGGCTAGCAGCTATCAACGGCCCAGCTCACGGTCCTGGCGTAGGCCACCGCCTCGGCTACCACGTGGGCAGTGGGACATAACCGACCTGGAGACTCACGATTTGGTCACCATGAATAGCATGAGTGAGGGCACAGATACATCGTCTAACAACATCACTCTGGAAGCCCGCGAGAGTCTGGCAGGGTCGGAGCGAGTGAGTGCTGACAAAGCCGCGACGGATGCCATATGACGACCACGGTAGTGTGGGTAGGAACAGGTCGATATGTAGATTAACTGGGGTACTTGGCCGCGGTTCATATCGCAAACATGGCTCGTTCAAGTGATGCCTGTCCATGGAAACCTGGCATGTTTGCCCTGCCTACTCCTGCAAGGGAAGATACAGAAGTTTACTCATGCTGACCGCTGCGCGTAGCCCCCAAGGTACCGAGTAGCACATAAAACATGCAACGATTCAGCTTGCATACAGCTGAATGGGTTCGGCCAACGGGCCTGGCGCAATGACACCACCGACACCACTTAGGTTCCATGCATTCCACTCGCTCATAATCGAGCCTGCAGGATAGCACCGAGAGAATGGTGTGGCAGCCTCGAGCCGGGCGAATACCGGCTAGAATTGCTGTTACTGAATCCCACTTGAATCCCAACGCTACAATCTGTCGTAGTGTGGCATTTGCTCCCAAGCCATTCACGTATCTAACTTAGGTAGGTCGCTGGAGGTCATCTTGGGAACGCAAAGCGGCCAATGTCACCCTCGTATGAGATACCGTGGTTCACTTCACAGTGACAAGCCAAAACTGACCTGTCTCTACATTAGCGGGCGTTTCGCACAGCTCCATGCTGATGCTCCGCGAGTATTGCGAGCTGCCCAAGATAGACCTGCGGTCCATCAGCTTGAGTTGCACGTCCAGAGCACTAGATGACCTTCTGGACGCACCTGGTGACGAGAGCCATAAACATCTACCGCAGCCCAAGAATCTGGCGCTGTGTAGAGCGGAGGGCATCCACATCAACGCGCACTAGCCCCTGGATGGACGCCCAATCCCCTGATAGGCACTGAACAAGAACATACCAGGTCCAAAACACGATTCCCCGGTGAGTTACGCCCTTGTCTTACGCGCAATACTTGAAATACCCTGGCATCTCACATTCCAGGCAATCGCGAAGGAACACGACAGACCGCCAGCCGACATTGCGGTGAGGTGAGTCATCCAGCGAGGAACGAGCGTAGTACCCAAGTCCTAACCCTCGACACGCACCCGAACGACCTCGCCGGCTGAGCCTATCAGGTCTCTCGCGGGAAGACACGGCAGCCGTCGACACACCTGAGAGCCTGTCCTTCCCGTGTTCAGTAGACGTACCCCATGGAACTCATGGGGTTCGAGGCCTTCATTTGGGTTGCGGATCGGCCTCTTTACCGCTGGGAGGATGACCTGGTCCTAATGATCGTTAACATTACTGTTCCATAGCGGTGTATTTCCTCAGGGAGAATGCGGTGATCTGATATTGCGACTTTCTACTCGAGCAATCCACCCATTAGAAACCATCCCAAGAGCGGAAATAATCCACCCATCATGGCCCCGTGAAGCCACTGAATAACCTCCATAGAATATGTCGGCCTCTACCAGCAGCCGCACACTACAGTATAGCACGGTAGGTGTCTAGCTGTCCTCCTCAGTAAGTAACATAACCCGTCCACCCCATTCATCATAACGTACCCGGTCGTCACTCCGTCACTATATCGCCAGAAACCGTCATAGCACTCACTAGTTTCTGCAACATGGTTCCTTCATCGGTAATACCGTGATCTTCCCCCCACAAGCTCCCAAGGTGGCGGGTAGGATCCGGGAGGCAGACAGAACAGCGACCAGGTCGACGATCCTGCGCGCCTCACCAGCATCCATCGCACCCCATTTCCCCAGTGTTACCCACCTGTCAAACAGCATCTTCATCATTCTCGCCACATCCTGACGCAAACAGGGCTGACAAGTACCGCAAAAGTAAGAACTTTAGTTCTATAAACAGATGAAGGATTCTCCCGGGACCGGGACAACGCCGAACAGGGGTTTGTTTCATGACCACGGACCATAAGAGTTGGGAGGGGAGATACAGTGCGGCGCTATAGCCACGGCGTCGCCGTTCGGGAGCCGGGTGGGGATGGATTGGGTACCTGGTAGGAACCTTTTCCCTGCGTAGTCCTTTGGTCGCCAGGGGGGCGGGGCGGTGACCAGCGCTGACTGAAAAAAGAAATCTTTGATGTCCAAACAGCTACGGATGATCCTGTCCCGTCAGGTTTGACCAAGATCGAGACGAGAGTACCTACGGCTCTCTGCATGTGGCTGGCTGACAGTCTCAGGACGGCATCGTGAACGGACCTGTGACAGTTGGTTGAAAGATTGGTATTATTTATCTAGTAAAACAATCAGACGCACTGAGTGTGGTGCTCCTTAATCAAAGTCTATACATGGTATCTATTTAGCCCCGAGACGCCTCCCACATCGCCGTCTATATGATACGCGAAAGCCAACAACAACGCCCCGTTACTCCAGTTATCATTATGGTCATCCGAATCGCTTTAGAAGAGCCAGGCAACATAGCGCTGATAAAAGCCGGCGCCCCTCGAGTCGCCCCTGGCGGCGCGGCGCGCAGCCTTGGCAGCGAGGAACTCCTGCTCCTCGCGGTCGATGACGTCCTTGCCCGTGTAAAAGTCGCACTCGTGGGCGCGGACGCCCTTGCTCCGGGTCCATAGCTTATGACCAAAGATGAATACAAGATAAACGGGGATGCCGAGGTAGCCGGTGATGAAAGTCTCGTACTGGAACTCGCCAATGAAAGCATCGAAGTTCTTGGTCAGCGCCACGATGATGCAGACCGTGAGCGCCCCGTACGATCCATAGATGCCCAGCGGCGCCACGTACGGCATCATGTCGTTGGTCAGGCCCTGCGCGCGCCGCGCCCGCACGAACCAGATGTGCGTCACCAGGATCGAGATCCACGTCAACAGACCGAAGATGCTGACCAGGTTGACGAAGTACGTGAACACCTGCTTGGAGTCGTCGGAGACGTTGAGGTAGGCGAGCAGCGCGAACAGGGACGACAGGCCGAGCGCGTACACGGGCACGCCGTTCTTGTTCGTCTTGCGGAAGATGGCCGGCGCCGAACCGTCGGACGCTAGACCGTAGAGCGTACGGCTGGCGATGTAGAGATCCGAGTTGGCGGCCGAGAAGACGAATACCAGAATACAGGCGTTCAGGATGTGGTCGAGGACGGGGATACCGGCCAGCTTGACGGCGACGACGAATGGCGAGGCGCTGGCGCTGTTCGACGCCTTGGCCGAGAAGGCAAGCAAATCGGAGTTCCAGGGCACACACATGCCAAGAAACAGGATGCTGATGCAGTAGAACAAGACGATTCGGTAAAAGGTGAGCTTGATGGCTTTGGGGATCGTGGCGCGAGGGTTCTGAGCCTCTCCGACCGTCACTCCCACCAGCTCAGTACCCAGGTATGCAAAGGTAGCGTTGACCATGGTTGACCAGAAGCCGAGGAACTGTCCCAATGATCCTGTCGCGAGGTATGGTCGGAACGCACTGTGTACCGTAAGCCGTCTGTTCCCCTTTCTGCAGCTGTATTGAAGCGGAAGTCGTCGAGCACTCACCCAGGATCCCGCCAGTACTCGAAGCCTCGAGCGTGTCCATCGGCACCGCCAGCAGCAATGATCAGGCACAAGAGAATGACGCCAATGATGACGACGACCTTGAAACTCGACAGCCAGAACTCGAACTCGCCAAAGAACCGCACGCCGAAGTAGTTGATCGCGATGATCGCAACGAGGAATATAGTGATCCATACCCCGGGATTCACTTTTTCGCGAGGCACCCAGAACGATATCACCAATGCAGCGGCCGTGAGCTGATTCGGCGAGAGGATGATGTATTTTATCCAATATCTGTAGAGCATCCACGATCAGTTCCGATACTGTAGATAGGTAGCGTGACCCCGATTAGAGCAGCTGTAAAGCAACCTGATGGCGCAAAACGTCCCTAGCGAAACGCCAAAATGGCGAAATCCAATACCGGAACTAGCCAGGGACGTAAGGACGGATAGAAGTATAGAGAGATGCAAGACGTACGACCAGCCGAGTGCGAACCCAAGCGAGGGGTCACAGAAACGAGAGGCGTATCCAGTGAAACCAGCAGACATGGGGAGCCAGGCCGACATCTCACCCAGAGCAGCCATGACGAGGAAGACGACGAAGCCGATCATAGTGTACGAGATGAAGATGGAGCCGGGCCCGGCCTGCGCGAGTGCCTTGCCGGTACCGATGATGAGGCCGGTTCCGATAGCACCACCGATGGCTATCATGGTGATGTGACGGGCCTTGAGACCACGGTGCAGCGCCGTGTCGGCCGAGGTCTCGAGACCGCGGATGTGTGGTTGGCCGTTTTCGAGGTCCGCATCGTTGTAAGTTATCTTCTCCTTGTCCCCGATCGAGTGCAGCGACGAGGACATCGTCCTGTGGACCGTGCCGGGTTCCATGGCGCAACAGTCGAACAAGACGGTTCTTAGAAAGTGAAGGCGGTGTTGTGTCCGTCAAAAGGAATGGAGATCCAACCGTCGAAGGGCGGGCTGGGCGACACTGGCTTAAAGGGGGTGGTGACAGTGATGTTCGACCACAGGGCGTGTGTAGACCAGGTCAGAGAAGCACGCGACATGTCGAACGGCGCGGGGAATTCTGATGAGTTATTAAATATTGCCACCATGCCTCTCAAGGGTCTTGGTATTCCGCGTCGAGTCGAAGTCGGGCGTGTGCCAAGGTGTTGCTCCTCACTCGAGATGCGCCTCACTCCAGCCTTTCCGCTGGGTCCCCTTTCCGCTCTTATCCGTATCCCTGACCGAGGGTGACAAGCGCTGACAAGGTAGATCAGCCAAGAACACATGCAGACAGGGGGGAAGCCGGGATACTTTCGAGGCGTCTTTGCGGGGTAGCCAACGCGAGCGGCACGTACAACTCGAACCTGTTCATACTGTACACATGTATCATGAGACAATGTGTAGGCGGCCCTCGAGCCGTGGCTCTCCGTTCAATGATGGTACAGTAGTAGCAGCACCAACGGCGACGCAGACGACCAAGGGGACAGCGGGTCAGAAGGAACCGCACGTTGTAACTGCCCGTCCCTGTCAGTGGGGATATATATAGTACACAGACAATACCAGAGATCAATTCACACTACCGTAGTTGACTTTGGGACGAATGGTCTATAGTCCAGAAGGGGATAGTGGCATACATATGTGCTCTGACAGGCGGCCCTGGCGTCCTGGGCCAAGCTGACTCGGAAGCCCGGGGAGTATTACGCAGTCACGCAGTAGCCCACGGAGCAGCACGGTGTCGTTGACTGGCAGGAATCAGGGTGACAGATGGCTGGTAATTGAAGCTGGCAAGGCTGGGTTGCAGGCAGTAAAAGAAGAGCAGGGATGAAGGGGGCACTGTGGTCGGCCTCGTTGCACGCTCCTCAGCTTGTCTCCCTTGTCCTGCGTCACTGTTGCTTTCGACAAACAGGCGGCCAATCACGCCGGGTTCGCATATCGCAGGTGTGGTAAGCCCTTGCATGACATCCACTTTGGAAAGTTGAAAAGCTTCCATGAGGATTCCAGCCCACAAATCGAACAATTCCTTCTTCTACCAGCCGCATGCCTTGTCCCTGACGACGCTGACCCCTGCGAGTCCCGGAGCTGGGTCGGCTGCGACGTCGTGGGCCACCCCATCACGCAAAACCAGTTGACCCTGATCCTCCCGCCTCCAGCAACCGTCCTCGTCACTGAAACCGCGCACTGGCGCATCTAAATATCCAGGACAAGGCAGCATCCTTCTTGACAGATCCTTCCTCAATGAACTCTGCGTTCCAAAAATACAAGTCACCTCACACATGCTTTGCCTACCCCACCGCCACTCTGCTGTCTCTGTCGTCACGGTCGGGATGAGGCTGAAGACAGACGTTTGTAAGCTCCGGCTGCCTAGCGTTGCAGCCTTGGTCCTCAAGCTTGTCGCTGCTCAACATTTGTATTACTTGCAATGTATCATCTCAAATCTCTGCTATGTCGATTGTGTCTTCAGTGAAATAGCACTGCCGTCGGCTTGTGCTCCTCGACGTGGGTCTCACTCTCAAACTGGGGACGGATGGTGTCAGCTAGCAATCAAAGGCGATGAATGGATTGTGCGGTGCCGAGACCAGTGAGGGGTAATCTTACCTCGAGAAAGCCAGTCGCGGTGATGATGACCATGAACGCCTCAGCCAGTTCGCTGATGCGTTCTGCCAGCATCGGGTCCATCTTGCCAGCCCCGGCTCCAATACCGGCCGACCCTTTCAGGACGTGCATGACCAGCATCCGGTGCTCGGTCAGGAAGCGTCTGCCCTGCACCACATTATGCGACCCCCGACTGATGATGGCCACACCGAGGATGCGGGTCACCTTGACCAGGAGGGTATAGTGCCGCTCCAGACCCTTAGAGTCCGACGAACCGACTTGCAACTCGGGATCTACCGTGAACAGCCCAGACTGGTCAATTGCGCGCCACAGGTTCGCATGCAGCACATACTTGGCGCCCTCGCGTGTCTGGCACAGCTGCAGCAGGAGCGCCAGTTTGGCATCCAGGTAGTGCTGCTGGTCCGGGGTGCCTGCAGACGCAGATGCCATGTTAGCTTGCGGAACCGGACGGTCATGATCCAATGTGTGGTGGCACTTACCCGTACGGTTGACGTCCATCCACTCCTGCAGCAAGCCACGCAGAGAGTCGACGACTATGCCGATGAAGTTCAGCTTGTTAAGCGCCTCCACCACGTAGTTGTCACCCTCCTGCCTGCCAAGCTGGATCAGTGTACCCAGGAGAACCAACGCCGCAGATTGACATGCCGCATCTCCTCCGAACGCGTCGTCGCAGATTACATTCAGAAGCTTCTCACCGAACACCTGTATCGTCTTAGCAGTCTTCCGGAGCCCTAACGGCGCCCCCTGCCCATGGTCGACGAGTCCGGTCAGGTGACGGTAGCAGATGCTGTAGTATATTGTGCGCAGCTCTTGATTGCCGACCCATTTTGTGATGGCGTTGAGGCATATCTGTAGTAGCTGGAACAACTTATCGCTGACCAGGGTCTCGGCCGCCCGACTTTGCTTGTCAGCTGAAGTCATCGTCGTAAAGTCCAGCTTGTACAGCAGTACCTTGGCAAGTTTGGCCAACTCGTAAGCTGCAGCAGGCTTCTCGGAACCGTACATCTCGAGACCCGGGAGCGTCGCTTGTAATGTCTGCAGGATGAACGTGACTTTATTGGTGCCTTTGAAGTCGTTGGTATCCGTCATCACCATCAGAAGCTTGGTCCAGGCCCTCAATACTTTGAGGCTATACGCTTTGATTTGGGTAAGCCGGTTGAGGTAGACCACGTAGAGGGACACGATCTCCTCCTCTGCTTCCGCAAGTGCCGCATCTTGCTGCAAGACAATCTGGCCGGGTTGGCTGCCGTCATTGTGTTTCAAGAGCACCATCTCATGGACCTTATCCACATTGTATATGGGGTTTGAGTCATCGTCCTCTTCGAGACACGGCCTGATATCGAGGTCTCCGTACATTCTGAGATCAGGAGGAGGGGCTGCAAATAGTGACTCTTCCGGCAATGAATCATGGAATTCGAAGACCGACGGTACGGATACTGGCTCCACGCCGTCAATATTGATTTGCCCTCCCAACGCGTCGAAGATGCGTCGCTTCAACGCTGGGGTTTCACCCTGCGAAACACTGCAAAGTTCGTGGGCGATGTATTCGAGAGCCATTGCCCGCATTGACAAGTAGTCGACATAGCCCTGAGCTGCACGTGTTGTAAGGAAATCTGGCCCGTTGGCTTCGTACCCATCCCATACAAGACTTTGCTGAGTGACGAGCCCTTGCATTAGGACATGGAAGAGAAAGTCATTCTCCCGAAGCTCATCGAGAACGATGCTCGCCGAGAGTGGAGAGCTCCATAGGATCTTGAAGATGCGCATGACCTTGTATTTCAGATTGATGAGCCACTGCAGCATGACACCGTCCTCGCTTGTTGACGGTACCTCGACGGCCACGGGCAGTAATGTGTGGAATAAAGCTGATCTCTCGTCGAATGCACCCCCTGACTCAATCTCCAGCGCGTTAGCCGTGCATCGGAAACCAAGGAGAAGGTGAGCTATGGTGGGTTGGTCTGGATTCGCCCGCAGACAAGAGTATATAAAATCCAGTATGTAGACTTTGATGTGGTATTCTGGGGAATCACCCTCTCGGCGGAAGTCAAGGGGGCTCGTGAGCTCGGCGGAGAAGGCTCCGGCTATAGCCTCCGCATCGCCGTGTTCCTCCAGGGCTATAATGGCCTTGTTGCGGTTACTTTGGCCTGATGGCCCAGACTGCCAAGCCGAGATGATCCTAGGCGATGTTGAGATCTTCTCCAGGAGCTTCAAGCTGGCTAGTGTCAGATCTGGGTGTCCTATGCCACAATAGCCGCCGAGGTCCGATATGAGTGTCAGGCTGGTCATGAGACCATCTTCCACCGTGGCAAACGCTCCATTAGAGCTGGGTGTGTAAGATGATCGGCTTTGAGCCCGGTTCTGCGGTTTCACGATCGATCGGACCAGGTCGATATATGTAGCTTGGAGGTCTATGACCTTGGACACAAGCTCAACTGCGCGTAATACACCAAGGATGAGGGGTGAATCCGGGGCTGCCTTTCCGACGTCCGCCGAATTCTGATGTATGGTGTCAAGGAGACTCTTCATGACTTTGCTGTCATACATCCACTCCATGACTCGAGCGAATGGGTGAAGAGTGACGTAGGTTTCGAGATCTTTGGTCTGAATAGCGGAATCCACGCTTATGTTGGATTCATTACTAAACACGATCAGATCTTCGTTAAAGGTAGAAATGCATGCGAGGGCAAAGTCCAGGCACTGGAAACGCAGGATCCTCTGCTGGGCGGCATCCTGGGCTTCAGGGGCCCGCATCGCAAACATATGGCCCAATGTAAAATCAACGTATGGCTCGATGCCGGGGCGGGTCCGGGCAGACGCACCCAGGTTTTCTGGAAAAGGGAGGACATCATTCAGAGGACCGAGTCCTTCGGGGAGGGACGTTAAAACCGCCAAAAACTGAATGAAAGAACTCGTTTCGTCGAAATGGGGACTCATCTCCTGGAAGAGTGCTTCCATGTAATACGACGGAGGTGGTGCGCTCGCAGATGATGACAGAGACCTGCTGGTCGTGACGTGTGACATGAAGTGACCCGTAAGGCAAGATTCAAGGTACTGCCACATAGCGTAGTTCTGGGATAGGGTCTTCCGGCTGATGAGAGAGCTCAGCGCCCTGAATGCATAGGCTCTGATCTGTGGCGTCACGAGGCTGCTTATCGCTTGGAAGAGCAGCTCCACCAATCTTTCCCTCGGTTGCTGAAGTAGAAAAAGTCGGGCAGGTTCGCTTTGCTGTGCTAGCTTGGTCATGAGCCGAAGGTATGATTCTTGTAACATGGCGGCTTCTGGCTCTGCTTCCGCCTGGTCATTGCTGAATTTTCCAGCTCTGTGAGCATGAGCTTGGGCCGTGATTGGATTCTCCCTAATCTTGTTGACAAAGTACTCAAACTCCTTGAAGATGCGAGCCCACGTGATTGATTGAGGCCTCCTCATCTGGTGTCCCTCATCCAAGAGAAATTCGTGTGCCGATGTGGCAGCCTCCGGATCGTCGGATAAGCACTGCAACATCTCGCAGAACACGGTTTGGAGCGGCGTTGTCGTCCTCCGGGATGCCCACTGGAGGAAACCTGCCAGGTTGCTTTCAGGGTCCGCCCAGAAAGCATCCGCAGCGTCGGGTCGACCTTCGTACGAGTACGCTATGATGAGAAGAAATCTCTCCAAATCCAAGTCTTGCTCTTGTGTTTGGCCTGTCTGGCGTTGTTCATCTTCCTCGATTTTCAGTTTCCGGAGTACATCAGGCATGTTGGAAATGAAAGCGTCGATGAATGTCTCCATCTTTGCCGTTAGACGGTTTTGCAACGCGGTTGAAAACGGGACGGTGTCTTGAGGGAGAGATGGCGTCCTTTTCTGAAAATGATGTCTCAATCGTTGTTGAGAGGGGTCCTGCCATTCGGAAGTCTTGGCATCGGCCACGACAGCCAGCAAAAAGTCGAAAGCGCCGTCTTTCAGAGCTTCTGTGAATAGTTTTGATCTTTGCTTGTCCTCTTCTCGAATTGTTAGCTGGTTCGCCCAAAGAGGACTCAGGGGTCTTGCCTTCATCAATATCGATATCGGGAAGTACTGAGCCAGCGGCATCCTCCATGTACCAACCGCTATACTCAGCAATCCACCAGGCTCTCACAACAGCGTTGAGAGATGGAATCTGGCGGGATTCATCATCTGTCAGTTGGCACACGACCTGGTGCAAGTCCCTGGCTTGCTCTATGCTCCTACTGCCTTCCGTTGAACCGAACTGTGTTATGTAAGCACCGAGTATGGGAATAGAGTGCACTGTAACTGTCAGCTAAGAACTAAAGGTTGTAGAAGTCCAGTCGAATCTTTGGCGGGCTTACCTGTCGAGAAGTCATATCTCGTAGCTTGCTTGAATTCTCGAAGAAATTCGACAAAGTGCGTCTCTTCCGCCATGCGTTTCTCGATTGCATAGCAGAGAATGACGGAGAGAAACTCGTGTTGCTGTATAAGGCTGATGTGGGTGAATTCGACGGTCTCCTGAAAATGCAATTCTGTACCACGATCCAGCATTGCTGCACCAGCTACCTGCTCGGAGAGTCTCTGTAGCCAAGCTCGAATGTCGCGCATGCTGGCGGCGCATTTTGGCACGAACCTAACCGTCGAATTCCGGGGTGCTTGACCAGGATTATTTCCATGAAGAATGTTCTCATTCACATATGGCCCGAGCAGCCCAAGATCATCACCCAGATCATCGGCTAGCAGTTCGTCCTCCTCTTTGGAGAGCTCGAGCAACAACAGCATGCAGCTAAGCAGATATTTCCTCTGCTGATGGAACCTGATGATTGCACATTCTCGCCTGGGCCGTCCTAGAGAAATTTCCTCCTCTTCGGCTTGTAACGCGAGTTTGGCGGCATCGACTTCGTCAAGGTCGAGCTCGTCGGCGACCTGTAATATGATCTCCTGGAAGTCTTTATTCAACGTCCACTCTTCACCGGCGATCTTGACCTTGCCTAGATTGTCATAGCATCAGCGATATTCGCTCGTGCATAGATGTCGTGGTTGAAGACTAACCTGAGAGAACAGCGTCACGGCTTTGCTGCCTTCGAGGCCGCTTGTCGAGCAGGCCCTGGAAGTTGTCGCGCACCACTTCCAGCAAGGGGGACTGTGCGAGCTGGGCTAGGGCTAGGCGACCTCGGTCCTCGCGATCCTCCTTCAAAGTTTCCACAACGGTAGTCAGGTCTCTATGGAGAGCCTGGAGAGCTTCCATAGTGCCATCGTCCGCCATTGTAGATGCTCAGGGTCCTATCGCATCGTTGCGCAACCCGGAAGACGAAGGTGTCGTGTCGCAGCAGTGGTTCACGGTCGGAGGACGATCGGGTCAGCGCGGATATCGGTTGTTGCGGTATGAAGCTTCTGGCAGCTGGTGAGGGCGCGCAGCTGCAGTCGAGAAAATGATGCTTCACAGCTGGCGTTGGACGTGTCGAGCTAAAGCATCAAAGGCAGGCACGTCAAACCTGGATGTCTGACCAATGAGACAGCTGGAAAGGGAGAGCTTCAGTGATTGGCCCAGTAGGATTGATGAACTTTTTTAGAGCTGCAGCAGTGGGGTCTGGGGTCAGGTAGTGGCTTAGGTAAGGTAGGGTGGGTCGAATGTCAACAAAACACCCTGGGCGGTCTGGGCGGTGTACAATTCTGCCGGACAAAAGTCGCAGGCACGCCCAGGAGTGCAGCACTTGCACCGAGGAGATCCTGGAAATGCACCAGAACTCGCCAACTTTGGTGAAGCTCGCGTTGACGCCCGTTTCGAAAGCCCAGCTCAACCACCTTACTTTTATTACGCCCACAACCTGCCGTACTCATTCAGTCCACTTCATCCAACAGATGCCCTGGCCCCTGGCAAGGCTGTAGCTTGGTGTCTCAATGATGAGGTACGGCGTTCGCACCTTCAGGTTTCTATATAGAGTGCCTGCCTGTAAACCAAATATATACACCATTTGAGTTGTGCATCTTGGCTTCTTTTCACCTTGTCCCAGTTGAAGCTCCTACTTCTAGGGATGTGCACGCCAACTCGAGGTTTGACCGTTCGCCTTGTCTGCCGATCATTTTCCATCCGAACTCAGTGGTTTCGGTCTATCAAGGTGGTCCGATAGGATTAGACCGGCGTATCATACATGACTGATTGGGCGTTTGCATCACGAACGGTCGTCAATCCGGCAGGCCACCGAACAACCCCAGCTACGACAACCGATGCATACGAAACAGAATGGCCCCTCGATCGGGAGCTCGGGAGCTCACCCTAAAGAAAGCTCTAGGCAAGTCGCCTTACACCGTACCTGCTTATAGTGACATTGATGGGACTAACATGCGACAGAGTTAATCGAGAGTGGCAGTAGAACAAATGGCGCATCCGGGTTGGAAGGTGAGGATTCAGTCCATGTCCTTACGTCCCGAAGACTACCAAGCGTTGCTCATCATGTATAGATCTGGCCCACATCTTCAAACACCAGTCAACTGCCTCCAATCTGTGAGTTAACCTTCCTTGATGAATTCGGCTGTGGGCTCATGAACATCTAAAGCTCGGCCTTGAATGATAAGAGCTACCACAGACTCTTCGAGGCTATCTTCCGATTTGCCATATCCGAAAAAGAGGCTTATTATAAGGGCAAGGGCTCCAAACCCGTCGCTACCAGTAGACTTGTCAAGTGCGCAGAGGCACTTCGCTTGAGTATAGAGCACGGAGCCTCCAAGATCAAGCGAAAGACTGTCCTGGTCGTCATTGATCATTTCACCCAGACTTTGCCACATCCCGACGATGGGCTTGTCCCGCCGCTAATTCAGGACTACATCAAAGCCTTGTGTGCTCTCCTTGGTAATGCCGCCAATGTTGAGCTTTTGACCACGTACGACGGCAAGGGATGGTACACTTGTGTCGATTTCACAATCAAGATCATCACCGAATCTCTAGAAAATGGGGATCGTGACCTGGGCCCTTCGCGTGCGTCACCGGCGCCTGGCACAGCGTCGATGTCTCTGCCAATGTCGACTCCCAGGTCGACGGCTACGTCGAAACGTGGCAGCAATAGCCGGATGCCACGTGGTTGCCTCCCGGATCTCATGCAATGCCTCTTCTTCCTAGTTGCGACTCCGAACGCGCCACTCTTGCAGCGTTCCAAAGACATATCATCGGCTGTTATCGCAGTACTTCAGCTTCATGCTCTAGGCATGAGTCCGCTGCATCAACTTGCGTTCTCCGTCATCAATTCGCTCATAGTGACGACTCAGACAGATGCTTCCGCCGAAGCAAGTTCACTGGCCGTAGAGTCTTTGCCGCTCATTACCTACTGGTGGAATGCTAGAACTGCGTCCAAATACGATGCATTACTCAATGGCGTTCGAACTGAGATGCTCAAGCTTCTCTACAATGTCCAGTTACAATTGGAGCATCTGGTCAAGAAAGACAGCGAGCCAGCACTGCTGGAAGACATCGAGAATTTGGCCGAGATGTTCTGGTCAGAGTATTCTCGGCGAGGCGAACGCGCCCAGCTCCAGCAGGATGATTTGGCGTACACGACCGGCAATCAAACCAGCAAGCACTTCCAGGTACAGACCTTCGCCCTGCGGCCTTTCAACGTAGAAGGAGAGAGACAATGGGGAGTCGTTCAGAATTTGGCGTTCCTCGAGGGGCTCATCTGGAAGAGGTCGCGATCCGTTCATCCAAGCCCTGTTGACGATGAGCAGCCGCGCAAGAAACAACGAACCGCTGCTGGCTTTAGTAGGCTTCGTCAAAAGCTGAGATCGATTGATCAATCTACGCAATACACAGCGCTGCAGATGATACCCTTCTTTGTCTCGGACCTTGATATTACGGTCGATGAGATATCTGAACTCTTGCCGCTCCTGATGGACCTCGTCACAAACAAGAACAGCAAAATGTCTACCTGGGCGATGATAGCATGTGCAAGGTTGGTACCATTTCCGCCGGACAAGCCAGTAAGTCAGTGCTAACTTTTATCAGTCTGGCCCCGAAAGCCACTGCCACCGAGGATTATCTGGCTGCTGTTTGGAAGCAATCTTGGCAGCTTGCGGTGCGCTCTGTCAGTATGACAGGAACCTGCCGTGCCTCGAGCGCCCTCTTACACTCCATCGTCACTCATGAGCTTGTATCATACCGCGACATGACTGATGACATCAATAAAATGGTGACAGATATTGACGTCAACTGTCCTGCTGTCTTGGCCGATTCCTCCCTTATCTTGATGACAAGATTTCTCCATCTTCGGAACTATCACCTTCCAAACGCCAGCCACGCGACCAGCAACCATATTGTGCGCTGGATGCTGTCCAGATGGGATCCTGGTAAGTGCCTTATGCCATACAACAACGCCTACGCTGACTTTTCTGCCACTAGCGGACGCGAACTTCATCTCGTCAAATGCCATACATGTCCCGCCGCTCAATGTCGTCAATGTTCTGCGAGCAGCATATGGCGATCAGGAGCTAATGCTTCCAAAATGCTCTCAGAGTATAGCGGGCCCAATTGCAGAGACGATATCGCTACTCCGGGAACGTGAAAGTGTTGTGAAGTACCTGCTGCTTCTCGGAGATGGTACTCCTGAAACCAGGTCAGAAGACGATCTACTAAACCATGTGACAGTGACACCTTCTGCCACAGTGCTCGCAGATACCTCCAGTGCGTACGCTACGAAGAAGCTCGTAGCCGAGCTCTTCTATCCTAAACTCCAAGGTGTTGGTGACTTGTGCGATGCTTGGGCAAAGAAGGGCGATGGCTCCACACAGATCACATCTGAAAGATTGCAAAGCGTCGCTTCGTGCTTGATCGTCGGCACACTAATACTGCCCCAGCTGAAGGAAATCAACACGCGACAGTCGCAAGAGATGGATGAAGTTTTCTTCAAAGTAAACCAGAGTCTTCTAAGGGCGGTATCGGCCTCATCCGAGAGTCAGCTTCTTTACGAGTCCCTTCTCAGATCCCTCCGGCCCTATATGCCTACTTTGACCAATATGGAACTGACCCGGTTTGCGAAGGAGTGGCCATACCTGCACCAACTCTTCTCTGAGCTGTCCGGCGCTCTCCGTCAGCGAGCGGATAAGCAGTCCTCTGGCCACGACGGGGATCTGATGGACCTTGATGACAACTTTGAGTCTCAAGGCAGTCGAGCAAGCACGGCGTCCAAGCCTATTGAGGTTTCGCGGCGGGAGTCGTCTATCGTTCTGCAATCGACGGCCTTCTACATTGACACTACCCAACGACTCCATTTCCTCGAAGTACTCTACGAGGATAATGGCCAGGTTGGACTTGTTCCGCCATCTTTCCTCGACGCATTTCTAGAGCTCTCGGATGAAGAAGTTCTCTCATGCCGATGCTTGATCAAAGAATTGTTTGATTCTGATCTCATTGTCAACCCCGACGACGCTGAAAAGATGATCCAGAGAACGGGAGCACTGATCGGCCAGCTAGCCTTCTCAAGCTGTGAAGTTGCTTTGAACATCTGTCTCGATTTGATGGAAGGCTTCATTACTATATGGGCTGATGGCACAAGTGAACTTTCCTTCCTCGTGGGTGATCTGTACAGCCACTACCTCAATAAGGGGCTCTCGATCAACCTTCTTTCTCAGAATGTGCAGATGTCGTTGTCGCGCCTGCTGCTGCATCTGGCTCATGTCAATGACAGATTTCCAGAGTCTGTCAAGATGCCGCCTCCAAATACGTCGCTACTCAGTATTTTGGAGAGTAGCTCGCTGCCGGTAAAGTTCTACATCGGGTCTCGACTGCCAAGTATCTTTGGTCGTTATGTCCTGAAGTTACACGAGGACATGTTCGTCAATGTCCTTGAAAACCTTCCGACAGACGATGCGTTCCTTGAAGGTATAGCTCTGCGGTTGTTCGTGCTAGCAGAGATAGCTCGGCAGTGGCCGACTCTCTTGCGACGGGGCATCTACCATATATTCGAGACCCCTGGCAGTATTCCGCAGTCTAAGCAGCATGCGGCATATTGTCTCAAGAACATAGCAGTCTCCCTGAAGCTCGACGATACTCGCAAACTCTTCGACCTGTTTGCCTCTCAACTATTATACACTTGGTTTGATGAGGGGACTGTCGAAAACATCCCCTTTGAGATTTTCGGCTTCTCTAGTCTCCAAGAGCTACTCCGACGCGCACAGTCTGAAGTCGTTGCCATCCTGTTCATGCGGGACCAGGAGGAGTCTATTTCTGAGCTGGCTACGGCCCTTGGTACCACTACACCGCAGCTTCTCCAGGACAATTTTTCCAAGACCATCGCATACAGTATGGCTCATGACATCAGCATCCGTAAGAATGAACAGCAGAATCGGAACGGCGAAACCCGACTACGCAAGCTACTTGGGCGAGAGAAGTTCCTCGATGGTATCTACGTGAACTTCGCCGACATTATCGGCTTGTTCGTCAGTCTGATAGATCAAGAAGATCCTGTTGAGAGATCGTGGGCCAAGGAAGCGGAGTTTGCCTATGCTACCGAGACCATGGCAAATATCAAAGATTGCGGCCACTCTGACGTCGTTCTCGGAGCAAATCAACAGCCCTCGTTCCATGCGAAGTACCTCAGCAGAGAGATCAGCCTTCTTTGCAGTCGTACAGAATATGAATTGTCATTACTCTGGACTCCTGCTCTGGTGGTCTCGGTTGCCAGGAAACTTCTCAACGGCGTACATGCCGCATTGGGGCCTCTGCACACTTGTTCCATTATTCGAAAGGTTAGGGTACTCATGTGCTTGGCAGGTGCTCATGCATGGAGCTCATATGCACTCGAGATGCTGCTCCATTCTATCCGTCCTTTCATTGTTGACTCCGAGTGTGCGGATGACGCAATGGGGATGAGTCAGTATCTCTTGGAAAAGGGATCGGATGCTCTAACACAGTCGCCCTCGTTTCTCGCTGGTCATGCCTTGTCGACGCTGGCATCTCTCAGGGTCTTCCTTGAGTCTACCCAGTCGAGTACCACACAGGAGAGTCAATTCAAAGCTACGATGAGCAAAGCGCAGAAGTTCCATTCCTGGTTTAACACCTACCTCGACAAGTATAGCTCGCCTCACCTCCGAAACGACAAACAACGTGATGCTTTCAAAGCGATCACCCAGTCAGCAGCTCATGTCCGCTCATCTGGGAACGCCGAGCGAGGTACTCACGAGAGCAGGCTGCTTCTCGAGATTCTTCAAGATGAAGTCGACGAGGCTCAGCTGCTGAATGAACCATCGCGGAAACTGGCACTGGAGATGCTCTGTCGACAGTTCATCATGCCGACTTCGGTTAGCAATGACATCCTGAGCTCAGACGACGAGGCAAAGGCATTGGCCACAGCCGTTTGGAAGAGCTGCCAGGCACAAACACTGAGCGACGATTATCTGGCCTGGGCGGGTCGCGTCATTGGGCGGGCTTTTGCCGCGTCTGGGAACATCGATCATGACCTACTCCGAGAATCCGACTTGACTCTATACCGAAAAGTCTCACTAGGCAAGTTCGACTCTGAGCAGGGCTTACTAAACCTACTGCAGTCCCTTACGACAGCTAGTGACTGTTTCAAAGCCGGACTTGCAGAGTCGGCCTTGAGGACGATACTCTCCGAGGCTGCAGCTCAAGGCGACCATGGATTGACGACAGCATCTCAACAGGTTCTGTCTGATCAACTGCTCGCAACATCTGAATGGGCACCGTATCGAACACCGCCGTCAGACAATATCAGTGTCGATGTTGTTCACGAAGACTACGCTTTCTCTGATGAGGCGTGCCAGGATCCGAAATGGGCACAGATCATCACTGTCCGTTTAGTGCAGACATTTCCGGACAGCATCATACTGAGTGCCTTGCCACCAATACTCGCGAATGTCAAAGGATTTGCCCAAGAAGCGTTCCCTTACATTGTCCATCTAGTGCTGTCTTTTGAGCGCACTATGAAACAATCGGCAAAGCGAAGCCTCTCCAACGCCCTCAAGCACTGGTTGAAGCTTGACACGCCAATAGCAAGAGAAAACATCGGTCTTTTGATGAACGCTGTTTTGTATCTTCGAACACAGCAGCTGCCTGGTGAGAGCTCCATAGCTGATAGAATTCAGTGGCTCGATCTGGATCTGTCCTTGGCCGCTTCAGCTGCCACGAGATGTGGCATGTACAAGACAGCCCTGTTGTTCGTTGAACTGGCCTCTTCTGACGGATCGCGCTCTTCTCGGCGCTCTTTAGCCGCTCGGGCTCAGGAATCTGCGGACGTGCTGTTAGACATCTTTGAGAATATCGACGATCCGGATGCTTACTACGGCCTGGGTCACGCGTCAAGTTTAAGCAACGTCCTATCCCGGCTGGAATATGAGAAAGATGGCAGCAAAAGTCTAGCCTTCCGGGGAGCTCAATACGATAGCCACCTTCGCAGAGGAGACGTAGCCGCCATCATTGACAGTCAATCGCTCGTCGCAACTCTGAGTGGTCTTGGTCTGTCCGGCCTATCGCATTCCCTGCTACAGAATCAGCAAAGTCTTGAACGCTCATCCACGACTGTTGAGACTACTTTCAGCACAGCGAGGAAGCTGGAGATCTGGAACTTGCCGGCACCAAAATCCACACATCATCCTTCTGTGACCATCTACAAAGCTTACCAAGCGTGGAACCAGGCTGTCGAGATGAACGCCGTGAGAAAGGTGACCTATGATGGGTTCAGTGAGACTATGCGAAACGTGATCAAGCACGACATTGGACCACTACAACTTCGACAGAACCTAGGAGCTTTAGCTGTGTTGGCAGAAGTCAACGACACGATCGATGTTTCTGACCCTAGCGATCTCGACGAGATATTGACAGTATTTGGCAATCGCTCGAGCTGGATGAAGAGTGGACGGTGAGTCTCCTTGCACCAACGTTTGCACATTCACTAACATCCCGTAGATACGAAGACGTCAGGCAGATCCTGTCTTGCAGAGACACTACTTTGAGTATGCTGTCCAAAACCTCCCAGCTTCGGAGCACGGCCAGAGTGAAGCCCCCAGAAGCGAGACTAGTTCAAGTGAAGTCGATGTTGCTGTCAGCTGGTCTCCATCGGTACCATCAAGCTTTTCAGGAGTCTTTAAACATCGCAACGTCTCTTACCGATCTGGTTCCGTCAAGTACGGATCTCGGGTTGTACCTTGATTCAGCGGCAAGGGTCGAGGCAGCTGATTCTTTATGGGACCATGGTGAGATGCTGTCTTCGATTCACATGCTCCAAAGCATTGACGAAGACACAAACCTCAAGAAGCAGACCATCCCTCTCAGCAGGCCTGATCTTCTCGCCAAGACCGCATATCAGGTCTCTGTCGCGAGGCTCGAGAAGCCGGATAGCATTCAGAAGAAATACTTGCAGCCTGCGCTGAAGGAGTTGAAGGGTAGAGCGGACGGACGAGAGGCTGGAAAGGTCTATCATCAGTTCGCCATGTTTTGCGACGAGCAGTTACAGAATCCAGACGGTCTTGAAGACCTAGCTCGGCTGCAGCACCTAAGACAGGGGAAGAACGACGAGGTCACGCAGCTCCAAGGACTGTATTCATCCGCGAGAGACACTCAGACCAAGGCGAGATACAACAACCACCTTAAAAAGGCGGAGAAGTGGCTCGAGCTTGATGAACAGGAGCTGCGGCGAGTGGAACAAAGCCGCAGCGAGTTCGTCCGGCTGAGCTTGGAGAACTACCTCTTGTCGCTGATCGCCTCCGATGACCACGATAATGATGCGCTGAGATTCACTGCTCTCTGGCTTGAGCGTTCAGGCGAAAGCTTTACGAATGAAGCAGTGCGGAAATACATCGACAAAGTCGCAACGCGCAAGTTCGCACCTCTCATGAATCAACTTACTTCGCGGCTCCTGGATCAGGGCAGTCTCTTCCAGAAGCTACTCCTTGAGCTCGTATATCGCATATGCGTCGATCATCCATACCATGGGATGTACCAGATCTGGTCGGGCCACATGTCGAGACCCAAGAAGGAAGACGAAGCTGCTCAACTCCGGCGGCAAGCCACCCAGAGGGTGGCCAAAAGGCTCGCCCAGACGGAGGCGTCCGCCAAAACATGGTCTGCCATCAACGGAATAAGCCGAGCATACCACGTGCTAGCTGTGGAAGGCGGCTACAAGGGAGGCCAGAAGGTTGCGATGAGGGATTCAGCTGCCGGCTCTACCCTCGCCAGCTCCCTCGCAAAGTATCACATACCGCCCCCGACCATGCAGATAGAGCTTTCGGCCAACTTGGACTACACTCACGTCCCTACCATGACGAAGCTAGAACCAAGCATGACGATTGCGAGCGGTGTGAGCGCACCCAAGATAATCACCATAGTAGGGAGCAATGGGGAACGGTTCAAGCAGCTCGTCAAAGGCGGCAATGACGATCTCCGTCAGGACGCAATCATGGAGCAAGTATTTGCCGCGGTATCGTCTGTCCTGAAACTGCATCGTTCCACGAGGCAGCGCAACCTCGGCATCAGGACATACAAAGTTTTGCCACTGACGAACGTGTCGGGGCTTATCGAGTTCGTGTCGAACACGATACCGCTCCATGACTATCTGATGCCGGCTCACGAGCGGTACCATCCCAAGGACTTGAGAGGATCACAGTGTCGTAAGGAGATTTCCGGTGTTCAAGAAAAGTCCGCCGAGGTACGCGTCGCCACTTATAAGAAGGTCACTGAGCGGTTCCAGCCCGTCATGCGTTACTTCTTCATGGAGAATTTCGTCGACCCGGACGAGTGGTTTGCCAAGCGGACAGCGTACACCCGAACCACAGCAGCGATTTCGATGCTCGGTCACGTCCTTGGCCTTGGCGATCGTCACGGCCATAACATCCTTCTCGATTCCAAAAATGGCGAGGTCGTGCACATCGATCTGGGTGTGGCTTTCGAGACAGGGCGTGTGCTGCCAGTCCCTGAACTCGTGCCGTTCCGGCTCACGCGGGACATTGTGGACGGGATGGGCATCACCAAGACCGAAGGCGTGTTCCGGCGATGCTGCGAGTTCACCCTCGATGCACTGCGGGAAGAGACGTACTCAATCATGACGATCCTCGATGTGCTGCGGTATGATCCGTTGCACTCGTGGTCCATCAGCCCAGTGCGCGTGGCGAAGCTGCAGGACACGAGGCGAGACGAGGCGCCGGACGAGACTTCGGAGAGCGTGCTCAGCCCCAGGCGGAAGAGCGCAGCGGGCGCTGCCGGAGGCGTAGTCAACGAGCCGAGCGAGGCCGACCGCGCGCTCGAGGTCGTTCGCAAGAAGCTCAGCAAGACCTTGAGTGTGACGGCCACAGTCAACGATCTGATCAACCAGGCGACCGACGAGAGGAACCTGGCGAGTTTGTATTCAGGTGAGTCCAAGACTGCCCCTTTCTTCCCTTGACCTCTATAGCTTGGTGATGATGCTAATGACCAAACAGGGTGGGCCGCGTACGCTTGATGCATATAGAACGTTCGATACCCCCGTAGATACTGTCGATATTGCGGATATTGCTTGATGTCGCTGATGTTGCTGTGATTTCCCTGTTACTTCGCTGTTCACGGTTTCTATCGCCATAGAGCATCACTATCGGCCGTATAGCCCGCCGCATGTACAATACATCAGAGAAACATATATATACCGGTTTGGGGCTCACGGAAGCCTGTGCCTTGTGGTAGCGGTATCCAGAATAAGGACCAGGGTCACGAATGGTGGCTATTGGTCTGTATTCTGGAAGTTGCTTGATTGAAAGAAGGGATGGGTGGTGTCCCCATCCCAGAAGTAGCTTCATCCCAGTTGGGTACGAATCTGGTACAAACGGGTACCAGTTGGGCTCCAAGGTACCTTGTACCCTGGTCCGTGACCCATCCGTCATTGTGGCTGGAAAATGGGTTGAGGAGCCACAAGCCTGTCTCAAAAGCTATGATAACTGTGAGCAGTATCCATCTGTATATGTAAGCGGTATGTGGGGATCAGCCACGCTGTCGGGTCGTACAGGGACCCACAGGGCATCTAAGTGTATTCTACCACCAACACTCAGTCGATAGACCTTTTCCTGAATACAACAACGCTGTCACACTCATACTGCACTTATCGTTTCACGGATAATGCTCTCAATAACTATTGATATTGCTTGTCCCAGTGCATACCCCTGAACAGTGCAGTGACATAGTGGCATAAACTTCATCTTCCAGATATCGACGCTATTCAGACCAGTATGACAGTACGCCGGTTACTCTGTTCCCTCCTCATATCCGGCACCTCATCACCTGATAAGTAAGCCCACCCGACTCTCCTCAACCGTACCGTCCTTTATGTGTGCGTTTCGCATCGGTGAGTACTAAACAGAAATACGACCTATCTGTAGCATCATCATCGTCGCCTCCCTCGTGTACCACCAGCTGGCCTTTCCCGTTCCTCGTCCTCTTCCTCACCGGTAAGTGAGACAGCATCAAGACCTCCAAATCAAACCCTCTCCACGCTCCCGTCTCCAGCATCTGCGCGTAGTCCAAATTGACACACACTGCGTGGGAAAAGTACCCTAAAAGCTCATGACCCACTATTGAAATTCCAGGTACAATCTACGAGACAGCCGGCGAGCCGCATGGGCATACATCTAGTCACCGCTTCCTGCGCCATCCCGAGTCCCGTCGACCTAAGCCTGCCTATTCGGAGCAAAGAATAGAATGGCATATATATTGTACTCCAGCAGTTAGACAATTGTGCATCGACAATTGCAAGACCTCCTCTCATGCATGCATACCTTAGTATATAACAGCATTGGTCTGACCAATAAAACTGACAAACCTCCCACTTATCTATGTGGGCTGCTATCAAGCGGCGGCCTATACCGGAGCCCCGAATCAACGACTACCGGCTCCTGACAGGTCATGTTCTGGAGAGAAAGAATCTCCTCCCGTTGTATTATTGAACTTTACCCAGGTGTATTCCTTTAATTTACCTTTCTTGGCTGTCCCTGGCTGGCGGCAATTCCGAATTGTGCGAAGACCACCGAAGACACCGAAGTCTTGTTTGGTCTCCAGACTCTTGCTTGACCAGCCGACTCCAAGTGACCTCCAACATAGTCACGTCGACGAATCGACATGAGACTCGCAGAGACCCTGTGGCTTGCTCTGAGCTGCGGCTCTGCTCTGGTGAATGCGTGCGGGGGCCACGGGCAGGTCAGGAAATGGAGCCAGGAGGAGCTGGATGCACTTGAGGAGAAATGGGGGACGGATGTAAGTTGACTTTTACTCCCATCTTATCATCTGTTGAGATGGGCCGTACTTTCTGGTGCAGTCTTCTTGCATACAGGTGGACACGGAAGTCCATGACAGGATCTACTAGGATACATTGCTAACCGACAATACGTAACGCAGTGGGCGTTCTCCGGCATCTCGACCTTTGCCCACCTCAAGCACGTCAAGTGCCTGACAACGCCCAGCGAGCTCTATGACATCGCTATCATCGGAGCCCCTTTCGACACGGCTGTGAGCTATCGTCCGGGTGAGTCAAGCTCCGCCGTAGCTACCGATTCGTGAAGCTATATAGACTTCTCTCTGGGCCATGGTACAGATTCAGATCCCAACCAACAGCCCATCCTAATCCCAACACCGGTCTCCGATTTATCTGCTCCTCACTAACCCATCTGCAAGGCGCCCGCTTCGGGCCCCGCGCCATCCGCGCCGCCTCAGCCCGACAGACCTCCTTCCGGGGCTTCAACCCGCGCGCCGGGATGAACCCGTACCAAAACTGGGCCAAGATCCTCGACTGCGGCGACATCCCCGTAGTGCCCATCGACAACGCCGTGGCACTAACACAGATGACAACCGCGTTCCGCGAGCTGGGCGCCCGCGCCCCGGTGTCACCGCTGCTCTCCAAACCAAAACTCATCACGCTCGGCGGCGACCACAGCCTGGCCCTACCGGCCCTGCGCGCCCTGAAGGAGATCTACGGTCCCGTAAGGGTGCTGCACTTCGACGCCCACCTCGACACGTGGCACCCGGCCAAGTACCCGTCGCACTGGGCGTCGGAGCAGACGCGCTTCAACCACGGCTCGATGTTCTGGCTCGCGGGCCAGGAAGGGCTGCTTCTCGCCAACACCACCACGGATCCCACCAAAAGCAAAAGCTCAGTACACGCGGGCCTGCGCACGCGCCTGTCCGGCGACGACTACGCCGACTACTCCGACGACGCGGCGCAGGGCTGGGTGCGCATCGCGGCCGACGAGGTCGACGACGTCGGCACTTCGGGCGTCGTCGAGCTTATCATGGACACGCTCGGCACGGCCGACCCCGTGTATCTGAGTGTCGACATCGACGTCCTCGACCCAGCCTTCGCGCCGGGAACCGGCACCCCCGAGCCCGGCGGCTGGACGACGCGCGAGCTGATCCGCGTGCTGCGCGGCATCGAGGGGCTGAACCTCGTCGGCGCCGACGTCGTCGAGGTTGCGCCCGCGTACCAGGGGAATGGCGAGGAAACGGCGCTCGCGGCCGCGCAGGTTGTGTATGAGATGTTGAGTAGTATGGTTAAGAGGGGGATGGGCGAGATGGGAAGGACGGGGGCGGCTGGGGCTAAATCTGGTGAGAGTGGGAGAGATGAGTTGTAGGGGAGTGTATTGTTGTAGGAGCGTGTATCGTGCGGTGAGCTGATGGCTTGGAGGGTCTGAACCCCCAAGTCTTGGGACTATAATGGAGGGCTGCCCCTGAGTTGCATCTCTCGATGGGACCCTGGAGAAGCTATGTGACAGTTGTGACGTGTCTCCTAAGCTGTTTTCCCAAGAGCGAACCTGCAACATCAGAAAGCGTGGTGACATCGTCATGTTCATAGTTTCGAAGGGAGAGTCCACATCACATAAGTCGATGGGTATGACAGCTTGTAGAGCAGGGAATTGGCAGCTCGACCGAAAGCGTTGCAAACCGACGAGAATGGCGGTCCGGAGTGATAAAGCGACCCCACTGAGACCACATGGAAAGAAATGAGGACTCTGGGTTGGAAGAGAATCAAGTCAATTCAGATGCACTCCAATCGCCAAACGATCCTATCGAAGACCTGCCTGCATCTACGAAGTTCCCTCCAAGCCTGGCTGTCAAAGTATCAAGAAATGAGAAAACAGAACCAAGCCAGGCGAATATGGCTCAAGATTCTTCCGAAGAGGGAAAATAGTTTGACTCATTTATTCCCTTGATCGAGGCAGACCGTTTTGCGTGCAATTTTCCTCGGTGCATTCCGATCTCTGCCCATCTGTCCCCTACAGGAAGGCTGGATCGAGGGCGGTTAGCCCAAGCAGTCCATATTCGAGGTCCAGTGTAGCTTCCCCTCTTGATCCACGAGTTGCTTGTTGCCGCGGAAGCTCTGTGGGTTGATTCTTTGCTGAATCCGAACGCTTGCCATACTGCAAGCGCAAAAGTCTAGTGAATCGCCATGAAGAAAATGCAGGTCGTGAAGCGAAAGCCCCAGACCAGCGGACCCTTGTTCTTACCAGTACCAGCCAAACTGCTCCATGCTGTTCACATTCCGGAGTGATAGAGAGTTTGTCCGACCCAACCCCTCCAGGGGTGATCACAGTATCTTGCAATGGCGGTTTTTCTTCTTCGGTGCGGGTGGCTCCAAAGCAGCAACGATTGCCTAGGATCAGTCAGTATTGCTTGCCAACTGAAGAGTGTATAGCAAGCCATGTATACCTCATCAAACACATCCTTCAACTTGTACTGAGTCAACGCACTGCACTCGACGTATTTGACTGCCCCGAGCTCCTTGGCCATCCGCTCCCCATCCTCCCTACGAACAGGTGCCATCTTTTGCTTCGCGAGCTTATCACGGACGCTGTTGTCCTCTCTCAGATCTGTCTGGGTGCCAACGATGAGGCATGGCACACCGGGGCAGTGGTGATGTACTTCGGGGAACCACTTCTCTCGGACGTTCTCGAACGAGGCAGGCGATGTGACGCTGAAGCATACGAGGAAGACATCGGTTTGTGGGTATGAGAGGGGTCTCAGGCGGTCGTAATCTTCTTGTCCTGCCGTATCGAAGAGTCCGAGTGTGTACGGCTCGTCACCGATCCTGTTGCCCAAGGTGTCAGCCTCCCTTCCTGACCGGTACGGGAATTGGGCTGATAAGGTGACTGCCTGTAACGCAACCTAGATGACCGTGTCGTCGCTAAACCCTGTTGCAATGACGTTCGGGGGGAGTGTATTGTGGGACTGCGAGACTCACATAACGGTGACAGCGTAGTTGTCGAAGACTGTCGGGACATATTCTGAAGGGAACTTGTTGGTCGTGTAGCTGATGAGCAGGCAGGTCTTGCCGACAGCGCCGTCACCAACAACGACGCACCTGTAGCAAAGGAGGTATGGGTTAGCATTAGTCCTGCGTTAACATGCAGAACCTGTGTCTAAGAGCGTGACGCGTGATGTGTGATGTCTTCCGCTTTCCGGAAGAGAATGGCGGAGCACATGCGAGCGAGGCGGAGGTTCGCCCGCAGACCGGTAACAAAGCGCCTGACAAGTCGCATGGAATGCACGACGTCTAGAGACACAAATACAGTGCAAGTGCGGGCAGACTTACTTGATCGTTGCGACCACCATGTTGACTTGGATTCGATACTCCGGCAGAAGGGCAGGTGCTGGTAGCTGATGTCACGGTGTATGAATGAGGTGTGCTGGTATTCTGGGTTTCTTATCGCAAGCGGGCGTCGGGCGTCGGGCGTCAGATGTCAGATGTCGGCGGGTGATCGGTCGTCTCTGACTCGAGCAGGCGTGAGGGAAAGCACAGAGGAGGGGTCGAGCGGCTGGGGAATGGCGAGGATGGGAGAGGATGTCTCGAGCGGAAGGGTTTGATGGAAGGGAAGGAAAGGGACTGTTGACTGTTGACTGTTGACTCGGCCGGGGCAAGGTGCAATGGGGGATATCACAAAGAGAATTGTTGGAAATGATGCCTGGGGGGAGACGCAGGCCGGACAGGGACGACAGCACGCACAGAGCTCACAGTGAGCAGCGAGCAGAGGACTGGAGTGGAAGAGAGATGGATAGCTTGGCTCAGGCCGGGTCCGGTCCAACAGAGAGAGCTGCTGCTAGTAGCTACAGACAGCCTATGAGTGCTGTGGTGTACTGGCCGAGCTGTATCCCCGTCAGGTGGCGACCAGCTGGCAGTCGTTGTACTGGGCCGGCCGGGCTGGTGGTGTGCTGCCGACTTTTGGTCCAAGTGGTCACAGGCCTGTCTTGCTTGTGACTTTCCTCGGGCTTTTGTTATTAGGGGTTTTTGTCAGGGGGAAATGGACAAATGGACATCGAGGATTCGAGGGCATTGGCACGGTATGGGTGCTGGTACCTAGGAAATAAGATTGATGAATTGTGAATAAGAAATGTTGCATTTGCCCGCATAACGCCCACTTTTATGCATTTAAGGGGTGTTTATGCAGTATTGATGCATCTAATTTACACAAACAAACCTCTTGTTTTCTTTCTTTGTTTCCTAGTGTCATAGCGCCATCACCACTACCAGGAAGAAATACTTGATCTGGTTGATCCTGTGGATGTACATGTATTCAATGCGGTGGCCTCTGTATCGAGGGAGTCAGATATGTGTATTCTATCAACCTTCACCAACATTGATGCGAGCATGGAACCTAGCCCCAAAGTCATGATGGAACCCCCCACGGTTACTCGTTGATCGGGTCCGTGTCACCCTGTGAATATTTACAACATTAATGAAGAGTGAGTAGACGATTTGAGCCTCACTATCACGTATCAACGCCTTTCGACTTGAACTTTCGATGAGCCATCGACAGCAGCAAGATCGAGTGGTTGAGTGATAGTAAGATACAGAGCCAGTCAGCGCACGCCACACATGGAATACGGCATCATGCCAACGTGTGGGCCTAGAATTAGGACCACGTCTTCACCATCTCCTGTACTTACTTGTGTGACTACGGTTTGGACCAGTCAGCGAGCGCATCTGTCATGAGCTGGCAGCGGCATCCGCAAAAGACTTCTGCAGGTGTTTATTCCCATTGACAATGCTAAGCGGGCTCATCATCAACCTTGGAGCGCACCAAGCGCGCGGTCTGGAAGGATTGGCTGTATCCTTCTTGATGAGAGGGTCCAACTGTGGTTACCGACAGTCAGGTCAGCCTCATACACTACTGCAGCCGCCTCAGTGGCGCCCTGAGAATCTTTCTTCTTAGGAAATCGCAGTTCAGGCTAGAGACGATACTCTTCTTCTCTGCATCGATGCGCGCAGCCGGGTCAAAGGGAGCGGAAGTCCTGGCTCGACAGCTTGCTGAGATATATCGAGCAGCGGTTTCCTGCATGAGGCCCGCAGCTGCGCGACCAACAGCCGTGTCGTATTCGTCGGTGGTCTGATGCGTGCAATCTAGCTGCGGAACGAGGCTTGCAGCAAGGCAAGGCGAGGCAAGGCAGATTTCAGCAGCCAAGGTCCAAGGGTAAGCAAGTCTCGCTCGTCATCGTCGGCCGTGCTACATCTGGTGCATCTGGTGCATCTGGTGCATCTGATCGCTCGTACGTGTGAGCTCGTGTAAAGAGCATTCGGAGAAAGGCGTCGGGCTACGTGCATTCGTGTGCTGGAGCTTGTGTCATGTTGAGACATCGAGAAGGCTATCTGCAGCTCCATATCACACAGCCTCGACCATATGCCACAGCGAGGCGGGCTGCAAGGGAATGGTCAGGCAACTCGGGCGTTGTATATAAGATATCGGTCATCATGGCACCGATCGTAGCACATGTCGTGGCTGACACAGGAACGTGGGTGCGATGCCGTGGCCGGGGGTCATGCACCTCATTCGTATTTTGCGATGCCGGTACTCGACGACCAGCCCAGCAGCCGGCCATGCATCCTGCAGTTGTCTTCATTGTCAGAGCCGATACTTATCAGGCAATGATCAACCGGTGAGTATTGCCGGTTCGCTGTCGGGATCGACTTGCTGGCGGTGTGGGAGGCAGAGAAGGCATTTCTTCGAGACAGGCAAACAGAATCCTGACGAGCCTGAAACGGAGGTTTAGGGAGGCTGTTCCGAGGTGAGCAGCGCCCCTTGGGGAGCCTGTCGCTTTCCCGACCGCTCGGTTCAGATTCAGATCCCGATCCGAGCCATGAAATCTGCCGTGCTCATCAGGCTTCTGCCCCTGAATACCCCTACAAGTTGTGATTACAGTCCGGGTATGGCATGTTGTGTTGTGTTGGCGATGGAACCAACCACACCGCCACACGGGCCTCCGTGGAGTTTGAGATTGCAGATATCGTGTATCTGAATATTCATTTACCGGAGATGTCAAGGTCGGTCGCGCCACAGTGGCTGAACAGACATGGCGCAGACGAACGAGATCAACGTCTGTTCACACACCGAATCATACACCGAAACTGTCGACCACTCCAGGACACCCGATGAACAGAAGCGACAGCCAAGGGAAGCTCGATAGCAGCAGCTACTCATAATGGATACCGAACATATCGACACCTTCCTGGAACGGTACTTGCTCCTGCTGCATGAGTACGCCTCCCTGAGAGAACAGCTCAGCTCCCTACAAACCGGCATCTACCAAAACATCGCTCGAGCAAACTTCGCCGCCGAGCGAGGGATGCGATTTGGCCAAGACTACTACGATGAGCGGATGCAAGCTTCCAGACGATTGGCCATCACTACGGACGACGACCAGGGTGCCCCCAGCTTCGCTATCAAGGGGGAGGATTCGGAGACCGAAGTGCAGGTCACTCCTGAACCAACAGTGGAGGACAGCGAAACGGAGAGCAAGCACGTTGACGATGCCGCTGATGGAAGTAAGAAGCAGGAGGCAGAGGAGGTCAAAACTGCTCCGAAGAAGCGCAGGGATCCGTTGAAGTGGTTCGGACTTTTCACTCCCACGCCTCTACGACAAGCGCAAGCTCAGAGCGTGCAGGCCATCGAGGAGATCATCCCCAAGCTGGTCTCTGTCAACGCTCAGATGGCCCAGGTCGAGATCGAAGTCCGCAGGGCTCGTAAGAAACGTGCCAAGGCGGAAGCGGCGGCAGCAAAACAGGAACAGGTGCAGGAGAGCGGCGGCGGCAGGGAGATCGTGGCATAAACAGCATGCTGAAAGGCTCTGCACTCGACTATCTGGTACCAGATGAGCTTCGTTCGGGGAAGGTCATGAGTTTGTTGAGACTCTTAGCCAGATTTCGTTGAGCAACCCGCAGCTTCAAGATATCATCACTCCTGCCCTCTCGTCATCGCCATCAACCCATCAAGCTCAATACTGAGGCAGGCTCCAGAGCCTCGCGCGAACCGATCTTGACTGTTGCCCTCGTCAACTCGCGATTGGCCGTGCTATGGGTGGCCTACGTCGCATAGCTAGCTCATTGGCTTTCTGCACACATTGACTATTCCACCCAGCCTCGCCAAATGCAGCCCTACAAGCACAGACTATCGGTAGTGGTCCGTGAACAAAAATTTACGGCGTATAGGTATCTCGGAAATCCAAGCAAGTCATTCGTTATAAGGGCGGGTTCGTTAGGCGATGGAAGCTTCAATAAACTCGCTCTATGGTGCGGATATCGTCGCAAGAGATGGGTATGAAGGCCAGGTCGCCGTGGACGTCGCCGGCGGCATCATTACAGTGTACGCTACTCTCGAACTTTTCCGTCGACGATGGCACTGATCTCGCTGCATTGCCTTGACTCTGAAACGCTCCACAATTCAGCATGTCCTGAGTCTTACGGCACGTAGTTAGGGTGCGTGCATCGGATAATTCACCGTGGCGGACCAGTTCGGCGGCTCTCCCAGCTCCAAATCAGTGTTTTCACCTCCCAGCACAACCAAACGTGACGCGGCCTTCCCACGCTCTGTCGAGTTTATATCATGTTGGCTCCTGGTGAATGGGTACGGTGACTTGATGCCAGTGACATCCAGTCACAGGATCTCGGCCGTTGGGAGTGGTGATTCTATCGGGGTTAGATATGGGATGTTGGCCCTGGATGGTTTCGCGTCCCCTCATCATGATGGGGGGCTTGGCTTGCTGTGTACCGTACTGCTCCCTACTAGATCGCTGCTGTGTCCGGGTTTTCCCCTCCGCATTGCTGCTGTGCCCGTATTGTGCCCTTCCAAAGCTTTGATCACCCGAAGACTTGGTGCATGGTTCGGAGCTTAGGTGGCGATCAAAAATGAGATGGCCTGCTATACCGCTGATTCACAAACTGCACCTGCAGACTGGACAACACGGCCCCTTGAAAGAAACCCTCCAAACGAACCCAAGTCTCTGGTGACTCAGTGTAAGAAACATCCTGCTGAGATTCATGGGATGGAGTGTTCATTGGGACCTCGCACCTCCTGATTCCAACCGGCACTGTGCCCAATGTGCCAGGAGGATATTGTTACCACTAGAACCGGGCTCTATACCAATTGTCCACTCAACTAAACATCATCAGCTCGACATATAGCACAGTGTATCACATATCATCAGCTAGCCCGAAATATCTCCATCCCAACAGCTAGCACGAAGTATCACCGTCCCATCACCTAGCGAGATCGGTGAGCCGCGCCTAGCTAATGAAGTCGACCGCAAGCATTCGCATTGTACTTTGTATAAGTACAGCGGCATTGTCTTCCAGTTCACAGGAAAGCATATAGTCAGGGCACTTACCCAAACTCAAGCAGTTACCCTTCCAGCCTCCTTTCTTCAGCCATTCGCCTACCGCCTACGCACCACCAGAAGACTTCTTTACCTAAAGCTAACCCTTGCCGCCGCAGACACGATGTTCTCCCGCCTCACCAACATCCTCGCCACAGGCATCATCCTCATGGGCTACGCCATGGGTGACACCATGGGCCATCCAGCAACCAGAAGCGAACAAGCGGACTGCCTGACGGACACCGACGTCGCCTTGATCACGGGAGTGTACCAGGGTCTGATATCCCAGTACAACGACTCCCTGTGCAATTCGTTCTGTGCGCTTGAGATGTACGATGTAAGAAACTCCAACCAGGATTCATCACTCTGCCCCGTCACCCCACAACCTGTCAGAACCTTTTCGTAGGAGATGTAGAAAGCCATAGCCAATAACACAAGTGCGATACGACAGTGGGACGAGACGATGAGCATCCTCCTAGGCCGACCGACCGGCGAGCCGCTCTTCAAGAACCGCGACGAGTTCATGGCCTACCAGCGCATCACGCCTCCTCAGCCCGTGACCATCCAGAAGGTCCAAGCGGTGGCCTGCACCAGTATGACACTGATCCTGACGGCCTCCTTCGGTGAGGCCATGGAACGGATCAGGGGTATCAGTGTGCTGAGTCTGCGGAGAAACGACGCGGGCAATTCGTGGCTGATTACAGGGATCGATGCCGAGTTCAACGGGCTTGCTTGGTTGTCGGATCTGGGTGGAAACTTCACCTTGCCTGGAGGCAATGTTCCGCTGTTGGGATAAAGGAGTTGGGACATTCTCTAGACGCTTGCATAGACCAGCGCAGGTAGTTGGGTGCCTATGGCCTGGTGGACGATGGAATGAGTAAACCATGGCACAAAACCCAGATTTTCGTAATGCATGCCGACGTTGATGATCTCGTCATGAACATAGCAACTGCGACTGCATCAAAGCCAGTAACGTAACTTACTACACGTAGGTAAGCAAGTGAGTGAAATGCCGGTACTATCGAGCATCGACGGTGCCCTGCGGCTGGAGCGGACAGTGCCGTCGAAGCCCGTCCCTTTGCAGGATCATGGCCGAATCCCTGCAAACGCCTCCATGTGTCTTCCGTATAGGTGCCTTTCGTATTAATGCCTCCCGTGTAGCCAAGCTGTTTGTTGGGTCTGGGGTTGAGTAGGCTTAGTTCCCGTTAAACACCCGGCTTTTGTGGTGTACGGAATGCATTGTTGCGAGCTGTATAACTAGGTAGCGAAGCGTCCTGTACATAGATAAGGCCCTCACACACTGTCTGCCCTGTATAGGGCTGAGGACCTTATACCTCGGCATTCCTTCATAGCTGCCCCCCTGCCGCCAATCCGTCAGCCTTAGCCAGGGGTCAGAGATCCGATCGACCAGACCTGGCTCGCAGATGGCTCTAGAATTGACATAACCATGAGAATCCTATAGGCCCACCTAAAAATAAACAGCCTATGGGCCAAACTGATACACCACCTCCCCTGTTTTAGTATACACTCGGGGTGGAACTGACGCCAAGGCCCGACTCCATCAAGGTACCAAAGTCTGAAGAGGATGGCATAAATCGTACCCTGAAGTGACCTCTGACCCTTGTGACTAGGCCTGTCATTGACCTGGCCACTGTTCAAGAAGTAGGACGCGTAGTGTAGTACAAGAAACTCGCTACGTCCGCATTGACGGTTCCGGTGTGCGGCGTCCGCAGAATGAGGGCAGACCTGTTATTATTATCCAGGAACACGAAAGCAAAAGGACCGATGGTCCTACAAGGAGCGACCTGGCGTCATGAAATTGGCAGCCCTCGAGGTAGGACACTGGTATCACCCACTATACATAGCATTGATGGATGTGACAGACACCTTACCACCGCCCTATGCACCATGAGGAGTGCTAAAGGATGCTGCTGCCAAGCGCCGTTACTTTAGCCGTTACATATTATAAACCAATCAATCAGACCTATTATTATGACCTCCCTATTATTATGACCTCCCTATTATTATGACCTCCCTATTATTATGACCTCCCTATTATTATGACCTCCCTCGTCATGACCAGCCTCTATGTCTTCCTAAGCATGCCTACGACATAACGGAGCTTTTCTTGTCAGCACCTCCATTGCCATTGGACACTACAGAAACTCGAGAGCATGTGTATGATCATCCCTTGATTCCCTCCCATGTCGGATCATCCTCCCTTTCTCTTCCAGGCAGGCCTACGACGCAACGGAACCTTACACTTGTGCCAGCGCAATGGCCGTTGGACACTACAAAATATCGAGGGCATGTGTATTATTAGGATATCTCTCGTCATAGTTTGCCCCCTCTTTCCGCCCGGCACGTCTACCCTGTGATAATGACGAGTATCTTGCCTCTTGGGCGGAACAATCGTCTTTAGACGATGGCGGACATCACCGAAGTCCATTGTAATGAGTCAATACGCTAGGCAGCTTCATTCCTGCTCTATTCTGGTCACGATATGACGAAATATGTCGAGAACATCGTTGAGTCCCGGAACTTTCAGCGGCTGCTTGAGCACTCAGTCATCATCTTGCCCCTATTCTGACCGGATGTACAGCTTCTGCCTGCGAGATCTATTTTGGTCATGCTATGATGGAATACGTCGACAACAATGTTGAGTCCGGAACTTCCAGCGGCAGCTTGAGCACCCAGTCACTGGGTATAAGTGTCCGACGAGTTCCAGAGATTGAACAGCTTTCTCTCTCTCTCATCATCATCACCATTACCATCATCAGTCCACAGCAAAAGCAACAACAATTACCACCCACAGTACCTACCCAAGAACACGCGAATACATCTACAACAAACATCAACAGCCCCATCACCTCCAAAATGAAGACCTCTTTCGTCGCCGTTCTCATCGCAGCCTTTGCGGCTTCTTCCTCCCTCGCCTTTGGCACGCACGGCGAGCAGGGCTAGCAGAAGGCGGGCAACAAGGCCATGAAGCACTGCAAAAGCGGCAACTGCTGGATTTCCATTGCCAACAACAAGGTCACGATCCACGACCATAAGGATGGCAACAAGCCCGTCTACGACACCGACATCGACGACTCCAACGAGGCAGAATTCGACGAGTGGGCCATGAACTCGGACAAACGTCAGCGACGAGGCACCAGCCCCAACCCCCCGGGTCGCAATCTGTTCGCTAGGGACGGGTGCACCCAGGCGAACTGCCCGGATGGCGACACTACCACATGCATTGACTATGGCGGTGCTTCTTGCATCAACTGCTACCAGACCGGTACCAATGGCTACACCTGCTCGTACTAAGTCGAGAGGATGTGAGAACCTGTACTCATACACTGTATTATTAGAGAACTTGGGGGGATTCATTCACTATTAGAAGGCTTGACAGGATTCACTCATTATTAGAGGGTTTGGAGGGACTCCCTCTTCGCCGTTCTACCCACACAAGCGGTTAGAATCTCAATACACACTCGTTTTAGATCTCTACACTCGGCCCTCATAAGTCTTCGTACGCGCATGTTGATATCACCCGTAAAGAATTAAAGTAACGGAATAAGCAGCTTTAATGCTATACGCTATTTTTAAAGCTGATGCCAGCGTGCTTATTCCAATCACGATAAATATACCGTTGTTTGCTGGACGTGGTGTGCGGAGATTTGTGAGGATTCAATGTATCAACTTAATTAACTTATTGCTTGAGTGACACCTAGGTGCGAATGCGATTGGGGTGTACAGAGGCTTACTGGTCATCTATCAAGTGGCTTATACCTGATCGGCTCTGGCAATCTCGTCGCTCAAGGTACTCTGTACTCTTCCTCAGGAGGAAGTTCTGAGTCAAAGATTCGAGGTTTGATTAGAGTGCCTATGTGGAGCAATATGATGTATCGATCTGTGCAGGTATCCCATCAGGCAACCACAACAATAAATGAGACCACCGCAAGTTCCCACCAGAACTCGCCTACTTCCTTACACGACCAACACACGAATAAAACACCTGAAAATAAACGAAAAAAGGCCGACAATAAAGAATTGATTAATGAAGATTCTTGTCGACTTACGAATTTATCAGATTTATTACAACCGAGTTATGTCTTATTACAGTCGGCTGGTAGAAATCGCACTTATTCAAGGTGCTGTGGCTCGTTGTGGCTGTCTCATTTATTGATGTGGGCCTGCCCATGTACTATACAAGGGTGGATTCCTGTCAGCCCTACCCTAGCTGGTATTCGTCATCGCATAGCCCGCTATATAAACCCTCGCAGCCCACCTTAACCCCCCTGATTCCCGAGGTCCCCCAACCAAGGTGTCCCGCTATTTGGCCGCATCAACCAGCTTCCGATATAATGAGTGAACTTGTAAGCAACAAGACACTCCCCCCCCTTTCACCACTTGCCTGCTCCATGAAAGAGGGCCGCCGCCAGGGCCAGCACACAGATCTAATCTATTTAGCTAGTTACAATAGGTCTCTCCAGCCACCACATCTACCACCCCTGGTGACGTGTGTCACTAATAGTACTTTTATAAGATAGTATTTTTATTACCGTTTTAGACTTGTTATTAAGATTAGAAATTTCTCAGCGCCTTTTTAATTACAATTGCTTTAATCTAACCTTTAAAGCCTTAATCTTTTTATTTTTAATAATAATTTCGGTTTTTTAACTTTAAATGTGGTTTTAATACTTTTACTAACTTAGTCCTTGAGGATTTATTTTTACTGAAGTTTATAATCTAGCAGCTTATATGCAGGGTTTATTAGTTCTTTAATTTAAAGCTTTTTAAAAACATTAACTTAAAGGTCTCTTTTTTATGTTATGTGCAGTTTTTATAGCTAATAAAAAAACATCTAATAACTTTAAAGCCTGAAAACATGTTTTGTTTATTAAAAGTAAAAGTTTTTACTTGTTATAATAACAAATAAAGTTAATTTTATTAATAAGCGAGACATTTATTAAAGAATTTAACTTAGAAAACAGTTTTTATTAGTAACTTTTAAAGCATTATAAAGCCCATTATTTAAAGGTTATATACCGTAATTGATATACGTAAGAAGGAAATAAAATAAGCTATTATTAAAATAATATAACATAGCTGACAAGCAAGTTGATATTACAAGCGAGTTGGCACTCGTCATGAACTGTCTAACCAACACGATTCAAACCATTATATCTCTATCAATAACAATGGCACCGCGTTATAACAAATCAGACTTACAGCTAGCTGTCCAAGCTAAATGACGTGACCCTCATATTTCTATATTTCAGCTTACAAAACTCTTTAATATCCCTCGTTCCACTTTGAGCAATAGAATCAAAGGAATGCCATCACGACGTGACAGCATGTCTAATACTTTGAAACTTACGGTTTCCGAATAGAATGCTATCCTTTCCTTCATTCTCGACTAGGATGTATGGGCATTTCCACCCCGGCACAGTAAATGTTGAAGATATAGTAAATCAATTGTTAGTGTTAGATACAAGCGAGTTCAGATTATTCAGGTTGTCAAGTGTGTTCTGTTGTTGTTGTTGTTCTGCCCTGCTTCTTCAGCATACAGAGATTGATCATCTGTCTTCTTGGTGGGTCAGATGCCCTGTGCGTCACTGCCCTATTGGAGATCTTCTGGTGTCTATTTCTGGCTTCTATTTAATAGTTGGCGGCACATGGGGCTGGACGTGTTGGAAAGAAGTAAATGCGGAACTTCATTAAACGCACACCAGGCCTCTGGACGCATTTTCATCAGAGGATGGACTATTAGAGGGTCTTAAACGAAGATCCAGACACGTATTGTGCGTGATTTTGCCAAGTTGGTGCGGCAATTATGAAACATAGTATCTAAGACGCGGATATTTATAACTTTGACGAGACTGGGTTTATGATGGGCATTATTGGGTCCGGCATAGTTATTATAAGTGCCAAAAGACATAGCAGGTCTAAACAAGCTCAGCAAAGTAACAGAGAATGGTCTACAGCAATCTCTGTTATTAATATTGATAGTTGGGTGGTCCCGCCGTTCATCATTCTACAGGGCAAAACCCATTTTGCGTTATAATATTGCAACACGACATTACCACGTAATTGGAAGGTGGCCGTGTCTAACAATGGATAGACTACAAATGAGATCGGTTTGAAATAGATTCAGCATTTCGACAAGTATACCAGATCATGTATAACTGCTGGTAAACGCCTTCTCATCCTAAATAGTCATGAAAGCCACTATTCCCAGGTCTTTGAGAATTATTGCCAGAACAATAGTATTATTACTCTTTATATGCCTGTCCATTCGTCACATAGGTTCCAGCCTTTAGATGTTGGTTGTTTTAGCCTGCCCAAACGAGCTTATAGTCGCCTAATTAAGGATCTTATCCGGCGTCATATAACCCATATTTCAAAGGAGGACTTTCTCGCAACGTTTTATGAAGCACACAACGCTGTCATGACATTGGAAAACATTTGAGCAGGTTTTAGTGTCACTGGCCTTGTTCCTTTTGACTCAGAAAGTGTTATTTCAGCTTGATACGCGTCATCAGGGGGAGTAGTCAATGTGGCTGGCACAGACACAGTCATTAACACAGCCACTGGTATGTGTGTGGGTTACTCATTGTATGTGCGGACCTAGATAGCTAGGGCTAGACTAGTTAGATAAGGGCTGCACTAAGATAGGGATTGCAGTTACCTTAAGTAGCTGCAATCTTTCCCATCTTAGTCCTTGCAACCCAACCCCGCCTCACACATCAATTGACACCTATTGCACAACGCAATACAGCTGGATGTTATTGCTATCGTACGAACACCGTCACTAAACCCCAATCTGCTACCCACTACTTGGACTTCAAAGACGCCTACCACCATTAACAAAGTGTTAAACCAATCGGTTTATATCCAAAATTGAGTCAGAAACCACCAGAGAAGCTCACCTACATCAATAATTGATGTATTGAGCTCGTTTTTAAAGGCTATACACGCTCTTATGCACAAGGTCACTTTGGTTGATTTCCGGGTCTGCGAGCTAGAGGAGGCCAATCACTTACTACATAAATGTTAGAGAACAAAAAACAAACGTCTGATAAAAAACGGAATAATTTCTATTAAAAATATAATAGATCTTCAGGCTATAAAAAATGGTACTAAGTTGGTAAGACAGGAAAAGAGTAAAGGTAGTTGACACACATCAACGCAGAGACTCACTGTAAGTGGGTGCCTTGGCCAATCAGAGTGCGACTAGATAGATAAGATAAGGAGGGACTGCTACTATATATAGTGGCAGCCCTCACCTAGCTAGCTAGATAACCAACCCACGCACAACAACATATTTGACACTCATACTCGCTCGCTTCAGTAGTCGTCATCTAAGGGGGACGGCAGCGCGTGACCGACGGTCTGGCATTTGCGGGAATACTGGCCATAATACGCAAACTTGTACAATAGAGATAGAAACCTCTGAGAAAGAGGAATCTAATTGATTGAATTGAATTGAACGCGTTATGGGGAATTATTTGATATAGCAGTTTGAGAGTTCATGACAAATGCCAACTCGCTTGTAATGTCAACTCGCTCATCAGCTACATTATAGTTATAAATTCGTTTTATTAATACGCATTAAACTATGTTAAATAAAAGGATTTTAAAAAATAAAAATAAAAAACTATATACGTATAAAAATATGGCTCTTATAGCTATTTAATATTAAAAAGATCGCTTTAAACTGGGGTTTTATTTTATTTTGCGTCTGCGTGTCACGATTTTGTAAATGTATTAGAAGGATACAAGGACCCTTTTTGACTATTAACGTATAATAAACTCTGGTTGAAGGAAAAGAAAGATCTAAAGATGCACCCTGAAATGAGCAAGTATGGGGGGCAAATATGTTGTTGTGCATGGGTTAGCTATCTAGCTAAGTGGGAGGACTGCACCTATTATATAGTGGCCGCTCCCTTATCTTATCTATTTAGCTGTACTCTGATTGGCCAGGGCACCCACTTACAGTGGGTCCCTTTGGTGACGTATGTCACACCCAAATTAGTGGGCAGCTAGATGTGGGCAGTCGTCTCCTAGCAGACCCACTAGGGCATGGATCAACCTGTCGTCCGATCCGTCACATACTCAGTCACGTGACCCAGGGACCATAAGGACCATCGCTAGACCTGATGGATGGTGGAACTATCACACTGCCTATAAAAGGAAAATATTTTTTTGTTATTTGCAAGCAATTTTATTTAAAGTCTAACAGTTTTTTAAGCATAGATAATATTAATTAGTAGTTTTTTAAAACTTTTTAATGAATTATTGTGACAAGCTGTCTAACTTATAAGGCTAAAGGGTTCTATAGGGTTTATATTATGAAGTAAGTCAACACAAAAGACGATAGAGGCTTATGTCAACTGGAAGACACTCAGATGCTGGGGCTTGGTCTGATCCAGGGGATCACTGTATAGTCAAGTCATCAGCAGATTTCTCCCACCTTAGGGTTGGCTAAGATGCTTAGATTAATTACTGAGGTAGAGACTGTCTGTCTATCTAGCCGGAAAATGTCCGTCCTTATATATCCAATCTCTTCCTCATTGATGGAGTAGGATCACCTTGTCCAAGAGTGATGCTCACTGGCTCACTCCCTGATCCAGTGATCCTCGAAGGCTCACTTCGTGATCCAGTGATCCGTCACGTGACAGTTTGTGATGTAATCCGTAATACCCATTGTTCTGTTCCTGGCTTCTAATTCCAGTGGTTCTTGATGTACTCCCCTTGGCCCTCCAACAGGCCGTGGTATTTGTTGGTTCGTAACATAATGCCGCCTCTATGAATAACATAAGTGTTTTTTAGTTTTTCCTAGCCATAATCTTTTTTTAAACCAATTAGTTAATCTAAACGTAAAGCTTTTAAAGCGTACCACTTCTATCTTTTTATTAATCTTAGTTTTAACTTAAAGGTTACAACTGTGACGGCCTGCACAGACCTTCCCACATGACAAGCGGATACTTCCTAATAGGGGAAGGATCTGACCAGAGGATCCCCTTAAAGGGGCAACCTCCTACTGTACCTATCTCTCTCTCTCTCTTCCTTTCCTCTCTAGTCTTGATATTCTCGTCAATAGAGTAATAGCTGCTTGCTGCAGGCCATGTCCCAGCTCCTCAGTATGCTCGCCGTGACAACAACGCTTAAAAGCTACTACAAAGGTATCCTTTAAAGGGGCCTTAGTTTCTTTTTTAAAAAAGATTTTTTATTACTTCTACAGATTACAAAGTATAAAAAGGTTAAGCTTAGCTTTTTTTATAATAAAATCTACTTAGTTATAATCGTTCTTTACGTAAAAAAAAGTATTTAACATTATATATAAGTTTAATTTTAATAGGCTTATTATTAAGTTAGTTGAATAACGTTTAATATAAAATACCGTATTTTTAAACGTTTTTTTATAAATATAAGCCCTTATTTAAAATATGTAGAATAGCACTAGCCATCTAATCTTTTATATATAAATGAAAAGGTATTTTAAGCGCATATATAATACAACGTTATATATAAGATAAGGCTTTTAAAAATATACAGAAAACCGCAAATTTATTATTTAAAGTAAAAAACACAAAGTAATTAATAGCTAATTACGTAAACGCTACAAAGTAAATTTTATATTAAAACAAAGTGTCAAATTTCAAAGGGTTGACAAGCCTGTTGTCAGATTTGAGCCAACCGTCAGAGTGAAGTGTGTGTGTGTATTCTCTCTGTCTAGAGTGTCCTTGTGTGACCGTGGCAGTTTTGTGCCAGAGGGGGCTGGATCGGGACGGAACAACTAGGTTTCGTTGTCTACCTGTCAATGTGCCTTCTGGGCGTACCTTTAATCCAACACCTGTGGTCTTGAGCGGTAGCTGTTGAATACACGGATGTTGATTGATTCTATTGATTGTGTTCTTGTTCTGCGTGCAGAGATTGATCATCTGTCTTCTTGGTGGGTCAGATGCCCTGTGCGTCTCTGCCCCACTGGAGATCTTCCGGTGTCTATCTCCGGCTCCCATTCAACAGTAGCTGCAATGGTTGTTTATCATTTCTCAGCTATCCCAATTGGGTGGTATCTACACCTATTTGTACAGCTCCGGAGATGCCGGAGACGATCCTCCGGTCCACCTTTTCCCGAGTCAACGTACGATTCAGGGTGCTAGTCATGGCAGCCTCCTTGACTAGCCACCTGACTAGCCAGCACTCCACAGGGCATACACCCCTGGAGATCCCTTGAATCTGACACAAAGCTTAAAATCAAGGCTATTTAAAACACTAATTACATTTTGAATAATTTTAATATCGGGTTAAAAGCGTATAAGTAAAAATATGGGAGTTTAGGTAGTGATGGTAGGGTTTGGCTGTCCGACTAGTGGAAGTGTCCGACTTCTATGGGGGGATGGTATCTGATCCTACAACTCAGGTATTTGACATCAACGGAGTAATCGACCAATTCATGGCTTATTACCGACTAGGTTAGATGGGGATAGGCTACGATTCTCTATCCAAAGAAAACTATAGGGAGAGTTGGCGTCGGGATGTGGGATCTTCCTCTGACTGCCGACCTTCACTGCCCTACTCATTCGGATGGATGATCCCAGCCTGCTGGATGATGAGGTTGATGTCCTCATTGAGCGTATGCCGGTTACATGGAATCAAAAGTTCCCTGTAGGAGGTTCCTTCCGTCCGTATAAAGCGTCCCCGAGCCAGCCCTCAGATTCGATGATGAGCCAGCCTTCGGTCCCGACGATAAGCTATTTATTTTGGCTCATTTGCCCGGGTGGGGGATAGCAAGACTTGGCATCGATGGCGAGAGCTTGTTGGACAAGAAAGAATCCAGAAACGCCAGCAGGAACAGAAATAGGCGACGGACGTAACGTACCTAAGTCTATCAACCCTTCTCCTGTTTCTGCCGTGTACTCCCTCGCAACGATGCGACATCATCATCCCGCCTCTCGCAGGCGAGCGAACCCTAGCACATTTTGTTGCCTCATAATGTTCGAGATTAGACGAACTCCCGCCCCTCTTCGTGGCAGTAAGAGCAAAATCCGCACTCGATGCGGTGCCTATTGCGTGTACCAGAAGAGGAAGCGTTCTGCTGTGTCTTCCGCTTGGCCCCAGCGGATCTCGGATACCACTGCTCGATATAGCCTCACAGTCCTGGTGGCAGTTCAGTCTCGCCATGCTGGTTCGAAGTTGGACGGGAACGCTTTCTTCCTTCGAACTTCCGTCAGAAGCCAGGAGCTGGTTGGGTCAGTTCGGGACGGCCGACACTGCAGGTCTCTTAGAGAGATTGGATCTGTTGAGAATCCGTTCCTCACAGGAGCCAGGAGCGCCCCTGGTTAGGGAGTGACATCAAGTGGCTTCACATGTCTTCGGTTGATGGGCTGTAGCACCCTGGTCGTTACTTTCGTTGACTGCCTCTATCGCAATCTTCCCGGTCAACTCATCAGCCTTATGTGGGAACACAGCAAGAGATGAACCCTTGTCTCCTTTTGTCGGATTCAACACCCACACAGAGTGCGCGGTCATGCTGGAGATTGGCTCAGACGCAAGGCTTGATGCCTTCCCATGCGTTGCAACGGCTTCTTCATCGCCCCCAATACCAACTCCTGTTTCAGAACCGTACACATGAAAGCAACTCTACCATTGACTTATCCTCTGGGAGCCCTCCTGCTCCACAGCCACCTGGGAGAACGTCCCATCACTTGTTGCTTGTTCTAGGGCGTGCTGGGTAGCTCCCCGAGTGACCGTGGTTTCAGTGCCCGCGCAGTGCTCCAGATGGTCAGCGTTTTCTAGACATATGAAAGACAGTAGGTACTGACTCGACCTCGAGAATGGTTGGTCTTCCGAGCCTGTCAATCCACCGTGTTCTGTATTGTCGGATGTCTTCAAATAATCGTTACTGCCCCCTTGCAGCAAGACGAGTCCGTCGTTGTGTTAACTCGACCTGAGGTGACATTGTTGCTCAGAGACCTCAGAAGCATCTTCGTCATTTGGCAAACCGTTCAGAGAGTTGCTTCTGCCGGTTCGTCTCTCAGTAGACTGTGCGCGTGGGGTCTCCGATACACCACCGTACAAGTACCACGTCGACATCGCGAATATTGGCCGAGTCTTGCTTGGAAATACACTCTTTGAACATTTTGTTGAGTTAGCTGCTAAGCTGTTCTTGCCATCGCACACCTTGGTCAGCTTGGTTTGAAGGAGGTATCAGAGAATGCCGACCCCTACATGAACGCGGACGATCCGACACCAGCGCATCTACCAGAAGACAAAAACAAGGGGATTGACAGTAGTCAGATCTTACTGGCACTAAATCTTCACCGAAATCGCTGTGTCACGACGGGTGCTCCCGAAGTCGTCCAAGTGACTACTACTGTGATTGAAAATATGACTCAATGAACTTCGAGGCGACTCGGGATGAGTGTCGGTGGAAGGCAGAATCGACCCTTGGAGTTCGCACGTGCATATTTGACGTGCCAAATCTAACTTGTGGTTTTCGGTGCGGTTGGCATCGGGCTTCATCTCGATATACCAGCATCAAGGCTGTTAATTAACTTGCAACAGCTAGTTACCTAGTACATATGCCGTCTTTGATCAGGGGCCGTCGCGCCGTCGAGGGTGAAGCGGCAGAATTGACGGTGACCGTGGATTAATAAGCACGATAGTGACTGGGCGAATGTTCGTTCGCCGACGCTGTCCGTTTTATGAATTGTCAGGCAGAAAAGCAGTTGCAGTCTGGAGCCCGTCATACCGGGAATACAAACGGGGGGTGTGCGACATAGTCCCACCGACACCTAGTCAGGATCTAGTCAGATTATGACATCTTGTCTGCAGGTGTTCATCGTATATCTTCTATTCGCCTGCTCCTTACCGTGCATCTGCATCCGAGAGAGGAGCAACACGATTAAATCCCGAGAAGAAGGCATTGGTCTGTTGACGCCGAAGAAATAAGCGATATTCGTCTTGAGGGTGCATTTGAACGGAGTCATCAGGGCCAGACAAACGGTATTGGCCACAATGGGAGCTGATCTCACCTTGCACGCATGTTTGGTGTAGCAGGACAGCAGTTGGGAGTGAAGCCTGTGACTCCCATCGAACCTCAATATTGTGAGATATGCAAGAGGGCAGAAATGTTTACAAGTCCCGACTCTGTGTACGAAGTAGGTCGAGAGCCATGTGTGACCTCTGTATTCGTCTGTTGTCTGTGAGGTTCAGGGGAGAGAACCCCCCAAACCCGATAATATGGGACAATGGGAGTCATGCATACAACATGTGCTTATCCGAGCTTATCCTCCCCCGCGTTCGCAGCTAGGTAATTAGTGAGTCAATTATGACTCTCCTTATCAGAGAAGCCCGCTACTGTATTTTTGATAAGTAACCCCACCATCCACCATCCACCACCACCACCACCACGACTCACCCTAATTCAGATAGCTTTCACAAACATCCCACCTTAACTCGACCCGCTGGACAACTCTCGTCGCATTGCCATACATCGCGAACCCCGTCAAACGAACAGCGCGAGCGACACACCGCGAGAATGTCCGCTGTGCAGGATCTGGCCCAGCGGGCCAAGAACGACGAGAAGTGCTTCGTCGACACCGATGCGGGCAAGGATGACGAGACCGCAGACGGCTCCGAATACAAGCCCTACAAGACGCTGGCCTACGCATACATCCAGAACTACGAGAAGTCGACACCACAATATCAGACCCGAGCGTCCACGACCGGTGCTGTAGGCTCTGACGAAGACCCCTCCGTCAAGCTGCTGTGGAAGGAACCTGCAAAGAGCGCTGTCAAGAAAGCCCAGAGCGCCGTCGACGCCCACAAGAAGAAACTCCAGAGACAGCAACAGGCTGCTGCCGTTGAGGAGGAGCAAAAGAAGCAGCGACTACAGAACCTCGAGGCCGCGAAAAAGATTGTGCTGAAGCAAGATGAGTCATTGCCGGAGCCCGTCAAGATCAAGATCGGGCGCAAAGATATCGAGCTTGGAGAGGGTGACAAAAAGGGCACGCGAGTCAAGGTCATGGGACGGATTCACCGGCTGCGAGCTCAGAAGCAGGCTACCTTTATCACACTGGTTGATGGGCATGGACAACTGCAATGCGTCTTGATCGCTGGCGATCTGACAAAGACTTACGATGCTCTGACCTTTGCCCAGGGTACTTCCCTTGCGCTATATGGTAAGATGCGGAAGGTCCCTGCTGGACAGAAGGCGCCGGATGACCGTGAGTTGCATGTCGACTACTACGAGGTCCTCGGCGCATCTCCCAGCGACGAAGATGCCATTACCAGCCGAGTCTCGGCCCAGCAGAACCAATGGGATGCCCAGATGCTTGACAACAGACACTTGGTACTTCGGGGTGAGAACGCATCGTCTCTCATGAAGATCAGAGCTGCCACCGAGGGAGCTTTCCAGCAGGTGTACAAAGATTTGCAGCTTACCAAAGTCTCCCCCCCTGCCTTGGTGCAAACCCAGGTTGAAGGTGGCGCCACTCTCTTCAGTGCACCGTACTACGACGAGATGGCCTACCTGACTCAATCATCACAGCTCTATCTCGAGACCGTCATTCCGAGCCTGGGAGATGTTTACTGCATTGAGAAGTCTTTCCGTGCCGAGAAGAGTTTGACGCGTCGTCACCTTTCTGAGTACACCCACGTCGAAGCTGAGCTGGACTTTATTGATTTCAGCGACCTTTTGGTTCACCTAGAAGAGGTCATCTGCCGCGTTATTGATATCGTACTGGACGACCCGACTATCGCAGTCTACATCAAGGAGCTCAACCCCACATTCCAGAAGCCCTCGCGCCCATTCATGCGCATGAAGTACACGGACGCCATTGACTGGCTCAATGCGCAAGATCCTCCCATCCTCAACGAGGAGGGCAACCCCCACGTATTCGGAGACGACATTGCCGAGGCTGCCGAGCGGAAGATGACTGATATCATCAACCTACCCATTTTCCTGACGCACTTCCCCGTCGAGATCAAGGCCTTTTACATGAAGAAGGACCCAGCCGACTTGCGGGTCACTGAGAGTGTAGACTGTCTGATGCCCGGCGTAGGTGAGATCGTCGGTGGCAGTATGAGAATGGAAGGGTACGAAGAGCTTCTTGAGGCATACAAGAAGCAGGGGATTGACGCGAAGGACTACTACTGGTACACTGACCAGCGAAAGTGAGTTTGCCCCCGCATGTGTGTCGTTGATACTTCCCAATGACTAACTTACTAAAGGTACGGCACTTCTCCCCACGGTGGATATGGTCTTGGTCTCGAGCGGTTCCTGGCGTGGATCGCCAACCAGCACACGGTCCGGACGACGTGTCTATATCCTCGTTTCATGGGCCGATGCAAGCCTTGATCTAAGTCTGAAGTAGGAAACCACAGTAGAACTGGGATGGAACCAGACAAGGAGTTACGGAAAGCGTATACCGCCCTCGGCATTTAGCGTCTCTTCTGACTACCACTTGCTTCGGAATAGATCTGGCTTCCCAGAGGAGCCTTGCACCTCATCGTCACCTTTGTCCCTGTGAAGTTTTGCGTGAACGTGCAATGTGTCGCCAGCCCCTCGTGTGCTATGAGAGGACTGTCGGGCCTCAGAGATCCATAGATTTGATACCGGTACTGTACCAAATGCCTGTAAGTAATGGCTCTCGGCGCACACCCTGTGTCAGTCACCTCAAGGGACAATGACGGATGTATCTTTAACCAACTAAACGTCTAGCCCAGAGCGCTTATACTAAACATGGTAAATACCCTTACTTGTTTACTGCCTTGATCAAGTGGTGCATTGGGACTTTTGAGTCTTCCGCGTGCTGGGACGCTTTCCTCCCTGTCAAGGCTCTCGGAGGACTATCACGAGGCAGCCGCACAATTTACATGCTCATCTCCACGATAGCTTTCAGGTATATCGACGGAGCGGCACGAGGGATCGTGGCTGCGTATCTGATGGGAGGCATGTGAGCTAATGCAAGCCTCCAGCAATGTCATCTTTGCTCGGGACGGGAATGGCGTGCGTCTGTCCTCTGACGGGATGCTGGGTAAAACCTTCTTACGCCACTGCTGTGGTTCCTCCTCGGTACTCGATGCTTGTTTAGGAGGCTTTGAAGTTGTACCGTGTTGGCCGTGACTTACTTGCCCAGGCTTTTTGATGAATCGGCATCTGGACTCGATGGCTACGTCCAAGGCTTCCATGTCGCTACTATAAAGGACACGGAAATGGCGTGCAGGGTCTCTCCCAAAGCGGTTCACACAATCTGCCTTTCTCTTTCATGGCCAGGTACATTATTTAGAGTTCAATGGGGTACGTCCTGTTTTAACGCAAACCTCCCTGTCGGGCCCTCTGTGACCACGTATCATCGATCGTAGCCGACACTCGATCCGTAAGCAATTACGTACGTGCCATCCCGGCTTCCGCAATCGTCACGCTCTCCGCTTTGTCGTTCATGATCAATACCGGCAGCAGAAAGATCTGGACCCGGGGCACCCGCCGGGACGCTGCAGAGGCGCCGGGACGCCGTGTTACAAGGCCGGCAAGTGGGGAGGGTCCAAGCACCCGGGCAACCGGAGGTCTTGCTGGTGCGCGACAAAATGAGGCTATTAGGCTGGTGTTGTACGATGTATGTTGTTATTGCCATACATGAGGGCGGATAGGATGAATGGAACGGGGGATGCTGGGGATGCTGGGGATGCTGGGGATGCTGGGGATGCTCGTGTTGTTTTGTTGTGGATGGAAGGGACAATTCTGACATTCACATGATATCATTGACAGCATGGAACTTCCGGACTGGACTTGACAAATGAGTGTGGCGTGGTTTGGTATGGCGCGGCGAATGCCCTCGGGCCTCGGGAGCATCGTGGGATCCAAAAAAAGAAATTAAAGTTGAAAAAGAGAAAAGTGTCGTGAGCGTGCCGCCATCGCATTGGCGCTAGCGTTGTGCGTCGGGTACCTTGCCGTAGCGCCATGTGGGGTTGGGGTCGCGCTTGCCTGACTCGGGAAGTTGCCATTTGGGGCCAAGAAATAGGGGGTACACGTGCGGTACTCCGGTTCATGTTTGACGATAGGGGTCGCGATGATCGTTACGGTGCCCATGCGTTGCAGGCTGTGAGGTCGTGCTGGACCCTGGAAGTGCGTACCTTATGCATTTGTGAACTCGGTCACAGGTATAGTCTGGGGTGTTTCACATGAACGTCGGCCATGTGTTGAAATAGGGAGCTCGTCTGGGTGCTTTCTGGCCTTGACCTCGGGTCATGGAAAGGCACAGCCTGATAGTATTGTGTCGGCGGCAAACCTAGGTCAACTAGTTATTAACCCCGCGAACAGGTTGCTGAGAAGGCCGGGGCAGTCCGCCATTTGCTACTGGCATAATGATACTCAGTCAAGATAGACAATCGTTAAGGGCTACCACCTGAATCGGGTGACACTGCAATGCAGTTTCATCCGTGTGTCTCGCCAGTGGCTGTGAGCTGAAGATATATAAAGATCCACACGCCCTACCCCTACCGGCAGCAAATGGGGAACGGTGTATCCAGACTCTCTGCATCAACCCCTGACTGCGCGCGGACGTGTAACCCGGGTCACACTGTCAGTCTGCCGAAGCTGATGGATATACATAGATGCAACCACCCCAATGTACGTCAAGATGCGAAGCCTTGCGTGAATGAACTTGGGGCATATGTGGTGAGATAGGCGGCGGCAAGCAGGATGGATAAGATGTCCATGGCTATTGGCTGATACACTGGGATTCGGAAATTTGAGGCTTGCCGTGCTCAATTAAAGCCACGATCTAGGGTCCACTGGAGACAAGACCCCGTGAAGAAGGGTCCGGGTCTAGAGAGTGGATTTCCCTCTTTTTGCGGATCGAAAGGTTGCAAGTGGTGTCATACTTGATAGTGCCACGTTGACGGACGACGTTTGGAGAGGCTCGACTTTGAGGCAGTGGTGATTCCTGTTTGTATATAACCTCCCATGACTGAACCCGGGTGACAGCATAACAGGAGAGGCTGCGGCCACTTGTCCCCGGGCATTGGACTGACCGTTGATTTGGTGTAGGTAGCGTTGCGCCGGCACTTCAATGTCCAACCGAATCGTGGAGGGGCAATCAACAAATCAATTGCCAGGCCAAGCACAAATGCTAGTAGCGGGTTCATGTTGTTATTCCCAGGAGAAACGTCGCGTGATGGGAGAGCCTTCCCAACTGCCGTCATCAATTGACGGGTCTTTGAGAGAATGAAGAAGTACCCAAGTTAGCAGTACTTGTACCACTCAGGGTTGAGTTATATGTGTCGCTACTTCCTCTCTAACAGCGATATGCGCCCCTGCCCGTACTTACAGGAGGTAGTCGATTCGGGCCTAGCTCCGTTGGCAAGCAGACGAGATGGAGATGGAGATGGACTCATTAAAACTAGCGCCCCAGTTATGCCAATATGCACCAGCCCCGGTTGCCCAATGGGAGACGCCCATTTTGCCTGCTCCTCCTCTCCTTCTCACCATCTACTGTCCATTCTACCGACCACACCTCCTTTTGGTGGTCTTCTCTCCTTACCGAATAGCGTTTCCTTTCCTTTTCCCCTACCTCCCTATCCTCTATCCTCTATCCTCTATCCTCTTCCGCCCCGTCCTCCGGTATCTTCAACCTATTCAATCCTTCTCTACCGGCTTCATTGCCTTCGGATCTTCTCCATCTTTCATTCACGTTTGCCTACGCTCGTTCACTATAGCTTCTTAATATCCGTACATCTTACACGCCAAGATTCATCCCTTTCTCGGGCTCGCGCGCCAGGCACCTCAGCTTATCTCACCGATCTTCGTCCCGTCCACGTCCGCTCTACCCTCAGCCTTGTGTCGGTAGTGTCAGCTGGAACAGGAAACGCAAGCCTTTGTTGTCTGCCCGTCTACTTTCTCGACGCTCGTTTCTGGCATCTCTCCACTGCGCTCGCTTTCTTTGGAGCAGCATCTTTGCCTTGTCTTTGTTCGACGTAGCCGGCCGACGACGATTACCCCTATCAAAGGAAACAGGTGCCAATCTTCGACAAACAACCGCTTCCTCCCTCTCGACATCGCCTTCTGGGACCCTGACCAACTCTGGGTGATCTTGCGAGCTTGTACGGCACACTCTCTTCGACAACTTCGACCGCGGCCGATCCGACCATTGCTATCCCGATAGCTCGAATCGACACTCCATCGACCTGTTGCATATAGTCTATATCCACCTCTATCGGCGATCTCTTTGCTCAAGTAGAGATACCCGATCTGTTATTAAACTATTTTGTTTGCCCAAACTTCGACTTGCGCAGTTTCCACTGGGCCAACAGCTGTTATAATACCACCGTTGCTTGCTACGGCTGAAGCGTGCATACCAAAGCTTCACCCTACTCGTTCTCGCTTCGTGCCTTGTTCCGGGCACGTCTAATCTTTCAAAACGGCGATTCTTTCACACGTCTCACGGGACAGCTCTGTCCCTCCTCATCTTCTCGGGATGCAGGACCTCTCCATCTCAGGTGGGATCCCCACTGGCCCTTCTGGCAACCAAAATCGATTCGGCCATGCCTCCAAGCCGTCCAACAGCGACACCGGCTTCTCCCATGGTGCCTTCGCTGGCAATTCGTTCACCGGCCCGTCCTCTGGGTTCGCTGACCGACGCCGCGGCAACATTCCTTCCATCAACACTCAGCCCATGAACCCGCAGATCAACACTCAGGTCAACACCCACCAGATGGGCCAGCACGCACACCAGAACGGCGCCGACATCATGACCCCCGGCACCGCCTTTGATATGCAGTTCACGCCCCTGCTGCCTTCGCAGCTGCTCCTTGGCAGCCCCTTCCAGCCTGGAAGTCCGGGTGCCTTTGCCAGTCCTCAGTTCCAGAACTTGTCTGCTTTCCAGCAGCACAATGGCCAGCAGCAGCAGAATGGCATGGGCAGTCATATGCAACAAAACATGTCTTCTCAGGCTTATCAGTCCATCGTCTCGCCTTCCACTTATGGCGCGCCCCAGTTCTACCAGCCTCAATCCCCAACTGGCACGTATAACAACATGAACGGCCAGATGCAGATGCAGCCCCAGTCGCCGACCATGGGTTCTGGCATGATCACGGGGACCAGCCGAACTGTCTATCTCGGCAATATTCCTCCTGACACCTCAGCCGAGGAGATCCTCGGCCATGTGAGAAGTGGCCAGATCGAGTCGGTTCGACTCCTCCCTGACAAGAACTGTGCTTTTATCTCTTTCCTCGACGCCAATGCTGCAACACACTTCCACTCGGATGCCATCTTGAAAAAGCTCTGCATCAAGGGACAGGATATCAAGATTGGTTGGGGCAAGCCTTCTCAGGTTCCCACTTCGGTGGCCCTTGCTGTGCAGCAGTCTGGCGCATCCCGAAATGTCTACCTCGGCAATCTGCCAGATGATATTGCCGATGAGGAGCTGCGCGAGGACTTGGGGAAATTCGGGCCAATTGACACCATCAAGCTCGTCCGGGAGAAGAACATCGCTTTTGTTCACTTCCTCTCGGTTGCCAATGCCATGAAGGCGGTTCAGCAGTTGCCGCAGGAGCCCAAGTGGCAATCGCCTCGCCGTGTGTACTACGGCAAGGACCGATGCGCCTACGTCTCCAAGACCCAGCAGCAGAATGCGGCTCAGTATCTGGGTATTGCTCCTGGGTATGCTCACATGTTGACTGGACAGGATCGCGACGTGATTTCTAGCGCCCTGGCTCAGCAATCTGTGGCGGCGGCGGCGGTTGCTACCACAGCTGGTGGCATCAACAACCTCGGCAACCGGACCATCTACTTGGGAAACATCCACCCAGAGACCACGATCGAGGAGATCTGCAACGTGGTACGAGGAGGTCTGCTTCACCACATTCGATATATTCCCGACAAGCACATTTGCTTCGTCACCTTCATTGACCCAACTGCGGCTGCCTCGTTCTACGCTTTGAGCAACTTGCAGGGCTTGATGATTCACAATCGTCGCTTGAAGATTGGTTGGGGAAAGCACTCTGGGGCTCTTCCACCAGCGATTGCTTTGGCTGTTAGTGGCGGTGCTTCTCGTAATGTCTACATCGGCAACCTGGATGAGACCTGGACCGAGGAGAGACTGCGACAGGACTTTTCCGAATTTGGTGAAATTGAGCTTGTCAACACGCTGCGCGAGAAGAGCTGTGCTTTTGTAAACTTCACAAACATTGCAAACGCCATCAAGGCCATTGAAGCGATTCGCAGCAAAGAGGAGTACAGGAAGTTCAAGGTGAACTTTGGCAAGGACCGATGCGGAAACCAGCCCCGACAACTTCAGCAGCAAGCCCAGTCGCCTCGTGGAGAGGGAGTGCCCTCGCCTCCCCCAGTCGGTAGTGGAAGCGGCAACTCTCCCACGAACCCGACCTCGCCACAATCTGCCAACAGCACCAACCTGTTCGCCAATGGCAACAACCCACTTAGCGTATACCTGAGTCAGGTATCCCAACAGGCTCATCAACAGCAGCACCAACAACACCAGATGTTGGCTAACCAGCAAGCCGCGCTGTTCGGTACGGTTCAATCTCCCAACGATCTGACACTGGAGGTCCCACAGCAAGGCCACGTCTTAGGGCATGGTCAGTCAGCCAGCATCTCGAACGGGTATGCCATGAACGGGCCCGTCTCTGGTGCAACTACTATTGGTGGTCTTCTTGCTCCGGCGCGTGGACAGCACAGCCGTGCAGTAAGCCTTCCTGCCTTCGCCCCTGGATTTGAGAATGGCGACAGCAACAGCTCCGTCAGCATGCTCGGGGGTATCAACGAAGGAGAGCGCAGAGGACACCAATATCAATCGAGCTTCGGCGGTATTGGCTCCGGTTTCGGCCTTGCCATTCAGGGCGGGCTCAACGGATGGGTAGAAGAGGAGGTGGCCAATTAAGTGGCAATAGGGCTTGGAAGGTGGTGACCAGGCAAAGACTAATATGTTGTAATTGCTGCGTTGATTTACTCGGGAGTCGTTTCTGTGGCTCTGCTTATCATTTCCTGTACGATTTTCGCAAACCTGGCATGACTAGCCGGTCCCTCGATCTGCTGGAGGAGTAGGTCGACGCTCGACCGCTGACGCCGAGACAACGGGTTTCGGCTATTGTCAATTTGGATGGTCGACCATGAGCTAGGAGATGCTTGATAGCTGGATGTCCGAAATGAGGTCCCAAACGTGTTGGGATGTAAAAGGGGTCAGGTCACAGGATATGGATCGCGCCTAGATTATCATCGGCAGCATCTTATCTTCGGGAGACATCAGTATCATCAGTATCATTAGCTCTGTCGTCGTCAGAGCGTACACCTGGCTTGACAGGTTAGGAGGATATAATACAGCAGAGATGAGAAAGAGAGCAGAGTAATGAGTGTGTCTTGACGACCGTGATATGTTAGCCTGTTGATGTACTTCCTGATCATTCAGCTGGTATTCCGATGATCCTAAATGCCGCCGTTCTCATAATACGCCATGATGGTTGTCATCTTGACAATACCTCTTAGCTGTCAGCGACACAACACGTCCATGAATAGAACACCCTGCTGCCCTGCATCAAGAGATATTCTAGCAGGAGTGCCACATGCCTGCTCCCAAACGCTCGGCTGCAGCAATACATGTATGTGCTAGATGAGTGACTTGTTTCCCCGCGCTCGCGTATTCTAAGAGTGTCGCTTGGCTTACGTGAATCGAGCAAGCGATCGACGGAGAGGAGAGGAGAGGGTAGGTAAGTAGTGATACGCCCACACATGTTTGCGAGTTTTGCGGATGTGCCGGAGAGCCAGGTTTCATTGGAACTCACCTTGTAAATGAGATGGCTTCCTGGAAATAGGGGATACCGTCTATGACCCTGATACGAATGAGTGTTGCTGGGCGTGGCCCAGTAAGAGCGGAACGGCACCCCCCTTTTTATCCTACTTTTGTTGTTGTTGTAGGTTTTCTTTTTTTTGCCGTGTAGCCAACTGCATTGACCGATCCCTTGATAAACAGTTGAGGAAGTATCTTACGTGAGTGCACCCTTGTCACCTAGGAGCTGGATGTTCCTCGATGGGCAGTTGCTTCGAAATATAATGGAATGACACCTATGATGGCTTCGACCTATTATTTCGGAATGTATTCATGCAGTTCAGCATCAACGACTATGAATGCGTGGTAATGTACATGAAGAGCATCGCAGACAACCGTCGTAGCCGATGATGTATTATCATGCAGGCCGCCCCGTCCTTCATGCTCGAAGCCTTGATCTGCAGCGCCTAGTCGTCACCACACCTATATCTATAGTAGCTCGTGTGAACCCAGAACGGCGGCGAATGGACTGCGGGGCGTGGTGTAAGCTCTGTCACTTGGCATTGGGCGCCAGGCACAACTGGCTGGCACTGACCGTCCCAAGGGCTCGATGATTATCTACATCAATACCCAGCTGGCTCGGGCTTGTCCGGGAACGTGGGCGCTCGCACATCCGCGGCGCACTGCTGCTTCCAGTTCGTCGGGACGAACTTGTCAACGATGGCCTTGAAAGCCTCCTACATCACATCTTGATTAGCGTTCCTCGTGACGTTCGCCAGGGCCCCTACTGATCTGTTAAAGAACGGGTGGAAGGGGGACATACCAATGTGCAGAAGCTCTCGTCCCCGTCCAAGTGCTTGCCTTGCGGTTTACATCCCGGCACCTTGACAACTTCGTCGTTATACCGTAAACGCACATAGTAGCCTTCAAGTTTTGCTTTCTCCTCTGCAGAAAGCTCCCCGGTGCGTTTACGACCGATGCCCGGTGGCGGGGTGCCCGGTTTAGCACGCGCGGAATCCGCAGAGGTCCATGAGAACAGTGAGCTGAACCAACTGGGCTTGGCATTTGCACCGCTGGCCGTGCAACTTTTCGTAGGCGGGATCGCTGCCTGCGAATTGCCGGGCGGCCCAGGCGGTGACCCGGCCTCTGCTTTCCGGAACATTTCTATAGCGATATGACTTGTATACGGCGGCCACTTGTCTCCCTCGAAAGCACCCATACTAGCTAGCACCGCCGCGAGGGTAGTATCGTGACATCCGCTCAGTCCGAATCGGATGGGGGTGGCGCCTTTGCCGTCTTGTAGATGCTTGTCGTCCAGAGCCCTCGCAATCTCGTACTCGCCATCGGCGGTCGACTGCTCGGCGCTGCCTACCATCCTGCTGACAACATCACCCATCAGGCCTCCGATACCAAGTACTCGGTACTCCTGACTCTCTTCATAGCCCGAAAACCACTCTTCTACCCCAATCTTCTCGATGATGTCCCGACCCTTCTTGTCGTAAAACTCCTTCGGAAGGCGTGTCTCCGGGCCATGTGCAAGGGTCGAGTTGATCGTATCCATGATTCCGCTCAGTCGTGGTCTTGAATCTACGGCTACTTGTGGAGAGTCCTCGGGCATCCATTTCGACCAGAGCTTATTTAGATAGGCCATATCGTCGGTTGTGTTCCAGCGCTCAGCAGTGCGCTGAGCAAAGGCGCGCGATAGAGCCGCAAACCGCCTGCAGTTGCTGTCATTCGGGAATAATGTCTCGTCGGCGGGAGCTCTTGTGAGGATGGCTGGAGGAGGAAACGCCGGAGCGCGCTTGTGTGTCGGGTAGAGTCCCCAGAAGGTCTCCTGAAGGGATTCGAGCGCACGGGGTATTGGTGTAGCGCGCAAGTACATGGAGTCGGCGTCCTTGAGGACAGGGGGTAGAAAGTGCAGCTGATTGACGTAGAGATGCCGTAGGCGTCTACCCAGATCGAAGGTCGTCTGTCGTCCGCGGTCGGTCAACATGCCCATATCGCAGATGGCGTCGAGCTCGCCTGCCGGGCCGGCGGCTAGTACGGGCTCATCGTTTGGGCCGAAGCTCTCCAGCCGCCGTCTCCATTCCATGGTGGTGAACTGGCCCGTCGTGCGGTCGAGGACGGCGGATTTCAGCTGGCGGACGGCGTTGCAGTAAGGCCAGAAGGCGGGAAGGCCGGCATTCTGGAAGCGTGCCGAGACGGGTGAGCGCTCGCCGTGTCGCAAAAGTATCTGCACGAGCTGGAGCTCGAGCTTAGCCGGAAACAAGGTCTTGAGCTCGTCTTGGGTGTAGGGAGAGCGGGGGGTGAGTGAGGTCATCGTGAAATGCGTTGCTCTAATCGACGGAGAGATCAGAGCTGGTCAATCGAGGTGGAGGACCGAACTGGATATGTCCAATTGGAGGACAACGAGAAGCGAATCTGCAAGGAATGGTCCTGCCGGTAGATAGGATCTCGTATCCTACTAGCAGCCTACTAGATACCTGGGTAATTCGCCTGCATACATACCCCAGAGCTTGTAGGATTGGAAGCGGAAGACGACTGCAGGTGAGGTCGGATCTGAGGTCGGACAGCGCCACTGAAGCTTCGGTTCGGTTGGATACACGGCGTTAACGGGGGTAGCTCTGGATGGCCCGAGCTCCAATCGGCACCGGAAGGCCGTCTCGACCGCTGCCGCCCGTGTCAAAAGCTCAAGACCGGGACCATCAAATCTCCAACCTCCGACAAGACGGAATCAATTGGGCCACAGCCAGGGTGGCGCGATAGAACACCGCGACTTCGATACGGACACGATCCCTCCCGATGTTATGAAGGGCTCAAGGTCTGTTTGCCTGCTATGTCGACACCAGCTTGCGACAGCAGGTAAACTGCGCGCGACGCAATGGCAGGCCCAGGCAGCCCTCTTCTCGACCACCACCCCGAGGGCCGATGACACCGCCGAACCAGCAGCCGGCCAGTCAGCCTCCAATATATTTCGCCGGGTATCCATCGAGCATTCCCCACGCGAGCCCAGAGTCAAGCTATCACAAGCCAAACCGAGGAAACCCCCCGAGAAGCCATCCGCGCGGGTCGATGCCCTCTTCCAGCAGATCATCCAGGAGCAACATGAACAGCATGGGCAACATGGGCATCATGAGCAGCTAAAGCAAAGGCAAGGCCATGGAGGGCAACCCGAAGCTCCTGCGAACGGCAGTACCAACGTTGACCTGGAATTGGTCCAAGCCATCGGAAAGCTCCAGGCCATGGTCGAGAGTGATGCACCCGTAGCAGATGCCTTTGCATATCTCAAAGCCGAGATATATCCTACCGTTCAGATCCCGAATATCAACATTCCGCAGGTGTATTTTAGGGTCGTGTCTGATCTGTTAGACAAGGTTTTCGAAGCCAAGAAAGCCGACATGCACACGGATGGCCTTCCGACTGCGGCTGACATCTTCCGCGTCTATGTCGACATTGGCGAGTTGAAGCCTCGGCGATGGGCCAACCTGGTGGGCAAGCTGGTAGAAATTGTGGCATGCGCCCAATACCCACCCGAGCTGGATCTGGGGAAAAGGGAAGCTATGAGGCAGGCAATGCTCGTAGACCTCGTCGAGTCATGGAAAGTCCTGTCCCTGCCAAAGATTGCTTTAACGCCAACCAATGGCGACAAGATCACTGATGGGTTCTGGTTTCCCAGGCCTGACAAATTCTCTCTTCTAAAGTTCTCCAAGAAGGGCAACTTTCCTGTGGCCTTCAGCACCGTTTTCCCGCAATACCATCCGACCGAGTTAGGCGCTCCTGTCGCAGTTCTGGCCGTGGCTACTTATGCCCTGCTGCTCGACGGTCAGCCGAGTTCTGTGAACGCTAGACGGAGTGCAGCGCGCTTCATGTCGAAAGTGGCCTACATGATCACCCTTGTACAGTATCGGGATCAGACTCTCCGGAAAGATGTAGCGCACTGGTTCAAACCTCTGGAGGAATACGTCATGACGCAATGGCCCATCATCAAGGATCATCTGAAGGCTCAAGTCGAGTCGATGGACAGATCGACCAGGACCGCACAGCAACCTAGCGGATCATCGTCAGCAACCCATGTTCCAAGCACGATACCTGCAGCCTCTATAGGCCGCCGCCTCGCCCAGGCTTACGGGACTCGTAATGATCTCGAGGTGGACAGACTTTGGCAGGAGTTTGTGGGGTCCGAGAAGGATATATCAGCGGAGAGGGCGGCAGAGCTTCGACAGCACCCTGATCTCATTGATTCTTTCATCAACACGCGCATGGCGCTCAACCGTCCCCATAAAGCGATAGCCGCATGGGGCGTATTGAGCAAGATTGGACTGAAGCCAACTTTGAGAACCTGGAACGTGATGCTTGATGGGTGTAAGAAGGCAGGAAATGCGAATTTCATCAAGAACATATGGGCGAAACTCGCTGCATCGGGTACAGAACTCGACACCGCAGTTTGGACGACGCGCGTATCCGGGCTGATCGAGTGTGGCGATCTTGAGGCTGGAATTATGGCACTAGAGGAAATGACCAACTTATGGAAAGCCGCGTCGAAGGATAAAAAGTTGACCGCTGTCAAACCTTCTATAGAGCCCGTCAATGCCGCTCTCGCGGGGCTCATTCGCCAGAAGCAGGAGGCTGCCGCCGAGAAACTTCTGGCCTGGGCCAGCCGACATGGCATCGAGCCTGACATCTTTACCTTCAACACTCTACTACGACCTCTGATCCGCGACGGCAACCGCGACGGAGACGTCCATAGACTTTTCAGCACTATGCAAACCTTCGGCGTGCGCGCAGATGCCGCGACTTTCACCGTCGTGCTCGACGCTGCGTACTCGAAGATCGACCCCCAAGATTCGGCGGCGCAGACCAAGGTTGTTCAAGACGTCCTTGCGTCGATGAAGGCCGCCGGGCTGGAGAGCAACCTCCAGACTTACGGCAAGATGATCTACCTGCTCCTGCGTTCCAACGCCAGGCAGGCTGTCGAACTGGTCGTGAACCAGCTGTGGGCCGAGGGTCACGAGTTCTCGCCGCACATCTACACGATGCTGGTGGAGGACTACTTCGCGCGCCGCCCCCCGAACCTCAAGGCCGTCGACGACCTCGTGGAGCGCCGCCGCCTGCTCGACTACGACGACATGGACCGCGTCTTCTACGACCGCGTCATCAAGGGCTACGCGCTCGTCGGCCGCACCGACACCGCCCTCGAGATGTACTACCGCCTCAGCGACGGCGTGCGCGTCAACCTCGGCACGCAGGCGGATCTTGTCAACAAGCTCATCGAGCAGGGCAGGCTTGAGGACGCGCGGGCGCTGGTCAATAGGACGAAGCGCCGCTTCGAGGCGGAAAACCCGGGTGCGACTGAGGAGCACCGCTTCTGGTCGCATCACTTCTGGCACCAGGCTGCTCGGTACGGGCTGATTGAGAGGAGCGCACCGGCTGGTGCGACGGGGGCTGCTTCGGCATCTGGTATAGATGTGTCGTCAGAGGAGGATACCTCTTCCTTTACTTGAAAGCTCGGGTATCATATCATGTGCAGATAAATGTGTAGGTAGCTTATATGTACAGGACAAATCCAACATGTAAATTGATCGATCATCGATGTATACAATAGGTCTGATCACAGAACCAAGCCCGCGTAAAGTATCAATGGAAACCAAGCCGAGGCTTCCTTTCTTTCCTGAAGTGACAACGCCCAGACCCTCCAACGCCCGCGCCCGCGCCCCCCTTTCCCTTATACGCCTGAACAACATCGTGAAACATGAACATGAACAGCATTGCCGCAACCCTCGTCACGACTCATCCATCTGCTCCCTCACAGGCGACAACCCTCCCGCCAGCTCAGCAGCAACGGCGTCACCATTTCCATTCTCATTCTCATTGACTTGATTATGACCATTACCGCCACCGCCACCACTCCCCCCTAAAATAGCTACCACCCTCTCCAGCCCCTCCACCTCGCCGCGGGCCAGGTTCCGCCCCTCGCCCTGCCACTCCCCGTCGCGGACCTCGCCATCGCGGCCCAGCTCCAGGCCCTGCACCGTCTCGAGGTGGCGGCGCGTCGCGCCCTCGACGTACTCCAGACGCTCCCTGCGCCAGCTCTTGCGCTGCTGCACGCCATCAGACATGCTGCTGTCGCCGTCGGCGTCCACCACAGAAGAGGAGGCTTTTTTCAGGTCCGGCGTCATATTCGAGAGGGACGTCGACAGCGCGCGCAGTGCCTGCATCTGCGAGAGCGTGAACGCCGTCGTGGTGCCGAGCGGGGCGTCGGCGCCGCCGCCTGTGAGAGTGTCGCCCTTTTGGTGGAGGAAGGCGAAGGGACTGCTGCTGCTGGTGGTGTCTTCTTTCTCTGTTTTCGTCGCGCTGCCCTGTTTTGGTACAAGCGATTCCGTGGTATTGTGGTGGTGGTGCGGCGACACGGACTCGGTCTTGACGGTGCCGGCGGACCCGGGGGCGCCGACGAGGCTGTGTAGTTTTTCGAGCATGTGCTCGTTTTGTGTGTGTTCGCGCGTCAGCAGCGTGTTGAGGCGCATGCTCTCGCGCAGCTTGCGGCGGAGGTGGTTGATGGAGTCGAGGCTGGGCGCGTCATTCTTGGTGGTGTCGTTGGCGTTGCTGCTGCTGCCTCCTCCTCCTCCTCCTCCTCCTCCTCCGGCAGAAGGCGAGGCCAAGGAGGAAGAAAAGTCCAGGCCCTCGTAGTGCGACAGGCGCATCCAACCGCGCACGGCGGGCGGGCGCACCGTCAGGATGTTGCGCAGCACGTAGATCTCGAACTTGTCGAAGTTGCGGTCGATGCTGGCGCACAGCAGGGTCTCGAGCTGGTGCGTGCCGGCCTCGATCTCCATCTTGGTGCGCTCCTCGAAGGCCTGCTTCTCCTCCTGCGCAGCTGCTGCGGCGACGGCGGCGGCATCTTGGGAGTTGTGCTTGGGATTCCTGGAGGAGAGCTTGAAGCCGAGGTTCTTGGGGGGCTGGGCGAGGAGGTGGGACTCGATGCTGTTGAGGGCTCGCGTGGCTTGGAAGTTCGCGGCGTTGATTATGTCGTCGATGATGCTCTAGGGTTGGGGCGCCTGGGGTTAGTCGGGGGTTTTGTTGTCAAGTCAATGCGCCATTGCACGAGATGGGGGTACTGACAACTGGAGCATACCCGAGGTGCTCGGTCAGCAGCTCGGTGTCTGAGTATTCGGTCGCTGTCATGGTGCATGGTATCTCGTCGTTGACGCCGTCGGACGAGGGTAGTTCGGCTGCATCGAAAACGCGTCGCGACTTTTTAATGGAGTTGAAAGTCAATATTTGGTTACATCCGATGTTGGGTTTGGAGGGGTGACGCCCAGGTCCACAATTTAATTGTTAGCCATCAACTACTACATAGGAGTAAATCTAACCCCTATCAGACCGTCAAACCGATCAAAAACCTTTGTTGCTTGCACGATTTCTTCACTAGAACGAAAACACAGAGAGTATTTGCTGTGTAAGCCTTAGGAAATGACATTCCTTTTAGGAGGTGGTATTGTGCCACATTCATGGGGAATACCTCAACCATCAATCGACAGTTCATGGGGCGACCCAGAATGTGCCCTCAACCTCGACGATATCATCGTCGTTCAGTCTGTCCACCTCGACAATCGTCCGCGGCGGATACATATTGGTATCATTCCCCCATAGTTCCTGCTGCACCTGGTTGCAGAGCGGACGGAACCTGTACATGTCCGTCGTGTACACCACCAGACGGGCGCAGGAATAGCGATCTGTCCCCTCCATCTCCGCCAGCGCGATCATGTTCTCAAACGCCAGCTGAATGCGTGGGAGGCCCGTGGGGGCCAGGGTGCTGTTGGATCGATATATGCCGCGCATGCCTACATAGGGTCAAATGCTTTTCGTCAGTGCTGGTATCTAGGTTCCAGGACAAAGGGACGGACCGCTGACCGGCAATGTATAATACGTTACCGGCCTTGGACATCAAGCTCCACGGCCCGGTACTTGCAAAGAAAGTCGAGGGGTTGTAGATTTCCACACCGGCGGGTGACGTATAATTCGGCTGGAGCTTCGCCAATGCTGTTGTGCCCAACGCGGCTCTAAGTGCTATGATTGATTTCATTTTGCGCTACTCTGCCCCAGCAATAAATACTGAGATGTAAGATTCAATACTAAGTCAAAGTTTTGAATTTTGAATGAGGCTGCGTCGCTCTATCATTGTCCTCACCTACCTCCTACCTAGACAGTAAGCAAACCAACTACAGCGACAGTTATTCGACAGCTGACATATCACATCAATGTGCCTTTGTGGTAGCGGAACCAGAACAGAGATCTATCACAAGTCTTGGTTGGGATGATCTGTATTCTGGTTGGTGCTTGGTTCAGTTCGGACGGGAAGGGATCCCATCCGAGAAGTATATAAATACATAAATTACAGTGGGTTAGTACCTGTCACCTGGGGCAGCCATCCCAGGTAACCTTATCGTAGAACGCCCTGGATGACAGGAGATCCGATAAGGTACTGGTGGCTGGATCCAGTGGCTGGGATCCACATCAAGGTGCATCAAGATGGCTGAAGTGTTTAACGGGAGGGAAGCCTCAATCAGTTGCACATGCAAAGTCCATAGCGCATGGATTGTGGCTCATATTGTGGCTGGAGAGCTTACGTCATGCCCAATATTCTTGGCGAACTGCCGGAACAGAAATGGAATGCATTGACTCAGGGAGAAAAGGAAATTCTTAATGACACAATTTGGACTCGAATCACCTATATCACGGACAGCTCCTCGTAATACCTAATCAATCAAGAATGGCAGATTGGAAGGGCATCGTAAAGGGAGGTTGGCATCCAGGAAAGGAAGGGCATGGGCCTTCAGTGACGGGTAAAGTGGTAAGCACCCGACCATTCCGCCGTCCGCGCCGCCGTCAGCCGGCCGCGCTCAGCAAATATTGACCGTCGCGTACGTACAGAAAGGATTAGGAAAGGGACTCCTCGGTCGAGGTGACAACTCCTCGCCGGAAAGCCAGGAGCATGTAGCCGCGCCAATATCCTCGCTGCGCGACCCATCTTCGTTCGGACCTCCTCCGAAGCGTACCGGGTATGGCGGGAACGTGGCAGCGGCAGCGGCAGGGAGCCCTTCGCCGGCCGGCTCATATACACCCGCATCGCAGTATCAGACACAGTCGTATAGTGTCAGTAGCCTTGTTTCCCTTCCACGGCATTAGCAGTAGATCATGCTTTTGTGGTAGTCCTGCTTCATCAGTACCGAAAAGCAGTTCATGCATGTTTGTCCTGTTGCTGAAACTCGACGCTAATCGACAAATTCTACACAGACTGCAGCGCCAGCAACGTCACCAGTCGGGCAGGCCTACAACCCACAGCCTTCCCACGGAGCGCACGAGACAGAAGAGCCCGTAGCCGAGCCGAAACCATACCGCGTCGACACCACCGGCCTATCAATCTCGCACCTCCCACCACCGCCCGTCCGTCGCGACGGCGCAGACGGACGCAGTCCACCCCCACCAGCAGCACCACCATCACACTCAGCAGCCAAGACAAAGCCGCCGCCCTCGCTACCGCCTCGACTCCCTCCCCGCAGCGGTAACAGCTCTCCAGTCCACGCGCCGAGCCCGACTTCCACTGGTGGAAGTAGTCAGCCCGGTTACCTGAATCAAGGGGCCGTGAGTCGGCTGGGCGCAGCTGGGATATCCGTCCCCGGCCTGGGGATAGGCGGCGGCGGCGCAGCACCTCCTCTTCCACTGCCACCACCGGCGCGGAACTCTCCGACGTCGACCGGGTCGCCGAGCACGACATCGAGCAGCGGGCAGATCAACGAACTACAATCCCGGTTTTCTAGGCTGGGCAACTCTTACTCGTCGCACCCAGAGAGTACGTCGCCCGCAAACACAACCACGCAAGCAGCACAAGGCGCGACATGGGCGCAGAAGCAAGCCGCGCTGAGAACGGCGTCGAGTTTCCAGAAGGACCCGTCGTCCGTCTCGTTCGCCGACGCCAAGACGGCAGCCGGGACGGCGAATAAGTTCCGCCAGAGGCATGGGGACCAGGTCGCGTCTGGGATGCAGACGGCAAACAGACTGGGGCAGCGGTTTGGCACTGTTGCAGGTGCTGCAAGGCCTCCTCCACCAGGTAGTGACCGCGAGCAGAGTCCGCAGGCCCAGGTTTCGGGCTTGCTGGGGAAGAAGAAACCTGTCCCTCCGCCACCACCAAAGAAGAAGCCTGAGTTGTCGGTAGGCGGTGGTCCGGAGCCAGACCCTCCGCCTGTCCCGTTAGCTTCGAGACCGAGGTTTGACTGAGTAACGTAACGTAGTGAATGAAGAATGAACTGTCACGTTGTCCACCCCTTGCAGTATTGTCCGGTGAAGTTACCTGGTAGAGGGCGAGGTTAAAAGCAGTAGATACGGACCACGGTAAGGGTTCCTAGATGCGGTAAGGGTTCCTGGATGCGGTAAGGTTCCTCGATGCTATTAGGGTCCCAGGAGTCTTCACATTCGAATGTCAATGGGCAGTGTCGGATTGTCAGGCTTCAGCTGCGTACTGCATTGTTCGGCGCTTATAGAATTATCTATATGGTAAGCCTGATTTTGCGGAAGACAAAAACAGAAGTGGCATATATCATTTTCCCGTAGCCCATCAGCGTCACTTGATTCCTCGGCAAATAGCGGTCCATTTAGACCTTCATCTCCTCCAACCCGTGCTTCCAGACGGTGACATAGGGGGTGATACCATCCTCGCGGTAGTTTAGAAGGACAACCCTGGCAACAGGAGGTCAGTCAAACCTCACAATGAAAATTGGGTTCTTGAAGACTTACATTCCATCAACATCCATGTTCTCGCCAGTGTAGAATTCGTAGTCCTTGAAGTTGGCCACGATCTTCTTGGCGTATGCCTGGGCCTTGGTCTGGAAGTCTTTGACCTCCTCGGGCGAGCGGCCCGACTCCTGCAGGTACTTGGTGACCTTCTTCATGTACCCTGTTACGCCCCGGATGTTAGATAACAATGGCTACCCCCCGCCACCGGAATGGAGCCCTACCCTTGAGGTGAGAGAGATATGAAGCCTTGTCGAATTGGGTGGACTGCAGGCGGAAGGAGTGGACAATGTTGTTGACCTTCTGGGCAGCGTCCTCGTTGCCCTCGTCGGCCTCCTCGGCGGAAGCGTTGGCGCCGGTGTCTGCGCGTCGATAGTGTCAGCCGCGGGGGTCTGTGAAGGGCCTGCGATAGATGCCCCAGAGGAGGCGCATAGGTAAACGTACTAACTTCGACAGCGCCAATCTCGATCATGGCACAGTCGGCCTCGTAGACAACGCCATCGACTTCCTTCAGGTCGTAGGAGTCGGACAGGAGCTCGTCCTTGCTCTCAATGAGGGCGTCCTGCAGTGCGGGTTGGCGTTAGCGGGATGACTCTCGGCAGGGGGTTCCAGGGTGCCAGTGCCATGCTCTGCACGGGGTGACATGCCTTGAAAATCTTCATTTTGGCGGTGGTGAAGCGAGGGAGGACGGATTACTGGTAGAACGAGTCGGAAGATGTATGGGAACGGCGCAGACGAAGATACGCTGATGGAGAGAGGGCGGATTTTGCGAACTGGACAATGCTAAGAAATAATGAGGGGCAGCAGGCCAATTCAATCTAAAGACCCTCAAAATTTTGGCAGCGGAAAAGTGGACCATGGAGAGATGGAGCGGCCAGGCCATACCCGGCTTAGTGCACGAGCCACCTGCAGTGTTTAGATCCAGACTCCAGAGTTTATTGTCCACCAGCACTCGTCGACTGCCAGCTGTCAGCTGGCTTTATTAGAGTTCAATACACCTGCCACCACCGCCCACTGTAATTCTTCGAGCTTTGGGCGCTAACGAAGCCATCTGCATTGTCGAATTTCCGATGCAAATTCCCATCCAGCCGGCCAGGCAGCATTGTGTATATCGCAACTCCCAGATCGCATACAATACCTACACGACATGAAACCTCACAGGAGGATACTTATTTTAATCAATGAACAGAAATAGTGAGAATGATGCGACTTGGCTCATTGTTCGAAATCCAGTCTGGAATTATATTTGTATATATATATAGCCGTCTCCTGGCATGGCAGCGTGGTTGACCAGAGACATGCTCGCCGCGCGATTGGTGGCCCCCTCGGTACAGAAGTTGTGGCGATGAACATGTGCGATAATAGCTTTGGAAGGCTGTAGTCGAGGACTCAAGGATGCGGGTAGTCTGTCTCAACCCGGTTGTTTACCATGCTGCACTGCAAATTACATTAAATAAAATCGCCTGTTCTTCAGTGCCGTCAAAACGAACGACATCGGACTGTTGATGGACGTGGTGGGCTGATCTGCATATAATGGAGGGATCGAGGGACCGACCCGCGGAAATTGGGTGGAAAGGAGACGGCAAAATTGAAAAGCTTGTGATGACTGATAATTGATGACGGTGATGGATGTGCATTGCGTTCAAACCTTCGCCCGCGCTATTTCGCCCCCCCTACGGCTCCCTCCCGCCCAGTGCCCAATGCCCATCCGCCGTGTCCGAATCCCACCCCATCTCGACCAATTCTAGGTGGGCTTTAATTGATACTACTCTCCAGCGCCGCAGTTCCATCTCAAGTCTTTCCCATCAACATTGAACTTTCTCGAGGCAGTCAGCAGTCAGCAGTCTGCCCATAATCCTAATAATCACTCTCTTCCTTCCTTACAACCAACCGCCTTACCTACCACAGTACGTGCGTCAACCAACCGGAACCACCCTCTTTCGAGTCTACCACCATTCACCATTCAGCATTACTTGTCTCTTTCGCGTCAATCCTTTCTTCTGTCCGCTCTGCGACTACCTCATCAATTGTACTGTCCCTCCTCGCAGCCTGAATCAGATTATCAGCTGCCTTCCGCTTGATCCCGACCCCGACCCCGAGCCCCGTGCCTCAAGCAGGCCATGGTCACGGTCATGGCTACCAATCTGACTTCCGTCACCGACCTCCCTCCGCTGCCCTCCTACACCCTCGTTGAGAGGCCTGACCTGCTATCGTGGCTTCCCGACTTCTACCTGTCCGTCATCGCGCCCATCGCCGCCTACTGGGTCGTATCCGCCATCTTCCACATCATCGATGAGTACGATCTCTTCCCGCAGTACCGTCTGCACACGCCTGCCGAGATCGCTCAGCGCAACCGCGCCACGAGATATGAGGTCTTCCGCGATGTTGCCATCCAACAGGTTATCCAAGCCGGCATGGGCATCGTCCTCGACTTTACCGACCCGCCGCAAATGACCGGATCCGAGCAATACGATGTCGCCGTATGGGCCAGCAGAGTCCGTGTCGCACAAAGAGCTCTGCCGGCCGTTCTCGGCCTACTCGGGATCAATGCTGCGACCGTGTCCAAGAACATGGCTGTGTCGCATCCGTTCCTAGCTGGTGCGCTCGCTGGTGGGCATTATCCATTCCTCGCCTCGGGACTCGACGCAGCAGACGGATCCTCAATACCAGCATTCGCTACGTGGGAGGTTGTTGTTGCAAAGGCCATCTATCACTTCGCCATCCCAGCAGTTCAGTTCGCTCTGGCCATAGGCATCCTGGACACATGGCAGTACTTCCTCCACCGCGCAATGCACTCGAACAAGTGGCTCTATAGTAGGTTGCTTCTCCCCCTGGGATAGGCCTTGGCCAACTGACAAATCAATAGCCAAGTTCCACTCGAGGCACCACCGTCTCTACGTTCCTTACGCTTACGGTGCGCTGTACAACCACCCAGTCGAGGGGTTCCTTCTCGACACGGCCGGCGCGGGTCTTGCATACAAGTTGGCGGGGATGACTGCGCGACAAGGCATACTGTTCTTCGTCTGCTCAACAATCAAGACCGTTGACGATCACTGCGGATATGCGCTTCCCTGGGATCCCCTCCAACACATTACCGGCAACAATGCCACATACCACGACATCCACCACCAGAGCTGGGGAATCAAGACCAACTTCTCCCAACCCTTCTTTACTTTCTGGGACAGGGTTCTGGGCACCATCTGGAAGGGTGACACGACCCTGAGGTACGAACGGTCGAGGATCAATGCCGCCAACATTATGCAGGCAGAAGCCAAAAAGACATCTGCCAAGGCTCAGTGAAAAGAGTCCAATTCTGCACTGCTTGGTGCCCACATTCGCTGTATCATCCTAGGGCTTTTCCTTGATTTTCTGGAGTGGGGGGGGGGGGGATATTCTGGATCGAGACAAGCTTGGGCAAAGGCTGCATCACAGAATGGTGAAGAGACATTGGGACGGGCGTTGCTCCATGGATCAGTGCTCACTGTTCACTAGGGATTGTTTGGGAAGTGTCGTGCTGCGTCGATACGCGCTGTGTAGGATTGTTGGCTGGTGTACACTTTCCCGAAATTGCAACGACTACCACCGAAGAAGGGTTCAATGAACCACTGGACGTGGAAACGAAACGGCATTGGATGTCGAAAGTTCTGTTCTGGCGCGGTGCTCTGACTGGGAGCATCCGCTGTTGCTGCTCATAGCTAATGATAATATCCCTTATTTGACCTCATGAATTCACCATGGGACATTGTGCTTATAACGATACTTGGTCGTGACGTTCCTGGAGCTGGGGTACATACAGTCAACAGGATTGTTCACGGACGGGGTAGCTGGGCTGGAGACAGCTATCATAGCTCACCCAAACATGACCGAGTCATGGAAGCCCCCAACAGCGCGTCAACACCTTCATCGAGTTAAGAGACAGCTTAGTTCCTACACCCAGGGCGTATCCTGAGTCCTCCCGCGCCCACCCAATCCCAAGGCCTCGTGAATACATGTTAATTAATATATATATATATATATATATATATATATGTGCAGGCTTGATGTCCCGAAAGTGGCAGAACAAGAACTTCATTTAGTCCGAGGTTCGCCGGACTTGGTCGTCGAGAAAAGGGACTGGGGAACCGCTGCGGTTTCTTCGCACTGGGGATTGGAGTCTTTTTACCACTCAGGTGGCACAGAGTCAATGGCAGCTGGCAGACTGAACAGCGATAAAATAACAAAATAATTGGGATGCCCTGGGTTTGAAGCTTTCCTCTCCCAACTTGTAACTTGTACACGGCAACAGGAGAGTCATACGGCAAGGCGGCAATTCCTCCTAGTGCTCGGCGAACCTCGATGCAGAGCAAGCATGCGGCTGCTCACGCTGCGAGAAGGCTTTCCCATCTACTGAAACTAAGTCCCTACACGGGTCCGAGGCGTCTCTTCCCACCTTTTGTCAAGTCGCGATTTGCGAACACACGGCTTCCAACAGCCCTCTTCAACGGGCCCAACCTTTCTGTGCTGCCAGCAACTTCGGCCGACCGAAAATTGCGCGCTCGATTTCTCCTCCTCCAGACTTCGCAACCCACGACCTTCTCACAACCCACGGCTTCCTCGCAGTCCACCGCGGCACCTACGAAACCGGCAGCTCGAGCTCTAGGTCGAAGGATGTTGAACTATCTGCAGGTCGTCACCACGCCTACGGCCGATACCTCTGGCACCGCTCTTCTCCTCCACTTTGACAACCAGCGATACATATTTGGTCAGGTTGCGGAAGGGACACAGCGTGCGCTGGTACAGCGCAAGGTGGCACTGAACAAGGTCGAGGATGTCTTCCTGACTGGCCTCGTCAACTGGCAAAACGCCGGTGGTCTCTTGGGCCTGATTCTCACTCTTGCCGACATGCTTGCATCTTCGAAACAGAGCGCTCTGGATGGCAATTCGGAACGAAAGAAGAAAGGGAAGGCCGGGTTGCGCGATGGCCCGTCGGCGAAGCTTAATATCCATGGCAGCAAGAACCTCTCACATCTCCTTGCTACCGCGCGGCGCTTCATATTCCGGAAGGGCCTCCCCCTGACACCCCACGAGATCCGCCAAGACCCTCGTATTGCCAACAACTTGACGGCAGAGCCCGACTGGAAAGATGACAACATCAACGTCTGGTATATGCCGGTCGAGTCCTCCCAGAGCCGCGCCGCTAGCCCTCGGAAGCGAAGTCACGAAGAGTTTACAGAGTCAGCCGGCGCAACCAATTCGAGCACCTCTACAGAAGAAGAAGATCAGAAGCTTGTCAAGACAGTAGTCACGCAGATGTTTGACTCGGACTGGACTATGGATGCACTGGTGGAGACGACCTTGCAGCAGGCAAAACTACCCGCGAAGATATTTGTAAGAGATGACCATGGGCATATACAAGTCTACACAGGGCCGATGCCAGGAGGCAACAAGAATGTGCCTGACATCCCCGTCCTGGTGCGCCAACCATGGCCCGGCGCCATGGTCACGTCGTTGCCACGGACCGCCCCCTCGCAGCAATCGATGTGCTATATAGTCAAAGGCCACGAGAGACGAGGGAAGTTCAATGTCCAACAAGCGGAGAAGCTGGGCGTCGCCAAGCGTGATTACAAGGTTCTTGCTGGAGGAAGCAATGCCGTTGGTAAAGACGGCGCCGTTGTGACTCCCGAAATGGTCTTGGGTGAGACTGTCGCCGGCAGTGGCTTCGCTGTTGTTGATCTGCCGGACTGTTCATATGTCGATCCACTTATCAGTCGCACAGAATGGTCGAATAGCCAGATAATGAAAGGCATCCACGTCATCGTCTGGGTCTTAGGCCGCGATGTTGCCAACGACAACCGCCTTCAAGACTTCATGCAGAAAATGCCCTCAGTACGACACATTGTGTCATCTGGGGACAGCTGTCCGAACATGATTGCGCTAGAATCTGTCGCAGCCCAGGCTTACAAGCTGCGGTGCATAGACCCTGAGCGGTTCCCCTTGCCTGTTCACAGCAATGAGCTATCGCTCTCGAATGCTCCGTGCACTACTTCGTCGACATACGAGACCAACCGGTCGGGCAAGACCGTCCAGTTCGCTCCGCAGTTCCTATGTCAGGACGACAAGATTGTGCCGTTTCCGGACATCCCAAAGATGGCGCGGAGCGATCTGAGCAGGGAAGTGCTGCGGATGGCCGAGGAAACTAGAACCAAAGTTTCGGACCCAGAGTTTCTTGCCAAGGTTGAGAAGGCAGAATCGGATATCCCAAATCGCGATGCAGAGATCATCACCCTCGGCACTGGCTCTGCCCTTCCCTCAAAGTACCGCAACGTCTCCGCCACACTTGTTCGTGTCCCGGGATACGGCAACTACCTTTTCGATGCGGGTGAAAACACTTTGGGGCAGATGCGTCGGGTCTTTGGCGACGAGCTACCTAAAGTTCTACAAGATTTGAAAGCGATCTGGATCAGTCATTTGCATGCCGACCACCATTTAGGCACTGCCTCGGTTATCAAAGCATGGCACGCAGAAACAAGAAACTCCTTGCCCTCTGCCAAATTACACGTCGCCTCTCATACTCACATGATAGATTGGCTCGAGGAATACTCCAGTGTTGAGGATTATGGCTACGACCGACTGGTCGCCACCAAGTTCAGCCACTACGATGCCAGCACGCGCATCAGCGAACCCCGAGTATTCACGAGCAAGGAGACCGAGGCCTGGGGTTTAGCGAAGATTGAGGTCTGCTGGGTAAACCACTGTTTCGGGGCGCTTGCGACGGCCTTTACGTTCCCATCTGGGCTTAAGATCGCGTACTCGGGAGATTGCCGGCCGAGCGACGCTTTTGTTCAGATTGGCCAGGGCTCTACAATACTCATCCACGAGAGCACCTTTGATGACGAGTTGCAAGGCGATGCGGTTGCAAAGAAGCACTCCACAATGTCGGAAGCGATCGACGTCGGAAGACGCATGGGGGCAAGGAGAATTCTGCTCACACACTTCTCCCAAAGGTACCAGAAGGTGCCGGTCATAGAAGAGAACTTTGAGGTACGGGCCGACGCGGATACCAAAGACAAGGCCAGGACGGATGAGGTGATATTGGTCGCGTTTGATTACATGCGTCTCAAGCTCGGGGAGTTCAGGAAGGCCCAGGCTTTCTTGCCTGCGATCCAGAAGCTGTTTGAGGATGTGGAACAATGAGGGTAGATTTGTGTAAAGAAGACGGGCATAGAGGGCGCTAGGAGTGGGCATGCTCGCTGTCGGATGGAAAGGGGATCAACCAGCTAAGTTACTGACTAGATAGACTCCCACTGCCACTGCATGTCGCTATAAGTCTACTGCAATCACTTGCATAGACGGGTTGTACACTATATTCCACAATAAGTATAGATACCTTGGGATTGGATGCAACTGGCAGTTCTACGATGTGTCTCGGAGCGTACCTACGTTGTGACGCCAGAGTCCATCTGATTCGATCAGGCTAGGTATGTTGAGTTCAGCGGACTCGATCCTCAACCGATCCTTGACGTCTTTCGCATGGGAGTTTTGGCCGTGCACGATCTTGATCTGGCCGGCAGGAACTCTGGTTCTGTTCTGGAACTTGCCATACCATCCCATGTTAGCTGGTAGTCGACGGCGCGTGGCTCGCTCTGCCTCCTAGAGATCCGTTGGACCCAGCACTTCTCCGGAGCCGGTACTGGTCACGTCCCACTCTCGCTTTCCTGATGTCCATGCATGCCGGTTCCGACCTGCGGGATTGATTACTCGGCCGGCAGGCAGGGTGACGACCCTGCCGGTCCCGATGACATAATGGGGCGCGGCTCCTGCCTGGCACCGGCCCTGGCACCGACACCGGCACCGGCGCTCGGGTTGGTCGAACGCAATGTCTGTGTGTATGTTAGTGTCTCGTCTTGAAACCCAGTGGCCAATAGTCCTGCTCGAAAGAAACCATGGTTTACATGCGAGATGAAGGTAATGAATGCATGGGGTGAGATGAAAGTTCTTGATGCCAGCAGCCTGGATCATTGTACGTTATAGGAATCGCTTGTTGCCCTTATTTGGCACTACATGTAATTACCTAAGTTAACCTGCTAACTTAGAGGGCAAGATCATGCTTGATTAATATCGTATTATAGCTACGATGATATTTGGAGACATCTTCGTGTACGAAGGCATTGGTGACTTGACACAACAGAAGGTCTGGAAGTCTTGTAGTCGACGAGCTCGGTCAGTTTGTTTTCAATGGACATAACGGACTCCCTGACTTTAGGCGGCTTGACGGCCGTGCTGTCGGCTTCCGCCAGGCCTGAAAGCGTCCATTCCCACACACCATCTGGCGCGTCCACAGAGCTCGTGTTTAAAGCCTCAATCATGTCTTCAGAGACCATGTTGAAAACACACTCGCCGGTTTCCCCAAGATTGCGCAATATATCTTTTGGCCGGCAGGCGCGTCCGCAGAACCCGATCACAAAGACCGGAGGGTCTTGGTCGACGACTTGGAAATAGCTGGAGGGTGCGACATTTAGGTTTCCTTCTTTTGATATGGTGCTGACGAGACCGATGGGCCTCCCCCGAACGGATTCATCTCGATATGCGCCTGGTCTTGTTTGCGCTTCATCCTCGTTTTATGACGCTGATCCCGGACATGGACTTCCAGCCTGGCAGTTCCTTCTTCGATCCTCCCAGCGATGCATAGTCTAGCTGGCTGCGCGTCGGCACAAAAGCTGTGTTGACCGACTCAATGACATCGAATCTGCTTTGGATCTTCAGGCCGAAGAGATGCGAGGAGAGAGTGTGATATCATTTGCACAAATTGATGTTTCGAACAAAAAAGATGAGAATGATGAATGACCAAGCCGATAACGCGCCCGCCGATCGACCGTCACTTCAGTGGTCCATCCCCATCTCCGCCAGCGGAGCAGGCTCGATCCCTTCAGCTAAGGTATACCGATGATCTCGGCAAAGAGCCACGGCACGGAACCACGGGTACGGAAGCCCGCCAGCCCGCCAGCCCGCCAGCCCGCCTAATCGACGGCGGCACGACGAAACAGCAGACGCCTGGAAACAGGAAGACTACCACACGTGGTAAAACCACGCCGGCGGCAGTCTATCTATGTTTGGGCACTACTGACGCCATCCCGTTAGTAAGACCACCAAGTCAGCGTGGGGGCGGGCATAGGCGAGCTCACTTCACCAGCAGGCGAATTGGCGTAATGAACCATAAGCTGCCATGCAATGATGAGTCCGTCAGCAGATGATTATTGGCCACTCCGTGGCAGGGCTGGCTGTCAAGACTATAGGTGCCTTATAATTTATTATAGACCGCCAACTGCATCTACACTTGACATCAGCCGCAGCGATCGTTGTGGGTCGAGGAATTGTCCAGGGGTAAAAGGGGGGCGTTGGGACCGCGAAGCAATCACTCGAAGAGAGCGCATGATGGATCATGGAGGAGGAGGAGGATGATGATGATGATGATGATGATGATGATGGCGGCACACGGATAAGATGGGCAGCTTGGATGATTTCGCATATGAAGAAGTAGCAAGCACAGTCATCAAACACGCCCGTCACACCAGATGACCAGCAAGCTGCAGGACTCAAAGCTGTATACCTACCTATAAGTGGACCTAGGTTTGATTCCTATCAGCGATCGGGTCATGACCGGGAATGATTTGTTATTTTGTCCCATTGCAGGTGGTTCCATAATCCCTGAACAGTGAATATCTATGTAAGCCCTGTCATCGGTCATCCTTGATAGCTCTGCTCTCACCCAATCAACCGACAAATTGTAACCTGCCATGTGGGCATGAGGTGGTCCATCGCAGCGTGAGATTAGACCGTAGACGTAATAAGGAGCTAGACACCCTTCAGACAGCTTTGCATCCGTTTTGTCGGATCTGTTTCTCTTTATGTTTCTTGTTTCTTGTCAGTTGAGATACCCAAGGACCATGTGTGCCGCGTCAGGAGTCAGGAGTCAGGAGTGCTTTTTCTTCACTCGGCTAATTACCTAGGCTTTCTCCGCGCAAACAGGGGTAGCTACCTCAGAACGCCATCATTTAATATCCCCCGCCGAGGTGAATATTTGGCCAACTCACCAAGGATTAATACAGAGTGCAAACACCAACACAACAGATGGGTTCCGACTCGAGACCGAGGGCCGAGGAGGAGGCTGTAGAACGTATGCTCAACAACGAGTACTCATCCAGCGACGATAGCGGGTACCGGGACGAATACTGGTCATCACCCTTCGAAAAGATGCCGAGCACGCCCATATCAGCGTTCAGTCGGAGACTGAACAGAAGGCACTACACCGTCATCTTGATCCTTATAATAATGGGCACGCTCCTATGGGTGAGCCCAAACTACCCGATGGGACGGGGCTACCTGAACAGCCAGACGACTGGATCCAAACAGTCGGTGGTATTGGTGTCGCTGCCTCAGGCGACATCTGCACCATTCAAGCAGGCGCTGCCGTACCCAACCACGGGACCAGAGGACGAAGCAAAGAAGACCTCAGGCGACAAGATACATGTCAAACCTCAGGATGAGAAGGTGCACTCTTCATCAAAGGACAATCCAGGCGACCAGACCGACAGCAAGCCCAAGGAGTCGCCGAAAGAGAAGCCCGCTGAGGAGAAGCTCGCCGAGGAGAAGCCCCCGAAGGTGAAGCCCGTCGAGGAAGTGCCTGCGAAAGAGGAGCCCGTCGAGGAGGTGCCCGTAAAGGAGAAACCCGTCGAAGAGGTGCCCGCGAAGGATAAGCCCGTCGAGAAGGTGCCCGCGAAGGATGAGCCGGCCAATACCCCAGTGAAAGGCTCCAAAGGGGTTCCTGAAGAGTGGTGCACGACGTGGCCGGTCGACGAGAAAGGCAACTACGACGCGAAGCACAAGTCGACCGGGAGCAAAAAGCTGCAGCTGGACAGCTACGCGCCCGCAGGCGGATGGCAAAAACCGGCGGGAGTCAAAATCGTGGCGATGGTGTTTTATGGGCGCAAGCGCAATGTCGACATCCTGGACTGCTACCTGCGGCAGAACCTGGTGTCCAACGGAGGATATTTCGACGAGGTGTGGTTCATGGTGCACACGCAGATTGAGGACGACGTCTCGTGGATGCGCGAGCTTGTGAAGCAGGAGGACGAGTACGTCTTCATGGACCTCGGCGCCTGCACCACCAAGCCGTACGGCTGTATCTGGGAGTACGCGGTGGAGGACGACACCATGTACTTCAAGATCGACGATGATATTGTGAGCGACTGCCCATCCAACCAACCACCCCCCTTCCTGTCCCGGGCTGAAACTGACCCAAAACCCAGATGTACATCCACCACGACACGATCCCGCAAATGGTGCACACGCGCATCGCGCAGCCGCACCCCTACGCCATCTCGGCCCAGCTCGTCAACAGCCCCGTCACGGGCCTGGAGTCGTACCACTACGGCGCCATCCACCCCTTCCTACCTGACCCGCGCCCCCACAACTGGCGGAAGGCCGCCGAGAGCTGGCGCGTCTCCGAGCTGCCGCTGTACCCACGGGCCCTCAACCCGATCGAAGGAAACCCGCTGGAACTGAACGCGCCCTACAAGGGCCACCCGTGGCTGCTCCTGAGCGACAAGCCAGACGCGACGGCCGGGCTGGTGCACACGCCGATGGGCGAGTGGTACGCGCACCAGGGCCCCGAGGACATCGCATGGGGCCCCGGCTGGAAGTCGTGGGGCGTGGCGGCGCAGCAGCTGTACAGCTTGCTGTTCAACCTGGAGAAGAACCAGCTGGACCGGTACCACTTCGGGCGAGCGATCGACTACCGCGATCGCCACGAGGACGAATCATCCCGGGAGGGGGAGCAGCCCGAAGCAGAAGAAAAGTACGACGGCCCCGGCGGCGAGCAGCTCTACGACATGCAGTACCAGCGGTACAACCTCAACTTCATTGCTATCTGGGGCCGCGACGTGGCGGCGGGCCTGCCGATTGGCGACGACGAGCTCGAGGTCACGCAGACGATCCCCGCGCGCCTGGGCCGGCCTTTTGTGATTGACACGCGCGCCCTCGTCGCCCACCACTCGTTCTTCGTCCAGAAGGAGGGCGTCGGCGCCACCGACCTGATGGACCGCTGGCGCGCCTTCGCCAACGAGAACGTCTGCGCCGCCGACAACATGAAGAAGCCGTGGGATCTGCGGTGTCCGGGTTTCTAGGGTTAGGCGCTGTGGTGCTGTGCTTTGGTGGACTGAGGCGCGGTTTTTGGTTTTCTTTTCTTGTTACTTTTTGCCAATGCATTGGGGGCGGGAGTAGGAAGGAAGGGGCCGGAAGGGCTGGCGTTTCTGGTGTGTATTCTATAGCGACGCGCGGTCAGTCAGCGAATGGCAGGGCTTGCGATGTCTTTGTGGGATTATATGGCGCCTAAAGGGGCGTTCATTAGATTTTACGAACCATGTGAGTCGTAAATATTAAACTACATTCCACTGCAATGTACTTTCAATTGGCTTCGTGATTAAACCAAAGTATGAAGGCTAAAGTTTGATCAAGGCCTTGTGAATACTTCTGTTCTCGTACGCAACCCAGACCCTTCTGAGCCGGAGAATATCGCTAGATCCAGAGGGGGCGAGGAGACTGTCAATCTCGACTCCTTCCACGTCACCATTTTCTCGCGGTCAGTCACTTGGACCAAGTCAGCGTCCATCGCTCAAGGCGGTAATGATGTTGAGTCTTTGAGTGCCCACGGCTGCTACTACACAGGGAAAGATGAAACTAGGGATTCGCCCTGGCAATTATACACGACTTCAAATAGCAATGGAAAGCAAAGACCCAGCCAAGCTCATGTCAACGCCTACAGTGTAAGAATGGAATAGGGGAAGCCAAAGCCCTAGAACACATGGTGTAGAAGAATGTGAGCAACCGCGTGATACATACACCAATTCGAGCTGGTTTGGCGCCATACCTCGGTCATTGGATGCTGCAACATGAAGGGTTTTGTTCGTCGAGTTCTCACTTTATCCACGCGTTCCACCTACGTGATACCTGCTCCGGGTCGAACGGAGCTACTAGGGGCGTATGGTCTTTGGCATTGTGGCACTTGAGAGGCAGATCGGTTGCATTTGCAGAAGGAAACTGGCAGACATACGTGGTACGTGTTTTAAATCGGCGATGCTCAACCCAAGCTACCAAAGGCCCGTGCTACTGCGAGACTGACGACCGGATAAGACATGATCCTGTCATGAACACCGAACTCCATAATCTCCTCGCGAAGGACGCCCTTCCGAGTCCGCCGCTCCACGACCCAACCCCCAGCACCGCGATCGATCCTCGACAGCCCCTTCTCCTCTTCAAGCTCGGCATAGCCGATCCCGGCCGGCAGCGACGCGTTGACGGCATGCCAGAAGAGATGCTCGCTGTGCGACCACGGGATCGTGGTGTCGTCCTTGGCGTGGATGATGCTGATGTGGTACCGCGCCTCCTCCCCCTTCATGCTCTCGCACAGCCGTACGAACGCCTCTATCTTGGAGTTGCTGGTCCACTTGCTTAGGATGAACGTATTGAGCCACGCCAACACCCGCGGGAATCGAGCGACGGGGTCCAAGATCGGGATAGTACCAGCAATCCGGTACGTAGCCGTCAGGCTCTCGACGTCGGCGAACGGCGCGACCATGATCAACCCAGAGAAGAACGTCGGTTCCGGGCGTGTCGCCATGTGGTGTACGAGCGACAAGGCGACAGCGGTCCCCAGCGATTGCGCGAATATCACGATGCGTGAAGCCGGGATGCCAGCGTCTTCCATGGCCCACCCGGCCAGCGTCGTTGCATCGGTCAGGAGGCCCTGCTCGGATGGGAAGCCGCTGCTGGAGCCGAAGCCGCGGTAGTCTATGGCCACAGTATGTATGCGCCCCGGCGCGCCCACGGACATTGCTCGATAACTGGGCGGTCGCCAACCCGACCCGAGTGTGCCAGCGGCACCATGGAAGTATAGCACAAGTAGGGAAGACGGGTCGTCGCGCAGAAGCTTGAAGCTTAGTCTCTCCCGAACATCTCGAACGAGTCCGGGCGGCTCCTGCAGCAGTTCCTCTTCGTGATGCGCGTAGAGGCCAGGTGGCAGTAAGTGCCAGGCGTATAGGCATTCCCCATCTGGAGTAGGCAGTATAAATGGTGTTACTTGATTGCGCAAGAAGCCCCATTGCTCGGGCGTGTTGAGGTCCTGGAACCAGGTCTGCGTGACATGGTTGAGGTATATGACTTGGTTCTGGACGGAGGGGATGGTGAGTAGGCTGATGAAGATGGCGTAGAGGCCGACCAGAGCGGCGAGGCCGTACCCTGTAGATTTCAAGAGGGCCATGACGCTGATGCTGGAGGTTCGGGATTTGAGGTCGGGAGGAATGTGGTTGTGGTTGTGGTTGTGGTGGGCGAGCGAACAAAGAAACGAGTCACAGAGATGTTGGTCCGATAACACGCGGGCTCTTATCGGCGTCGTAAGCGAGTCTAGCGAATTGACTCATGATCAATTCGGTTTACCTGCCTTCGTCGTGATGGTATACTTACCTCGTGTACGCAATGCGCACTTCCTCAATCCTTTCGCCGGCTGCGATTATTGAAAGTTTGACATGTAACCGGTAGTCGTGGCTGCTCCAAAAACCCCGCCACCACCCCTTTCCCCTTTTTACCTCCCGCACCCCTCATTGGCGTCTTTATACACAAATGTGAATACTTGAAAGCCCTCTTCTACTGGCAACACACCTTGCATCTGCCAATGAAGATGAGAGGCTTGCTTGATTTGCTCCTTTGCTAGTGAATCGGTGGTCTCTACCAGTGTTACATGAGAAGCTCCCCTCGGGCAGAGCCTTACAATACCCCGACCGTTGTTGAGACGTCGGACCGTGATATTGAAATTAACCGCAGCCGACGATATTTGAGAGGGACATGATATTATGAGGATATTACCTTTTCAGCTCGAACAACAAGTGCTTGCGTCATGTGCTACTATGCGCAGGATGGCGAAGAGATAACGGCGCCTTGACGACACCGGAATAGTAGCAAACCATCGGCAAACACCACGCTGTACTGTACTGACTATTAAAGCAACCAAATAGCTTTCATTATTGGTCAAGTCTTCCTCTAAATCAGTGCTCCTTGTTCTGGTTTGTAGTGCCCGCGGGCAATATGATGTCCCACATCCCCACGAGGTATACGGAAGGAGGTGTATAGATAACTTGACATGAAGATAGGTGAAGAGTTTAAACCCTTTGCCATATGACCTGTAGCAAGTTTATGGTACCATTGTACGGCCGAGACAGAGCTTTGATGGTTTCCAGGTTACTGTTTTGAATTAGGGGTAAATCTCCTAGGAGACCCTGCTGCGGAAAATCATCGTTCATCCACCCTTCCCCCACCGGCCACTGTATTTTGTGTCCCTTACTCAAATTCTGGCCCGTGTCTTGTTGCCCGGCAGATTGCCTCTTCTGACATGATTTTTCCGTCAAACCATTCATTCTTCGCAACCACTTTCACGCTGATGTCCGCAAAGCTCACGAACCAACCGACACTACTCCCCTGCCGCAGAAGCACACTTTACAGACCCTGAAGCTGTTGTCCTTCCTTACGTTCCGATTTCGAATACAATGTCGAAGAAGGAACTGGCTTCTGGCGTGCCGGGTTGTTACCCTTACCGCACGCAATCAAGGTTCTTCCCACGGGATCGATGCCGCAATGTTGCAGACGCAGCAGCTTCTCGCAATGGAGAAAATGGTACGGACCAGAACCCCCGGATCGTTTTCTGAAGGGTAAACTAATTCTCGAAGGTCGCTCTCATATAGCTAGCTCTGAAGTCGAGCCAGTTCTTGACGTTCTCATTGACCCTGGCATCTGGGGTCCCATCGACTGGGAAGCACGTCTGGCGAGATTCCACCACGCGTTTCTGTCTCGCAATCTCGAGTCTCAGCATGCCGTTCCTGGCAAATGTAACGTCGAAGCGACACCTTATGTACTTCCGGGTCATAAGAGCACCCAGGCGAAGCACACGCCAGTACACGAAGAGACCCAGCCAATCGATCGCATATGTCATCTACAGTCTCGGACTGTCGACCCAGCATCACTCCTGGACACAAGCCCCAATGGGGATATGAGAACGCATCAACGCGTTCAGCCGATCGATGCAGACGCAGGTATGCATATACGGGGATCCGGCCCCCAATCTGATCTTGTGGGACCAGAGGACATGCAGAGCTCATCAAGAGACAACGCCGAGGCCATGGACATAGCCTCAACCCGACCCCCTAATTCACACGATCAGCCACTTGACCACAACCTCAACTATAAGGGCAATGCCAATCTGAGCCGCAACACGAGCGCAGACATACCCCAATACCAAAACTGTCGACTGTGGATTACACGCCTGCCACCACACTGCGGCCACCATCTGCTGCTCTCCTCAGTCGACTCTACCGGTCCTATTCACGCCTTGCACATCAACCCTCCTATACCGAACAACGACACCAGTGCCGGATACCGTAATCTCTATACATCAGCAGCCTCCTTGACATTCTTCCGTGAAGAAGACGCGAACAAGTTCCTCGCCCGCCACGCCGTGGACCCCTTTTCCGTCAATGGATATGCCACCACCATAAGCCGCCATCGCATCCGGACGAGAGCGGTGCCAGTCAATGGACAGTCGCGTGTGCTCGACGTCAGCGGCCCGGTGGGCCTTGTCGAGCCTGAGCGGCTGGCGAGTCTGTTCCGAGAGAAATGGGGCATACGTTTCGACACCGATTATGTCACCCACGAGGTCACAGGTGATGAGGCGCGGGTGGAATGGGCATTCGGAAGCTTTCGCGCCCAGGCCCAGGCGGTCTATGCGAGGATTACCCAGGAGTACTCTGGCGTGGTCTCTGTGCGGTATCAACCGGACCCGTGTGTGCGAGCTGGTGAGCCCATCCGATAAGCACTGCTGCAATGTCTTGTCCTCTGCCTCTGTTCGCATGTCATTGCGCATCCCAAAGGCTGCGCCATGTTCCTTACTAATTTATCTCTTTTAGGTAGATAACGACGTCACACCTGATAGGCAGTCTGAAAACATCGACGAGGTATATGAGCCGGTCGTCGCACTTCCGCGTAGCCAGCCGCTGCGACTCTTTTTCGACCGGGTGGCAATCGACAGACAGTTCCCCCAAATCCGGACAACACATTCTAACAGTGCATGTGTGGTATCAAGCCAGTAAGGGGGTGTACCTGGTACTGTAGAGGAGTCATCAACGAGAGGTGAATCTACGCGGCCGGGCTACGTCAGCATATGCACTTCAAAACGGCTTTATGGGGGAAAACGTACTTCACATGATGCATCTCGATCCTCTTCGCACTGCCCCGCAGCAAATGGATATTATCCCTGAACACCTGCGTGTTCCGGAACGCCATGTGCTGATCTACAGACTGCCACCCGATCAACAAGACAGCTGCCTTGCCCTTGACACCCTCTCTCGCGACCTCCTCGTGCGTCGTCCCGACCGCCCAGCCGAGGATACCGTCGGCGTCCTTGAACGCGCCCTCGGTGGCTTTCTTGACGTTCTCGAAGTAATCGGAGGGCGGCTCGCCGTCGAAGTAGAAGGTTGCGATTTCGGTCGCTGGGGCGGAGAGGCATTTCGTGGCGTTGCCTTCGGGCTTGAAGTCCTAACATGGGACAACGGGTGCGATTGTTAGCGCACGCTTCGAAGCTGAGAACAAAGCCGAGTTCATTCAAAGGGCGAGCGAATGGTAGGCCGAGCTGGGAGGGACGGGTGTAGAAGCTTACGGCGTGCATCATCTTCGGCTCGCCATCCACCAAGCTCATGAATCGATCCAGGAAGGGCCCATATGTGCTCGAGGCCATGAAATCCTTGTGGCTCTGCAGGCTGTCCCATTCTACCAAGGTGTGTCAGAGTATCGTTCGACCAGCTAAGTCACGGTACTACTCACCAACCATGAGCTGAAAATCGGTAGGGTTCTCGACTGACGACCCAAAGTTGATCTGCCTCATGCCGTCGACTGTCCTCAGCGTAGCGAACGTGCTCTCAACGACCTTTGCTGCATCGGTTTCAGGGTCGCTGACATTCATGCCGGCTTTGAAGGGGAAGATTGCGTTCTCTGTGGTAGGCATAGTGGTTGATGTTCGGGTGTTGTGTGTGGGATATTGATGCGATTCGTCTACTCTAAGAACGGGGACGTCAAAGTCTAGTCAGGCAATCTCTATTGTTCACGAATGGTCGATATTACAGTCAGATTCGAAGGTATATAAACCTGCAATTCACTACTTATACAAAGCGACCGTTCCGAACGATGATGCACCTCGGCAGCTCGAGACCCCTCCATGCATCACGTCGGGTGCGTCATGATTCAAGGACCACCCCACCAAACATTGCAAGATAGAAGAGCGGCCGACGTAACAACTTGAAGGTTCTATTGCTGTATGAGTGAGTACCTTGATGACTTTACCTCCAAGGTTGGCAGACGACGTACATACATATCAGACGATGGCAGAAGACCAACGTTCCGCTCTTCTACGAGCATCGAAGCCAGCAACCAAGGAGCTCTTCAGCACACTGATCACGGCGAACCACATCTTGTAGGTGAATCTGGCATATCATATCGACCTATGCCACCGAGCCATCACACTAATCGGCACCATACTTACACTTCCAGGCATTACCACAACGTCGTCGACGCATACGGTCACATCTCCGTGCGCAACCCGCAGGACCCATCAACCTTCTTCATATCGAAGTCCCTAGCCCCCGCGCTGGTGTCCTCGAGGGGAGACTTGGAGGAGTATCGTGTATCCGACGCCAGCCCGGTCAACAAGGATGCGCCGAAGGGCTATGCCGAGCGGTACATTCACAGCGAGATCTACAAGAAGTACGCGGGCGTCAACTCGGTGATCCACGCCCATTCCGAGGTCGTGTTGCCGTTCAGCATCAGCAGTATACCGCTGCGACCTGTGTTCCACATGGGCGGTGTCATGGGTAAGGATGGATAGCTCCATGTAACATAGTAGTCGTGAGTTGAGCGACTACCATGGGAAAGTTACTGACAGCCAATATATATCAGGAGCTCAATGTCCTGTTTACGACATCCAACAACACTACAAGTCATCTGACAACTCGCACTCGATGCTAGTCACCAACGAGCACCTCGGAGCGGGCCTGGCAGCCGGCTTTACACCCACCACCATGATGTCCAAGACGACGAACCTCATCCGGAACTTCGTGACCTCCCAGCCTGCTCAGGCGGTAGACTACCCGCCAAACCCGACGGTGCTCATGCGTGGCCACGGCTTCACCTGCATCGGCGAGACGATTCAGGAAGCCGTGTACCGAGCCATCTTCACCTGCACCAACGCCCGTGTCCAGACGACCGCGCTGCTTATGCAGGGGTCGTACAACGTCGGGCTGGTCGGAGAGCGACTCGGTGGCGGCGATCGGGAGACCGGACCTGCGAAGCATGAGGACATCCAGTACCTCAGCGATCGGGAGTGCAAGGATGCGTGGACGGCGAATCAGGGCCATGCTGAGAGGCCTTGGAGGCTCTGGTGTGCTGAGGTTGAGGTGTCCAAGCTCTATCGAAATGATGGGTACTTGTAATATAAGATCACATGGACCCCCGCGGATTGTGAAACTGGTCTAGCCACTCGCTTTCCTCATCTCCCTGTTGTGGTAGTATTGATTATCTTGTTACCAGTTCAAATTAAGCAATTCGTTCTCAGAGTGAACATGTGGCTGTCCCTTATCAAGGTTCACGATGGCGTCAACCAACGCGTCGCGCGAACCTTGATGGCAGGCAAGCAGCCACGGCCACATGTTGGGGTCCGCTAGGTCTTCAGCTCCCCCCAAATCCAAATGCTGTCACCTTGTGTCTCGAATGCTGTTGAGTGATTAATAAGGACACCTTTCTTGAGAGCGCTAGCGTAGACGGTCCGATCCTTCTCGAGGATCCTCTATTATGTCTTTCCGCGAAGGGAACACTGACAATTTCCCCCTCCCATACCTATTTTTGGTGGACGGTTAGCTGTCTTTCTTGTCCGCCACTACACGCGGACGAGTGCGAGTCGCCAGACAGTCGTGTGTATCCGACACAAGCAGTCTCGTGAGCCTCGCCAAGCCCGACTATTTGATGAGTCCCGTTCGAGAGCCTTCGGGTTATATTTCGATACTGACTGGGACCATGGACGGCGAGGCCCGAGTTGAATCAACTTGAATGGCTAGTTGGAGCCCTTTCGGCCCGTCATGTGTCACCCAGCCTGTTTGAATCACCAGCACGAGAGGAAAATATGAGTATGCAAGTACGGATCTTTCATTCCAAGTGCTTCTCAGAAGACACTGTCCCTTCAGCGGTAAATGCCTCCTGGCGATTGCCGCTCGTCATGGAAGACCTTCTGATGGTGCTCCTCTAACCTATCGCAGAGCCTCTTGCGGGAGTTCCAGTCCCGAATGACACCAGCCAACTCACAGCCCGTCTGCACTAGCAGATCCCAAACACTGCTCTCCAGGTCGAACCCAAACAGCTTCTGTTGGTCCGACTTGGAGCCGAGCAATCTGAGCCTCGACTTGCCGTCCGCCGACACCAGGTCACCCTCGTCCACCAGGTGGCCCGCGTTCATCTTGGGCGTATTGGAGTGCAGGAACGCTGGACGGACCGTGCCCGGCTTTCCTTGGCTCTTGGCAAGATCGTCACTGGGGAGATGCTGGACCATGGCAGTTCCCCGGTAGGATCTCCCGTCGTCTCTGCCAATGTTACCAACCGGTGTCTTCACGCGGTAATAGGTCGCATTCAGAACAACGGCAGCAGCCATGAACGTCTCCTTGTCACCCTGCCCCAGCGCACCTTGACTAAGAAGCGGGTAATATAGATGCCCAAACACGTTGTAGTAGGTGGCCAGCAGAAGAGGCGCGAGATGTGTTCTCTTATTGACCACGAGTTGGCCGGCTTCGCTCGACGTCGCGGGCAAATTCGCGGGGAATCCAGGAACTCCGACAACACTCCAGAACTTGGGCGACTCAGTCGCACCCCAGAAATCGGGCCATACGATGAGCCCACTCGAAATGTACGGCTCCGTCTCGAAGATGTCGGTGGTCGGATCAGCCACGGGAATGCTGTCACTGTCGAGCAACAGCACCTCCTCGAACGAGGAGAACAACAGGGCCGGCGCCTTGAGCTGGTAGTGCCTGATAGCCAGCTTGGCGCCGTCGACACTGCTCTGCGCTAGGATGTGCGCAAGCACGACGCACCGCGCATTGAGCTTGGGGAGGTAGCTTTCGCAGACCTCGACCTCATACTCATCGTCGTCGGGCACGAAAACCTCGACTGACAGTGTACAACCGGCGCGTCGCAGCATATGAATGCTCACAATAGCCGGGCCGAAATACTCTCCGCCACCGACCATAACAATGCCGCGCCCCTGGAATATGGACTCGTCGCCCGCAATGTTCTCCAGCAGCTCTTTGACAAATCGGGTATGCGGTCGGCCGATAGCTGAAACGAGAGACTCCCGCTCGTTGCTTACGAGGTCGTAGTATGGCTTCCGCGACGCGTTGGGGTCGGACGGCTCAAAGATGCTCGCCGTGCCTCGGAGTTGGACGGTGGTCGTGGGATCCGGGCGGGCGTCGTACATGATCTGGCTCCATTTCCGCCAGAAGGGACCGATATCGATGGTCTTGGCATCGTCAACATGGGGCGCATGCCGGTCTTCTCCAGCTTCGTTGCTTATTCGAGTTGCTGCTGCGATCAGAGTCCCGGGGACGACGATCTTGTTGACTGTGGTATAGGCCGACGTGTTGCGAGAGAGGAAGAGGAAGAAGATAGCAAGCGGGATCATCAAGGCCAGCCATCGCAAAGCAAATTGTCGCATTTTGAGAGGTAGGTTCCATCGTCTTTAGAAGCTTGAACTTCAGCTAAGCTTTCGGGTGGGTTATACGATGCCCGCTTTCTCTTTCTCGTGGACGGATGATACGGTGCAATCAATGGCTGGAATGCGCGCGCAAGAGGGGCCAACATAAGTTGACGCGTAAGCTCAAGAACAAACATACCTAAGATACTCGTAATGATGCATATTATTCTTCAAACCCCTAGAAGGTCTGGATAGTGGCATAACCAGCTAGTTTGGCCATGGAGTTGATACTTGGGACTGAAGCGGTTGTCCTCTGCAGAGGCTTGAGCATGTATCGGCCATCATTCAAAGCCCTCATACGGTCTCCTGCTTACAACTATTCGCAACCCAGAGTTGGGCAAGCCCTGATGCTCGACACTCGGCCTAGGAGAGACATACTTGATTCCCGTCTTCATGCTCGGTTCCACCCGGACTGGTCCAGACGGGACTGCGGCCCGGCCCGGCCCCGCCCCGCGTCATGTAAGCTGCTGCTACGGCCAACTTGGACAGCTGCAGGTGGCTGGTCTTGATTGCGCCCTATGGCCGCGAACATTACTCCACAAAACGGTCGAGAAAGCTGCCGTGCAGGGCTTGAGCTTCCTCGTGGGGCTCGAGAACGAGTTTGTCGCCATGGAACGGACTCCCGACGGCCCGAAGATGTACCGCCCCATTGAGCCGCAGACTGCTAGTAAGAGGTGCTGGGGAAAGGTCGATGTGAGTGACTTGATAGGGGCATTGGGACCAGCCGCCGAGGAGGGGAGATGTGAGGTGATTTCTTTCAAAGAAGAGAACGTCCTTGATGAATTATGAAGTTTTCTCCTTTGATTCAGATCCACAAGCCCGAATCGAGTCGACCATTGTCACCCATCGATGTCGTCGACAAGCAATGGGAAAGGAATTTTCATTAGCAACCGCAACCACCGGTGATACGAGAAGGGAATTTTTTTATATGAGTCTGAATGAGGCGTGGGCCGAAGACTTATAGAAAAGTCGTCCGAGCCGATGAAAAAGGCCTGGAATAGGGGTCGAAGATTGTAATCTAGAGACTTACCTCTTAGAGGAGACTAGGCACGTACAAGCACAGCAGAGACACCCAAACAATAAGCACCAACGTAGTAGAAAGTACTGAGATCAGATTAGCACCATAACTCCTGAGCCTATAGGCTCTATATATCTGGTAAACAAAACACAAGGAAAATCAGTCATATCTTACCTGAAGATATATGTCAGTAGAAGGCCTATCAGCACAACCCTCACTATCTCTCCACTCAAGCCAGGACACGGTCAGCAACTCAGCCCAACCCCCAAGCTATCCATCCGCCTTCTCGAAGGCAAAATCCTGCATCCGCGTAACATCCGACGTCAGGCTGTGTCTCCACACATGACATTCGAGATCGAGTCGTCCGGCAGTACGTTCTGAAAGTCGCTCTGGTCGTCTCGCGCGCCCCAGGCCTCGCGCCACGCTTTTTCATCTTCGGCCGTCGCTCTCCTAGGCTCGCAGTCAACAGGCCGCCTCGGCCCCTCCTCTTCGTCGATGGTGTTGCCGTGCGACGAAGACAACGACGGGACGGCAGCGCCGACCCTTGATCCCCTGCTCCCGCTCGTGTGGCTGGCCCGCGAAGAAGAAGAAGCCTGGTTCATCTCGTTAGCACCCGGCGTCTGCGTCCTAGTTCTGGCAGAAGACGCGGATGCCCGACCACCCGTAGGACTCACCGGCGTCCCCCCACCTTCATTGCGGCTACCCGCGCGCGTGAATGTCCGAGCCGTGGGGCTCATCGGCGTCCCAGGACCTTCATTACGACTGCCCGCGCGTGTGAACGGGTTGTCCTCCGGTCTGTAGTCGCGCATCCCGCGGCAGCTCTTCAAGTACTCGCGCTGCGAGACCGACAGCCGCGAGCCCGCGTCCGACTCCAGGAACAGGTACTTCTTGCTGGGTTTTCCCATGGGACCCGAGGGGGGCGGGGCCGAGGCCGAGGCCGGGGGCGGGGCGGGCCAGTTCAGAGGTGGTGAAGACCGCGTCGGCGTGCTGGTGCTGGCGGCGGCTTCGACTGGTTCGCTCACGGGGATGAGAGGGCTCGTCGAGCGCCTGGGTCGATCGACGGAGGACTGGCGCGGGGTTCGACTACTGGGCGGCGGCGGCGCGGCGACTGAAGTGCGTCTGGACAAGACGGATTTTGGTCGCGGCGTGCGCTCGCGGTCTGTCCCGTCGTGCCCGTGGTCTCTGTATCGCGACGGCACACGGGGCACCGGCGGTGGCTGTGCGTCTTCTCTCGGCCCAGTCCCGACGCCACTGGTGTTCTGGTCTACAGTGTAGACGGTCGCGTCAGTCCATGCGTCGCTACGCCTATTCGGGCTGTGCTCCTCTCTCGGGTCGTCGCGATCCTTCTTCAGCTGGAGTGGCGCCGGCACGGCGGACGGAGCGATGATCGAACCGGTCTGAAAGGCCGGATGGATCATTGACATGACCGTGTCGTCCATGGCGAGGTCCTCGTGTGTCTCGGCAAAGCGGTTGGCGTACCAATCGCTGACCTTTGACCGGCCCATCTCTTCCTTGTCCAAGTCCCGCTCCGCAAGCTCTTCCGGCTCGTCGTCGTCGTCATCGTAGTCGTAGTCGTAGTCGTAAGGGTCGCTCTCATCGGACTCGACGGGAAACTCACGTTCGAAGCCCTCGATGAAAGACTGAGTGGGCGGCTCACCGTCACTTGGTCCGCTCAATCGTGCGGGCTGAGGAGCCCCTAGTCGACTGACCGGCATACTACGTGCCGCCTGCTGTCTCCTCCCGACTTCCGAAAAGTCACACAAGCTGTCAGGCCGGTAGATGCTAGCCGTGTTGAAATGTCGGTACAGGCCAGCCCGCCTCTGGTCCTCCGCGCCCTCCCTGTCAGCCATAGCCACCGGGATGCCGTGTTTCGTCCTTCGACTATGCCGCGCATTGCTTGGGACATGGCTCAGGCGCCTGCCCGTACTTGTTCTTCTCAGCTCAGTGTAGCCGCCCGAACGTTTCAAGGCCCGAGAGTGCCTGTGAGACTTCTTCTGCCGGCGCCTCCACTCCCTAATCTGAGGCCGAACTGCCCTCAACTCGGTCAGGACCTCTTCGCTCATCGCCCTACACGCTTGCGCCCGATCTCTCTCTTCCTTGCTGCTTCGCAGGTGGTCGACCCATGCCTCAACCAAGCGGCCAAGGCGAGGATCCCTGGGCGAGTGGCCGCTGTACGCCTCCTGGCGCCTCTCAATCCGGTCCACGACGAGGGCGCGCAGGTCGGCCAGGATCTGTCCGCTGGCGCCCACGGCACCGAGAATGCACGCCTCACAGCCGGATCTGACGTAAATCTTGTGGCTGTCAAAGGGCGGTACACCATAGCATTCGCGGAACAGACGCGGCTCCGTCCACAACGCTGCAATGGCATCCACGCGGCTGATGAAGGCAGAAAGGGTCGGTATCCCCATCCGACCTTCCCAAGAGCGCAATGGGTCGCTGTGCACAGTAGCCTCGTAAGCCAACGCGAGGAACACCCTCCTGATGAGCCAGGGGTTGAGGCTTGCGTGTGTCTTGCACAGCACTGCCTGAGGGTCGATGAGGTCAGGCTCGAACGTGTCTGCAATTTTCATAGCCAGACGCTTGAACGGGTTCGTCGGGCGAAGCATCAGACTTGGCAAGTTCTTCATCCTCTCTTCCTGTCGCTGGAGCCATCTCTTGGAAGGAACAGCAACACCATACTCGGGACGGCGGCAGAGGAGCTTTGTCAGTCGGACGACGTGGTCGTCCGACAAATCCTGAAGGTCAATGCTCATAGGAGCTGGTAGTACAGAAATGTGACAAACTTGGGAAAATTGTTGTGTGGTTCTCCGAATCCGGATTGTGACGACTGTACCAGACAGTCGTATGCGCCAAATTCGAGAGATGTATATATATATAGCTTGGTGGATAGCGTAGTGAAGGAACGTTTGAACCCCGGGAGGAAAGGCAGTATATGAGGTATCTATACCTCTAAACCGCCGAGCCCAGATTTGAGGCACGACAATGAAGAATCCCCCATCAAAGCCTCGAGAACTTTGTCCGGGACGATCAACTCCCTGCCTCCCCAGACCACCCCCTTTGTTCTCTAACATTGACATCAGGTATGGCAGCTCGTCTTCGAATCAATGGCATTGTTCTCGACGCACACTCGTGTTTGCTGAGTGATGCAAGAAAAGACTCGTGCGTTCCATAAAGACCTATGTGTAAGCAGGGACTTCTAGAACATCGCCAATGTAGAAGTACTTACCGGCTTGGTCAAGTGTTTGATTAAAGCCAACCATGGCGGTAGGAGTTGCAGTAAGGGGCGCACAACGACAGAGGTTGGGTGTGGAGCTTCATTGGGGAGCATCAAGTTCCATCAGTCGGGATTTTGCCCTAGGGTGGGCTATATATTGAGAAAACGTCGCGAGTCGTGCTATCTACCATGGCGAACCTGTAGACATTTTCCTCTATGGAAGGTATGCATGATGCCATGGAAACAAGCTCCTAATGCTGGCCAGAACGCCTCCCGGGCAGAGCCGCAACCATAGAACCCTAGAGGATCGTAACCGCGACATGTGCATCATTAACCCTGAATCCGTCCCAAATGTACAGGTTCAATATCGACTATAATGCTGAACAGTCCGCTGAAAAATACGCTTTCGCTATACCGCGGGTGGAACACGTGAACCATGATAGTCGTGTTCCCTTATCCGTTCCATTCGAATCTTGGCCGCCTCCGTACCATCGTCAGGGATAGCAGGCTCTCGAAACCAAGGGTGTTCCAGAGCTTGGCGGGCAGTAATCCGCTTCGCCGGATCGTAGACAAAGATCTTTTGCAGGAGGTCCACAAAGCATCGTAGAAATGGGCTGTTGGGGGCGGGGATTATGTCCTATAAACAGCTTGTCAGTAACCTGAGCAAATGGATCGACGTCGTCAACCCCCTAAATAAACTCACGCAAAGTCGCTTCATGGCACGTACGAATCGTCTTGAGGCTCGTGTAGTCTCGGTCCCAGGGTAGTCCAACTTCAATCTCTTGAAGTACCTAAAAGTCGGGTCAGCACAAGAGAGTTTTAATCCAGGACGCGGAACATACTTGGAAGCGGGATTGCCACCGTTACGTGTAGCCATCTTGTTCACAGCTTGTATGAGATGAGTATCGATCCGGCTATCACAGACGTTCTCCATCATCGCTAGATGTTCGAGGTTATCGTGCGTCTGGAAGAGGGCGTCTCCAGTAAAGAACTCGACCAATATGCATCCGATACTCCATATATCACAAGGGAACGACCAACCTAATCCGAGAATGATCTCCGGCGCGCGGTAATGCCGTGTTGAGACGACGGAGGAGTGATATTCATCTTGGAAGGTCGCTGACCCGAAATCTATCAACCGAATCTCTGTGTCGAGAAGCACCTTGCGTTGGTTGGCCTGTCGGTTGATGCCAGTTGAGGAAGCCGGTATCCGGCGGTTGTATGTGAACGTCTGGTATGCACTATCACAGAGGAGAATGTTCTCGGGTTTCAAATCGGTGTGGATGAGGTTCAGGTCGTGGAGGACTACAAAGTCAGCAATAGGCCAGCAAGGAAAGAAGGTATTACCCACAAGCAACGCTGGTGAAGAGTTGTCGAGCAAAACTCTGTATCTGGCTGTTCGGGAACGGCACGAAGTTGTTGCCCTTGAGAAAATCAAAGACGCTCGAGCCGAGAAGGTCCATCACAATGCAGATATGGCCTCGATAATCGAAGCAATCCCGGAGATGGATGCATCGATTGCGGTTCTCGTTGTCGTTAGCCTTGAGGGTTTGGAGGACTCGGAGCTCAATCCTCGAAGCATCTCTGTACTTCTGAACTGCTCGGATGATTTTGATGGCGACCAATCCACCCCTCTTCTTGTCCCGAGCCTGGACCACCTTGCCGAAAGTGCCTTGCCCGAGCAGTTTGACCATTTGATCTGTCGATATGTTAGACGTTATCGAGCGCGAATGTCAGAGGAGAGGTGGACGAACATTGTGATGTCAGTTCAGCATCAGGGACCACTATATAATGGCCGTCGTCGTCGTCGACTTTGACACCGCTTTGGTGCGAACGCTACAAAAGACTAGTCAGCGCTTGAACTTGCCTACTGTTGAACGTGGGCTTACCTCATTGACTGGTCGGCAATGGACTTCGCCGCACTTCTTCACCGGTTTCTGAGGGGGCCGGTAGCTGACAAAAGCATCACCTAGGACCTCAACCTCTCGCCTTTTCGCATCCTGGGCGATCTGCTGCCGTGTTCTCTTCCGTTTCTGGCCGGTCTGTTGAGACTCGAATTCGTGCTGGCCATTCGAAGACAAAGAACCGAGCGAAGTGGCAGCTGTCGTCTGGTGTGCTGATGTAGTACGATCAGTTGAGGCCGAACCACTATTGGGGCTATGGTGTTGCGAGCCATTTAGTCTGGCGTCATAGACCCCAGCACCGTCATCTTTCCTCCTCTTCTTGGCAATATGCCGGGTACTCTGGTCATTGGCTGAGCCGTTCACGTGGCCATTCGTATACGGTGTTGAAGAAGCATTCTGGTCAGGCTCGGGTGTGTCATCAATGACAATGATCTCTCTGGGAAGGCCGTTCTTGTAGAAGCTGTTCCAGTCAGGCTCTTTGGACCTCCGACGTTTCCTCGGCTGGCTGTCGGCATGAGTTTGTGTGGCCGAGGCGGCCGAGGGAGGCATCGCGGCGTGATTGGCGTCGGATCTCGGGGTCGAATTTGTTCTCGATGAGTCTTGAGTCGGTCTTGCAGAGGCGACGGAAGCAGCTACTCCATTTGGGGGGTATTGGTTGGCGGAATAGACCGCGTTGGTGGTGTACGACGACGACGACGGTACGTGATGTCGATTGGAGATGGGCGCAGCCGAGGCTGTCGAAGACGGGGTAGGCAGGCCAGGGTTTGTGGCAGTAGCAGACGAGAAAGCAAGTGGCCGATAAGAAGCGTCGCTGGTCTGCAGGTGTGGGTAGGGCGGATAATGATGGTGGTGGTGCGGGTGATGGTGACGGTAATGGGGAGGGAGGGTGGCCGTGGCAGTTGTCGGCGTTGACATTGTTGGAATAAGGGCCAACTACCTCAGCGAGCGGCGTCGTGTTGTGGGTTGAGGTGGTAGAGGCCGAAGGCGAGGGCGAGGGCGAGGGCGGGAGCGAGAGAGGAGAATTGGGTGAGCCGTGGAGGTGTGAGGTCAATGGTCGGCGGTGCTAGGCGCAGGCGCTGCAGGTGGTGCGGGCTGGTACCAGTGCTCGTGCCAGTGCCAGCAGTGGAGGGCGGAGTGCTGTGGCAGCTGGATTAGGGCCCTTTAGGTTCAGAGCTGAGCCTGGCAACAGGTGGTGTGGGTTGTGCGTGCACCTGCAGCGATTTAACGGCGCCGTGCTTTCCTCGTAGTCGCGGCGTTCTAGCGTCCGTTATAACCTTCCAAGCCCTGGGGCGGCCAGCTACGGGGAAGTAGTCCGCTGCGTTTGGGCGCTCTGCAGCACTGAGAGTGCTGAGAGTGCTGAAAGATAGCGGGTTTCTGTCCCGTCTGCAGGTGCAATACCTAACTGGCAGCAGCAGGTCAACCCAAGCTGATGATGTCTTCCAACACAACAAGGGGAATATGTTCGTTGAACTCTGTTTGTGTCCCTTCTCTTATCTATTTCACAAATTTCTCCTCCCAGAATTGTTTCTCTGGATCGGCTGCTTGGGTTCGATTCGTCTTAACGCATTGGGGCCGGATGGGTTGGTTCAGCTGCCGATGGCTGACGTATAATAAGCCGTGACCGACCCGGGCGATACAGGCAACGCTGCTCTACAATCGCAAGAGTTGATACTTCCCAGATTGGCAGGAAAGTGCCGGTTCGTCGGAGTGCCTTTTTGTTTCGGTCGTGATCGAGCAGTCAGGGGAGGGACGGTTGGCCAATTCGCTTTCGCTCGAGTGAGCGAGCGGTATTGCAGGGAGAGTGAAGTTCGATTTCGACAACAGGGGCCGACCCTACCCTGTTGTTGTCTGAATGCGCCTATGTGCGTACCTACAGTAGTCGAGGCACTTGAGCACAGAGCATTCTTTCCCTCGTCGAAGTCGTCGAGGTCCCGAGGAGAGCACAAAGATGAACAGAACAGCAAGACGGGCGTTTTCTCTGGTATTGGCAGGTGGTTTGACAACGTTCACGGAAAGTGATGAGGCAAAAGGACAGGAGGGGTCTCGTCGTGTGAATCTAGGTACGTAGACCCTCCTCCTCTGCAGCCGGTGTGCTGTGAGCTGTACAGTCTTTGCAGGGCACTGAGACGAAGCACGCACTGAGCCCACGTGCCTGCGATACCACATGGAGTACAGTATCGGACAGTACGTATCGGCTTAGCCTGGTGGATGAAGTAATGGTGGGCCAACCGCTCACTTATTAGAGGTCACCCGAGCAACACTCAACTGCATTTCCACAGTGTTCGAAACTTCAGGCTGAGCGCGGAGAAGGGGACCTCGGCCACCAGTCTCGCGCCTCTCAGGCGGCAGAATGCTGCCTGAACGGACAGAAGGACAGTATATATCAGCCTTTACAGTGTAAGGGTTACACTGTCTCGGATCACACAGTCTGGACATGTGGTACTCGGCACCATCTGTTCTGGGCACAGTGCCTGGGCCGACACTCCAGACGATTCCTATCGGATCATTTTCACCACAGGCATGTATCATCATGGCAACAGCTATGAACCACTCATGATGATTATTATCAACCTTAGTGTCGAACTTTGCCTCGATGCTTTTTCGCCTTCGAGAGGGGTTCCGTCTCAGCAGTAAGCAGACCTCCACAGACTACTTTATAACATCGGGGGGAAATACATGTATTTTCATGTTTCAAGCGCCCCCCCATATATACAAGAGCATGCTGACAAGTGCTGATGGTTGACAAAGACAGCAGACTACCTCTTCTCACTTGAGTGTTCTATCCTGTTTCCTATCCTGTGCCTTATCGTTGTGTCTTGGCATCTCATCCGATACCACGTAAACTCCAAGTTACGTATGTTCGATCCCTTACTTTCTACATCCTGTCGGTTGGATATGTATGCACTCGGCTATTCACAACCTTCGTTCACAGAGTGTCCACACGCTCTAGAGCTCGAGAGCCTCGACATGTGGTGCTTCTTCCTTCTGCCCCTTGCTTCTGGCTGCCCTCCTATTCGAGCCATTGCTGCAATCGGAGTCTGCTGGTTTACGTTCTTGTCGCTGTACAGTTTCGTCAAATATGACAATTGTGCTCGTTGGTGGACTACAAGTCATCAGACGACCCTTGAATCTTGCGTTTCCTCCAAGCCGATTCAGGTCGACCCTGAAATCGACGTGGCTTTGGCACGCCTATGCAGCTCTTGCAGTAGCTCCAACCCTCACTCACATCCCCTAGCACGGAGATGGCCCTCACGGCATCCCGTCGATATGGATCCGACGGGCAGACAGGCAGGCCGACAGATGCTGCAAGTGAGGGGCCCATGCAACATATGTGATAGGTAAACGGCGGGATCTTGCCACTTTCAACAGGTTTGGCTCCAGACTTTGGAGCTGCCAAGGACCTGCAAGCTGAGCGAGGCAGGATCATGTTAACCAACAGCAGCTAGACGTATCTTCAGGCAATACCCAGCACCACCAAAAGATGAAGGGCGAGTTGGTTCAATGTGAGGACTGCCTCCGGGCTTTCGTTTAGCACAAGGCAAGGCACAAACACTGTGGGAGCGAAGTATGGTCACTCCATCTGCAGCAAGACTGGAAATCCGTGTCGTTGAACTTCAACTGCCTACTAACCGGAGTTATAGTTTCTAAGCGGCCGCTGAACCGGGCCTCACTGCCTCACAGCTCTAGGAACGGGGTTCCATATTGTAGCCTGTGTGGCAAAGCCCCAAAGGAGGGTAGGATTTCTGCTGTCATTTGTAGAAACTGTGTGCTTCTCGAAAACGCGCGAATCATTCGCCATTACGTCGCTGCAGCTCGGTGGTATGTTCCCTTCACCTCCCTCATCAAGGTTTCCGCCGAAGGACCGTTTCCTCCACTGCTGTGCCACGAATCTAGGGCTGCTAGGATTCCCCCAACTGGCACTGCACTGTACTGCACTGTACCGAAAGGAGTCAAGGCTCACGATGACATGAGCGGTAGATCTGGGGGCGGATCCATAAACGCCATCATGCCTGGACAAAATAGGAAGGGGAAACGCCAATTTACACGGTCCCTACCAATAAGCCACAGTAAGACGCGCTACGTCAGACGAGCGCTCGTGAAATCCTCCCTCAGCTTTTCATCAGCTCGGGCATCGGAGGCTGATTGCAATCCTGTCCTGGCCGTCGCACCGTTAATAATCACTTACTCCTAAAGGCACGGCAATTCACGGTTGCCTGGCTGATCAAAACATATGTGACGACAGATCCTGAATTTAGAAGTTGAAGGGCCCTGTGAGCTGTAATGTGACAGCATGGAGACGGGAGGTCTGACGTCCCGCTCCTCCCTCCATTCATCCTGTTCGGACCCGATCAGACGTAAGTACTGGACCCTTCCATCCCCCAAGATCACCATCAGCCATCAGCCACGCACGCAACAGAACTCAGTTGCACAACGTCGGCTACCTACATGTACCCTACCCCTCTCTGTCTGCAACGTATGCCACGCCAGAATGCGCAGGACCAACAGCGGCATTGCTGCAACCCAGACACGTCGTAAGGCGATCGCTGTAGCGTGTCCAGCGCCTTGAGCAACCCAGATGAGACCCGGGAGCCGGCGCTGCTGGCACGCACATCATCAGGCTCTCCTGTTTCCATCTCTGATATCTGTTCCTCCAAGAGACGGATTACCTATTCTGCAGGTCCCGACACGCCGGGGTCCATGTCATGCATCCATCATGTAGTTTATTAGTGACCCTACGCCGACGCACACGATTTCTTATGCCGGGATCTTGCAGCGACTTTGCCAGGATGGGCCCTGATACAATCGGCGCCCTGGCAAGCTGTGTGTGACGAGTCGGGTCCGAAATCCTCATATATGTACCAGAGTGACGGAAATGCCCTGAGATGATATGGTAACATGTTTCATTCCGCCTCAAACGCCGCCTAGCGAAACTCGCCAGCTCAAAGGTCTCTCCAATGAACGCCACCAGCCATGCGTCCATCTCTCTTTCTATCGCTCCAGGGTAGGTATGTCTAGGTCAACTAGATACCGCGATTAAATACAACCATGCCGCCATCGCCACCCCGACCGCGGAACTCTTCCTCGAGACTACCAGCGCTGATACGCTGGCGTTGCGGGAACGCGGCGAGGGCAAGCGGCAGCGCGATGTAGCTCATGCCGAGGATGAGACCCAGATTGACAGGCAGCGTGAAGCGCGGATTCCCCTTCAACCACTCGGTGCGCTGCAGACGCACGAGGATCAGCGGCGGCACCACCATGATGGGCGTGCTGTTCAGCACGCGGCTGAGCGCCGTCTCGCTAACCGCCAACTTCGCTGCCTTCTTGCTCTTGCCCAGACTCGGCACGTCGTTCTCGGCCCTGCCCTCGGCCGCCAGCCGCGCCCTGTCCTTTTCCGACAACACTGGGTATACGTCGATGCCGGTGCGCATCTCCTCGCCGCGCATGAGGAACACGTTGAGGGCACCGGCGGACGCGACGGCCGCGAAGGGCACGAGGCGGCCGAGTACCAGCTTCGTGGAGGGCGAGACGCGCTTCAGGCGCGGTACGAGCGAGTTTAGCCCTACGGCTACCGAGCATGAGGCGCCCACGGCGAGGAAGTAGGATTGGGCCATTTTCGAGTATGAGAGCGGCGTGGACTTGTTCGCGTTTGCGTTATTGATGGCGACATTGAGGGATTGGTTGGCTACTTGCCAGAGGATCGTGCCGGTAGTCTGTCGGAGCTCATGGTTAGCTGGTCGTCCGAATTCGAAGGTGAGGGAGTAAGTAGCATTTCGCGAACCTTCAGACCTGGTGTCAGCATGCCTGCCGTGACGACCAGGTTCGACAGCGCGAAGCAGGACATTCTGAAGGGGAGCAAGACGGGCTCTCCCGTATCTAGCAGTTCCAATTAGCTTTTTCCATCTCGGGATTGACATTGAAACCATGTTGCCGGCATACCTGGGTGTAATGTAGAGTCGACTATCTTCTTCGCCTTCCACAGCTCCGGCGTCATCTCGTGGATTTCCCCTTGCTTATACGCCACCACCAGCTTCTTCGCATGCTCAAGGCCATTCTTTCCAGCAAAGAGAGTCCTGATCAGAAGTCCGAGTTAGTCACTTTGCAGGTAGGGAAGTAGACATCATGGTGTGGTGTTTTGGTGACCGCTGGGCGTTGCGGGTTGTATAGAGCTCACCTTGGGTCTGTGATACCAGCGGTCTGCTTGACGCGCCCCCAATAAGTATCCAGATCGTATTGCGACTCGGGCAGCTCACGATTGCCTGGCAGGGAGGCCGACATCGTGAAGCTCTGTCGCTGTCGCCCTATTTGCGCTGCTGCTGCTGCTCTTGGAATGCCACCCGCAACAAGGAACGAGCAAGAAATGAATGGATAGCCGAGTTTCGACAGACAATCAATTGGGCTTGGCAGTACTACGCTGAATCACGCTGAAAGTGCATAGGAGCTCTCTATTGTCATTGGTCTTCATAGCGGTGAGATGGCGAGCAGAAACTGCCGCACGCCGATATCGGGTGTCGCCAGCCCCACCCAGGTCCTGGCACAGCAAAGCCGCGGGCGGGCTGGTCTCGAGTGCAAAAAAGATAAAGGTGCAACAATACTGTGCTCGACAGATACCACTGGATCGATAGAAATCGAAAGAAAAAAGGACCGACCCAGACGGGATTCGAACCCGCAATCTCCAGAGTGATGATTTCAACCGAAATCTGGCGCGATACCATTTCGCCACCAGGCCATCTGATAAACTGTGTATGCAATTGATAGAATAACATGGCCGTATGTGGGGCCATACTCGCCGTGGGCTATAGCAGAACTTGGCGAGGTTTTGCACGAATCAAGATCAACGCTTACGAGCCAGACCTTTTGGTTCCACACTTCACAGCACCCTTTAAGCGAGAGGCATTCTGCGTATTAGCACACTATCCTGATGCTTGACAGGTAGATGTCTTGGCGTCGCCCATGGAAGAGACGTCTTATGTGAAGAATGCGTGAATCTCCACCCCTGAAGGAGATGGCATGCCACTGTCTGTGTGCCTCGGTAGTTCGTAATTCGCACCTGGTGTGCTCCATTATGCACACAAGGCAACTAAACCTTCCAACTAGACAGGAGACCACTCAACAGCACCAACCTACCGGGGGTCCTTCATACATTCGCCATGCTCATACCTCAGTCTCACTCTATGCTGATCTTGTCATCTTCTGACTGGATTAAGTCCTATCAATAGACAATCGTCTATTGTCAGATTGATTGACAGCGGCCAGCTCTATGAGTTCTTAGACCCTTGGTTGCGATACTTCCCTCTCAGGATGCTCTTAAGACAATCATGCCAACAACCTCGGTCAGAATGCTTATGCCAGTTTTTACTCTCAATGTGACAGGTTGGCAACTGGAGACTTTTGTGACATTGCAGCATGACCTGGAACTGGCTTTGTCGCGGCGTCCTTGAGATACTGTAGCTGTTCAGCTTGCAGAACATTGGCGACAGGTATTTCTGTTTCACTGGAGAACGATCCAGTTGGGACACTCACACAGGAAGAGCAAAGCCATTCCCTCTAGATCTTGAGAAAGCAGTTCCTGGCAGAGAGCTCAATACCCAGCGCTAGAGAACTGATCCTGAAGGCTTTCAGTACGATTATGAAGAAGAGCTGGCCGAACAAAGGTACGGTATCTCTTGGATACCCACTCCAACTTCTTCGCAGGCCTTCACTCGTCAACTTGGCCACGAGACAGCCACTTATTAGGAGTATCAAGCTCAGGACGATCCCATATCCCAAAGCTGAGGCATGCCATCAGTGGAATCCAGCAGATTTCGATAAGCCGAGACCGCGTCTTTCAGCTCGACACGCTTGAAGAAATGGATTACATTCAGAGGGTCCAGCTCGACATGCAGAGGACATCGTCCCTCTCATCTAGGTGTAGAATAAGAACCTAATCCCGTCCTTGAACGAGGCCGGGAATGGATGGTGGCCATTGAGGAGCAGCCATGAACAGTGAGCCAGCACCACCTGCCCTACTCATGGGTACGCGACTCTCAGACAGCGACCCGTCTGGAGGCTTTGCCTTGCCTGGAATTCCCCCTCGACCTCCACCCGCAACTGATGATGATGATGAGGAGGAGGATGAAGAGCTCGAGCGATCGCAATCACCCGCAAGAATTGAACAGCACAAGTCTCTCGAAGGAGACATAAACACAGTGACCTTGACTTCTATCCGATGCCGCCTTCGCCTTGTCGAGGAGCACCAAGGGCAGATCGGAGCATCAAGACCTCAAGGTACGGCAGACGCACCCGAGACCTAGTTATGGCTGTCATGGGATGGTGAACCAAGCGAAGTTTAGACGAACAGAACCGCCCAGATCCTCTTGCTCGACCTGCTTTGATAAAAGTCCGCGACAGCAAGAGGTGATATAAATCAAGGCCCCCAGATTCGTTCACTCTGCCACGATGTCTCTGCGAACGGGACAAGCGACCGGTGCTCTTCGATGGCCGGAGAGGTGGTATGTGAAGCTCTCGTATACTAAAGCCTTTTTGATAAGACCGATCTAGCGGCAGATGGATAAACGAGTCCCACTGAGCTCCGCCTAAAACTCTTCACCCACATACCATTACGTGCAAGAAACCAGCTGAGTCGCGCAAACCCGCACGGAAGTCAATCGGATCTCCCGATGGACCTCTGCGTATAGAAGTTCACTTACGAGGTCAAGTACTTTATGCAACAAGCGGGGTTAGCTCAGTTGGGAGAGCGTCAGACTGAAGCCACAACTTCATCATGATATCTGAAGGTCGTGCGTTCAATCCGCACACACCGCAACGCTTCCTTTTGGCCGTTGAGTCTTATTTATCTACATCCGTAAATAACCTTGGTTCATTTTTTCTTCCTTCAAGACTCTTGGCAGAACAGAAGCTCTTTGATACACGAAGAGTGTTAGTTATCCTCCTTCGCTTGACCGTAGCAGAGGCAACATTGATAGATAGATAGTCTTGGGTATTCTAGATAGGGGTGGTCTGTTTCATAGCAAAGCCGTGCCAATTGTGTTGTGGGTATGGTGATGTTATTCAGCAGCGGATAGTACGCATACGCACCAATAGATCGAGAAGTGTCCCTAAAAACGAAGAACCCATACTGACGGGCTGGCTGTACTGAAGGGCTGACTGTCCTTCAACTTGTTGCTCCAGATACGTCCCTGAAAACTTTGAACCGAAGACCGTAAGAGGCTGAGGTAAAGAAATCAATCTTCAATGCTTCAGCAGTGGTGAAGACTATCTACTAATCCCGATGTACCAGATTCTTTACTTTTGGGTTCGCAGTAACGAGTAGGTGAAAGATGTCGCTAGCTCGACCTGAAAAGAGCGGCGAGAGCAACGCTTCCAGAGCCTAGTAGGCTCCAACGAGCTTATATAGATCATTGACACATATACACATCGAACAGAAACAGCATCGAGAGAGTGGGTGGTGGCGTCGCGTGGTCAGGGGCTTGGTGGCCGAGCGAGAGAAAGGCAGTACCACAAGTATAGAACGAGTCACCTATTCAGCGCATGGTACACTTTGCATTGTCGACCAGTCAGGTAATTTTTGGTTGATGTCGCCTGCTGACACTGGTGGTGTCAGTGGAAGCGGCGGCCTGTCGGCCCCTGAAATGCTACTCACAGCAGCTCTGCCTCAGCGAGAACCTGGAGATGGCCAACAACCACGGCCGAAGACGCCATCTACCACATGGTACACTGCGGCACGGAGACGGGCGGCATCTGCAACGAGAACACGAGCATCGTATCCAGTTACCTGTCCAGCAGCGGTGATTGGCAAACGATGAACCTCGGGATCGACCGGATGAATACCGACTGGAGCCAACAGCGACCTGGTACGCCGATGGGTTGCAAACTATGTCGCTCATGCCGGGCGATGCGGCGAAGGGCCAGGCCGCGTGGGAGGACTTGGCTGTGAATGCGAGGATGATCTGGCTAAACGTGGCCGGGACGGTAGCTTCAATTACTCGGATTCTGGGCAGACGACGTCTAGTAGTAGCACCTTGGGCGGTGCGGATGTTGGCATGGAGGTTGAAAGTATCGCTGCCTTGAATACTTAGTCATACAGATACGCCGGACTGCATTCATCAAACATCCTTACTTCTATTACCTACCTTAACTTAGTCATACAGATACGCCGCACTGCATTCATCAGACATCCTTACTTCTATTACCTACTTTGACTTAGTCTCACAGTTTTGTTTGTTTGTTTGTTTATTTGTTTTGTATTTAACGTGGGGGGTAGCTCCTCAGTAGTGCAAACCACGCCTCCCAGAGCCTCTGTATCGCAGGGTTGTGGAGGTCTCAAGAAAATAAGTACAGTCAGTCCCGCTCACGGGCCCATCCCCGTTGTTGCGGCGGTATGACCTTGGGGTCATCCATCTGGTCCTTCAAGAATAGCTATCTATCGGAGACAGATTGTTGAAAAGAACTTGCTCTTTTCCACGAATTTTGCCCATTCTGTGCTCCTCTCCCTTAAGTATTGTAAACAGGCTGTCCTAAGCGAGTACCTAGGCAACAACCGATTTTTTCCTAGCCTCTTACAAAAGAAAATATGTTGTGGTGTTTTCTTTTTACCATAGTTGCAGTGGTTGTTCGAGTCTGTATGCCCAAAGCGTTCGTGGTATCTGGCAAAGTCGCCATGTCCAGATCTGGCCGCTAGAAGTCTGTGTAGAGTGCTCTTCTTAAAGGATATAAGGCCTCTTTCAGTTACTGCATGTGAGTATACTTCTTGATACCTAGATTCTGATTGGTCTTTCTACCATTAGTTGAACTCTTTCTTGCCCTTTCTTTTGAGATCTCTCTTGACCCAAGAGATTATAGGAAGGTTTGTTATGTCTGTTTTTAACATGGTATCCTCTTTTGTTAGTGTGTCGGCAGCTTTATTGCCATCAATATCTCTGTGTCCAGGAATCCACTTGACAGTCATTCCAGGAGTGTGTGCTGTGGCAAGTTCTTGAAATCGTAGAAAAATGTTCTGTGATGTCTCAAGTGGAGTCCCATTGAGCCCATTTACCACTGACGTGTTGTTCAGGCAGACATATAGCTGTTTTCCGTGTCCAATTGCCCTGGTTGCTACAAGACCTTGGAGAGCACCATGGACTTCAGTATCTACTACTTCTGCTTGGAGAAGTCTGCCCTTTCCCTGGTATACTTCTTGTGTAGTGCTGCCTTTCCTGATGGTATAGCCCCATCCAGTGCGGGTTGTGCCTTGGTCCTCCAATTGTGATCCATCTGAATAGATGACAAGGTCAGTGCTCGCATTTCTTTCCTGTAGCCATTGCTTGAAGAGCTCTGTTTCTTTGTCTTTGTCTTTATGGACTGGGGGCTTCTTCCATAATGGCTTTGGTGAGTATTGGTCTCTGGAAGTCAGGGACTAGCTGGAAGCTCCTTTGTAGCCTTATTGGATTCTTGCGAGCTTGTATTTGGAGCCTGCCAACAAAAGGGTGTCTCTGGTCTATTCGTCCTAATTGGAGGCTGTGACATTGTCTTATTGACTCTGCAAGAACTCCTGCTGGGGGAATCTGCGATTCAAAGTATAGGATATGTCCAGGGTGTGTTTTCCAGACTGGCAAGATAGCTCTGATTGCCGTTCGTAGTACAGCATCTATTGTTCTAAGAAGCCCTTTAATGCGACATGCTGATGTCCCACCTAAGCTCCTAATTTTTTCCATTCCTGGGTACCAGGCCTCCAGGCCATGTGTAAGAATAGGAATAACACAAGTTTTCACAGCCCTCTTAGTTGACTTTACTGGAAGTCCTTTGACTGTGTTGCATAGTCCTCGAAGGTGGTTTGCTACCCTACTAGCTTTCTTGGCCTAGTAGGAAACGTGATCTTTGAAGTTCAGTTTTTTATCCAGGAAAACAACACACTCTTACCAAAAACAACTATTTTTCTTGGCGCCCCGCTGTTAGGGCGCAACCTCTATATCTGCACTAAAACAGGCATTTATTTCAGTACCTGACTATCCTTGCCAAGGCGCAGAAAATTTTTCTCACAAGCTGGATGGCACCCCTTCACGATAGGCCCCCAAATACGCCAGTGGCCGTCCCAAGGACGACTACTGGCGGCGTGCTCAAATCCCCGGTCCCTAAAAGAACATATGGCCCGGCAACCCCAAGCAAGCTCCGCCAGGCACTGCTCGACGACATCAACAGCAGCCCGTCACAAGTCTCTGAGGCTGACTTCACCATTGTTTCCCCTCTGAAAGGAAAATCCCGAAATATTAATACTAGCAGCATCATTGATATGGAAGTACCTCAATCAAACGAAATCTCTACAGACCAAGCCATTGGAGGCGATACAGGGAACAAGGTCTCTTCCTCAAAGTGCCAGGACCAAATAGCCAAAATACTGGCTAAAGACAAGCATCTCTATGAAGCCAGGATGACAATGTTTCAAGAGTGTGCTGCAGCAGTCGATAAGACACTGGAAAAAGCTGGAACCGAACTATACTCTTATGCCAAGGAGTTCAGCGCTTTCTTCTCCAAATGCCTGAACGAGTGGCTGGAAACCCGAGATCTGCCCAAAAGAAAGACCACTCCTGGCGGGATAGGGATAGGGAAGCCCACCATGACCTTCGCCCAAGCTGTCTCCTCTGGCCAACGACAGCATCCATGGATAGTCAACACTACCATGAAGAAAACACAGCCTGGCGCCCTCATCACTGCCAACCAACTGAAGAAGAAGCAGGATGATCTCCGGGTCTTTGTCCGCATGGATAATAGCCACCTAGAGCCTTATGGAATCAAGTCTACACTGAACAGAAGACTTAAGCTCCACCCTCAGGAGCTTAGAGAAGTGACACGATGTCCTTCTGGTTTTATCTTACACCCAAGGGACAAGCCAACTCAGGCTAAGCTTCTGGCTTTCCAAGAAGAAATTGCCGACATTCTCAAGGCACAAAAGATTGAGACCCACACAGTCTGGCATCATTACAAGGTCAATGGATGCCCAAGAAAGGTCATCAGTGCAGAAGGGTTCACAATCGATATTACTGACACTGTTGTTGCCGATGAAGTTGAAGCCCAAACAGGCGACAGACCTCTGAGGTGCATACTCTCAAAGAACACGATTGATTCTGATCCAGAAACTACATGGATAATCTCTCTGCCCAGTGCAGCAAGGAAACCATTCACGCTTTTTGCCCACTCAATGACCTCAAGGCATATTCAACACACCCCCAAGGTTCACCAGTGTGCAAGCTGCTTCAGATACCATGGTAGGAATTACCGATGCGAAAAGCAAGTATGTGCACACTGCGCCAACACAGTACACCAGGGAGAGTGCGAAAAACCAATCCCAAAGTGTGTCAACTGCAAAGGACCTCATGCTGCCAACTTCGACAAATGCCCTGCCCGCCCCAAGGTTGTGAAAGGTACCATCCATAAGCACACATGGGAGCAAATCCAGGAAATAAGGCTAGCCGGAGAAAGAGCCAGATCCAAGGCCTTCAACGAAGCAGGCAGAAACCAAGCTGGGTCAACACCTAGCAATAATAACAAAGACACCACAATGCAAATCGACACAACAGATACAACTCATCCCAGAGATGCCGATACCATTGTTGTCAGTCAATGTTAGGTACATCAAACGAAACACATCGACACGGGCATCTAGTCATCCATTCTGTGAATACAGCAGGGGGACAAAAGAGTGCAGGCCCTACAGAGTTAGCCATCAATCTGGCTGACTATAAAGGAGAACAAGCAGACATCATTCTGATGCAAGAGCCCTGGGTTGGCATACCACCAGGCAGGAGAATGGGAGTAAAGACACACCCCAATTACGATATATACTCCCCAGTGGATTCCTGGGACAGCGACAGTACACGGCCCAGATCTCTCATCTATGTGAGAAAATACCTTCAAGCGGATCAACTTCGGCCCTATGCTACACGAGACATCACCTGGGTCAAGGTACAAGGCATTACATTTGCCAGTGTCTACCGGCCATGTGACAACCCACAGGAAGTGGATGACATTCTGGAAGTATGGACTCCACCTTTTGGCTGCGTTATAGCTGGAGATTTCAATGCTGGCGACACATCCTGGGACTCAAGCAATCCAGGATATCATGGTGGTACTATACTTGCACAAACTATGGCAGACCACGGACTGGATCTGATTTCTGAACCAGATGTCCCGACACATGATGACGGAAATGTACTAGATCTGGTGTTCTCTGATGTCCCCATGGCTGAAGCCTCAGTCAATGATGCACTTCAGTGCACCTCAGATCATGAGACATTACGAATAGTCATTCCAATCCAGGGAGATCTGGACCGAGTACCCAAGGCCAATCATTGGATAGTACCGGACGATAAACTACAGGAGCTGGCAGATAATGTCCAAACCAGGATTCATGAACTCCCCCGGCTGGGTGTATCCCCTGGCCAGGTGGACACCTTTACACAAAGCCTGATCAACATGATCCAAGGCTGTATCAGGACAGTGGGCAAGAGGCCCCGTCAATCTAGGCCCACTGCTTGGTGGAATGATGACTGCAAAGCAGCTGTTCAGACATACAGGGCCCTTTCCAAACAGACTACAAGCCAAGAAGGACGGAATTCAGCCCGACGGGAATTTCGCGGCGTGGTTCGGAAAGCTAGGAGAGAGTACTGGCAGACTCTAATCAATTCAGCAACTGAGCCAAAGGACCTATACAGAATCGTCTCTTGGCACAAGTTATCAGCAGGATTGCGTTCCCCTCCAATCATCATAGGAGACCAAATATTCGAGTCACAAGAGAGCAAGGCAAATGCATTACGCTCAGCCACGCTTGAACGAAGTACCTCAGACAACGATATCATCGACCCCTGGTCCGCTCAGATCGTACAACCCAAGCCACACATCCCCCTTGAATACCACGTCGGACTGGAAGAGGCTGAAGGGTGCACTTTAGGAACCAAGAGCAACTCCCCGGGAGTAGATACCCTCACAGTACGGATTCTGAAAGCTTGCTGGCCAGTCATTGGTGAACATATCAGAGCCCTTTTCCAGACCTGCCTACTGATTGGACACCACCCTAAACCATTCAAAGTAGCTGAGGTGGTGATGATCCCAAAACCAGGAAAGAAAGACTACTCCAATCCCAGGGCCTACAGACCAATATCGCTACTGTCATGTCTTGGCAAGGGCCTAGAACGACTCATTGCGAAAAGAATTACCTGGTTTGTTGTCAAACTTGGAATTCTAGCCCCACAACATTTTGGAGCTCTACCAAAGCGCTCTGCCACTGACCTGGTAGCTGCACTCATACACGATATTGAGCAGGCCCTTGACCAAGGCCTCGTTGCAACGGTAGTCACATCAGATGTGAAAGGGGCCTTTGATGCTGCCCTAATGGGACGGCTGGTGGTTCGCATGAGAGAACAGGGCTGGCCAGGCTTTCTCATAAGATGGGTCCAGTCGTTCATGTCCGAGCGGTCCGCAAGAGTTCGGTTTAAAGGTACTGTGACCGATATAAAAGCTCTCACTTGTGGGCTCCCACAAGGCTCACCAGTCTCTCCAATCCTCTACATGCTGTATACAGAGCCAATCTGTGCCCGACTTGGCATGAAAAGAAGACGCTTTGGATATGCAGATGATCTAGCAACACTCTGCATTGGAAAGAACCTTAAAGAAACAGCTGCAGAGGCTTCTGAAAACCTTCATTTGCTCAACCAATGGGGACATAACAATGCTATTGAATTTGATCCCGACAAAACCGAGATCATGCACTTCTCACGGAAAAAGAACTCAGACAATCCCCCAGTTTGCCACGGAACAATGAACAAAACAGCTAAGTATTCCATGCGATGGCTAGGTGTCCTTCTGGATAGGAAACTAAACTTCAAAGACCATGTTTCTCACTGGGCCAAGAAAGCTAGTAAGGTAGCAAATCACCTTCGAGGACTATGCAACACAGTCAAAGGACTTCCAGTAAAGTCAACCAAGAGGGCTGTGAAAGCTTGTGTTATTCCTATTCTCACACATGGCCTGGAGGCCTGGTACCCAGGAATCGAGAAAACTGGGAGCTTAGGTGAGACATCAGCATGTCGCATTAAGGGGCTTCTTGGAACAATAGATGCCGTACTACGAATGGCGATCAGGGCTATCTTGCCAGTCTGGAAAACACACCCTGGACATATCTTACACTTTGAATCGCAGATTCCCCCAGCAGGAGTTCTTGCAGAGTCAATAAGACGACGTCACGGCCTCCGACTAGGACGAATAGATCAGAGACACCCTCTGGTTGGCAGGCTCCAAATACAAGCTCGCAAGGATCCAACAAGGCTATAAAGAAGCTTCCAGCTAGTCCCTGACTTCCAGAGACCAATACTTACCAGGCCATCATGGAAGAAGCGCCCAATCCGCAAAGACAAAGACAAAGAAACAGAGCTCTTCAAGCAATGGTTACAAGAGAGAAACGTGAACACTGACCTTGTCATCTACTCAGATGGATCACAGTTGGATGACCAAGGCACAATCCGCACTGGATGGGGTTATACCATCAGGAAAGGCGGCACTACACAAGAAGTATACCGGGGAAGGGGCAGACTTCTACAAGCAGAAGTAGTAGATGCTGAAGTCCATGGTGCTCTCCAAGGTCTTGCAGCAGCCAGGGCAACTGGACACGGAAAACAGCTATATGTCTGCCTGGACAACACGTCAGTGGTAGATGGGCTCAATGGGACTCCACCCGAGACATCACAAAACATTTTTCTACGATTTCAAGAACTTGCCACAGCACACACTCCTGGAGTGACCGTCAAATGGATTCCTGGACACAGAGATATTGATGGCAACGAAGCTGCCGACACACTAGCAAAAGAGGGTGCCATGCTAGAAACAGACACAACAAATCTTCCTACAATCTCTTGGGTCAAGAGAGATCTCAAAAGACAGGGCAAGAAAGAGTTCAACCAATGGTGGAAAGACCAATCAGAATCTAGGTATCAAGAAGTATACTCACATGCAGTAACTGAAAGAGACCTTATATCTTTTAAGAGGAGTACTTTACACAGACTTCTAGCGGCCAGATCTGGACATGGCGACTTTGCCAGATACCATGAACGCTTTGGGCACACAGATTCAAATGATCACTGCAGCTGTGGTGAGAAGAAAACACCACAACACATTTTCTTTTGTAAGAGGCTGGGGAAAAATCGGCTACTGCCTAGGCATTCGCCTAGGGCAGCTTGTTTACAATACTTAGGGGAGAGGAGCACAGAATGGGCAAAATTCGTGGAGAAGAGCAAGTTCTTTTCAACAATCTGCCCCCAATAGATAGCTTTTCTTGAAGGACCAGATGGATGACCCCAAGATCATACCGCCGCAACAACGGGGATGGGCCCGTGAGCGGGACTGACTGTACTTATTATCTTGAGACCTCCACAACCCTGCGATGCAGAGGCTCTGGGAGGCGTGGTTTGCACTACTGAGGAGCTACCCCCACGTTAAATACAAAACAAACAAACAAACATCCAGGAAAACACCCAGCCATCGCATGGAGTTCTTTGCTGTTCTGTTTATTATCTTGTGGCGGACCAGAGGATTGTCTGAGTTCTTTTTCCGTGAGAAGTGCATGATCTCGGTTTTGTCGGGGTCAAACTCAATAGCATTATTATGTCCCCATTGGTTGAGTAAATGAAGGTTTTTAAAAGCCTTTGTAGCTGTTTCCTTAAGGTTCTTTCCAATACAGAGAGTCGCTAGGTCGTCTGTATATCCAAAGCGTCTCCTTTTTATACCGAGTCGGGCACAGATTGGCTCTATATACAGCATATAAAGGATTGGAGAAGCTGGTGAGCCTTGTGGTAGCCCATAAGTGAGAGCTTTTATGTCAGTCACAATACCTTCAAACCGAACTCTTGCAGACCGTTCAGACATGAATGACTGGACCCATCTTATGAGAAAGTCTGGCCAGCCCTGTTCTCTCATGCGAACCACCAGCCGTCCCATTAGGGCAGCGTCGAAGGCCCCTGTCACATCTGCTGTGACTACCGTTGCAACAAGGCCTTGGTCAAGGGCCTGCTCAATATCGTGTATGAGTGCAGCTACCAAGTCGGCGGCAGAGCGCTTTGGCAGAGCTCCAAAATATTGTGGAGCTAGAATTCTGAATTTAATGACAAATCAGGCAATTCTTTTTGCAATGAGTCGTTCTAGGCCTTTGCCAAGACATGATAATAGCGATATTGGTCTGTAGGCCCTGGGGTTAGAGTAGTCTTTCTTGCCTGGCTTTGGGATCATCACTACCTCAGCTACTTTGAATGGTTTAGGGTGGTGTCCAATCAGTAGGCAGGTCTGGAAAAGGGCTCTGATATGTTCACCAATGACTGGCCAGCAAGCTTTCAGAATCCGTACTGTGAGGGTATCTACTCCCGGGGAGTTGCTCTTGGTTCCTAAAGTGCACCCTTCAGCCTCTTCCAGTCCGACGTGGTATTCAAGGGGGATGTGTGGCTTGGGTTGTACGATCTGAGCGGACCAGGGGTCGATGATATCGTTGTCTGAGGTACTTCGTTCAAGCGTGGCTGAGCGTAATGCATTTGCCTTGCTCTCTTGTGACTCGAATATTTGGTCTCCTATGATGATTGGAGGGGAACGCAATCCTGCTGATAACTTGTGCCAAGAGACGATTCTGTATAGGTCCTTTGGCTCAGTTGCTGAATTGATTAGAGTCTGCCAGTACTCTCTCCTAGCTTTCCGAACCACGCCGCGAAATTCCCGTCGGGCTGAATTCCGTCCTTCTTGGCTTGTAGTCTGTTTGGAAAGGGCCCTGTATGTCTGAACAGCTGCTTTGCAGTCATCATTCCACCAAGCAGTGGGCCTAGATTGACGGGGCCTCTTGCCCACTGTCCTGATACAGCCTTGGATCATGTTGATCAGGCTTTGTGTAAAGGTGTCCACCTGGCCAGGGGATACACCCAGCCGGGGGAGTTCATGAATCCTGGTTTGGACATTATCTGCCAGCTCCTGTAGTTTATCGTCCGGTACTATCCAATGATTGGCCTTGGGTACTCGGTCCAGATCTCCCTGGATTGGAATGACTATTCGTAATGTCTCATGATCTGAGGTGCACTGAAGTGCATCATTGACTGAGGCTTCAGCCATGGGGACATCAGAGAACACCAGATCTAGTACATTTCCGTCATCATGTGTCGGGACATCTGGTTCAGAAATCAGATCCAGTCCGTGGTCTGCCATAGTTTGTGCAAGTATAGTACCACCATGATATCCTGGATTGCTTGAGTCCCAGGATGTGTCGCCAGCATTGAAATCTCCAGCTATAACGCAGCCAAAAGGTGGAGTCCATACTTCCAGAATGTCATCCACTTCCTGTGGGTTGTCACATGGCCGGTAGACACTGGCAAATGTAATGCCTTGTACCTTGACCCAGGTGATGTCTCGTGTAGCATAGGGCCGAAGTTGATCCGCTTGAAGGTATTTTCTCACATAGATGAGAGATCTGGGCCGTGTACTGTCGCTGTCCCAGGAATCCACTGGGGAGTATATATCGTAATTGGGGTGTGTCTTTACTCCCATTCTCCTGCCTGGTGGTATGCCAACCCAGGGCTCTTGCATCAGAATGATGTCTGCTTGTTCTCCTTTATAGTCAGCCAGATTGATGGCTAACTCTGTAGGGCCTGCACTCTTTTGTCCCCCTGCTGTATTCACAGAATGGATGACTAGATGCCCGTGTCGATGTGTTTCGTTTGATGTACCTAACATTGACTGACAACAATGGTATCGGCATCTCTGGGATGAGTTGTATCTGTTGTGTCGATTTGCATTGTGGTGTCTTTGTTATTATTGCTAGGTGTTGACCCAGCTTGGTTTCTGCCTGCTTCGTTGAAGGCCTTGGATCTGGCTCTTTCTCCGGCTAGCCTTATTTCCTGGATTTGCTCCCATGTGTGCTTATGGATGGTACCTTTCACAACCTTGGGGCGGGCAGGGCATTTGTCGAAGTTGGCAGCATGAGGTCCTTTGCAGTTGACACACTTTGGGATTGGTTTTTCGCACTCTCCCTGGTGTACTGTGTTGGCGCAGTGTGCACATACTTGCTTTTCGCATCGGTAATTCCTACCATGGTATCTGAAGCAGCTTGCACACTGGTGAACCTTGGGGGTGTGTTGAATATGCCTTGAGGTCATTGAGTGGGCAAAAAGCGTGAATGGTTTCCTTGCTGCACTGGGCAGAGAGATTATCCATGTAATTTCTGGATCAGAATCAATCGTGTTCTTTGAGAGTATGCACCTCAGAGGTCTGTCGCCTGTTTGGGCTTCAACTTCATCGGCAACAACAGTGTCAGTAATATCGATTGTGAACCCTTCTGCACTGATGACCTTTCTTGGGCATCCATTGACCTTGTAATGATGCCAGACTGTGTGGGTCTCAATCTTTTGTGCCTTGAGAATGTCGGCAATTTCTTCTTGGAAAGCCAGAAGCTTAGCCTGAGTTGGCTTGTCCCTTGGGTGTAAGGTAAAACCAGAAGGACATCGTGTCACTTCTCTAAGCTCCTGAGGGTGGAGCTTAAGTCTTCTGTTCAGTGTAGACTTGATTCCATAAGGCTCTAGGTGGCTATTATCCATGCGGACAAAGACCCGGAGATCATCCTGCTTCTTCTTCAGTTGGTTGGCAGTGATGAGGGCGCCAGGCTGTGTTTTCTTCATGGTAGTGTTGACTATCCATGGATGCTGTCGTTGGCCAGAGGAGACAGCTTGGGCGAAGGTCATGGTGGGCTTCCCTATCCCTATCCCGCCAGGAGTGGTCTTTCTTTTGGGCAGATCTCGGGTTTCCAGCCACTCGTTCAGGCATTTGGAGAAGAAAGCGCTGAACTCCTTGGCATAAGAGTATAGTTCGGTTCCAGCTTTTTCCAGTGTCTTATCGACTGCTGCAGCACACTCTTGAAACATTGTCATCCTGGCTTCATAGAGATGCTTGTCTTTAGCCAGTATTTTGGCTACTTGGTCCTGGCACTTTGAGGAAGAGACCTTGTTCCCTGTATCGCCTCCAATGGCTTGGTCTGTAGAGATTTCGTTTGATTGAGGTACTTCCATATCAATGATGCTGCTAGTATTAATATTTCGGGATTTTCCTTTCAGAGGGGAAACAATGGTGAAGTCAGCCTCAGAGACTTGTGACGGGCTGCTGTTGATGTCGTCGAGCAGTGCCTGGCGGAGCTTGCTTGGGGTTGCCGGGCCATATGTTCTTTTAGGGACCGGGGATTTGAGCACGCCGCCAGTAGTCGTCTTTGGGACGGCCACTGGCGTATTTGGGGGCCTATCGTGAAGGGGTGCCATCCAGCTTGTGAGAAAAATTTTCTGCGCCTTGGCAAGGATAGTCAGGTACTGAAATAAATGCCTGTTTTAGTGCAGATATAGAGGTTGCGCCCTAACAGCGGGGCGCCAAGAAAAATAGTTGTTTTTGGTAAGAGTGTGTGATGAAGGATTTACTTGGGTCTTCAACGACCAGGTTCGGAGGAAGCCCTCTATTCGTTGCCAGGTTGATGATCTCGGTACATTGCGAGAATATCATGCGACCGATTCCCTGAACACCCTGTCTCGCCTTCTCCATGGCTGATGTCACTGACTTTGCTTGGAAGTTCCCACCATGGAGAAAATCGCCTTCTGGAGTGACGAGAGGGTTGTCAGTCACAGAATTGCATTCGATGGAAACTTGCTGTTGGGCCAGCACGAGATCTTCGAGAATAGGACCGAGCCATTGTGGTGCTGTTCGGATTGCATATCTATCTTGTCGTAGTGTAAAGTTGGCTCCGTCATTAGCCTTGGTGAGCTTCGAGCCATCCAAAAAGCCTAGTATGTTGTGGGCGGCTTCTGTCTTTTGCAGGCATTAGTCTACATATGGAGAAAGTTGATGACTTGAAAGGGGTATCGCCTTACCTGGCCAGGGTGCGGTCGGGCTTCCGAGAAGAACGGGTGGAAGCTTTCTGTGGTTCCATTCAAAGCCTCAGTGCTCATGGCAGTGAGCACCTGAGCCAGAAGAGCAAGACCCTGGGTGTCATGAAGCGCCAGGGCGGCCACAGCAGCCGAAACGGCCGTCCCGTTTGTAATAGCAAGCCCTTCCTTTGCTTGTATTGTCACAGGCTGTAGACCGGCCCTGTTCAAGGCTGTGTCTGCGTAGACGTCTTGTTCCCCCCTAGACAATACCCGGATCGTGGGTTTTCCCTGAATAGCACCAGAAACATAGGATAGGGGAATCAGATCTCCAAATGCGGATATGCTACCGCGAAGGGGTATCATTGGCACAATGTCGTGTCTCAACAAATCCTGCATTCGCTCAGCGATGACGGGTCTGACGGCCAAGCACCCAGATATCAACGAGTTGATACGGATAAGGATTGCTGCGCGGCCCCACGAACGAGGTAAGTAAGACCGGTCACTGCCGATATCGAGTGACAGATCACGACGGTGTATTTCGAGCGTCTCATCCAGTGGTGCTGCGTGATGATCTCTCCCTCCGTGAGGGAGAACCCCATAGTGAAGCTCTCTGATGAGTGCTCGCTGTAGCTCAGCGATCTGCTTGGTCCGGGAGTCTGCAGATCCCCCAAAGCCAGTATTGACACCTGCGGCAACACCGTCCTGTTCAGTCGCCTACGCAAACTTATTTACGTCGGGGAACATACATACCGTATATGATGTCTCCCCCCTGAAGCCTCGTCTCAAGCATGTTCAGGCCGCCATTCATCCGCTCAATGGCTGAGGAACTGATGTCTGTTTGCGCGTTGTAACTGCAACAATATCAGTAATGTCACCACTCTACTCTTGTTTTTTTTAGGGATAAAGGGAATAACGAACCGTGCCACAGATACAACGTCTGCTATCGTCAGGTTTCGTCCTGTGAGTGATACCGAGCTCGATTTTGCCCTGTCCAGGATACCATCCAGAAGTTGCCATTCTTCGAGAACCATCCCGGCATGAGCCATGATGGTGGATGATGGCGGGAATAATTGCTATACATGGGCAGTTATCTGACTTGGGCTGTTCACCAACCAACATGTAAGCTGCATAACGTTTCATTGGCCTTATCTGGCCAATCCGCATGTTGAAAAGCTTCCGGTAAAACGGTAGGCTATTTTCTGCGGGATCACTCAAGCGTGGGCAAATTATGCGTCTTTGTACATCAGTGATGAAATCAAATGGAGCTGGTTCGCCATTAGCCAGACATCCTGGTGCCATCTGCAGCCTGGCCAACAGTGGCACACTAAGTTTGGAAGATACTACCCCAAGGTGACAATGATGTACGCTTCGGGTCAGATGGTACGACATGAAGGAGCCCAAAAGCTGTTGGATATGCGATACTACCCACAATCCTATCTGACGTGACTAAAGTGGCTGCATGAAGAACTGCATGTACTGTCTCGTTCCTTGGTAGATAGGTGCTTACGGTAGATACCTTTGGGTCCAGCACCCAGAGGGAGCGAGCCTCATCACTCGGCCCCTGCACCACCTCCCGTTGACGACGCCCTCCTACATTTTCCCCTTTCCGCCCGGCGCCTCACACATCCGTAGACTCAAGGTACCAGGTACTTAGCCCAGCTGTGCATTTGTTCGCTCCATCACATATATGCATGACAGAGTTCAAGCCACTCGATATGGCACCAACAGGGACCTTATCTGTGGGCGGAGGCTCGCAGGGCGCGATGGACGGCGAGTGGCTTCAAAGGCCGTGGCGGAAAGAATGTCAGATCAGACTGTACAGTCTCACACCCCTGAATGAAGCCAACGAGCCCTGAGCCACCACTTTGCGGCACTTTGACACCCCAACACGCCTCAGAATCCTCCCATGCTTTTCCCTCTGTCTTCTTTCTCTAAAGGGATTGGGATACGCACCTTTGCCATTGTCACTTCCACTCGCACCTGTGTGGTAGTATCTCTTACTACTGGTTGCTCGGAAATTGGAATCATGCATCATATCCGTTCAAAAGTTTCACACCATCAGGCACATCCTCTTCAACCGAGGTCCGACGAACCCAAGGCGCATCTAACCAGCAAACCATCTGAGGGTCATGCTAGCATTGACGTTAACCTCGCAACCTGGCAAAGAGTGGACTCGGAGCTCGCCAAATCCGGATGGAGATACCATCAATCATGGTGGATCCAACACACAGGAAGAGCCCCCGCGGTCTTGATACACAACGCTGGGTATCACATTGCGCACGTCGTGGCTCCCAACCTCGGGGTCTCCCGCGAGAACGGCAATCAAGACAAACCGTTGTGGCCAAGCTTCATGACAGACGACGGTACCCCTATCGAACTTAGCTGGGATTGGGGTACCAATGATACCTTGCCCAGGATCCGATATTCAATAGAGCCAATTGGGCTTGACGCAGGCACTCCATCCGATCCCGGCAATCTGCAAGTGCAAACTGCCTTCCAAGAGTAGCTGCTTAGCTACTTGCCTTCCATCAAACTGGAATGGTATCATCACTTCAGACAATTCTTCGTCGCCTACAGGGAGGGAGGCGTTGGTTTCAGAGGAAGCCACGGAGATCACAAGTCCTCCATCTTTTACGCATTCGACCTGTCGTCAACGGGAGTCATGGTCAAAACCTACTTCTTCCCCAAGATGAGAGCACTAGACTACGATCAGTCAGAGCTAGAAGTGCTCTGGCAAGCAATTCGAGCGGCTCCGCACGGGACAGAAGGCAACTTGAGAGCAGCTTCCACGTTCCTCGACTTCTGTTCTGACGAGGCCAACAAAGTCATGGAATGCGAAATGCTACGGGAGGTCGCTTGGGGTTGGGTAAAGAGTGGACGATATATCGTAGCCTTCCATCAACGCATCTGGATACACGGACTGGAGCCGTAGTAGAGCAGCCGGTGCCCGTGCCCATATCTGCAATGCGTGGAATACTCGACAGTGTAACGAATGGGTGCAGAACGTATCCGATGTTCCTTTCTCTGTTGTTAGATTGTTCGGATAATACCGGCAGCAGTGGCCATACTGTGTCATGAGGTCGAATTGTTCGTTGAGCCTATCGGGATAATCTGTCAGGAGATGATTCGAAGGTTGATGACAAGTCTATGAATAAGTTACCTCGTCACCTCGCTCGGGAGGCGAGTCATGTTGTCTGTATAAACATCGGCCATCTTCATGCACCTGGTGGCGAAGTGCACTCAAGTTGACAATCAAGATCGTAGAGTGTAAGGGGAAAACGGAAGGAAAGTTGAGCAAGGCTGCGAAACTGGGATATAAGGCTCCCCCTACTCTTCGAATTATCCAGCATACTTTCTGTAGCGGGGTTTCCAAGTCTTGAGAAAGACGGTGAGTCCGTTGGTGCTAGATGCACAAGGTTGGATCCCGACGCTGCACCCCGAAGAAAAGGGGGGTGGGGGCTGAGAGGCCGGGCACATGCAGTTGGCACCAACATACATATAAGCCGCCATTCGCCTACCTAATGTCACACCAGGTTTCTGCAAGCCTCGCTACCGAGAACCGTAGGCAACATCGTCCATAAGTGCTGCATCCTGCTTGTGCTGCTCTGCAACTTCAGACGTCGTGATATTGATTAACCTTCCTTGCAGCGTGGGATTCCACCACCTGTCCGGCGGCTAGGTGCCTGGCGGAACAGTGATGTATCTTGATTGAGGCGGACCACTCCGGCCGGATGATCCTGCTTGATAGCCCTGAAGAATACCACAGAGTACTTGGCAGGTACCCTAGTACAAGCGTCCGTTGCAGAAGGCTCTTCAGCGCCATCCCTGGAGTTGTGACATGACTGCCGCGGCACATTCTTCGGCTTCCACCCAACATGAGACATCGGAATGTGTTGGTCGGTTGGTCGGGTGGTCGCTAATCAAGCTCGAGGTCGGGGGGAAGCGTTGCGTTGGGGGCCAGGTGCACCACCAACGACAGCTGCAACAGCTGCAGCCTCCAAACTGTTAACGATACACTCGATGTAACACCGCTGACCAAGCCAGAAGGTCGTCACCTTCTGCCCCAGGGATCAGCACGTCTGCTGCTGAAACAACCGTCCACAGCCCCCCTTCTAGAAAGGAGGCTCCCAAAAACTACCATCCCCAGCTGGATCCTGAGAGCACAAGGCCCGGAAGTCCTGAATAGGAGTGGACACGGAGTCACGATATTGCCAGCCCATGAGGTATGATACTGGTATCACCCACTGTATTTAGCCTGCTAGATGTGGTGGACAGCTTGCCATGGCCCTATGCACCCTAGGGAGTGCTGGGGCCTGCTGCTTCGCAGCAGACCTCCAGCCGTTAAAGAATATAAATCAATCAAGCCGAGCGCCGAGTGGGTGTTGGTGAGCTTCTGCGTCAGACGATGTCGTGGGACCAACGTTGTTGCCCACCAGATCAGATATATATACGCGGTTCGACTTGCCGCATCGATACACAGGATTCGGGTGTACTGATTCTACAATGCTCTTTCTACTCTGCACATCGTCCATGCTGCGGCACAGTCAACTTGTTGGCCCATGGATCTTTACCCGGTCGATATTGACCAAGCGCCGGTGTGCTGTGCCATCCAGCACCCTTTGTGTCACCATCCCTTCTTGGGTTGCACACAAATGTTGTGCATCGATAATACCATAGATAGCCGCGATCTCGGTATCTTACTAGATCGTATAAGAAGACCAGCCTAGACACCCGCAGAGCCTTATGTCAGTGCACTGTAAGTGCGTTGGGCCGTCATTCTGACCGATCAGGGACTCTGGAGTCGCCATGTCTACATGTACCTATATAGGTATGTATCGAAGTACCTAGGTAACCTACATGGTACCTTACGGCGTCAAGGGGGTGTTTGAAAAGGCCTGCAGCCAAGCTTTTGATGCGTTGGAAATGTATGTACACCTCGGGGAGACAGGGCCCCGAGCGCCGACGTGCCCCTGACAACTTTCGTGTTCCGTCTGATGGACTCAAGCAGGCGTACTGCATATTGCAAATCAGGGAATATGGCAGCCATCCCCTGACCCTCGCGAAGGAACAACGCCACTTGAACAGTTGGGCAACACATATGTCACTAGGTTCAGCAGACTTCGGAACTGACCTTTTGTAGAGAAGGTGTGAGATTTCAAACCGTTCTAGATTCAAAGGGAAGAGAAGAGAAGAAGATCTCTGGGGGAGAAGCCCCCATCTATGTGTACAGGTGTGCCATCAGGGTGACCAGATAATCATATGATAATGACGCCATCTGAATGTCCGAAAAGTATAAGCCCATTAGCGTATTCAGCCCCGAAAGCTTAAGCCTCGTATGATATCCAACACGCCCTCTCAAACTGAGGGCATCACTACCACACAACTGTAACCAACAGTCCAACAAACCTAGACCTTGGAGTACTACAGCACTCCTGAACCCCCTATTTGACTTCAACGAGTCCTAATAGCTGCAAAAACGAGCCAAATTTCGCCTTTGGCATGGCCTTGGTGAGGCCATTAGCTGGCATCTCGTCAGTACCAAGGAACTGCAGCAAGATGTGCTTAGCCTGAATTTCCTGGCGAATGTAGTGCTCTCACACTCGAATATGCTTCGTTCGGCGATGGAATTCGGTGTTCTGAGCCAGATGAATGGCTCCAGCACTATCAGAGTGCAATAGGAGGGTGTCCAGTGTGTATCCAAGCTCGTTCATCAGCTCTCGTAGCCAGGCAGCCTCCTTTACGGCTTCACTGATGGCATAATACTCTGATTCAACAGTAGATTGTGCCACAACAGTCTGTAGCTTTGAGGACCACGAGATAGCGCCTCCAGCAAAGGTGAATAGGTAGCCAGAGGTCGATTTGGCACCATCCTTGATGCTGCCAGTGTAACTAGCATCACAATAACCAAGTAGAAGGGATGGGATGATGCCAGTGACCTCATCAGAGGTCATTTTGGCGTATTCAGGGCCTCCGAAACGAATGCCCAAGTCCTTCGTGTTCCAGAGGTATCGAATGAGCCCTTGAGCCGCCGCAAGTTGTGCAGTTCTGGGGCAATGGAGGTACCGCGAAAGTACCCCCATTGAGAAGAAGATGTCAGGACGGGTATAGCATGCACGGAAATTCTCAGAGCCAATCAAGGATTGGTACTTGTGAGTTACCTCGGGCGAACCGCCATCCTCGGTGTCATCCTGGTCCATTTTCTCAACCGTTTGAGGCGAGATGGGTACGTTCACACGCCCAGTTCGAGCCTGATCGAAGGCTTCAGCAGTGCGTTGAATGTACGTGCTCTGTGACAGCCACAAAGTCCTTTTTGCACGATCTCTGACGATTTTGACACCGAGAAAGTGCTGGATAGCGCCCAAATCCTTCATTTCGAAGGCAACAGAGAGATCCTGCTTGAACAGATCAACCTTAGAGCGATCAGTGCCCAGGATAAGGAAGTCATCCACGTAGCTAATCATAAAAATGCCATGTTCCTTGGAGTAGTAGACGGCGTTATCAGAGATCAGAGGCTTAAAGCCAAGGGTTTGAAGCAAGCCGCGAAGGCGCTTCTGCCACTGACGAGGGCTCTGCTTGAGGCTATACAGGGGCTTTTCGAGCTTGAGAATCATCCCTTGTCGCCAACCAATGGTGTTCTCTTCTGGATACATCTCAAAGTCATCCAGACCGTCAGGAGTCTCCATATAGATCTCCTCATCTAATTCTCCCATCAGGAAGGCCGAAACGGCGTCCATTTGGTCGAGCTCCCAATCCAGAATGGCTGAGAGAGCCAACAACAGTCTCCAGGTAGTTGTGCGCGTGCCAGAAGCTTGAGTCTCGAAGTAATCAAGACCATGGCGCTACATAAACCCACAAGCAGTGATCCGATCCTTGTATCGAGCTGTTTCACCAGTAATCGGGTCCTTCTTGCGCTTGTAAACGTGACGAGAGGTCAAAAGCTTGCGATTTAGAGGAATTGCTGACCTCTAGAGCACCGAAAAGGTCTTATTACGCAGCAGCGCGCGTATCTCGAGATGAGTACCTTCTAACCATTGAGGTGCTTCAACTGACGCCATCGCCTCCCAATAGTTAGAAGGTTCATCCGTTTCAGGAAGCGCTTGATCAGGGTCAGCAGAAGGCCAATTAACATGGGAAGCCTGAATTGTAGCATGTGGAGAGATCCCGGGAGTTGTAATCTCAGAAATATAATGGTTCTGCAACCCGCGGGTGCGCCCTCCGGATAACACGTTGCCAGGATCCATCCCAGCTTGTGATCGCAGTACTGGAGTCGGCCTCTGAGATAGATCTTGTTGGGGCGATTGGGATAATCCAATCGGCATATCCATTGGACCAATATCGGACTCAGAAATGCTGAGTGTCGATTGAGGGTCGCCGCCGCTATCATCGGATGCGACCAGTGAGATAACCGGAGTGCCTAAAGTAATGACGGGCTCAGAGACATTTATCCAGCCCTAATCTTTATTATCTGACTCATCCGATATATGCTGAAGATCGCTAGTGCCTTTTGAAGAAGATGGCTTCTTTAGATTGTCTTCCTTATAGATAGTTTGCTCGTAGTCGTCGAGTGTACCTTGGAAGTCTGAGAAGATATGGATTGATTCCACAGAAGCGACATACCCATCTAGAATTTCAAGATGGGCAGTAGTAATGACTGTTCGCGATTCAGGCAAGTAAACCTGATACTGATTAGAGCCAATTGAGCGAAGAATTCGCCCTTTTCTCGCATAAGGAGCCGTCTTGTTGCCTTAAACACGGCGCTGACGTGGCAGATGGACCACAGCAGCCTGCCCGATTGGCAGGAGATCGCTCAAATCAGGCTTGTTATCCTTGCCAGGAGTCAAATCGTCGAAGAAGACCTTATTTGGGGTCCTGTTATCCTTCTGGAGGAAGGAGGTGTAGCTCACGTTGAGCCGATCACACACCACAGGGCCAATAATCGGCCAGAGAGACTCTGGCAGCTTCATTTGCTCGATAACACTTCGAACAAACGAATGAATCACGCTGAGAGAGCGCTTTGCCACCCCATTTTGCTCAGGATTGTATGGAGCGCTTAGTTCAAACTCGATGCCTTTAGATCGACCCCATTTGACGAATTGGCGTACTCCGTGCCGTTAGCCAAGCGAAAACAACGAGGGTAGCGACCGTACTAGAGCTTCATCCGCTTGCAATAACAGATACAGATGTCTAAAGCCTCGCCTTTTTGCGCGTGAGGATGATATTCACGTTTTCGTGACTTGCCATCGACTAGCATCGTGGCTCATTTAGAACCATCATATCCTTTAGCTGAATGGTGCGCGGTATCAGTGTGAACCACGTCAAGGGCCTGATCAGGGTGTTCCTGCTCGATTCGGGAGACCATTCGACGGAGATTCGTCTCCAGACAGTCCAAGCAGGTAAATTCCTTTGCCAATTCGAGCGTATTTGGCGGTAGATTGATGCCGTTGACGATTTTGGCCGTTTTAACAATATTGCCAATCGATTGGTGGCCTAACTTCGTGTGCCAGAGGTGAAGGAGCCTTATAGCCTCCCCTTTAGCCCTTAATTGGGCATCAGGATCACTCTCTTCCTCTCCTTCTGCTGGGAACAGATTGACGAATGCCTGCGGAGCGCGCATAATGTTGTAAACCTCCTTCTGTAGCGGTGGAGTGATTACCTTCACATACATGCAGTTGTGAAGGGATGTCACCCAGGCGCCAGCAGAGTCAAATAGATCTCGAATCATCAGATACCAACCTTGACGATACAGCTGATCGCCAGAGAGGAGGTTGATCTGAAAGGAGGGTACGTAGAGCACTTCTATGATCAATCGAGTAACTCTTCTACCTTCAGAAGTGACGAAATCGATCTCCACGTCGCCAACACCAAGTGGTTGAACAGGGCCACCACCTGTAGCGATTGGGAGAAGGTCAGAGTCTATTCGGAGACGAATGAACCACTTCCTGTAGTTGCAAATAAGAACCGTGGATCCAGAATCGAATAGCCATCGATCAGAGGCGGCAGAGATGGCGTAAGCGTGAGCTTCAGGTTGACTTTCAGGTTGAAAGGGGACATTAAGGTCAATATCCACCTGATTGGCGCCGCAAGAAACGTTAAAGTACGCTTCCTGTACTGTGACGTTGCTCACAGTTCTCGCGAGAGCGTCACCATGGTCTTTTGCGGCTGCAAAAGTCTCACGGCACCAGTGAGCAGCGGGAATAGTACCGCCAGCACCAGATGATCCCCTAGAAGAGCCGCTTGCAGCTCCCTTTAAAGCAGCTTGCAACACCTGCTTCAAGATGCATTGGTTGCAGCCACCGTGCCCCTTCTTCTTATTGAGCTCTCCACACTCAAAGCACCACACAACTGTAGTGTTTAAAGCGCCAGGATCCTTTTGATCAGGTTCCTGAGCGCCTCTGGAGCCTTTGTAGCCTCCTTTGCCCTTATTCTTGCCCTTGTTCTTCTTTTATTGCTTATTGCCGTTATTGGCGCCAGTAGGAGTGGTAGGAGTAGCAGGAAGGGCAGGAGATCGGCCCATATAGGTTGCAAAGGTCTCATCCTGCGATTTGCGGATATATATCTCCTCCTGAAGCTGATAGATGAGGTTCTCTGACGTGGAGTAGATTCCACGGTTATAATCCCGTGAGATTTCGCGGTGAAGGGTTGGAAAAGAGGCCCTGATCGCCGCTCGGAAGTTACAAATCCGACTCGTTGCAGAATAATCGATCTTCTGGCGCTCCATACGATCCATCAGAAGGCGGTAGCGCGCCATAAAGTCATCTCCATGATCGGAGTATCGAATCGCAGATAGATCGTCTAGGACCGACGATACCTGGTCGATTGTCATACCAGAAAAGGCACGACAAAGGGCAATCCAGATCTTCCTAGGGTCACGCAGGCCGGCGATGCGGTAACCCGCTTCCGGCTTGATATTTTGTGTGATCGAGAGATATACGATTGCCTTTTGCGAGCTTGAAAACGTCTCGCTGGCAGGCTTCTTCTCGTTAGTCTCATCTTTAACCTTTGAAGAAGCCTTGCTCGAATGACCATCTATGTCGACAGCAGAGGTCTTGAGCGAATAGGGGACCTCATCGTCCTTCTTAATGGCCTCTTGGATAAGAGGCCACAGGTTAACTGCGGTCAGCAGTTGCTCCACGTTTTGAGCCCAATTCTCCCAATTTTCCTGACCAACAAGCTTCTGAGAGTCCAGAAGCTTGATGATTACCTTGGAGGAGTGCTCGTTCGAGTCAGACATGATGGTGATGAGGGGATACAGTACGTGATAAGTGGCTTCCGATGTCAGGGAGCCTCTGTTATAAAGAACAGATTCGTATCCGGAGAACGGTAGAGGACTGCAACAATGACGGTAACTAATCCTCGTGAAGCAGTGAAGAAAGAGATAAATGATCAGCAGCAGAAGATCTGCAAAGGTCGTGATCGAAAGCGAGATGCTACCATGTGAGATTTCAAACCGTTCTAGATTCAAAGGGAAGAGAAGAGAAGAAGATCTCTGGGGGAGAAGCCCCAATCTATGTGTACAGGTGTGCCATCAGGGTGACCAGATAATCATATGATAATGACGCCATCTGAATGTCCGGAAAGTATAAGCCCATTAGCGCATTCAGCCCCGAAAGCTTAAGCCTCGTATGATATCCAACAGAAGGTTTCGTTAGTCCACTCTATGGTCTCCCAATCTTCGCACATTCACGCTGCGCCCTCTTGCGTGACACGTCCATATGCCCAGCATGAATGAACAGATCCGACAGTCGGGCTCCCTGATCTACAGAGCTTCATTCGTTGATTGTACTATTGTCATCTTGACCATCGCATTCCTGTCTCTGATCCGGACTCGGTACTACCATAGACTCAACAGGGTTCCTGGCCCCTTTCTCGCCAGCCTGACCAGCCTCTGGAAATGGAATGCGGTTCGCCGAGAGAAAATGGCTTTCATCAACGCGGAGTTGCACGAGAAGTACGGACCGCTGGTGCGAATAGGGCCTAATCACATCTCCGCCTCCAGCGCAGAATCGATTCGTGTGATCCATCGATCCAAGAACGGTTTCACCAAGGTATACTTCGTCTACCTGTCTACGCCGGACTCATTACTTCTGTATATGCTGATCTATATCCTAGTCTGCCATGTATGGCATCTTGCAGCCGAAATTTGAGGGCGTCGACCTGCACAATATCTTCTCAACCTAGAATGCAGAGTACCACGCCGCTCTCAAGCGCACGATGGGGCCTCTGTACACGACCTCAACGAGCCTCACAAAAACAACTATTTTTCTTGGCGCCCCGCTGTTAGGGCGCAACCTTGATATTTGCACTAAAGTAGGCACTTCTCTCAGTAACTGACTATCTCTGCCAAGGCACAAGAGAATTTTTCTCACAAGCCGGATGGCACCCTTCCAGGACGGGCCCCCAAACACGTTCATGGCCGTCCCAAAGACGACCACCAGCGGCGTGCTCAAATCCCCGGCCCCTAGAAAGACATAGGGCCCGGCAACTCGGAGCAGGCTCCGCCAGGCGCTGCTTGACGACATCAGCAGCAGCCTGTCACAGGTCTCTGAGGCTGACTTCACCGTTATTTCCCCTCTGAAAGGAAAATCCCGAAATATCAATGACAGCAGCACCACTGGAATGAAACGGCCTCAATTGAACGAAATCTCGACAGACCAAGCCATTACACACGATATAGAGAATAAAACCTCCTCCTCAAAGTGCCAGGACCAAGTTGCCAGAATACTGGCTAAAGACAAGCACCTTTATGAAGCCAGGATGACAATGTTTCAAGAGTGTGCTGCAGCGATTGATAAGATATTTGAGAAAGCTGGAACCGAACTATACTTTCATGCCAAGGAGTTCAGTGCTTTCTTCTCTAAATGTCTGAGCGAGTGGCTGGAAACCCGAGATCTGCCCAAAAAGAAGACCATCCCTGGGGGGATAGGGATGGTAAAGCCCACCATGACCTTTGCCCAAGCTGTCTCCTTTAGCCAACGACAGTATCCACGGACAGTCAATACTACCATGGAGAAAACACAGCCTGGCGCCCGCATCACTACCAACCAACTGAAAAAGAAACAGGATGATCTCCGGGTCTTTGTCCGCATGGATAATAGCCATCTAGAGCCTTACGGAATAAAGTCTACACTGAACAGAAGACTTAAGCTCCACCCTCAAGAGCTTAGAGAAGTGACCCGGTGCCCCTCCGGATTTACCTTACACTTAAGGGACAAGCCAACTCAGGCTAAGCTTCTGGCTTTCCAAGAAGAAATCACCGATATTCTCAAGGCAGAAAAGATCGAAACCCACACGGTCTGGTATCACTATAAGGTCGATGGATGCCCAAGAAAGGTCATCAGTGCAGAAGGATTGATAATCGACATTACCGACACTATTGTTGCCGATAAAGTTGAAGCCCAAACAGGCGACAGACCTCTGAGGTGCATACTATCAAAGAACACGACTGATTCTGATCCAGAAACCACGTGGATAATCTCTCTGCCCAGTGCAGCAAGGAAACCATTCACGCTTTTTGCCCACTTAATGACCTCAAGGTATATTCAATACACCCCCAAGGTTCACCAGTGTGCAAGCTGCTTCAGATACCATGGTAGGAATTACCGATGCAAAAAGCAAGTATGTGCACACTGCGCCAACACAGTACACCAGGGAGAGTGCGAAAAACCAATCCCAAAGTGTGTTAACTGCAAAGGACCTCATGCTGCCAATTTCAATAAATGCCCTGCCCGCCCCAAGGTTGTGAAAGGTACCATCCATAAGCACACATGGGAGCAAATCCAGGAAATAAGGCTAGCCGGGGAAAGAGCCAGATCCAAGGCCTTCAATGAAGCAGGCAGAAACCAAGCTAGGTCAACACCCAGCAACAATAACAAAGACACCACAATGCAAATCGACACAACAGATACAACTCATCCCAGAGATGCCGATACCATTGTTGTCAGTCAATGTTAGGTACATCAAACGAAACACATCGACACAGGTATCTAATTATCCATTCTGTGAATACAGCAGGAGGACAAAAGAGTGCAGGCCCTACAGAGTTAGCTATCAACCTGGCTGACTATAAAGGAGAACAAACAGACATCATTCTGATGCAAGAGCCCTGGATTGGCATACCACCAGGCAGGAAAATGGGAGTAAAGACACACCCCAATTACAATATATACTCCCCAATGGATTCCTGGGACAGCGACAGTACACGGCCCAGATCTCTTATCTATGTGAGAAAACACCTTTAAGGGGATTAATTTCGGCCCTATGCTACACAAGATATCACCTGGGTTAAGGTACAAGGCATTACATTTGCCAGTGTCTACTGGTCATGTGACAACCCATAAGAAGTAGATGATATTCTAGAAGTATGGACTCCACCTTTTGGCTGCGTTATAGCTGGAGATTTCAATGCTGGCGACACATCCTGGGACTCGAGCAATCCAGGATATCATGGTGGTGTCATACTTGCACAGACTATGGCAGACCACGGACTGGATCTGATTTCTGAACCAGATGTCCCAACACATGATGACAGAGATGTACTAGATCTGGTGTTCTCAGATGTCCCCATGGCCGAAGCCTCAGTGAATGATGCACTCCAGTGCACTTCAGATCATAAGACATTACGAATAGTTGTCCCAATTCAGGGAGATCTAGACCGAGTCCCCAAGACCAATCATTAGATAGTACCGAACGATAAACTATAAGAGCTGGCAGACAATGTCCAAACCAGGATTCATGAACTCCCCCGGCTGGGTGTATCCCCTGGCCAGGTAGATACCTTTACACAAAGCTTGATCAACATGATCCAAGGCTGTATCAGGACAGTGGGCAAGAAGCCCCGTCAATCTAGGCCCACTGCTTGGTGGAATGATGACTGCAAAGCAGCTGTTCAGACATACAGTGTCACGGAACAGCTGGCAGCTCAGGACGAAGATGCCCATCTATTACTCCAGATGAATAAGAATCTACTGGTGAGGAGGGAAGAAGGATCAGAACCACCAGCCAATTCTGGTGAGGGATTAGATCTTCAATCCCGCTCCACAATTATCTATAGTGAGTGCAGCGGGGCAACGCGTCCACCCCACCAGATCACCTGATGAGCGCACGTACCACCGTGAATGGAGGGATGGATGTCAGATCCATCACATACAGGGCCCTTTCTAAACAGACTACAAGCCAAGAAGGGCGGAATTCAGCCCGACGGGAATTTCGCCGTGTGATTCGGAAAGCTAGGAGAGAGTACTGGCAGACTCTAATTGATTCAGCAACTGAGCCAAAGGACCTATACAGAATTGTCTCTTGGCACAAGCTATCAGCAGGATTGCGTTCCCCTCCAATCATCATGGGAGACCAAATATTCGAGTCACAAGAGAGCAAGGTAAATATATTATGCTCAGCCACGCTTAAACGAAGTACCTCAGACAACAATATTATCGACCCCTGGTCTGCTCAGATCACACAACCCAAGCCATACATCCCCCTTGAATACCATGTCGGACTGGAAAAGGATGAAGGGTGCACTATAGGGACCAAGAGCAACTCCCCGGGAGTAAACACCCTCACAGTACGGATTTTGAAAGCGTGCTGGCCTGTCATTAGGAAATATATCAGAGCCCTTTCCAGACCTGTCTACAGATTGGACACCACCCTAAACCATTCAAAGTAGCTGAGGTGGTAATGATCCCAAAACCAGGAAAGAAAGACTACTCTAATCCCAGGGCCTACAGACCAATATCGTTATTGTCGTGTCTTGGCAAAGGCCTAGGACGACTCATCGCAAAAAGAATTACCTGGTTTATTGTTAAACTTGGAATTCTAGCTCCACAACATTTTGGAGCTCTACCAAAACGCTCTGCCACTGACCTGGTAGCTGCACTCATACACGATATTGAGCAGGCCCTCGACCAAGGCCTCGTTACAACAGTAGTCATGTCAGATGTGAAAGGGGCCTTTGATGCTGCCCTAATGGGACGGCTGGTGGTTCGCATGAGAGAACAGGGCTGGCCGGGCTTTCTCATAAGATGGGTCCAGTCATTCATATCCGAGCGGTCCACAAGGGTTCGGTTGAAGGTATTGTGACCGATATCAAAGCTCTCACTTGTTGGCTACCACAAGGCTCACCAGCCTCTCCAATCCTTTACATGCTGTATACAGAGCCAATCTGTGCCCGACTTGGTATAAAAAAGAGACGCTTTGGATATACAGACAACCTAGCGACTCTCTGCATTGGAAAGAACCTTAAGAAAACAGTTATAGAGGCTTCTGAAAATCTTTATTTGCTCAGTCAATAGGGACATAACAATGCTATTGAATTTGACCCTGACAAAACTGAGATTATACACTTCTTAAGGAAAAAGAACTCAGACAGCCCTCCAGTCCGCCATGAGACAATGAACAAAACAGCAAAGGACTCCATGCGATGGCTGGGTGTCTTCCTGGATAGAAAACTAAACTTCAAAAATCACGTTTCCTACTGGGCTAAGAAAGCTAATAAGGTAGCAAATCACCTTCCAGGACTATGCAACACAGTCAAAGGACTTCCAGTAAAGTCAACCAAGAGGGCTGTGAAAACTTGTGTTATTCCTATTCTTACACATGGCCTGGAGGCCTGGTACCCAGGAATGGAAAAAATTAGGAGCTTAGGTGGGACATCAGCATGTCGCATTAAGGGGCTTCTTAGAACAATAGATGCTGTACTACGAACGGCAATCAGAGCTATCTTGCCAGTCTGGAAAACACACCCTGGACATATCCTATACTTTGAATCGCAGATTCCCCCAGCAGGAGTTCTTGCAGAGTCAATAAGACAATGTCACAGCCTCCAATTAGGACGAATAGACCAGAGACACCCTTTTGTTGGCAGGCTCCAAATACAAGCTCGCAAGAATCCAATAAGGCTACAAAGGAGCTTCCAGCTAGTCCCTGACTTCCAGAGACCAATACTCACCAAAGCCATTATGGAAGAAGCCCCCAGTCCATAAAGACAAAGACAAAGAAACAGAGCTCTTCAAGCAATGGCTACAGGAAAGAAATGCGAGCACTGACCTTGTCATCTATTCAGATGGATCACAATTGGAGGACCAAGGCACAACCCGCACTGGATGGGGCTATACCATCAGGAAAGGCAGCACTACACAAGAAGTATACCAGGGAAAGGGCAGACTTCTCCAAGCAGAAGTAGTAGATACTGAAGTCCATGGTGCTCTCCAAGGTCTTGTAGCAACCAGGGCAATTGGACACGGAAAACAGCTATATGTCTGCCTGAACAACACGTCAGTGGTAAATGGGCTCAATGGGACTCCACTTGAGACATCACAGAACATTTTTCTACGATTTCAAGAACTTGCCACAGCACACACTCCTGGAATGACTGTCAAGTGGATTCCTGGACACAGAGATATTGATGGCAATAAAGCTGCCGACACACTAACAAAAGAGGATATCATGTTAAAAACAGACATAACAAACCTTCCTATAATCTCTTGGGTCAAGAGAGATCTCAAAAGAAAAGGCAAGAAAGAGTTCAACTAATGGTAGAAAGACCAATCAGAATCTAGGTATCAAGAAGTATACTCACATGCAGTAACTGAAAGAAACTTTATATCTTTTAAGAGGAGTACTTTACACAGACTTCTAGCGGCCAGATCTGGACATGGCGACTTTGCCAGATACCACGAACGCTTTGGGCATACAGACTCGAACAATCACTGCAATTGTGGTGAGAAAATAACACCACAACACATTTTCTTTTGTAAGAGGCTAGGGAAAAACTGGCTACTGCCTAGGTACTCGCTTAGGACAGCTTGTTTATAATACTTAGGGGAGAGGAGCACAGAATGGGCAAAATTCGTGGAGAAGAGCAAGTTCTTTTCAATAATCTGCCCCCAATAGATAGCTTTTCTTGAAGGACCAGATGGATGACCCCAAGATCATACCGCCGCAACAACGGGGATGGGCCCGTGAGCGGGACTGACTGTACTTATTATCTTGAGACCTCCACAACCCTGCGATACAGAGGCTCTGGGAGGCGTGGTTTGCACTACTGAGGAGCTACCCCCCACGTTAAATACAATCAATCAATCAATCATGCTGTGGCAGGTCTTGAACACCACTTGAATGCTTGCACCAGACTCTTCTTGTCAAAGATGAATGACATCGTTGGCTCGGGAAGGTCTTCACGTGTCGATCTTGCAGCATGGCTTCAATATTACACGTTTGATCCACTCGGGGCCGTGAACTTCTCTCAGCGCCTGGGTGTGACGAGCCGTCTAACCTATAAGGCTAAAGGGTTCTATAGGGTTTATGTTCTGAGGTAAGTCAACACAAAAGACGATAGAGGCTTCTGTCAACTAGAAGACACTCAGATACTGGGGCTTGGTCTGAACTGGGTTCACTGAATAGTCGAGTCATCAGGAGATTTTTCCCACCTTAGGGTTGGCTAAGATGCTTAGATTGATCACTGAGGTAGAGACTGTCTATCTGTCTAGCTAGGAAATGTCCATCCTTATATATCCAATCTCTCCCTCACTGATGGGGTGGATATGTTGGATAACCTTGCTATCCAAGCTATCCTGGATATGTTGGATAACCTCGCTACCCAAGCTATCCATCACGTGATGTTTTGATCACGTGACCTAGACGTTTCCTTAGCCCGTGCGTTCTCCCGGGTTCTTCCAGTTACTGTCCGTCTTGTTGGGCCTGCCAGCGGGCCTCATTCCCTGTACGCCTCGTTGGTTCGTAACACTGGGCTTCCTCGAATCTGGCACCGACGTCGATGGCATTTGCTACTTGGACCATGATCAGATGATGTATTTTGCAGTGGTGAGACCCCGTGCCTGAATTGAGTTACCCCCATACTGATGTGCCGGGCTTGTTATTCAGTGGGGCCAATTAACGACCATCGAGAGAGCGTGGTCAAACGTGAAGGGCCTCGTCAGGGGAAAAGAGCCGAAAATCCCCTTTTCAATGTGAGTAGCATTTCGTTGCCAACCCGAAGAAGTAAACGACTTCATTGGAGAAGCCCCAAGTCACTTGTATTCAGTGTGCCTCTGTCAAAACCGCCACCCACGTCCGATGACCACAGTAGTTCGCTCTCAAAGTTGTTCAGGATCGCCAAGCCAATCCGACCGACTCGACCGACATGCTGAACTCATTTTTACGCCTACAGAAGACCGTACCAGAGAAGTTCACGATCAGAGATATGATTGCTGCATCATACATCAACGTGTAAGTGAGAGGACGCAGGTGCGAGGATTACCTGCCAATAAATTGGCTAACTTTTGTCGCAGAATCACCGCCCACGACGTTGTCGCCATCACATTGCGAGCCGTCGTCTACTACCTCGCCAAAGACCCTGGCGTCCAGAAGAAACTACAGAAGGAGATATCCGACGCAGAAGCGGCATCGAAACTGTCAACCCCGGCCAAGTACTCCGAAATCACATCGCTGAGCTATCTGTAAGCAGACCACACCTAAACCTTTTCTTCTGGGGACCAGCGTCGGAACTAACAGGTGTTACGCGGTGCGCAGACATGCTGTTACCTATGAGGCACTAAGAATCCACCCCAGCACTGGACTCATCCTGGAACGTCACTGTCCTCAAGGGGGTGTCACTCTCCACGGGATACATATGTGACAATCAGGCCTGCAGCTGCGCTGGTCAGGGCTGATGGGTTGAAATATCTAGATTCAACGATATCTAAGGAAGAAGAGGCAAGGTCGGAAGAGAACGGGGAAGCTAGGGGTATATATGTACATAAATATGTGGAGGTATTATGTAATACCGTAACAGGTGTCACTCTCCACGGGATACATATTCCGGAAGACACTATTATCGGCGTGAAGGCATGGGTCATTAACCGAGATAGCAGTATCTTCGGAGAGGACTCGCGTCTCTTCAATCCTGAAAGATGGATCGAGAGGGAACTACGGGATGTGACTAGGATGAAGAGCAATGTGTTCACGGTAAGCTGCCCTTTCGCTCTTGGCACTAAATTATGAGCTCTGGAATCAGTATCTATGACTGACGTCTGTACAATGAGCAGTTTGGTGCTGGTGCGCGAAACTGCATTGGCAAGAACCTGGCGATGATGCAGCTTACCAAGATCATCGTGGAGCTGTATCGCCATTTTGATGTTAAGCTGGCTGGCCCAGATAAGGAATGGAGTGTCTCCGGTGGTTGGCTTACCAGACAGTCCGAGATGGAGACTGTCCTGACCAAACGGGAATAGATATATAAAGCACCTCTATTGTTGTTAGCTCAGAATCTATTCTGGAATTTCTACTCTTGCAAAGAAGTTCGTCAATCGTTCTCTAATGACGCCTAATCCCCTTGCCATGCTTCCAAGCATCAAAGTCACGAAGCCACTTCTTCACAGTCCTGATCTCCCACAAGTGAGCCTCCCTGATAAACTGAGGCTCGGCCTCCACATCCAGGATACCCGCGGAGTCCCAATGATGGCCGGCTCCCGTGATGAAGAGCTCCGGGTGCAGATCGGAAGTCTGGGTGCGTGGCGGAGCGAGCGGGGAGTGGTAACACAGTCCGTTCCAGACGTCTTGGTCGCCGTCGATGAAGGCTAGTCGATCGGCGGTGATGTTGAAGCCGCCAAAGCTGTTGTACACGCTGATGTCTGGAGAGGGCGGGACTTTGTTGTATTTGCCATCCGGGAAAGCCCACTGTAGTCTCAAGTGTTAGGAGCTCATCGTTTGATGGGTGTGTTTCTCACCAACGGCAGGACACGTTGAGCTGCCGTACGATGACACCATTGAAGAGGGGAGTGAGTTACTTACTGTACACCACTGCTGTTCGTAGGAAGTGTCGACGACGCGTGAGAGCAGGCTAGGACCCTCCTTTGGCGCATCGATGTATGCCCCCTAGTCTCGAAGTCAGCCATCATGCAGTGCGCGTGTGTGATGCTCGTGTATTCTACCTGTTCCGTACAGCTTGTGTACACATACGAGCGACTTTCGCTGTTCGTGGTGTCCTCCCAGTAGCTCTGGTTTTGTGTTCCCTGTTGCGCGAAATCAGTATCACTAGATGCAGTAGTCTCGTCATTTGGGACAAATAAAGTCATCCCCGGTGCTCATGTTTGAGGACTGCTGCCCTGTCACAAGGACTTCAACACAAAGGGGTAGTGAAGACGAGAGCCCAAAAGAATCCACATAATACTCACAAAGCAGTCGCCGTTACTATTGTAATCACCCGAAGCGCACAGAGGCAAGGTGTACGTCTTGATGTAGTTCTGGAGAGGCGGAGTCAGCAATGCCGAACCACGTTATCTGACTGAGGAGGAAGTTGATGCGATGTTTTGGGGGCATAATGTCGCTTACTGCATAACTACCCAGACCAGTCCATGGCATGCCATTCGTATAGTTGCTCAAGGCGTAGTCCACTCGGGTGATCTCCTCAGGGGCATCAATATCGGAGACGTTTCCACAGAAGTAGAAGAAGTCCCGTGACCCGTAGCTCGAGTTCCAGTTCAGCTCCTGCCATGTGTTCGAATGGTAGGAGCCTGGGTTACCGATAGGATCAGCAATCGCCGCAGCAAAGTCCCGGTGATCGGTCAAGACCTCGAGGCCGAAGAGAGCCTTGAACTCATTGACAGCTGTACTGAGATTCTTAGCAATCAGCATGTCGAAGTTGTCGACAATGTTGTTGATTCGCATCACGCAGCCCTTTTTCACCCAGAAATATGAGCGAATACTTCTTACATGATATCTGAGGAGGAACGGATCTGTTGATACTGACCTGCGGTGCGTACTTCTGGATTGGCGAGTACCATTCGGGATAACCCACGACAACCTCAACAGGTGCTGACGACGCAATTCCTCCGTAGAGTACGTCTCCATGCTGCTTGACCGAGAAAGCCGTCTGAGCTCCGGCCAGACTGCCACCGTACAAGATCCAAGGAGTGCCAGGGGCCGTGAGGTTAGGGTCAACCCCAGGGAAGACGGCATTCTGTGCGAAGTAGCTGTTGTCCGCGATGGTCTGGGCCGTGGTGAGGAATGTCAACTCATCCGTGGTAGAAGTTTTGAACGGATAGCTCTCTCCGTAGTATCGGTTCTCCAGAATGACTCCCAAGCCATTGGTGGCTGGAAGTCGATGTCAGAAAGATCCCAATAAGATGAGTGAAGTAAACTGACCCTCCATGAGAATCTGAATTATGCCTGACTGCAGATTCGAGAACCTACTGGGCCCTGAAGCGTTCGTTAGCATGTAATAACAACTCACTCATCAGATCCGGCAGGCTCACCACTTGTCTCTCCACCGATATAGAGGTACACTGGACCACCTTGCAGTAAATGTCAGTAAGTGTCTTCAGAAACACAGAGATCCTAACCACGCACCTGGCTTGTAGTACGAACTATCGACATAGTATCGCTGGGTGAAGGTGGTATTCGCGTATGGCAGCCCATTCTCGGGGAAGTGGTTGATCTTCTGGTTAAAGTAATTGGGTTTGTAGGTAAGGTCACTGCGAGGAGTGTCACGCTTCACCTGTAGAGCTTGGGTCCTAATGATGACGGCGGCTAACAGGCCGACTGTCTTCAAGCTGAACATGATGGAATTAGACGACAGTGGTGAGGAGAGAGGAGCAGAGCCGGACCCTACTTACTACTTATGCACGCGCCTATATATGCAAGGCCCAGTAACTCCGCATATCTCCTGCCACAGCCGATAGATAATCGGATTATCGGTGAGCCAAGGCGGGGCTGCCGCTGCCTCGCGAACAAGCATTCAGCTGTGGATCTAAGCACCGGAGTCGATGAATCGGGAAGGTTGTAACAAAAGCTACACCTGACTCGGCTCTCTACCCGGAAGGCTGGAGCCGGGTACCTCGTCCGAAGCTTGTTGAGACCGTGAGACGCTCGTATCTCATCACTTGCTCAAAACAGCTGGAGCTTTCGGCATATTCCAAGTAGCTGTTGGCGTCTACTGCCATTGACCTATTGACCTACGCAGGTTGCAATAAGCATGGGAAAGCAAGTGCTAAAGACCGTCAAGACTCAAGAAATCGCACTCTACTCTACCCCCACCCCGCACTGTGCTGTTTTACCTTAGGTAGACACCGTGAAGATGGCGACATCATCTAGGATGAATGCGACGAGTCCCTACCTATCGAATTGGCTTTGCACAATCTTATAATTGGCTGGGTTTACGGCTGGTTCATTACCTACTTATTCCCTGCCGTCTCCGCAGGTTTAGTCCATGAGAGGCAGGCCGTCATCGTGTCATGCGCTCTGTATCATCACTACAATCGCCGCGCACGCTGATGGATATAGTGGCCAGCCTTGTTGCTGATAACCAGATTGCCGCACCACAAGGAGATGCCCTTCTGGAGCTACGACTTAGGCGACGAGAGGACGATACAGGCGTGAGTAGGTCACTCAATGACCTCCTGGAATCCGCTGGAGAACCCGGACGACGTCGCCGACTGCTTCTCCGTGAGCTGCCCCATCTAGGCTGAGTTACTCACAATTACCGCAGCTTCAACCTGTTCGGGATGTCCAACGACGTCCGGGAACAAGCGCGCTACCCCAAGGACGGTTACAAGAATGCGTCTGAGCAAACCTGATGTCGCCATTACGAGTTTCCGGAGGGAAGAGCGCGAGTCTTCAGGTCGTCGAGAACGATTCCATCAGCCTTCGTTCAGTCGACTGTTTCTTACCGGAACAGAGGCGCTGATGTATGATTTCATTCAGTGAGCCTCCGGTCCAGCCTGTCCCTCTTCGGCGCCGAAGACCATGTGCTCGGGGACTCGACAGAGGCCGTCGGACTTCGGCCTTGGCAACTTTTCCAGCGTGCGAGCGCCGAGACTACGGAAACGATAGTGTGGACTAACATGGAGACCAGACATATAAGTAGCAAGAAGCAGCCTCAATTCGCGATTACTAAAGCATCATCATCATCTACATTCTACGGTCATATACTCATTTTATCTCTTTCCCCTGATGGCCCCCTTGAAAGTCCTCATCGTCGGCGGCGGCGTCGCCGGCCCAGCCCTCGCGCACTGGCTCTCGCGCATCGGCGCCAACATCACCCTGATCGAGCGCTTCCCACGCATGAGGGCCACGGGCCAGCAGGTGGACCTCCGCGGCCAGGGCGTACCCATGATGCACCGGATGGGCATCGAGGCGGCCGTGCGGGCCAAGACGGTCAAGGAGAAGGGCACGCAGCTGATCGACACGGCCGGCCGGTGCAGGGCCTTCTTCGCGGCCGCCGAGGGCGGCACAGGGAAGCAGAGCTTCACGTCCGAGTACGAGATCATGCGCGGCGACCTGGTCGGCATCCTGAACGCCCTCACCGAGGGGCGCGCGAACGTGCGGCATCTGTTCGACACGACCATCGACAGCTTCACGCAAGACGAGGAGAGCGACCCTGACGGCAAGGTGCACGTCAGCTTCCGCGACGGCAGTAAGGAGGACTACGACCTTGTTGTGGGCGCTGATGGGACGGGCTCGAAGACGCGGAGGGTCATGCTGGGTCCCGATGCGCCGGACCCGCGGCACCGCATGGGCGGCTACATCGGGTACTACAGCATCCCGTCGAAACCCCACGACTCGGACAGAGGCACATTTTGCCACCTGCCGGGGCCCTTCCACCGGGCTATTGGCACGCGGAAGGACTGTCCCGAGCTGACGCGTGTCTATATGCTAATGAACGCCAAGGGCGCTCCCGCCGCCATCATCGATGCCGCGTACAAGTCCGGCAATCTAACGGAGCTGAAGAAAGCATGGGCCGATTTATACCAGTGCGATTACTGGGAGTGCGACCGCTTCGTAGACGCACTCCGGCATGCCCCGGAAGCAGACGACTTCTACTGCACACCCTACGAGGAGGTCCGGCTGCCCGAGGGATCCTGGTCAAAGGGCCGCGTCGTCCTGGTCGGGGACGCAGCACACTCCGGGACGGCAGACGGTTACGGATGCACCTGGGGTCTTGTAGGGCCGTACCTATTAGCAGGCGAGATCGCAGCCCGTCTGCACGGGAAGGAAGCGTTGTCGCCGACCGAAGCGGTGATGCGAGGGGCGAAGAAGTACGAGGAGATCTTCCGGCCCATCGCGACGGCGTCGCAGGGGGGTAACAAGTGGTTTGATATGCTGTCGACTCCGAGCTCGAGGCTTGGGATCTGGTCCCTTCACGCGGTCGCCAGGCTGGCGGCGCGCCTTCGGCTGGATCAGATGGCTGGTCTCGGCGAGGAACAGGCGAAGTGGGAGCTTCCGACTTATCCCGAGCTGGAGGAAGCGCAGAGCTGAAGCCGACGAGAATATCGTCTTGTTTGATACGTCTGTCTTGCCAGACCGGCCTGTAGGCACCATCCATTCTCCATCTTGCTAAACACTACTCAGTCTAGATATATACCCCAAAGGCTCAACCAGCCTGTGTTTCTTTAACTCGATTATATATCAATACCATTTACTTCAGATAAATTAAGTACCTTAACCTTTTACGCTATCGTCAAGAGAGCGTCTGGTGCAGCCGTCATCATCGCAGCTCTGTTGTTTGAATTAGACCCGTTGCCCCTTGACAGCGTCACCGTCCCTGCCGAGAGTGTCCCATCGGCGCCGAGTGCCATTATCTACATAAGTCTTCGATTTTTCCAAGAAACGCTCACTTTAGTATGTAACGGCCCTCTGAGATATTCCCTGAAACGGCCGTCGGTTGATGTGGATTGCCTGGACGGCGGTGCGGTCCTGGAGGCCCGCCAGCTTGGCGATGGAACCCCCGATCGGCAAAGGACCGCATTGCCGATCTCGAATGTGTTAGGGGTTGGTCTGGGACCGACATTAGATGGACGCAGACTGCTTGCTTGGTGATAAGACGAGTCGTGCAACGTTAAGTACAGTTAAAACCAGCTAAAACAGACACACACAACCCAGACGCCTGCGTTGAACTTCTGATCCTCCAAGCGGGGGGAAGCCGACAGCGTGACGAGGGCGTGAGAGGTGGCTCTGACATTGTCACTACGGATCTCCACCTAGTCGTCAATGAATGATCGATCAGAAGAATGCAGGCCCTTCTCTCCCTGACTTTAAAGCGCGTAAGCCCCAGGTGCGCACTGGTAGGTACCTATACGTAAGCACGTGGCATGAGGGGTTTCAATCTCCCGGCCTTTAACTGAACTGAAGCCTTGCGAAAGGGTATTCCTATTGTAAGAAGCGAAGACTGAAGTCGAGAAAGAGCCAGAGACCGTGCCATTCGCATGAAGCCGTCGGGTCGATGCAGCGATATAGGCATGTGCCCCTATCGCTACTTTTGGGGTTGCGTCAAGGGGATGATCTCACTACATGTTCACTTGAATATGTTAATATACCTGACAAACATCGTACTGATATCGAACGTCATGCCCAATACCCCCATTCACCCTTCAACATGCCCGTCGCCTGCCGTCCCATCTGACCCGTCAAGATCGTCGATTTCCCCCTCTTCAAGAACGCGCCATCACCCTTCCTCCCCAAAACGCCTCCCCCATCCCGATCCCACATCTTCCTGCCCCTTAGGAAGACCCAGCGCGGCCAATTGCGCACCTCGATTCCCTCAAAGGGCGTGTAGTCGATGAAATGATGCAGCATATCATTCGTGATCCTGAACTTCCGCCTGCCCTCGGTTCCCTGCACCCCATGACTCGCGCTCACGGGCCCATCGGCCTCGGACCTCGCCGCCAGCGGCGGCTCCTCGGGGTACCACACCACGATATCGGCGTCGTAACCCGGCAGCAGGCTGCCCTTGCGGTCGCCGAGCCCGTACAGCTTGGCTGGGTTCGTCGACGTTAGCTCGACGAACCGCGGTAGCGAGATGCGGATCTTGGCGTCGGCGGAGCCGGTGAAGCCGCTCGGCCGGCCTGGGTCGAACGTGCGGTCGAAGAGCAGCGGGAGCCGCGTCTCCATCCCGGGGAGCCCGTTCGGCACAGTGCGAAAGTCGCCGTGCCGGTGGCCTCCGCCGTCGCTCTCCGTCGTCAGGCCCTTCATCTTGCCGCATGGATGGTCGAAGGTCGCGGGCGCGTGGTCTGATGACACGACTGTGAAGGTGCCGTTGGCTAGGCCGAGCCAGATCTCCTCGAGATCTTGGGGGCTGTGGCGCAGCTTGCGGTGTGCGCGTCAGATTTGGTGGCACATGAACGTGATAAGGGAAGTAGGCTACTAACCGGCGGTGCGCAGATGTTCTTGGCGCCTTCGAAGTCTTCTGGTCCCGACTGAAGTCGGTCGCTCAGCAGGTACAAGTATTGAGGGCAAGTCTCCGCGTGGATCGGCAGCAGCCTTCGCTGCGCTTCACCGACGTGGTTGACCGCTGTGGGAGCGGACATGTGCACCAGCAAGATGGGAGTGTCAGTCACCTCAGCTAGACTGATGGCGCGGTATGTCGCCTCACTCTCCGCGATCTGCGGCCGAGCGACTGAGTGGAAGAAAGTGCCCAAATTTCCTTGCTTCGCCAATCGCCTGTAGGGATCTTTAGCTCGAGCATGCGGAGTAGATGTGATTCAGTGGCATACTTGGTAATCTGCTCAATCATGTCGTTGTTCTCAGCATGGATCATGGTCGTGATGCCCAAGCTCCGAGCCCTCATCATGGTGTTGAAGAGATCGCCGTCGCAGAGCTTCATCGGCTCGTAAGTCATGTAGAGCTTGACGCTAGAAATGCCTTCTTTCTCCACGAGCTGCGGCAGCTCCTTTTCCAGCACGTTCTCATTCGGGTTGGTTAATATGACGTGGAAACTATAGTCACAGTACGTGTTGTCCTTGGCCTTGGCATGATACGCCTCGAGGGCCGGCCATATGCTCTCCTCGGCGCGCTTCTGGCTCGCGAACGCTAGGACAGTGGTGTTTCCGCCGGCGATGGCAGACCGAGACCCTGTTTCCCATGTGTCTCCTGTGGGCGAATTGTCTTGCTGGATGTGAACGTGTGAATCGACACCTCTGTCAAGAATCAGACCATGGTTACGAGAAGATGATTACAGGACTCACCCTGGTGTCAGGTAGGCCCCCTCGGCATCAACAATTTGAGTATCTGTGCTGCTGCCCGCGACGATGGCGTCAAGATTTTGGCCGAGGCACACGACCTTGCCATTTTTGACTCCTATCTCGACGCCGAGTGGGAGCACCTCAGCTGCTGTGACCTAAACTTCACATTAATCGGTGCAGAGTTAGTCATACTTGTGGGAGCTGGGACACTTACAATTCGGCCATTCTTGATGATGAGGTCGAGGTCCTTCGGGGATCTGTCCACGTACTCCCCCATATTCAACCCTCTCCTCGCTGGTAGTCTAAAACGTCGTTTAACAGTGTTTCGCGGATTTCACGAAGCCTCAGCAACTTGGGCAGAAAAAGACACTTCAAGCTTCACGATGATGCTGCGGCTCCATCGTGAGGAAAGTGACCGAGTGAAAATAACGACCGAAGTCATTCAAGATGACCTCATTTGTACGCGGATGAACTTGGTAGCTACCCGCTCTTGCCGCCAAATACCGGACCGGATATCGGAGACAGATGCGGGCTCAGGGGGGAAGACGCATCTTTCGTATTACATAACAACTATGTGGATGTGCAATTACGTGAAGTGTGCAATACAAGAACCATATCAAACATCATTTACTTATAGTAATCAAGGATAGCAACATAAAGCCCCTGGATATCAATCTTGATAGTCGTGCTATTGCGATGTTGGATTATCCTCAAGATAGGCATGAGTGTAGGTGGGGACTGCGATCGGGAATATCGGGATGCACCGAAGCCTTCCTCCCTGCAAATCCCCCCTTAAGCCTCTTATCATAGCACTTCGGGTCATCGCCCCGGACTTCGAAGTCATCAACTTCATCTGCAGACTGTTCTCTTCTTACGTAGCTGAAGTCCAATACCTACCTGAAGTCACTCATACTGGTACCCATACCAAACAGCTTACTCACACCATGGCACCAAAACCAACACCGCGACCCCTGACGGTCGCAGCGGCGCAACTGGGGCCCAACAACAAGGACATGTCCCGCGACGAGATCCTGGCGCGCCTGCTAAAGCACATGGACGACGCCGCCTTGCGCGGCGTGCGGCTGATCGCCTTCCCCGAGCTGGCGCTGACCACCTTCTTCCCAGTGATGCTGCTGACCGCCGCGGCCGAGGTGTCCGCGTACTTCGAGCCCGCATCGCCGTCGCGCCCCTACGGCGTGCTCGAGACGCCGCACGGCAAGCCGCTCGTCGAGAAGGCGCACGCGCTGGGCATGGACTTCTACCTCGGCTACGCTGAGCGCTGGACGGGCGAGGACGGGGTGCCTATTGATTATAATGCGACGCTGTACTACTCGGTCGCGGCCGGTAGGGCGATCGCTAAGTACCGCAAGGTGCACCTGCCGGGGACCAAGGAGCCGATCGATGGCGGGGGGACGAAGGTGTACCAGCAGCTCGAGAAGCGGTACTTCCACCCAGGGGACCTGGGCTTCCAGGCGTTCCGGGCGCCGGGGCTGGTGGAGGGCGCGGTGAAGGCGGAGGATGCTGATGCCGAGGGTGCCGAAGGGGGCAAGATGAACAGCACAGACCGCAAGGGCGACCCGATCATCGGCATGCTGATCTGCAACGACCGGCGGTGGCCCGAGGCGTGGCGGCCGTACGGCTTGCAGGGCGCCGAGCTGGTGATCGAGGGCTACAACACGACGGCGTGGGCGCCGCAGTACGACGGTTCCCCTGAAGAACAGACGGCGACGGCCGAGTTCCACCACCGGCTGTCGTGCCAGGCCGGCAGCTACCACAACGCGTGCTGGAGTATCAATGTGGGCAAGTGCGGCGAGGAGAACGGCCAGTGGATGATCGGCGGCAGCATGATCGTCGATCCTAACGGCAGGGTCGTGGCCGAGTCCGAGACGCTCGGCGACGAGCTGGTCGTGGCGGGGATCGATTTGGCGCTGTGTCGCAAGGGCAAGGACAGGGTGTTCAACTTTGAGAGGCACAGGAGGGTGGATCAGTATGGTATTCTGCTGGAGCAAGTTGGCGTGAAGGAGGTCCCGCTTCTGAGCCGTTCGTGATAGGTGTGCATACTGCCTTTTCGTCAATTTCGTGGCCCTTCCTCTCAGTTCACCAAGTCGGCACACACATTTGGAACCGGGTCACTCATCCGGGCATTTCCCCGTGGAGAAGAATGTCAGAACTTAGGCCTGGAGGTTTGACGACGACGGCTTAATCATACCCGGGATTATTGTGCCCTGAGCAGTCCTACTTATGATACTGACCTTATATATCACTCGCACTATCACATATACAGCGTGACAGTGTTTGATATGAAGGCCTTTGTGGCTTTTTTTGAACGAGCTCTGATCTCTAATCCTGTTCATCATAAGGCCAGCAAATACCATTGGTTGGTGTAAATATCCCGTATTTCAATATGAACGAGCGACTAAGTTTAAGTAGGTAGTGACTGTGGGTACTTCAAAGTTAAATCAAATACATCCACCACACGGACTTGGAAACACAGCCGGTATCCATCTATACTGATTTCTCCCCTGTCAATTTCCAGTCAATTTTGCACCGCAACCCCCTATTCGACCCCTATGTGCCCTCTCCGTTGAGCCGTCCCGTCCTTAGCACATCCCAACAAACACACTGCAGATATCTGGAGAAAGACGGTTGTTTCGATGAATGTTGAGGGAGAGTCTCTAGTTGACAACGACAGTCTCGAACCCGTCGCGCTTCTCCTTGGGGAAATCGCAATCGGATCCGCCACCGCAGCAGCTGCGGAAGTTGGAGAGGTGCTCAGAGATGGAAGCAGCCTCACACTGGTTGCCGCCTGTGGCGGTTCCGCCGAGTTGGCCGCAGCAATACACGGTCTGTACATCGTTAATCGTGCCGCCCGTGTTGCACTGGCAGGCAAGTGCAGGGGTGGAGAGCAGGGCGGTGATGGCCACGGCAGCGATGCGGAAGACAAGCATTTTGGCGGGTTTGGTGTGGTGAGTTGTGTTGAGGTGAGTAAGTCTGAAGCCGATGATGATGATGGTTCAATGGGCTCTTGTTGGTTGAGTTGATGACGTTGATGAGGATTTCGGTTGGGAGGTAGAGAGCAGATCGAAAGGACTACTTGAGGGAGAATGGATGGGAGTATTTATATTTATCGAGCTCGTCTTCCTTGGGGCTCCTGTCCCGAGAAGCTGACGGTCGTGATCCCAACCTGGTAGGACTTGCTCAACTTGGGATACCACACAGGTTGCCAGCTCTTGAGGCAGCCGTCATGCCATCCGAAGCAACGACGCTTGGTTAGAGGATGGAAACCTGAGACTGTGCCGAGCTTGATCCCGCGGCTTACACCTGTCGATCTTACGGCTTGCGCCTCTCGATCATGCGCCTTACGCAGCTTGGATGTGGTTGATGACGAGGCTGTTACTGCACAATCCAAGGATTATGGCGAACTCTACGATATTATGCAAGATGTAGGGGTATCTCGTTGTATAATTACATTGCTAGTGCCTCGGACCTGTACCCGTGTAGGTAGCAGACCGAGTCCTATGACGTTGTCTCATCTTCTCGTGGTATCCAGTGACCACCCTTAGGCAGTGCACACCGGGCGACTTATCTGGTTCGTCACATAAACTCGTTCGGCTTACATCGTGCAACGCGCGAGGCACGCTGCACGGTGTGAACCATTCCTGGAAGGGTCCTCGTTCGTGGCAACTTGAAGGCCCTCGTGTAAAGAACATTGCATCAACCTTCACAATGAGGATCTCGTAAAGCTGCAACCCTAGGTCCATGACGAACCCTCACCGTTCCCTGGCCACGCGAGCATACTACACGGAGTCCACTGCACGCGGCGAATGAGACAGGATTAATTGATCGATTCATGGTCTTTAACGGCTGGAGTACTGGCAGTGCCCAGCTTTGCTTGAGGCACACAAGGCTGTAGTAAGCCGTTTACGATATCTAGCTAAATACAGTGTATGATACTAATATTGTACCTCGTAGGCTGGCAATTCTTTGATTATGTGTTTACTTTATTTAAGACTTTCGGGCCCTGTGCTTTCTTGTTCTTTTCAGGAATGTTATCTGTGACCTCTTAGCTAGAAAGGGGTTATAAGTAATGGTCTTATTTAGCATAAGAATACTGCCTCCCGGTTCAAAAGCCAGTGCCTTCGGCTCTGGAGGTTAAGTAGTGCCCGTTATTTTTCGAACAGCCGGTAGCCATTTCAGTATAGCAGGAAAGAGGGTGTGCAAAAAGAAATTTAGAAATCAAGGCGTCCAGGGGACAAGAGGTATGCCCTAGAATTAGTCCTCCAGGAGAACTGGAGGGGCTGCGAATGAGACAGGAAAGTTCGCGGGTCACCCCTTTTTCTCACATTCTTCGATTGGATGTACCTGACGAGAGACGGCACTATGGCTGTGCTGATCAAACACAGCCTCCAATACCAAGATCCATATCAAGTCAGATCGACCTCATATCTCAGTAAATCCATCAAGGGTCAGCATGGGGCGGACAGCCACTCATCATACTCGCGAGCCTTAGTAGTCCGCAAAAGCGCAGTCGATCAACGGATCAGCATTGTGTTCGTACCAGGCAGCCAGTAGTACTTGCCTGGCCAGAGCGCACATAGGTCGATATCGCTGTTGTCACTTTACTTGAGATGGCTAGAATATATTCCTCCGTCAACTTGGCGGAGGGGCTTGGTTTGGTGCCTCCCGAGGTGGCCGTGCTGACATGCATGCCATTACGTACTAACTTATGGGTTCACCGTGTTTTGCAAGGTTGAGCATGAGTATTGGCCAATGGTGTAGATGTCATCCTACGGGTGGTGTAAGAGCATGAGCGGTGTGCGTATATGTTGCAAGAAATCAGGCTGATGACAACACCGAGCTGATGTATCTGTCCGTGGAACATGGAGCATAAGGGAGATGCCGTCTGCCGGACTCAAACCTTCCGGTCACGTAGCACAAGAGTAAGCTGACGGCGATACGAAGTATTACAGTCCTACTGAGACGTAGGTCAAGTGCTGCTCAGTACCAGCGGTCTCACCGCTGTCTGAATCATAATGACCTTTCTGAGACCAGACGGGGTCACGGGGGCGCATGGTACATGTTTAGCTTCTGGAGGAGTGTAATACAGCACTGCCTCTTATAAGAGCGTGCTCGCGTATGGTCGATTTGTATGTTACCTACCTAGGTAGGTAGGTACCTTACCGTATCATTTTGATATTGCGTTCGGTAACGGAGTATAGACGTCGACCTGTGAACGAGGGTGGCAGTTGGGTGACAGCTGCGTGGGCAACTGCACGCTGGTAAGGTGGACCTGATGCAGGCCACTTGTGAAGGCCCCACTAGATACGTGTCTATTGGGTGGAAAGGTGGCGGCAACCAGCTGCCCAGCTGGGCGGTACCACAGGTATTAGGGTAACTTTGAACGGCTAGCGCAGACCGCTTGTGCAAGGGACGGGCATGGCTGATTGGTCTGCTGGGCCTTATCGATAAACCTGTGGTGGTCCTGAGGAAAGGGGCACGAGCCAGGCAGCCAGCCAGTCAACCAGACCGTTCATCTTGGCCTGCAACCACCAAACCTTGGAACCCACCACCATCGAATTCGGGAGAGCAGCATGCGACGCACAATGGACAATGTGGAAGCCACAGTTGCATAACGTTGATATTGACCCCGTCACGAGGGCAGCCGGGGCGGCTCTATTGTGCAGTATCCTGTCGCAGCGCCTGTCGTCGCGCCAGACCGAACTTGGTTCCGAGATAGTGGCATGGTACGTGCTGCCCGTCGCCTTCAGCTTCGCGCGACGGCCACCCGTCAACAAACTGCCGCGGACTGTCACCTTCAGCATTCCCGAGACCCGACCTGCATCTGCGGCTTCATTATGGGTAGTTGCTTTGAGCGTTGCGACGTTTTGTTTGTTCAAGGCAGAGAATGGCATGGTTGAGTTCTTTGTAAACCGTTCGCGCTGCTTCATGATGCTGTCCCTTCGACTGACGCCCTTCGCAGCCGGCACTGACTCCGTTACTTCTGGTAGCTCAGAACTATCGTGGGCCAGAACTCTGTATCTCAGCAAGGACTGATGCGTCGCTGTTCTCACCTTTTGCAAACACCGTCTGGGGTAATGCCTTGGTCGCCACCTTTACCATTATCACTCTGTTCGATCGCGACACTCTAGGATGTGTTTTGTCAGCTGTTCCCGTTGCTGCTTTGCTAATCGCCTATATCACACTCACTCCCAGGGCCGGTAGGGGCTCGCGCTATGTGCCGCCTTTTGATAACGAGATCGGCATCCTGCCTCTCTCAGCGCGCGTTGTCATTATCTTGGTCATTTCACTGGGCGTTGAGGTCATCGTATTCGGCTTCCCTACTGGACTGAGCATAGCCACATTGCCCGTGGGCTTGGCAAAAGCTTCGTCATGGTATTTCATGATCGAAACAGTAAGTCCTGCTTCGTGTCCACGGGTACTCCAACATGCTTATCGCTCCATCAGGCTCGCCAGTCATCGTGGAACGCCACCACTGCCATAGGAACGTTCAGCATCACGTCCACTCGCAATCCCTTCATGCAACCTTCGGGTGTTCGGGCCTTGTCGCATGTCATTGCATCTTTGGTAGCCCTCGGCCAGGTTATCAACATACTTCCAAAGCATGCAAGAGCCAGGTCAATACTATGGGCCTTCTCCGTCATCACACTGATCCCATTGATTGCCAATGACCTGGCTATCAGAACTTCCCAGTCCTCACTGATTGAATCTCACGAGCATCCAGTAGCCGTCCTTATTCAGAACGCCAAGTCTGAATTTGACGTCATGCTTCAGAAGCAGTCCACGACCTACGCAGCCGCCCATGACGAATACCAACGTCGGTACGGCGTGAACCCCCCGCTGGGCTTCGAAGCCTGGTATGAGTTTGCAAAATTGCATCAGTCGCCCATCGTTGATGAATTCGACACCGTATATACGAGCATTTCCCCTTTCTGGAGACTGAGTGGTCAAGAGTTCCGCCGCCTAATGGGCAATGTACAGCACGAACCGGGTAGCGAAGTGTGGTCCTGTGCATTTTCTGGAGGAAGTTCCAAGACTCTTTGCGATCATTCGATTCGCACTTTCGACAGGAATGTTCGGCGTTCGTTGGACATGCTCCTGGCGGACGTCGGAGGTGTTCTTCCCGATGTCAAATTTCTTGTCAATCACCTCGATGAACCAAGGGTCCTGATCCCTCCACCGCCGCTGGAAATTCATCCTCACAATGATCACTTTAATCTGACCGACCTATCAAGACAACCTGCTTGGGGTACTCTTACAAAGTTCTGCTCATCTCGGGGAAGCAGAAAAAGTGGTCAGATTACCAAAACAGCGGCAACATTGGGTCTCCCTTTCGTCACCGACACCCGTTCGGTCATGGACCTGTGCCAACATCCCGAATATAGCGGCATGCATGGTTTCGCTATGAGCCCTACGTCCTTGCGCCTGTTTGAGGGCATGGCCCCAATATTTGCGACTGGCTCGCCTTCGACCATGGGCGACATATTGTACCCCAGCCCTGCCTATTCCGAGCCGGAGTTTCAATATGACGGTGCCCGTGACCTTGCATGGGACAAAAAGCGGAACAATCTTTATTGGGCGGGCTCTACCACTGGTGGCTTCGCCTTGGACGACAAATGGCAGCACTACCACCGCCAAAGGTTTGTCCAGTTGGCACAGAACCTAGAGAAGCGACAACATCAATACCTACGAGAGAGCGATGGGGTGGTAAGCCTCGTGAAATCATCATTCTTCAACAGCAGATTGTACGATGTTGCTTTTACGAGGATCTTCCAGTGCAAGAGGAGATACTGCAGAGATCAACGCGCTTACTTCAACGCCAAGTCATGGGCAGGCAAAGATGATGCGTTCCAATCACGACTCGTCTTCGACATTGACGGGAACGGCATCAGCGGCCGCTACTACAAGCTACTAGCCTCGACGTCTGTCCCATTGAAACAGACGCTTCTGCGAGAGTGGCATGACGATCGGCTCATACCCTGGGTTCATTACATACCCGTCAGCCAAAGCATGGAAGAGCTTCCAGAGCTGGTCACTTATCTTACGTCCACCAAAGCCGGGCAGAAAAGCGCTAGAGAGATTGCGAACCAGGGCCGGGACTGGTATTCCAAGGCCTTCCGCGACGTCGACCGGACCATTTACGTCTATCGTCTACTGTTAGAGATGGCGAGACTCCAAGACCCGGAAAGGCCAGCATGGCGAGTCGACGATGATTCAGGTGTATGAATAACATTGTTGCTGGCCGTACTACTATTTTGAGGGACTTCTGCAGCTGCTTTGGTATGGCCCGGTCGAGAGCCGCTGAGGCCCCTCGCGGTTGTATCTCCGCTCTCCGAGCCCAAGAAGATCACCAACATCTTGCACTGACTCGTCTCCTCCCTGATACGTCATCGATGTCGAAAGGCCGTGGTTGATGGCGACTACCTAATTGCAGGGCGTGCCATAATTCTCACCCCGTGCTGTCTCAGGACTAGGGGTTAGAGAAATAAGCGAGCGGACGGGAGGCTCGTGGGGAGTTGTGCAGTGCAGTGTCGTCAATTGAAGAACTTACACTTGCATACCTCGGTTTACAGCACCGAATCAGCCCGATCAAAGATTTGCATGTTAACCACTATGCCCGCTGCCCAGGAGCTCGTTTCATCCCGACTGACGGCCTTGCCTCAACTTGGTTCGGGAAGGAGGCTGGACCAAAGTCCATGAGCCGGTGGGCAGGGCTGTATCACAGGATGGACTGAGCGGGAGAGCCTCGGAGGGGTATATGTAGGAAGAGTGGTCATTCTCAGGCAACACTACGGGTATGCCGCGATAAGGGCCACCGGAGTTCAATAGCGATACAATTCACGCGTAGTTCTGGCTCATTTTCAAGTAGCGCACCATCTGCAATTCAGCTCACGTCATGCCTTGAGCCTTCTGATCCCTCCCTGTGCTAAGCGCCACTACTCGCTTCCAACGGACCTGGCTAGTATCAAACCCTCTCAGTGTTTGAGCCCGATGATCTACTACGGCGGCCCTGCTGTTCTGACAGTTCCTCTCACCTTGTGAGGCCCCTTTCCACTGCCGTCTGATGAAGTGCACGGTTCAGCGCCGTAGGTCATAGGCTGCTGGCATATAAGACGGCAGATAGCGGCACCGTCGTGATAACTGAGGAGTATGAAGCAATGCAACTCAGTCGGACGAGGACGGTCTGTTGCTCCGCCCGACCTTTGCAGTGCCCGCATAATCGAGAATGGTAAGAGACCACAAGATCACTGTCCACGTCAACTTTGTCATGCCTCTCCGTCAGTGACTGCTCTCCAACGTAGTGTAATTCATGCTCGGCCTTGACGATATGAATCTGTAGACGGCAATCAATTAGTCGACCCTGCTGGAAGGGTGGTACGGCATTGGCATGATCAGTGTTGTAGGCCTATTCGACCATTAGAATGACCAGGTACCTGTCCGGACGTCTCAGTCTAGCAGTGAAGGCAGGAAAGCAGCATCTCGCACATCTAGTCAGCCGACGGGAGTGTTGTTGGACACAGTCACTGTACTGGATGTGGTCAAGGGGGTCAAAGGTTTTAATTTGTTTCTATGGAATCGGGGAATGGGGTTTGATTTGTCGTATGTGTGTGTTCCTGGGGCTGTACCACTGCCCAGAATGAGACATGGCGGTCACCGCCCCCTATACATCTCCAGAGTCATGCCAATATGTCCCAAAGCTACTCCGGACAAATGTCGACGTATTCTTCTCGGAATGCCTGGTACAAACCTCTTAACTTTCGTCCACCACCAGCTCCACCCAGGGTCTATACATTGGCATTATCAACCAGCGCATGCAAATTCCGGCGATAGATATTGGCGGCGGGCCGTATCATCCAGACTCCATTTTCGCCACAAGGGTCGACGCAGACGCGAAAGGTCCAGCTGTCATCTAGGAGGCGGAAAACTCGAAGAATCAGGTACACATCCTTCGAGGAAGAGCCCTGCTTGCAGAGTGCGAGGCGCTTTGCCATGGCGATTTGGTCGGCGCCAAAGTAAAATGGGGCGGCCCAGTCCTTCGTTGTCGTCTTGACTTCGATGTGATAGGTCACATCTTTTGCGACAGATTCGGGGAGCAGTTGATCATTTCTGGTAATGCGGCGCAGGAGCTGCAGCATTTTCCCCTCTTTGTCGACGTAAGTGAAGTCTGCATAGTTGGAGAGCTTGCCGAAGAATTTCTTGTGGCCAGCAGTTTCATGAAGGTGACTGGTCCAGTTCTCCGGCGTCCAATCTTCTAAGTGACTGCGGAAAACCTGCTCCCAAGGTCGGTTTCCGAAGTCGGATCGTCAGTACTAGGGCCTGGCCCATCATCTCACTGCTCCCATGGTGCCCAACAGACTAACATGCAGCCCAAAGACAGGAAAGACCCGTGGATGTTAGGTTACAGAGAAAGAAGCAGGCCTACACCCCCTGATTATATGCGCGGCTCTCGCTATCGCTACATGTCGTGCCACTCACTGCTCTATACCCAGCGTTTCTCCTTATTATACTCTCGGACGCGCGCCCTCCTAATTGTACGAGCGACCCCGAAACCAGGTTTGACATTCAAACTAGCCTCAATAACGTGAGGGCACGTCAAAGGGCAATGCCTATCTCCTAATAGACTGCGGCCCATAGCGGAAAGCCTCCTGGTTATTAGCTGTGATACTCAAACATAACATCGGTATTAAATATTGGAGTCCCTCCCAATGAGGCACAGAAAACAGAAGATGGCAGATTATCAACGTCTGCTCGGTATCATGATTCGAATTTCCTCCTCCCCTTCCAAAAGCCAGCTGCTGCTGGCCTTGGAGATTCCATTTAAAAGTGTTATGTACAGTTTCCACCGGGAAACTCCGCGCCTCCTGCGCTCCACCCTTGTAATAACTGAATATGGTTACAAACTCCACGCTTTGCTTGGAACGTGTCAATTGCCTGTAGCCTGAAGAGGCCAAGTGAGATATACATTTCAAAATTCAGACACCCATGGCCACCCAAACGCCTAGCACCCACGAGTCTCTCGCTGTGTTAGCTAGCGCCCGAAAGCCGAAGCTCCACCTTTTCCTTGTGAGCCTTGTTTTTGAGATGTACCTCGAAATTCGAAGCGGACATGTCAGGGCCGGGGGTGTACAGCTTGCCCGGGCAGTCAAGGCAGCGGATACGGGGGAGGAAAAACCAGCGCACATGCGGTGACATTGATTGACCTGCGACCTGACCGGTAAGTGTGTCCACGGCATTGTAGCGCATGATCCCCTCGAACCGATCATTTGCATAGGCAGCTTCCTGCTTGAAGTTGTCCAGCGCAGTAACAAGCCATGATGGAGGAGGGGGCTAAAGCAATAGTGAGTACGTTTGTCCAAGCCTTAGTTTGGAGGGAAGAGTGAAGGTTGCCATAGTCACAGATCGTAACGGGTACTCGAGTAGCGGAAGAGAGAGGAGTTGAGATGTGGGAGGATTGGGGGTAAAGGTCTTACAGGGGCTGGAGGAGGTACGCCCTGTATTGGGGCAGGGGCTTCCACTCGACCAATCTGTCCGGGGGGGATCCCATTAGAGGGCATTCTCGCGAGGGGCGCTGGTATTGACGCATTGGGAGTTGAAGGAGGAGGCATGCTGCTGGGAGCAGAGGCACTAGGGGCGCGGGTCTGGGATTGTAGAGGTGTCTGCGATCCAATTGGTGTGCTGTTTTTCAACCTGAAGTCGCGTGCAAGTCTGCGCAGCTTCTCTTTCGGAACCTTCAGTACCACAAGGAAGCGTTGCGGCTCTTCTGTGGCTTCTCTTGTTAGCTCACGCCCGGATCTCCTAGATACTCGGGTTTCGTGATGATGTATCGTCGCTTCGGGCGTTTCAGATCGACCAATGTTGGCCATGCGCTGTTGCGCAGTAGACGCGGCGCCTCGCATGCCCCTTGTTCTTGCCGTGCCGGTCAACTGTGATGCCGCCGGCGAGTCGGGTGACGAGTCGTCACTATCATCAGAGTCGGATATGTCGCCGTCGCGGGCGCCTTGTCCTCTTCTCCGCCCTGCCGCAGGTGCACCAGCCACTCTCTTATAGAGCCTACTCTCCTCTACGGTTTCCGCCGCGCCAGGCAATGTCGATGACACGACGAGCGTACGGATTGTCCTCTGCCTCTCCTTCAAATCGGGTAGCGACGGCCCACCTCGTCGGTTGATGGATCTCTTCTGCCTCCTTTGCTCTCGCGAGAAAACCATCTCGTTCCGCTCCAGGTCCGCCTCGTTGAGCTCGTAGAGGTATGGAGCATATTCCTTGGCTTGCTGCTGTGGCCGGAAGACGGAAGGTAGCGGGGATGGAAGGAACGCAGAGACCAGATCGGCGTCTTCGATCGGTCTGCCGTCGAATGGGTGGCCGATGCTGTACAGACTCCGGGTGAACAGTTGCGACTGCTCTCGGATGCAGTGAGCAATGGCGGTTGTAAACTCTCCGGACAATGCAAGGTCCTTGGACATGCTCGCGGCGAATTCCTCGGGTGAGTTTAATGGGTTGTTGATTTCCCACTCAAACTGGTCTACTAGGGTATGCTGTCCGATGGTGATGTTTAACTTGACCAATATCCTCATCTCGTCGTTCTTCCAGGCCGAGTAGGGTAACTCAGGGTCTAGCGCGTCCTCATCCGAGAAGACGAAGGGATAGAAGTCGTTGAGCTGTTCATGCATCTGCTTCATAACCTCGTCATACACCGGTTGGGCCACAGGGGGTTTCAGCCCAACATCCTCTATCAACTGCATCGCAAACAGTTCACCATGGACGAGTCTCTCGTGGAGATTCCACGTGAAGGTGTCGCGCAGCTTAATCTTGTCCCAATCAACGTCCAAACGCACAGGGACGAGCTCCTCGTGTTGGTCGGCCTGTTGTTTCATGTCTTTCCTCTTCCACTTGAGCGGTGGCGTCTGCCGCTTGCCAGGACGTGGCTTTTGCTGGGGATACATGACCCGCGATGGCCCGCCAATCTCGGTTCTCCCATTCCCATATCCGCTGTAGCCTTCACCATAAAGTCTTGAAGGAGTGAACCAAGGCCGATAATCGTTCCTTACCAGCTTGTAGTCACTTATGAACTTCCTTTGCTCCTTGTTGTACTTTTCCTGGCGGTTCATATCCACAGCCACCCCGGCGGTGTTGACCTGGTCGCGAGAGGCAGCCTGACTTAGAATAAACTGACGGAATGCTTCTTTGTCGCGAGTAGGAAGCGAGCCGTGGTTCGAGTCGTCGGGCGCATCGGCCTTGTTTCCGGGCGTCGATGTTGACGAGTGATCGGACTTGTCGGTTGAGGAGGTCGCGACGGCAGCGGGACCAGCACCACCAGCACCACCGCCACCGCTGCTGGATGCGCCACTCGAATCCGGCTCTGCATCTCGCTGTGTTGCCATGCTTGAGGTTCGGCCTCACATGGGCTTCCGCCGTATCGCGACAATGGATAGGGCCGGGAGGAGGCTCCCAATGGGTTCCTCGCGCTCGCCGACGGTGTGCTCTGCCAAGTGATGGCGGGGGAGGCGTGCAATTGGCCGCGGATGTTTCGATTGGCTCGCAGGCGGCTTCGGGCTGTGCTGTCGCGATGAGGTTGAACTTTGGGGCTGATCAAGGTTGATGGACCATGTCGCGGGTGAGCACCGCAGCCTCTCTTGTTTTTTGCGACACGCCGTACCGCGCCTCGATTGATGAATGGCCCGTGCACACCGGATGTAGCTACATGTAGCCAATTCTCCACCTCCTCCACGAATACCTCTTGGCATGATGATTTCCATTTGTAGTCTCATGGCTTCAATGTTCAAATGTCGTCTCTTCACTACTTTCCCATACAGGGGCTGTGTAACTCATTATGTCTTCTCCCAGTGACCAGACAGTGCTGAACTCAATTATCTCGGTGTCCCGAGGTATCCGCCGGCAACAAGATCCCCCGTAAGTGAAGCATGCGGCTCTTACGAAGAAACTCTAAATCACCAACTTTAAGACGGGCTAGGAACTTACATAGGTACTATCTCCTATCACTCATTTGTACCCTGCTAAGAGTAGAATAGGTAATGTCATAGATGTAAGTGTATAGGCTTCCATTACTGCTCCCTAGCTAGATGCTGCTTTGATGCTATATAGAATTAGTTAAACATAGAGTGGAAGGAACCTACTCTAGAAAGCGTATAGCTACTAGATATGACTTACTTATAAAGGCCGATTAATACTGCAAAGGAGTTACAAAATGTTGCATAGCAATCGTGACAGTCATAACCACGAGCTACTCTCCGAAGACTGAAGACTGAAGAAGCTCTGTCAGAAATTAATTTGGCATCTCACCGGCTGTGGGAGATTGATGAAAGGTTACATGTATGCACCCGAAACAGCTAGCGCCTTATTGGATTCCTCGTGTCGTCGTTCGATGACGGTGAATGTACCTGCCTGCAAATTACAGTGTGGAACTACATGGGAATTGGATAAGTACCTACCCCTCCAATTCCCACAAAGCCCCTCGCCGAACAAAACACCAAAATACACACGACGTGGCTGCGCTGCCCGCCCTCGACCACTCCACCACTCCTCTGTTGACTAGACAGAATTGCCAGCAATTTACAGGTCAAAACCACAGCTGAAACAGACAAGATGGCTGAATCAAAGGAAGTCGGTTCGTATTCCGCTCTCGTCCATGTTATGGCCCCCTTCCTACTCTGCTCTCCTCTGCCCTGCCTCCTGCGGTCCGCGATCTACCCCGCCATTATCTGTGCAGAAGCTCGCGGGTTCCTCATCCAACTCCTGGACTCGAAGTGAATACGAAGATGGAGCTAATGTACAGGGTGAACTACAGACTACTCGGTTACGCATCCGGATAACATCACAAAGTTCAAGGTTGCCGCTGGAATCTCGGAGAAGGTCCTTGCCGCTGTGACTAAGCTCTGTGTCGCCGGAGAGAAGATTGTCACCATCTGCCAAAAGGGCGACAAGCTCATTGAGGAAGAGGTCGCCAAGGTCTACCGCACCACCAAGCTAAAGGGTAAGTGGGCGCCGTGGAATCCCCCATTGATTGCCTCGAGACTCTTGCTCACATCGTGCCTCTCCAGGTTTCGCGCACCCGACCACCGTCTCGCCCTCTTCCTATGTCACACCCTACACTCCACTGTCCACCGACGCCGAGGCCCTCGAGCTCCAGCCCGGCGAGGCTGTCAAGGTCCAGCTCGGTGCGCAGATCGATGGTTTCGGCTCGATTGTCTGCGATACCATCATCGTCCAGCCCAAGGACAGCTCCGAAGATACCGTCACCGGTCGAACTGCCGATCTGATGCTGGCCACTTACTACGCCAACGAGCTTATGCTGCGGCTCATGATGCCCCCCGGCTTGCTGGCAGGTGGATCCGACGAGGAAAAGGCAAAGGCGGCTGCCGTCAAGCCTCCCACACAGTCCAAGATTACCTCCCTCCTGGACAAGGTCGCCAAGAGCTACGAATGCAACCTAGTGGAGAGCACTACATCATGGCTGTTTGAGCGCAACGAGATTGAAGGCAAGAAGAAGATTGTCGTTGCCCCGGCAGAGGGTACCAAGGGCGACGGTATACCGGAAATCGGTGAAGTTTGGGGTGTCGAGACGGGCCTAAGTCTGTCATCTGGCAAAGTCAAGAATCTGGACCAGCGAGCAACCCTACACCGTCGAACAGCAAACACCTACATCTTGAAGTCGCAAAACGCCCGCAAGACTCTATCGAGCATCCAGACCAAGTTTGGCACCTTCCCTTTCAGCATGAGACAACTCGAGGAGGAAGGAGGCGACGTCAAATACAAGGCTGGCGTCCTTGACGGTGTTCGTCAGGGCGTTTTGCGGCAGTATGACCCGTCCGGCGACAAGGAGGGTGCCCCAGTGGCCAGGCTATTGACTACGTTCGGTATGTCTCTGCCATGATATGAACCGAGTGTGCCCAACTAACAGGCTACAGCTATCACCAAGAACGGTATCACGAAACTTGGTACTCCCCCCGCGCTAGACGTGAGCAAATTCAAGTCGGATAAAAAGATCACAGACGAGGAGATCTTGAAGATCCTGGAGCAGCCGTTGGCCAGAAACAAGGGTAAGAGCAAGAACAAGAAGAAGAAGAAGCCCGCGAAGAAGGCAGCCAAGCCCAAGGAGGAAGAGGAGGAGGACAGCGAGGAGGACAGCGACGACGAGTAAAGCAACTGTCACTACGATGGAACACCAAGAGGCTGGCCGAAAAAGTTGCACGAGAACCCATGCCGGACTCGAAACGGCGGGTTTAGAGATGTCGTGTTGATCAAGATCATGGGTCCATAGCCTCTGATAGCACGCCTGATACAGATTTGAGCTACTGAACAGCAACGACTCTGTATGTTAGGAGCACCATATGGTCCTGCATATCACAATAGGTCTACGGCCCACGGTAGTGAATGATGAAAGAGGAAAGAGAAAAAAACATATGAGGGAGAAGCTATCAAACGTGGTCCTTATACTTGGCACCCGTCTCTATGGCCTATGAGATGGAAGCGCATCAGCCAGCACAAGTTTAGATTAAGGACTGGTGACGTTGGGTACTGGTACTCCAAAGACGACTACCCCTGAATAGTGTATCGGGCTGTGATTGTGTAAGGGCAGGGCAGGTCCAGTCAGGCGATGATGCAATGACCAGCGGGCGACCAGGAGTGTCCAATACATTTGATGAAGGCCGTACCAGCACAACGTGGAGTCGTTCATCTCATCTAGCGTAGTTTTTACGAAAGCAACGTCAATAGGTATGCGATGACTGCCTTCAACGCCACCCTGCGTCAAATGAATACTCACTCAGCGATTGCCCCCGTTGTATTCCCTTGAGCTGACCATTTCAGGGGAAGGTACATCAACATGCCCTGGATAAGTACCGGCCGGTTTGATTGGTTTGGACATCATGGCTAAACAAAGAATGGACATTTTCTCGACGAGATCATACAGATTTGATGTGAGGCTTCATCGTCATTACTGCATGTGTGGCGTTGACAATTACGAAGAGAACGGCGTGCGTCTTTTTCTACTTCTCAAAGTAAGAACAGGACTGGCATCATAGCAAACTTAGATCCGCATCATGCCGCACCGAACCCAGATGGACTACGACTGTCGCCCCTGAAAATGCCATTATCGGCGCAAAGGCGTAGGCACACAGTTCGCAACTTGCAAGGGGGTCTGATGAAGATGCTCATCTGTAGAAGTTATTGCACGAAGGTCAAGACTACGAACAGTGAACATGAGGTTCACGGTGGGGAGTCACCGCTTCGGCTCAGGCTTCCTTCCACGGATGCAAAGACTGTGCACTTTTAGGGGGGAGGAGATGGACGTCGCACAGCGCTGTCGCTTGGAGATTGGAATACACATGCCAACATGTTTGATTTCCAAGTGCACATTCTGGCCGATAGATACAAGATACGAGTAAAAGCTAGGGCTTGAGTTATTTGTGCAAACACACCGCCCACGTATATGTATGGTTGAGGGGACTCGGTGCGGTCGGTGATGTGTTTGGGGAGTGAGACCTCAGGTTCAGGGGGGAGGGCCATCTGACCAAGTCCTGTGACTGGGCGGATTGAGTGGCAGGCACGGAGCCACTGGGCGCACGGACAGAGTCAAGCGAGCACAATAACGTGACATGTCCGTTGCTGCAAGTAATAAATCGGTAGACCAGAGAGAAGAAAAGCAGCGCGAATGAAGACTTTTCGTAATAATTCCAGCAGGTCCGATTTGAAGGAATCGGTCGGTTGAGCCGGGGGTGACCAGGCAAAACGCAGGAAAACGCGGTGTTGTCACTTGTGTGCTCCCCCCTACCCCCTACCCTGATGTCCTAGCCCCTGCCCCTGGTGGCGCCGCAACTCCGATTTTTTGGGGCTTCCTGCAATCTGCAACATTCCCTCCCTACTAACGCGTAACATCGACGGCCAACACCACGCGACCAACACCCGTCGCCCCATGAAGAGGACATCCAGAGAGGTACGTCTGCCATCCCCGCGTTCGACGAGCCATCGCTAACTCTGCCTGCAGTTGTGTAATTGACTGGAGTGTCCTGCGAGGCTGTCGCGTCGACCGAGCTGAGGCAAAAGGGGGCCCGGCCAAACGGACAGCGAGAGAGAAGCACTCGCCCCAATCCACGCACGCCCACGTCAACACCCACACTGTCGCCTATTATGTCGTCGACGAACCCCAAGGCCAACTCCCGATCGCGCTTCTCCAGTCCCATACACCTTTCGAGCTCGCCGTCGAGTCACAATAGGGGAACCGCGGCGACGGACGGTCAAAGAAGCTTTATGCGCACTTGGTTGGAGCCTCCCGTCCAGAACAAGGCGAGCTTCCAAGCCGATGGTTTGGTGCGAGGAGGTGTGGTCGAGAACATGGCTCCCTTGGGAACTCTCCCTAAGGTATTGAAGAAGCAGGCTGCGGCTGCTGCTTCTGCTGCCATTGGCGGCGGTGGTGCTGCAAATGGTGCTGGTGCTGGTGCTGGTGCTGGTGCCGCGGAGAGCCTGCCCGCGTCATCTGGTGTCAAGAGGATCGTGTTGAAGAAACCGACGGCTACGGCTGCGGCGACTCCACCTGAAAGCGTGCCAATGTCGACCACAGAGTTGCCTGAGGCAACAACAGCATCTGCTGCAGCTGATGTACCGCTATCGCCCTTATCGCGCCCATTTTCCAATTCGATTTTGGACAATGGGGAGGACGAAGAATATGTGCCCAAAAAAACAACCCATTCAAAGGCCCGGCGCCATTCATCTCACAATAACACCATTGTCCCCAACAATACCGGCACTCCTACCAGCACACGGCGCACGGTGTCAAGCAGACGGAAAAGTGCACGGCCCAGCCCTGCACCCATCCAAGCTCCCATGCCGCCTGCACCTTTCCAAGCTCCACCATCTACGCGCACGCGTGCACCGACTGACAAAGATCTTGTCGACAAAGTGATTGAATTTGCTGTGGACGAGGCCCTGCGTCACTATCGCTACCCTACTGCATATGCACTTCGCCAGCTTTATGACGACTACTCTTCAGACCCTTCGTTCGTGCTCATGATCGAGGACGTCTTCAAGCAAGAGGCCGACGTCGAGACCCTTGAAGAGTTCAGCCGGCTGCTTTACGACAAGAAGAAAGAGGGCAAAAAGGAAGACAAAGGCTGCCACTACTTTGTGCCTCCTCCCACCGGCACTCACTTCACTCCGCCTAAGCCCAAGCCTGCACCCTACGGTGAGCTGCTCAAGATGGACTTGGACACGCCTCTCAAGCCTCTCAAGAGCCTTGCTGGCGCCATCGATCTTGACGGCCATGTCAGCAAAAAGATCAAGACCGACGCTGGAGACGTGCACGCGCTGCCGAACCGCGACGCAAGTGCAATCACGGATGCAAACACCTATGCAGTTCTTCCAGTTCCAGTCCAAGTTGCAGATGCAGAAATGGCAGATGCAGCGCCAGTTGCAGCGCCAGTTGCAGAGGCCACTGCAGGACCGAATGCTCAGGCCATTGCACAGGCAACGGTAGAGGCGACTGCTCAGGTGACTGCAAAGGCGGCTGCAAAGATGACGGCAACTCCTACTCCCACTCCCACTCCCACCCCCGCTCCCACGTCTACTCACACTCACACACCTGTCACCAATGGAAATGGAAGCGGACATGGAAATGAGAATGGAGTTGAAGTTGGCACGCACGGCCGCGTCCGTGTGGCAAGCCATAAGTCGTCTCCTCACCGGTCGCCTCAGAAGACTCAGAAGACTCACAAGTCTCACAAGTCTCACAAGTCTCACGTGTCTCACAAGGGGGCCCACAAATCGCCTCGCAAATCCCACCACAAGTCGCCTCGCAAGAAGCACCGACGCTCGGGATCCATGAGCAGCACCTCGTCTGGGCTTTCGTCACTCCCTGACGGTATTGACGATGACTACGAGTCGTTCATGGAGCGGGTGGATGACGATTTGGGTGTTTCGCGTCCCCTGGCTTCCGAGCCAAACGAGCCAAACGAAGGGCAAATCCCGGCAGTCTCGGCCCAGCCAATCAGCGGCCCGCAAAAGAAATCTGCGGCCAAAAGGAAGAATGTGTCGCCCAGCCCGGCGTCCGCGCGTAACACTCCTTCCCAACACCGCCCTGACCGTCCTTCTCGAGACTCGAGCATGCCCGCCGCCATCATCGCCAACGGCGCCTCCCATCCCCCTGCCACCGAGTCGGCGGCCTCCCTCAAGTTCAACAGCCGCTTCGGTCAATTGCCTGACTCGACTAGCATCGCCCGGAGGAAGCTCGAGAAGAGGTATGAGAACAGCCGCATCACCAAGGAGGCTTCTGGGGAGAGCTTTGTTCGGGATCCGCCTGAGGTGGACGAGCTGGAGGAGCTGCCCGAGGACGCCCCCTTCCTGTCGCTGCCTCCTCCGCCGCCCGAGCACATCCGCTCATCGCGACAGGCGGCTCTGACGGGGCGAGCAGCCAGAGCGGCAAAGCGGCACCATGATGATCTTGATGATTCCATCTCACCCACTACATCGTCCTTCCGGGCTGACCTGGAGCCTCTCTCCACGCGTAACTCGCGTGCAGCGACACCGTCAAACCTGCGATCAACCAAGAAGCCACGGACTGGACTACGCGTCAAGACCTCGTGAGTATCTTCATTCCATTTCGTTATTCTAAGCAGCATGCAGGCTGTCGTGGTGGTCACATAACGGTCCGACGGGCTGCTGCGTTGTCACAAGCAGGGCCTAGCCAAGTGGCGATGTGGCACCACATGATCTCACGCTCACTCACAATCACGGCCCCAAAACTTGCGTTTTCATCTCCAAGCACCTATTTCCATAGTTCCGATATGCTGACCATGCGCGTGTTACTCGCGACAGGCCGATGAAGAAGAAGGGCACATCTGCGGGAATTCCTCGTAGCAACAACAACGAGCGACCGAGCCCTGTGGGCTTCGGTGGACCAGGCAATCAGGTGAGCAATTCCATCAAACCGACACCCAACTCCATCACTCCCATTGCCGACGCCTCTTGGTGTACTCTGCTTCTCAGCGTCGCGGCCAAATGATGGAGGCTTAGCCCTAAGGCCTCAAACCTGATTTGGGCGGTGGCGATGGTTGGGTTCCCGCTTTCCCGCTTTTGCCGGACATTGCGGCAGCGATCGGCCAGGTGCCCGATGCCTTTAGCTTTAGTATAATGATGCTAACAAGCTCTGCCAGGATCTCAACGATGATACCTGCTTTTCATGCTCTGGCTCCGGAGAGCTCGTTCTCTGCGATGGTTGCAGTTACTCGTTCCACTTTCTCTGCATCGACCCTCCGATGGATCCGGGCGACATCCCCAATGAGTGGTACTGCAACGAATGCAACAGCCGCTATTACCCACCGCCCGGCGCCGAACATCGGGGTGTCTTTGGCTCTCTCGAGACGAACCTTGACCGCAATAACCCCCGTGCTTTCCGTCTCCCAGAAGACATCCGAGACCACTTTGAGGGTGTCAAGACGGGGCCGGAGGGTGAGTACGAGGAGATTACCACCACCTCTACCAAGCCCAAGTACGTGATATCCCCCCAGCCTCCTTCGTGTCTCGTGAGCTGACATGCCTTGTCTCTAGGACGAACAAGAAGAATCTGGAGGAGCCCTACGACTTTTACAAAGTTAAGAACAATGATGGTCCGGTGCTCTGCCATATTTGCCACAAAGGAAGTTCCGGCAATCGCGCCATCATTCCGTGCTCTGTCTGCAAGCTTCACTGGCACCTTGAGTGTTTGGATCCTCCCTTGGCGCTACCCCCGGTCCTGCGTACCTGGCGCTGCCCCTGTCATGTGGAGGAGATGCTCAGCAGCATCCCGGCTAGACTGGCACCAGCCCATCGCTATCGCAAGATCAAGAATGCTCCAGTCATTGAGCAGAGCTACAGTAGAGGCATGGCCAATAACGGATGGATAGAGATCGAGGAAGACGATGATGACGACGAAAGTCCCCATGTCTGGCGGGAGCAGGAGAGTTTCGGCCGAGTCTTCCGCGTGTCCGCCAAGGGCATCAAGGAGGACTTCATATCTCGGTAAGCCATATACAATCCCTGCAAATCTGTCTGGATACTGACCCGTCTCAGTGTACGCCAAAACCAAGCAAAGGCTCAAGCACGGGCTGGTGCGACTAACCCCGCTTCTGCGGTTGCACCCCGAGTGCGTAGCCTTGAAGAGCAGCAGGCAGCCTTGAACCTTTCCCTCTTGTCTCAAAGTGGCGGCGGCGGCGACGGCGTTCAGCCGTTGATCGATGCCATGCTGGTAAGTTACATCAGGTTCCTGCATTACCGGCCAAAGTGCTGACCACCTCGATCGCAGTCCGAGGCTAGTCCTGCTGTTAGGTCCATGATTGCCCGAGGCGACGCGCAGAACATGGTCTCAGGTGATCTCTCCAAAGCTGACAACGCCGCGCTGGAAGCCATGATGGCCCAGGTCGATATTGTCAAGCAACGGATTGCCACGATCCTCGAGGGCCGAGGCGCAACTTTTCCTCACGGTGCCTCGAATGTCGGCTCGCACGACGACTCAATGAGCTCGCAGCACACGGTAGACGATGAGACTAGAGCTCACGTCGTTTCCGGTTCTGCTATGCAGCTCGACTAAAAAACCGTACATATGCAACAGTAGCTCCCGGAGCCGCTGGGCTGTATACAACTTGCCGGCTGCTGGAACTTCTTCGTTCTCCATGAAAATATCAGTTCAGGGATCAGCACTTTTCCTGTTGATAGTTCTTTGGAGGCCGGAAAGTTCTTCCACCCTACCCCTAATCACAACCACCCTCTTCACCCCCATTGGACCCTGGACAGCACATCCCACGATGCTAGTTCTATGGTCATCCTGTCACGATTGTTGTAACATTAGAGAGAATAATTCATGGTATGGCATGGCAAGATCATGGCATGGACTGCATGGCAGGCAAGGTCGGACAGTATGCTAGCTACGCAGGATCTCACATCCCCTTCCACCACCATCAGCATGGCCCTGTACACGACTGGCTTCGGCGCGGTTGCCTTTTCAGGCTTCTTGCTTACCGGATCGTTCGTCTGCTAACTGACTTTCACTCGTTCCTTCCCGGCTGCTCAGAGAGGCTTGGAGTCATGCATGCGACGCGGCGTTCGGTGGAGGGCCAATAGTTGTTCGTATATTAGGAACCAAATTTCCGTATCTTTTTGTCTTCTCGTGACATCGCTCTGTGATCTTGAAGTAATATGTTGGCTTCTTATGCCAGACAGAAAGACAGTGAGGAAGCTCGTTTGAAGACTCCGGGTGATTTACAGTATCCCAAGCTCACCATCATAATTGTTGTTACTTCAAGAACTCAACATGCGCGACTAGGTACGACGCTGACATGACGAACTTCCCTTTCTCCTCCTGGCGCAACCTTCCCATTCCCTTGCCGCCTAGACTAGACCCTGGGCATGGACTTCACAACAACCAACGCTTGCTTCGCAATATCAACCTGCTTCGTCAATCTATAGCTGACGCACCCGGCGCGTCTCGAAACGTGGTCCTATTGTACATCCTACCTCTCGTGAACCATTTCTATTGGTGGGGTCAGCTAATCTACCACCCGCCATCTCGACTCGTGTCAGGGGTGAGATGAGGAAGGATGGTGGGAGAAGGATTTGGATGATAGCCCAGTACTACGGGTGATGGAGAGGTCGGATAGCAGATTGTGGACATAGTTCTGGACAGAGTTGCGGACAGATTGTGGAATAAGCGATCCTATGGGTGCCTGTTCCATGCTGTCTCTTCTCTGGGATAAGCACGGTGTAGGCGCTTATACCAGTCGTCATATCGTTGAGTGTCCTCGAGAGAGGTCTTCCCCGGGTTCCTTAGCGACCGAGGTAGCTCGGAGGTAGGCGGCAATGTGTTGATCGTTTCTGACCTTTGAATTGAGACTCGAGACTCGTGGCCGGTGGAATTGTGCCAGTGACGGAGGAGGTTGGCTCAAAGTGTTCGTTGGCTACTCCTCTATATGCAGAAGTGGGTTGGAGTCCAGTGACTTCTCCCCACGCGGTTTTTGCGAGACTATCGCATAGAATCCAGACCCGTGGCCGGTGTGCTTGTGCCAACGAAGTTGGTCAAGTAGGGTGACTTCGGTCTGGAAGAAATGTTCAGGCACCATCATATATTGTCTTCTTTTCGTGACATGGTTCTGTGATCTTGAATTCATATGCTGGCTTCTCGTGCCAGACAGGTATTCTGAGCTCCCAGAGCGGAGATAGCATCCGTCCCATCTCATCAAACGGATAACAAACCGCCTTAATCACTACATTGTACATATAATAGTCAATCTACATGGTAAATGAAGTTTACCTCCCGCTTAAAATATGCTGGTGAATCACGAACCACCCACTGCACGAACCACCTGGTAAGAAAAATAGTCGAATTGATATCTGCAAATATAATCTCGAAGTCCCATAGATTCTGCCTGCCTGCCTGCCTGCCTACCTACCTGAGGAATCACCGCCCGCTAAAATTCATATCCGGTCAGCCAGCCCCCTTCCATACCTACATAATCACGGTCATCGAGTGGATTTCGGCAAATATCTCTGCCGTCATCACCGGCGTCATCACCGCAATTACCTTAGACTTGGGCAATAAATTCATACAAAGCGTCAATACCGGCATTACCGATTTGGCCTACCGTAACGTCCTTAAAATCATCAAATTATATCTCCTCAAATATACTCGCGCGCTTAATATGACATCGCCGTCGCCCGCCGCATCCAATTCCACCGGCGAGTCTGCCGACATGGACACATCGGCGAAGTTGCACTGCTAGGAGGATAGGGGTTATGAGCGAAGTTGTAGGAGTGGGCTGGCCATGACTTGGCCCAGCAGATCTAATTGCTCGTGGAGGAGTTAGGTCTCACTTCGGCATCAGATCTGTTTCAGAGTCGGCGATAGTCAGAGATCACGATTCTCTCCAACGTTATGGATATTGTGAAGCCACCCTGAGCCTTCAAACCAGCTTTGCTTACTGCCTATCTGGCTGGCTTGAAAAGCCAACATAAGTTATTAGTTCAAGATCACAGTCTCCCCCAATAATGCAACCCCCGTCAAGACGCCCACACAACATGCACCAGAGGCGTAGAGTAAAATTCATCCTGCCGCGTGTACGTCAAGTAAATATCATCCCCATTGCCCCGGTCGCTGCTCAGCCCCGGGTGCGCTTGCTGCGAGTAGCCCGCAAACGTGGTGCCCGCCGGCCCCGTGTAGAATTTCTCGGGCTGCTCCCAGGGGCCCTCGGGCTGGTCCGCCATGGTGATGTAGAAGTCCGTGTTGGGAAAGCCGCTGGCGCTGCCGATCCACTGCTTGTGTGTTAGTTTTGTGTCTTTGGACACCGACGCACCTGTTTTCACAAGAAGGAGAATGGCAAGAGGGATGCAAAAGGGGGATGGAAAGGGGGATGGAAAGGGGGAAGGCTTGTCCGTCCATGAAAACACGACTCAGCGTCGTAAAAGGGGATAGTTCTAATACGTACCACATACTTCCCAAACCGCTCGCTATAGTAAAACGTCCCCTGCTGCCCCGTACCAGCATTCTTAACCGCCATACCAACATCCGTAACAGCCGGCGCCTGCGTCCCCCAGCTCGAAGTCGCCGGGTCCCAGTACCGATACGCGCCCCTATCCTCCACACTGCCCACGTCAACCTTGGCCAGCGCGACGCCGCCTTTGACCTTCCCATCCGCGTCCGCCAGCGTGGCATACAGGTACGCCGTCCCGTTGCGCACCACGCCGCCGTAGTTCCCATAAGCCGGCGTCCCGGCGGCCCAGAACGCGTCGCTGACGAGCGTCACTGGCGGCAGCGTTGTTTGATTGTTCTCCAGGTCTGGGGTGTAGTCGGCGCGGTACAGGCTGGCGGGCGGGTCCGGGTTCAGCTGCGCGCCCATTCCGCCCGTCGACGATGACTTGTCGAGATGCACGTTGCGGATCCAGGTATACAGCGCCAGTCCTCCACTACCATGTGATCCCGTCTCAACCCCCAGCGGCGGCGCATCCGGCCAAATAACCCAGCGCGAGCCGTCCTCGCAAGCCCCGGACCCGGCGGCGCATGCCGTCGCCGGCAAGGGGAAGTACGCGTAAGCGCCAGCGCCTGCAGCGTTGTTGTCGCCGTAGCACGTGAGGTTGCCATCACCATCATCAGGGACGACTGGAAAGTCAGTCCACGACGCGGAGCTGCTCCAGAAGAAGCCCGTCACGGCGCCCGGGTAGCTCTGCGAGTCGCGGCAGGTCCAGAGCTCGCGCGCGCCGACCTTGGTCGAGGTGCAGGAGTCGCGGTCGATGGCGGCGTCGGCGACGGTACCGACGACTTCTGCCGAGGCGACGGTGGGCGCTGCTGCTTGCGCGAGTGGATTTTGTTGGTAGGTGAGCAGCAGCAGGAGGAGGGGCCTGAGAAGTGCTGGGAAGGAGCTCATCATGGGTGGATGGGTGGATGGGTGGATGGAGGGATGGAGGGATGGAGGGATGGATGAGAGCTCGTGGTATACCTACGGGACGGACGGGCAGACTGGCTGATGACTGGCAGACTCACCTGGAAGGCCGTCCTCAGGGCCACTGGACCCATCTTATACTTACTTAAGTACCCCATATACATCCATCCTACATCCCTTGCGTCCGTTCGTCCAGCTAGGACCATAGTCATCCGAATCCGAAACCACCGGTAGGATTTTGGCGGATGAGGCACGGGCTTGTGGGAGGCTGGCCCTGGTCGTTGGCTGACTCTATCAGCCAATGGATCCCGGCTGACTAACTAACCTGTCTTACCAGGCTCCTCATGGATGACAATGCCTTCGGCCACGAGCCGGAGGCAAGCCCAGCTCCGAGCTACGGATCATCATTGGTAAAAGTTATGACGTTGTGACTTGGGGCCCAGACCGGGGTGTATCGAAGGTGCCGCCTCAGCTAAGCAGAACAAACCAAGAAGCTCATTCCAATGAGGACTGACACTAAACGCCATGTCACTCGTTGAACACTGCGTCGAACACTCGCGACAGTGACAAGGATGAATCAAAGACAGGCAATATGAAAGGGGGCTACAAGACGCAAAATAAGATTTATCTCTATTCATGACTGTCCAGGCTTGCTGCTGGCTTGACTTTGTTCTGCTCGGTGACACGGCCCAGCTCGTACCCATGTGTTTGCTTGCAAAGACTTGGTCGGCGGCTTCTGAAGTTTCACCGTCTCCCCTGCTCTAACGGGAGTGGGTGAGCTTTTCTACGTACAATGGGAGATGAGAGAATCGTTCATGGCATGTTGACCCATGCCGAACCAACCCTGACCGAATGTCCACCGCGTTCCGACCAGAATCGAAACGTGCCGTATCTACAGGTCGCTTCAAAGACCTGCAGTGGAACGAACGTGAGCTGTACTGAGAATCCAAGTATTGCCAGTGTGATCTCCTGCCCTCCACGGCATACCAAGGCGACCCGAGTGTGGAGGTCGAGACCCTCGAGTGAGCAGCAGTCTCCTGGGTCCCACACAAACAACGAACAGAGAAACAAACAGCCCAAAACCACCAAACTCCCTTGGCTGTACAAGCACCCAGACGGCTTCGAAACGAATGCGTAGGCGGGCCTGTGAGATCCTCGACAACGACCAAAACAAGATGGCTGATTTATACAATCATCTCTGGAGACGCAGGTTCCAGCGCCGTTGTTCACGGTCGAGGCGATCGTCTGGATTGACCTACGCGGCCACGCCTAGTGTTAACCGGCTGTTCTTGCATGTAAGGCATGTTCTGCATCCCATTGCCGTAGCCGTAGCCTCCCATGCCCATGTTCATGCCGAAGCCTGGTGGTGCAAACCCAGCCGGAGCGCCTGGCGGCTGATTCGGGCTACCGTTGGCCACGTTCTGGCCGCGATATTGATCCATAGACGGGCTTGGACTGTTGTAGCCTCCGAAACCCGCTTGCATTGGTGGGTAGTAGTTGTTCATAGGAGGTGCACCGCGAGAGAGCATGTTTTGCTGGTACTGCAACTGCTGTAGATTGACGGGCGCCATCGATCCATTCGCGCCGTTGAACATAGGCCCTTGGTGTCCATATGCTTGATACGGAGGCATGGGTGGCTCTACGCTCTCACTCCGAGGTACAGCATAACCGCCCATGTCGAAGTTCTGAGGGGTACTAGCAGGGTTCAACGGGTTGAGGTACTGATTGCCATACTGGGAGTTCTGCTGCACGGCAGCCGCGTTTGCCTGGGCGTGTCTAGACGCCGGTCGTTGCCGTTCGTTCGATGCACTGTGGCCGACTGAGTGATCACGAGAGCCGCCGCCTCCGCCGTTGCGAGTCGAGAGACCGACTTCGTCCATCAGCCGCTTGTATCCCTGATTGGGCTGCGCCTTGATGCGGACCAAGACGTTCTTCACATTCTCCACGACCTGGCTTCGAATGCTCTCATCGAAGAATGGGGTGGTCAAAACCTTGAAGATCAGCGTAGCGCCGCAGGCATGATCACTGAGAATAGCCTCCAATACATGATCCTTCGGCGTGAAAAAGAGGGCCTTTAGGATGGTGTCTCGCGCGTCAGCTTCCGCCTTCTGGTTGATTACCTTCAACACGGTGAGATACGCGACCTTATGCGTGCAGAGGTGAACGAGATAGGGCACAAGCTGTGGAGCCAGTACGTTACGTCGTTGGGGGAAAGTACAAGTGTCCAATAACCAAGTCAACAAAAGTGCTCCGTTTGCGTTGGTCGCGAGTTGCACGCTGTGGAGGGCAATAGCAGCAGCAAGCATTTTCTGCTGTTCCTTGGTAGCATGATGGCTTTCCAGACATGCTCGCATGGCCCGCGCGCCATATCTGCCCTGCGAAACATCCCACATCCTGTTGAGCATGGTCTCGAAGATGAAGTCATTGAAGGGGGATCCGAACTTCAAACAGCCTTGCAAGACGTAGTTGCCATACTGGTCCAGGAACAACGAGATGGTGTACGGCCGAAGGTTCTCGACGATTAGAGACATCTGGTGAGGCGTCTTGCAGACATCAATGATCTTCTGTGCCGCCCAGGTGCCGTTCTTGTGAACGCCAATCTCAGCCATGTGAGGCGCAATTTCGGCGAGCATGGCATCGCGAAGATCATCCGAGCAGTGCTCAAACAGCTTTTGCACAACAGTGTTGCCGAGATAGTCAGAAGACAACTCGGCGATTTCGGGAAGCATGTCTACAGCCATGTTTTCGATCTCGGCTTGGGACAGGCTCTGATTGTCGATACGCTTTCGGATGTCTCTCAACTTCGGAGCATCGTGGACACGAGTGTGGGTAGGTTCACGGATAGGCGGGATCTCGTCGACAAAGGCATTGAACTGGATCGCTTGTTGGAGACTGTGGGAGATCCTGTACGTATCCTCGTCTGTAGCTCCGAAGGACTTGACGATCTGGAGTATATCACCAGTCATCTCGTGCAGGGGTGCGAGGGCTGGCGCCACATTGGATGGGTTTGACACAGCACCAGCGCTGTCGGTAGTCAGGCCTGCTGCATTCGAGCCAGCCGCATCCTGACCCTTCGCGAACGGATCAGGGCTTGGGCTGGGGAAGACACCGTCATGACCGGGCGTGTTCGATGCGGAAGGAGGTTTGGCAAAGTTGATTCGGATCGGGCCAGCCCCTGGGAATATCTCCTTGCCGTTCATGCTTGCCTTGGCGGAGATGGCGCTGTCAATCCTTTCAAAATTGACGAAACCACAATTTTTATGAGTCAAGACTCTCGCAGAGGCAATGGTCCCGTACGACTTGAACATCTCGGTCAATGTTGACGTCGTGGTCGAAGTCGGGATACTACCAAGCCACAAAGCACTTGTAGGGCCTTCAAGACCAGCCTCTTCCGCTGTCAACAGGTTGTTGTTGCGACTATTCGACCTTCCCAGGTTCATGGCAGCAACAGCGGTTGGAAGATCATCAAAATCCTTCGAGTCTGGCAACCTAAGTTCTGCGGCAGTTATGGAGCTGTCAAGGCGTGACGGGGTAGGATAGTAGTTGCGCATGAGCCTCGAGCCCGCCCCCTGCAACTCCAGGACTCCAGCCGTTCTAGCACGAGGTCGAGTAGCCGCTTGGGAAGCGAAGGATTGCAGACTCTGTACCGCCAGGTTGTGACTGTGAATAGCGGCATTGGTAGCCGCAAGCTGGTCTTGGAGATTGAGATGGACAGCATATTGGCTCTCTAGGGCCAGACTTTCATCATCATAGCCGTCGTCCTCCTCATCTGCATACTTGTCCTTGTTGTTCACAGAGTAGGATCGGAAACGATTTGCTTGTTTCGACAAATCAGCGAAGCCAGGAGGGTAGGCCAACTGAGCAAGGGGTTGCTGTGGAGTCTCGGCCAGACCTAGGTAGTCAAGAGTCCTCATATGGACGTCATTGTCTCCAGGTCCATCCTTTGACATGGCGGACTGAGCTGGCGAGCTGGGCCCGTTCGATCCAACGCTCGCGATGCTGGCAAGCGTATTGCCCCTATCACGACCAGTCGGGTTCCAAGTACTGAACACCGATGGGCCGAATGGCGAGCTGCTGCCCGGGCCGTGGGCGAATGGGCTACGTTGAGGCATGGAGCCAGCACGGAGTCGGGAAAGAAGGGTCGAGGCGCGAGCAGCATCGGTATTCTCAGCCAACCCGGGCGACGGTGTTTTGTTGAATGGACTCTGAGAGGGAGTAGGTCGGGAGGATTGTGATTGAGGCGCGGATGCGTTCAGAACACCATTGGCAGGGAATCGCGAGGGGACGGTGCCAGCTCGCGCACGTCTCGTCGAGGGCAAGCTATCGGGGGTAGGCAATGGCGCGAAATCCGGGAATCCATCGGTTGGCGACTCGGGGATGTTCTCGCGTAGAGGAGTTGAATTGCCGCTGGTGGGTGGGCCACCCCACAGGTTCACTGGCATACCAGGGACGCCTTCTTGAGCTTGGATTTCCCTGGCTCTGGGAGTTTGACGGTCATCAGTCAGTTGTTCAATATGAAAAGAATTGACGACTGGTCAACAGCTTTTGGTAGGTACTCACCGCTTAGAGAAGAGTCGGCTTGAGCCGGCAGTGTCATGCGATGGAGATCCAGCCCCTGATCGCGTGTTGCCTGCCATCTTTCCGGTGGGATTCAAGGTGCCTGACATGCCGAACGGGGATCTGGTGGCAGATGCGCCGGAAGACTCGATCGGGGAGATGTTGGAGTTGGTGTTGGGAGAAGTAGAACGCTGACCGTTGGCAGACTTGGGAGGGTAACCAATTGGCAGGTGTTCAGATCTAGCAGTTGACATTATCGATTAACCATCCGACCCTCATCAGGAGAGGCAGTAATAAAGTCTCTCCACGGATGGTAGTATGGGCGATTGGATCTTCGTGCAATTATCAATAGCAGCGAAGTATGTCGAATTGACGTGGTGTCAAGCTGGCTGGCAGGCTTTCGTTCTCGGGTGGATCGATGGGTTCGGAGATAAGAGTCCACGGATTCAAGATCGTCGCACAGGAGGCGGTAGGAGAGAAACTGTCGAAAAGAGTGAAGTTGTCGAAGGTAGCAATCCCGCAAGTTTCTCTGGGGCTATTACAATGAGGCGAGTGGCCGCGACTACGTTGAAGTCTCTGCGGGTCGACGCGAGTGAAAATAGCAATGGAAATAAAACGGTCGGGGCGAGTCGAGCGGAAGGAGTGTCAAGGTCGGTCGAGGGGGAATCGATACGACGTCTCAAAGGATCCGATCCGGGATTTACGACCTTGCAATAGGTGTGTTGGGTGCCGGCTTGCGCGTGCTGTTCTTTTCCTTGGAACAAACTCCCCTATCTTGGAGCAGAAGAAGGGGTGGAGACTGAGCTCGAGAGAGAACGGACAGGCTGCAAGGCACAAACAAATGACCCAAGTGATCGAGATCAATATACAGGCTCCATTAAAGATCTGAGATCCGGTTGAGGGAAAATACGGAGGGGGGGTGAAGAGCCTGGAGAAGGGAATAAAAGAGAACTTTTGTGTGCGAGTCGGGGAGGTGAAGGTGAAGGAGTGAGAGGTGTTCCCATGCAGGAGAAGTGAGCAGTTGGAGGTGCAAAATACCGGTGGTCCGTGGACCGTGGACCATGGACCTGAAGAAAAGCTTGGAGGTGGGGGGCGGATAGCTCGACAGCCCCGGCCACCGGCGGTTTACTGTAGACCTGCTTTTCGATGGATGCCTGCTGCACTGCGTAAACGGCGGGGGCCATTGCCCAGTAGGCAGGCAGGCCCAAGGGGCTAGAGGCGCTGTACTTTGAGTGGGCTTGAGTGGGCACGGTCCAGACACAGAGACAGTCACTGACGCCGTTAAAAACGGGGGTTGGCGTAAACGGACTGGTTTCCATCAATTGCATGAAACAACGGGTCATTCCTGCGCATCAATTGGCCATCTTCCCAGTTCATCCCCTAATATACCTGGCTCGATTTGAACACACAGATACGCACTTCCTCCGATCGACACTGTTGCAGGTTAACATAGCCTTGAGCCGCCCAGTCAGCATCTCGCCGTCTTTCATTCATCGCTGTGACTTCAGATAACAAGATTTACTTTCTCTGGTCTTCACTGGCAGTAATCCTGGAACCAACAGTCATGTAGAACACACTATCCCCTCTCTCGTATGTAGTTACGGGGATGGATATGCGTGTGGCCTCTCAGCCTCTTCAGTAGTGCTGACGGCTCGACGTGGGCATGACGGCATCTTTATGCGTATCGTATCGGATCAATCTTTGGTATAGCAGTAGGCAAAAGCAACAAGCAGTCAGCGGACCAAACTGTACCTCGTCTGATCACACGATTAAGCTATATCGATGGCTTGCTTTGGTGCCGGCCGGAGGCGCGTTGGAAGGTTTTAAGACACACCTCAACGGTTTTCCCCCACTCGACTGCTTTCAGACCAGCTATCAGCCTGGTTGTTGACAGCATGCGCATCTTGGAGCGCGTTTGGTTGCTTGTAGGGTCGCAATGTCTCCCGAGTGAACGGCAATGGCCATTTGGTCAAAGATAATGGACGAGACGAATATCGGAATGCTTCAGGCGTAGCACTTAGTGATTCCCAGGAGCACAGGTGGATAGTAAACCTTCGAAGCGGACATCCGAGTCCGCAGTGACCACTGCTTGATCCCCGGTCACGATGCTTCTTAAAATAAAACGCCCCGTGAATGAATGATTTCTCGCAGTGAGCAGGTGCGGAGGGAATCCCATCTACGTAGATGCCGTTATAAGCACAACTGCTGGCAATATAGGTAGGCTCATGTACACAAGTACCTATGCAATGTGTCTGCAACAGGAAACGTGGTGTTGTCTCCGGTATCAGTACATGAGAGAAACAGCCTCATGTAGATGAAAGGGATAGCACACGCTGCCACGAAATCCGGGGTACGCCAGGGTCCTACTACCTATATAGAGTTCTCTAACAAGTCAATCTCAAACCATCTGCACGCAGAGATGAAGAAGGGATGGTGTTAATATAAACTTCAGCGGCCTGCCCAGCAAGATCTTGCCGGCATCTGCTGGCTTTCTGCCATCGTATCTGATGCTTTTCAAGTTTTCAGCCCTCACTCAGGATTAGGACGTACCGCAATGCAATGCGAGGAAGCTCAGCCCGTGAGGTTCAAGTCAACGCACGGCAGAAAGCCAGACAGCGCTTGGTGCGACGAGCACCTACGTACCGAGTATAGTCAAACGTTGTTACAAAGTCGTCCGATAGTGAGATCCATCCATGGGTCACATCCCGCACCTCGATTTCAGGGGTGTGTTCCTCCGTGATGCGTTGGGTATGCAGACTGGGTAATTACTAATAACACGAGAGCAAAGCAATCACTGACTTCGAAGCTGCGTGACTGCAAGAGGCCTATGAACCTCGGGCCTGTACAGTCACAAGTGCACCATTGTCATGACATTTGATAGCCCTGGAGGAGAGCACCTGCGTCCCCGAGCAAACAATCAGACAATCTGGGCATCAGGGAACGGGCAGCTGACGGGCCTGCATGCACTATGGCGTACCGTACAAAACGGTCTCAACGTTATCTTGCGCTGCTATGAATTCATGCCACTCAGCAACGCACCAATGGCAGAGCAGGTCGGCCTGCCGAAGAAGCACGCTAAGAATCTGAAACGTGGGCTTTCAAGCAGCACCCGACTGGACTGACGCGAATCAGCTGCGAGGCTTCCCATTGGGCCAGCGCAGGAAAGGGGGCCTGAAGGGCCAAGGGGAACGCCTGAGTCCTGACTGATGGATATTCGCCTTGTCTTTCTTGTCCGGCAAAAGCCTGGTCACCTTCAAAGTCCTGTGGCCTGGTCTTTTTCCTCCTCCCGTTGCGTTTGGCTCATCCAAGTGGTCTGATGGATAAACATCGGCCTTCTTCCCGCCATTGGCTCGGCCGCTCGATCAGCCTACGTCACCCGCAGTACGTAAGGCAAGTCCACAGCCTCACTACAGAATCTCACTCGCAGCCCATGGTGTGATACGATAGGACAATGCCGCATTCACGCAATACCAGGTCTTGGGTTGCTATTTTCCCCAGTACCTGACCTATCTTGCGGCACCGCCCCGTCCACAACGGACTACCTCCCGGACGATTCTAGCCCTTCGACATCAGCTATGTCGACTGGACTGCGGACTACATGACGCCACCCTGAGCTGACCGCAAGGTAACATGGAAACAGCTGCTCCGGTGCTTCTGCCACACGTGTTTGCCGTCAGCTCAGCGACAGACCCATGCTGACGCCTTACCAGCTTACCTAGCGTAGTCGTGGGCCTCCACACGGACATGATGGATGTCCAGATCTCCGGCTACCTTGCTGGCGATCAACAATGCACCTCCGTGGCTTCTATTTCTGCACTTGGTAGGAACAGGCTATGCTTTACACAGGATTCGCAAATATTCATGCAACCTACCTACTCATGTCAACCTCTTAGCTGTTTCGGCAGGGCTGACGGGCATTGCCAGCCTACGAACAACAATGACTTAGGTAAGTGAAGGAGTCGGGATGTCATGTGTGTACCTTGCTCAAGGTAATTGTAACCGATGATCTACCAATCCCTGTGCAGATGTAGTCTTGGGCGTGTACTCGCTGGGGTTGCTTGGCATACTTGGTGTTTCCGTATCTACCGAAACGCCTTTACTTTTGTGAGAATTCGCGAGCTGGGTCAGGCATGCCTGTCTTGTAAGCATGAAGACGCGACCCGGATCGCCGGAGCTCATCACCATCCAGCAAGGCAGGTCGACGTACCCCTATCGAGTCGTTTCGGGCCCTAGACAAGAACAACAAGGGAGACCACACCCAAAAGCAGGAGGCAAGCATCCATATCCGTACCCAGCCTTCGTCCTACATCTATGAATTACAAGACGGCGCTCTCTACACGCCTACCCTTACGAGATATCTATCCAAAAAAGACCGAACCACTGATCATGCCAGCCTCGGGGCAATACTTCATGATGCGATCCATATTATCCTTCTGCCACCTCACGGGCTGATGGAACCCCAGCGGCTCCTCCTCCCAGATAGTCTCGACCGCAAACCGGCTCGCCGTCGCCTCGTCCGGCAGCCTCATGCCGCCCTCCTCGGCCATCTGCATCATGCGCGTGTACATCCACTGGTCCTCGAACACCATGGTGGCCGGCGCGCCGGGGACCGCGCTGTCGTTCTCGTAGCTGAACCGCGTGACCAGCTCGAGCACGACCTCGCGCGAGCGCAGCGACAGCCCGCCGTTGAAGCCGCGGCCGAACGCGTGCACGATGGGCGCGCCGATCAGGTCCCATTCCAGGAAGTCGTCGACGCGCTGCCACGACGCGCTGCAGATGATGCTGTCGGCCTGGAACAGGAACACCTTGGCGTACGGCGCCAGGTCCTTCCACAGCCACGGGTCCGTCAGGAACAGCGACACGGACCGGTGCGAGTCGAAGGCCGCCTTCTCGCGCGGCAGGTGGCGGATCTCGATGACCCCCTCCGCCACCGCGCGCGAGAGCGGCGCCGACAGCAGCAGCGCCTCTTCGCTCGTTACCGTCGTGTACAGGATTATGGGCCAGGCTGGCCCGAGCACCGAGTGGAAGTGCAGCATCATGGGCACGAGGTTCTCGAGGGGCCGGTTCTCGATTATCACGGCCACGCGGTCTGTATGCTTGGTTGGCTGCTGCTTGGCTGGGGCTTTGCTTTTATGGGCTGGCTCTGCGGCGGCGGGTGCCGCACTTGACGCATGGACGGCGGCGGCGCTGGGTGCTGCTACTGCTGATAAGAGAAAGGGTGTGATGGCCGAAGGCCTGGTGTCGTCGTGCTGCTGGGCAGGCGGAATCGGCATGACATGGACATCCGCATCTTCCTCTTCGTCGTAGACCGACGAACCAGGCGGCTTCGGCAGCCTGATGCCGCCGTGCTCGTCCTGCAGTACGGACTGGCTATCCGTCTGATCACCCGCGTTCTATACTCCGATTCCGTCAGCCTTCCTTCCTCCCTTCTATCGAGTTCGAGTTCGAATTTGACTACTGTACAGACTGAAGGAGCGGGAGGGAATGATACGCACCGTGGGAAACCTCAACCAAGCAGCCAGCGCCCACAATCCCACCAGTAGTGCAATAGCCCGCACCGCTCCCGCGCGCGTGAAGCGCGCGTGCGCCGGGGACGCCGGCGACGGCGAGCGGGACGAGAGCGACATGCGGCCCCGCATGGTCGTCCCGTGCATTGATAAATACGAAAGCAAACAAGATGCAAATAAAGCAAGGATGCTAGATATCTCACGTCTTGAAGCAAATGAGTATGGTGCGTGTTGGAGACTGAAGGCAGGTGTCTTCAGACTGGCAGGATGTACGGCCTGAGAGTCATTGCCATGGATGGATGGAGACACGACACATACCCGTGGGCATACATACAAGCAAACTCACGCGAGGGCCTCCCGATAGGGAATGTAGCAAAGTGGTAAGTCAGTGAAAATCAACCCAGTTATCTCACTCGTCTCGTCACTCCTGGAAAGGGATAAGGTACAATTCATGACTCAGATCAAGCCTCACCTCACTCCACAAGGGAGGCAGGCAGGATGGAACAGAGACATTGAAGGGAGAGGAAGTGAGTCTCGAGGGAGCGCGCAGAAGAAACACAGCAATCTCGGGACCACTGAGACATTTTGCTCGATCAGGTAAGGCGGCGTTCCTGAGTCTCAGGCTCACAAAGCTTGCATACATCATATCATGTAAGCCGTTTCGTGGCTCTTGAGGTATGGTACAGTATGGTTTCGTAGTCGCGTGTCGCACAGTTCAATTTAGGGGCACGTTCCCCATCGGAACGCACCACCTCCTTTTTGTTTGTACGGAGATACATGCTGAAGAAGATTGGAAGTGACTCGAGATGTCTTGGCTGGGCAATCATCAGTGATCACACAGGAGGGCACATGTGATTCCTGCGGGTTCGGTTTCGAGGGTATCTAGGTATGTATGTACTTTAAGTATCTCTCTCGCTACGATGCACCCCTTTGAAAAAAACATGCGGCAGTATGTTGCAGTGTAATATACAAGGTCAACGTCCCCTTTCTGCACCACGTAGCACGGAACAAACAGACGGCTGACCCAGATAGTCGGGTCGAGAGTGATCTCTTGACTCGTCCAGGAGAAGCTGAGGGGGGTCTGCCACGAATAACCCACTGTTCAGCACACACGTGCCTAGGTAGTCAGTTTCACAGAGCCCATTCATTCTTGTTGTCGTCCGGCCCGATGAAGGGCTCGTCGATACGTTTGATGGCGTACTCGCTACACAGGATACTGTAAACTTTGTCAGACAATCGTTCTTCAGGAGAGGACACGATGCTTCTTACCAAGCCGAAGCCACGAGCGCGTCGAGCTCCGCGACCATGGCGTCCTTTTGCGCGCCGCTGACGAGGCCCTTGCTGATGGAGACCTGGCACTCCCTGATGCGCCGACTCTTTGCCACGCCGGCCTGCTCGAGCACCTTTCGGCCTAGGCAGTCGGAGTGGAACGAGTGCTGGCAAGGGAAGACGAAGAACTGACGGCTGAGCAGCGGCAGCCCGCACACGTAGCACTTCTCGCCCGGGTCGACGATGGCGTAGCGGTGGTCCAAGCCCGCGATGTCCACCTTGATGTTGGCCGCCGTCTGCGAGCTCTCGTCCATCTCCTTCTTGAGCCCGTCGATGTTGCGCGAGTAGTCCTCGAGCGCGTTGCAGATCTCGTCCTTAAAGTCGTCGATCACCACGAAATCGGGGAAGAACGGTATCAGATCCTCGATCTTGAGCAGGTCGCATCGCTTGAGGAACTCGATGGCCGTCCTGATGCCGTTGGACTGTGAAATGACCTTTTTTGCCACTGCGAGCCAGAGCTTCTTCCGTAAACCCGGATTGGACATTGGCCGATCTGCAATGATCGAAGCATATTCAGTCTCATTGTGAGATAGAGCAAGGTCAACGGCTTGGATGTATTGCCCCATGTTAGTATAGATATGTACGCATGATAAAGTTCGCTTGTGTTGTATGCACAGGCGTAGGGCGAAATCCGGGTCGAAGTGAGGTTCCTCCCCTTGCTGTTCCAGGTAGGCCAAGAGACCGGCCTCGTCTTTCGACTCGTGAGAAGCGTAGATAGATACAAGGGTGTTGTGCACAGCAGCATCGGTGGATTGAAGTTGGTTGATGGTAAATTGAAGGTATCGCACCGCCTGGTTCTGTGAGAGTGACCCCGAGAAATTACGATTGTAATCCAGCAGGGCTGGAATGATTTTCTGAGGCTCCAGAGCCGATTGCCGCATTAGGAGTTGAACCAATTCGTGAGCGACATGTGTCATTAGTACACTGCTATACCGGTAGAAGACGTCCGGATCTGTTTGCTTCTTAAGCACATTCAGGGTTTCCGTCCACCTCTCTCGCTGTACCCAATAGGAGAGCTCGTAGTTGTAGTCGTTGATGGCGTTTGCGAAGAAGAGAAGCTCGTCTTCCCGTGCGTGGCTGCTGATAACGTCGTATATCGTCTTGCGGTCCAGCTCGGACTTGTGCTTGTTGACGAAGTCGTGGAACTCCCTTCGGACTGCATCAAGCTGTTGCGGCGACTGATTTTTGTTCCTGCTCTCAACCATCTCGGCCTCCAATGTGATGGTATCCTCGAGCGAGTTCAACTTCGCCATGAACACTTCCACCAGCCATGTTGCTATCATCATCCTCTGCATAACGTATGACTTCTTATATGTGGCAAGTTTTGTCAAGAGATACTTCCTCAAGGCATCGTTTTGACCATTGTCAATAAAGGCTAGAGCGACCTCTTCGAACGGCTTGCTGCTCGTGCCATAGACCCCAGCAGCCTCGACATAGAGACCTTTCTCAGCCATATAATCTCCAGACGCTGTCGCTATCGCGTCTTTCTGAGTGAGCGTATGAGCATATTTCAACGCGGTATCGAATTGCTGTCTTTGTAGCATGATCCGCCATATGTCCCGGTCTTCGTCTCGTACAACGATCTCAAAGATCTCCTGGGTCGTGAAAAGCCAGAATGTATTCTTCTGTTGGTCCACGTACAGGCCCAGTGCCTTCTGCCCCGGATCCAGCACCACCTGGTCGTATATGATAGATCCTGTTAGTCGGTTTGCGGCAACAACACGCCCACCAACTAAGCTGACAACGTGCCACTGCGTCAGCACAATTGCGTCGATAAAGTCAGACGAGGGTTTCTTCCGACCCGAGACCTCGGACGGGATAATTTGAGCTCGAGGCAACAGCTTCGCTTCGCCAAATACCTTATTGCCCAAATCATTGCTGCTTGGTGCTGTCAGAAGCTTCCCGTGGTAGACACCCTGTGACGACAGCCAAGCAAATGCCCGTTCTGGCAATGCATCCTCGAGGGTATTGGAGTCCGGGGGGTCCGGCGAGATAGACAACGAAGAGGGGGCGGGAGCAGGTCCCTTCGAAAGTTCGTGGACGACGGGCTGTTCTCCATCGAATAACCTGGTGTATATCGATCCGCTGCCCTCGTGACCGCTTCGCCCGACCCGTCCTACCAGGTGAAACAATCTGCTCTGTGTGCTGATAACTACTCTCCTCATGTCGGCCTTGCCGGCCATGTTGTCGACCCAAAGCCCCGTGACGGGTCCATCAGGGAGCTTTTGTAGAGCCTTTAGGTATTTCTCCTCCTTGCGGTAGAACTCGGTCGATGTCTCAATGAAGGTTTCGTAGACATTGCCGTCGGCAGCGCCAACCAGTATCTCGCGGGTAGTAGCGGTAGGGGACGACGGGTTCCACGCTATCGACTCGATCGAGACGCCGCGCAACCGGCTCAGCGGTCGCGGCTGTCGGGATTGTGTGTGTAGGTAGTAGTTCTCGCCGAGCGTTGTGCAGATGAGGAGATGCGAGGCCGTAGGGTCGAGGAACATGCGTCGGATGACGCCTACTTCGGAAACGCGCTTAGGGAGGTCGATGTCTAGCACAGGGAGCCCGGGTTAGCATATATAGTCTGGTGGAAGCTCGTCTTGCTCACCGTCTATGTCCTCCGGCCTGTTCAGGTCGATGCGCAATATGCGGCCGTTCGAGAGGGCCAGCACCAGCACATTGTTGGCGACCTGGGCGGCAACGAAGTCGGCGGCGATGGAGAACTGGAGCTGCACCCGCTCGACGTCGAAGATGGGCAGGCTCTCCTCGGCAAGGTCGTGCGCCCCGTTCACGGCAGCGAAGCCGTCGGATGCGTCGAACGCCATCTGGACGTCTATCCGAGCATGTTGCGATCTGAGGATTGTGACAGTGCCGAGCTTCTCGACGAACGTCTTCTGGTTGTGTGGTAAGTCCAGTCACAGGAGTCACAGGAGTTACAGGAAGCAACTCGTAGTTCGCCGCTGGACGGCATAAAGTTGGAGAGGGAGGGGTGCTATGTATCCGGAATATGCAAGTAGCGTAGTCAAGGCTTGGCGCACTGACAGTGTGCCTTGTGGTAGCGGTATCCAGAATAAGGACCAGGGTCACGATAGGTGGCTATTGGTCTGTATTCTGGAAGTTGGTTGATTGAAAGAAGGGATGGGTGGTGTCCCCATCCCAGAAGTAGCTATTATCCCAGTTGGGTACAAATCAGGTACAAACGGGTACCTGTTGGGCTCCAAGGTACCTTGTATCCTGGTCCGTGACCCATCCGTCATTGTGGCTGGAAAATGGGTTGAGGAGCCACAATAGCACCCCAACACAGCTCAACCACCACTTCATCATACCTACGACCACACACTTGCAAGAAACAACACTACAAATGTGGCAATTTTTATTCATGAATAGCAAATAAGCTCTTGCACACTCGCTCGACTGTGGGTAAGGTATATAGTATGTACAGATTAGCGTTTCGCTGGTCCCCTCTTCCTGCGAGCATCTCAAACTGACAGACCACCATAGATGGGTAGGCTCTCATTACGGATGGCATGAATATGCAACGCATAGGGCGCCTTTTGACAACTATACCCAGCTGCCATAACGCTCACTCATCTGAGCGTATCAGCGTTTCTGGTGAGATATGGATATGCTTCTCCAAGTCTTCGAATACCTGGTGAGTACCGCACGATATGGCAGCAAACAGTACGTGAGCCGTTCTCATATCGACGTCGTCCTTGCCCTGCTCTGAGGTATTGCGGCGTTATAGGCGCCAGGTTTGGGAGGCTCGGCAATCGACCGTCTGAATCTTGAGTGGTGATCTGTCCGCGTCGTTTGTGCCGCAGCATCAGCCCACTTTGGGTTCGCAGGTGCATGCGTCAGATTCTCGGCGGGTGTCATATGTGTATCGGGTATGAGTGTTTGTGCAGCTTCTCTCGTCTTCGGTACATCTTCTTGTCGGTCCTCTTCCATCATGACATCCTCGACCGTGGGGTTTGCAAGCTCATTACGAGTGTTGCTTTCGTTGATCTGGTCGAGATCCCGCAGACGGTCCTCACTCAACTGCACCGGCGCACCAAATTGAGACCCGAGCGCCACTGTTGACGCAGTCCCTTCAGTCTCATTCTGTCCAGTCGCGACATCTGACATTGTTTCAGAGTCCACTACTAGGTCGCTCCCGTGATTGGATGCGAAGTGGTTCCGCCCCAAGGAACCGTAGCCGCTCTCCCTATCTCCTGCCGGAACATCACCAGGAGTGGCTTCGTCCGGCCTGCTCTTCATTACTTCCCCCGACTCGCTGATTGCCTCCGTCGACCATCGCGGGTGGAGGCCTGGTTTCCTTCCAATCAATACTCTAACCTTGTACACGAAGCCTTTTGCTTTTCGTGGATTGAGTGCCACCGCCATCATCTCCTGTCCAATCATATCGCAAGCCAGACGAACTTCGTCAGCTTTCCAGCCCTTGTATTTGGTAAGTAAACGCATACACAGTGGCTCCATTCCGTTCAGCATGGCGAGGAGCCAGAACTTGCCCGTCGAGCCGTCTTCCGTTCTGAGCGGAATGGCATGCTCCGTGAGCTGCACGTCGACATAGCCAGCATTGACCAGAAACCTAGGCTCCAGGTGGGAAATTCCATAAGGCCGTCCTGACAAGATGGCGGCTTCTTGGAGGTCCTGGTCTACCTTGTGTATGAGTGATCCAGGCTCAAAAAAGGAGAAAAAGCCACGCATTCCCTTGTTTTCGTCAAAGTCAAGCAGCTCTATCCAGCCGCCGGGTTTCAGGCACGTGAACGCAGACCGGTAGATGAACTCCCAATCAGCAAAGGACCCGGCCATGTTGCGTAGGTGAACGAGGTCGTAGTGATTCGGCGGTCGCTCCCAATCTAGCTCGGCATCATCCACTTCCCAGTACACATTTTGTGGTGCGCGGCGCTCAAAGATATTTGAGATGTCTGTCCCAGTTACCTCACATTCGGGAAAAGCCTCGGCCATGTCGATTGCCCACTCGCCGACGGCCGTGCCGATGTCGAGTATGTGAGTCGGGCATTCCAGAGGTACACTTGTGAGCTCTCCATCAAAAGCTTTCAGATAGACCTGATTAACCAACTGCAGCCGCACTTGTTCATCTTCGTCATTGGGCATGAGGTACGATCCGCAATACCGTCGCCCATTCTCCATGACATAGTCGACATCCGTGTCGGTAATCGATCGTGTCGAGTTTCTGTTTAGTGTCAGCAGCATGATCGAGCACTCTACCATCCTAAATCATTGCTCACACTGTGCCCCTTTCGGCATCAAACGGTCTCTCGGTTCGGTATGTAGTCGATACGGCGGGGTAGTGACTCGGAGAGTACATGGATACGGCATCGAGTGGCATTGGCCCAAAGTCGTCTTCTGGCTCTAGAACCGGCCCAAATAAGCTCGTCGTCCTTGTACTCAGGTAGTCGCTTGTGCGGTCATCGGTTGAAACGTCGTTGTCCAGTTCGGGTACAGGTGATTCGGAAGCGGCGTGGGTAACGTCGCTGAATGCGGCGCTGTGCTCGTCATAGGACGAGCCGGTCATACTGGTTGCCAGCGATGCCATGTTGATGGTCAGGTCCAACAACCTCGACAGCTGTCTATTGTTTTGACTTCCCCCTTTCCATCACAGCAGCGCCATAGGCCTTCGATGAATCCTGTCTATGCGCTGATATTCTGCTATGCCTCGCGGCGAATCTCATGGCGGTCGGCACCCTCGCGGATATGAGACGACAATGTGTAGCGGCGGCGAACGACTGCTCTGTTCGGATGCCCGGCCTCGCCCGGTTCTGAAGGGTTCGCCAAAAGCAGGCGAGTAGGCCCTACTGCGTATCGTTCCTCCTCCAGGGGCTGTACGGATCGTGGGCTGTCGTCCAAATGAACGATGTCTCGGCAGAATGTCGAGAATACTGTCAGCGCAAAGCTTTCAGACCCTGGTCGTCGCTGGGGCCCGGCTGGATTACAAGGCAACGGTGTATTGGCATCGAACGGTCTGATCACAGTCGTTTGATTAGAGGAGTGGAGGAGGAGGTCCTCGTAGTGGGAGTGGGCGAGACGCACGACTACGGCAAGGTATTACATAGCGTGGAGAGAGACACAGAGGGAGAGAGAGGTGGAGGGTTGCAGTGAGCGGATGAGAGCAAATTGATCACAAGCGGGTTGCAGGTTAGGTCCTTGCGGCAGCTAGAGGATCCCCAGGTGCAGAGAGCCAGCCAATGAGGGGGTCGGGGGCAGCAGGCCGTGAGCCACTATTCTCCCCCTATTCTTAGCATGGAGTCTGCACATGTCTCACTGCGCAACTCCCACAGTCTTGTTGTTATCATACCTGTCCGCTTACCGCTAGGACCGCCAGACAAGGGTACAATTACCACAGCCAGCGTTGAAAGGGCCGCCAGAAGCTGGCCTTGGTGAAGAGCGTGAGCCTGTTATGTTTCGCATCCGTCTAGCTACCTAGCCACGATAGCCAGTGAGCCGGTTTTGAATATGGGCATGTTTATTATTATATCACCCCAATTCCGGGTTGGCGGACGGGAAGCTCTGACCGCCAACCCGTCAGTCGAACTCTCTGGCCCGTCGGTATCCTGTGAAATGCCCGATATCGAGGGGAGGTGGGTCAAATCCACTGTCGTTTCCATCGATGCTCCCTGTCTCGCTTCTGGGCGTCTGGCTTCAGGGACGAAGAACCAGGAACAGGCCTCGAAGCTGAGGACTCAGGACTCAGGAGCCGAAGATCCCAATGCTCGTGACTCGTGAGTCGCTTATCAGTGGCAGAATGGCTCACCCCCACAGGAGTTGCAACCAACAACCCGTATATGCAAGTCCATCCAGGAATACAGTACGGTACAACGTTGAGGTCGTCTCCAGCAGGCACGCAGGCTTCGATCTGTTCTTTGCGACGTTCTCTGCAACACTCGCTGCATACAAAGTGGCAACCTGTTCCTCCCCGTTCCTCCCACCCATCCATGGATGGCATCTGCAGCATGGCAGCAGACCCTCCCAGAATCCTGATCACTGATTGGTGCAGGGCGCAGTCCGCCTAAAGCCGATGCTCCCTCGGGAATCCCTGCGGAACATCGAAGGTTCTCTGCTTCAGCCCTTTCCCCAAGCCCCTTGAGCCCTCGAATCAGCGTCCACGTGCCACGTTCCGCCTGCAAGATACTGCAGCTTCGGGTCTCGACCTACCGGATTGATCACGAATGGATCCTTGATGCAGCTTTGGCAGGATGGACTGGCTCGACCACTTGCTGACTTGCAGGGGGCGCATCTAGGTTCTGTTAAGTATTATTACCGAGCCATACTACCTCACGAAACGGCCGCCGGTTCTCACACGACCACGTGGCCAACTTACTATGCGAGAGCCCGCCCGCCTTTTCTATCTGCTATCCACTGTCCTCCCAGGTAGATCACGTCTCCTGCACGTTGATAAGTAATGGGAATAAGGTAGTGTATTGATATTTTCACAGCATCAGGGCTAGTGGCAGCCATCACACAGCATCCAGCTGTTTGCCCTTGCACGCAGGAACAATCCCGTCACAATTCCGTCTCATGCTGCATTAGTCATGCGCGGTATCTGACCACAAAGCAATCTATGTTCCCAGCTTCTGAGTGGTCGTGCCTATCCCCAACTCCCGCCAAAGCAGTCCCCAATTTCGTGTTGCAGAAGAGACAGGTTGGCGATGATCTATGTTCCCTGGAACAATGTCATCGCCCAACTAGTCCTGAGACTTGGCCAACTGGGGCTCATCGCAGATTTCCTCCTTGTCAGACACCACCTCGTCCTCGATGACGATTGGGAATGGACTTAGCACTTTACTGATGTCACCCCACCATTGTTCACCGAATTGTTTGTACCAGTTGACAGTCATGGCGAGGCCTTTTTCGAAGCTTGTGTTCTGGTCCCAGCCCAGTTCTTTGAGTTTCGAGCCATCCACCGCGTATCGGTGGTCGTTGAACGGCCGATCGTGGGTATACTTGACCCATTTGCCAAAGTCGGCAGGGCTTTCAACCGGGATGCCCACCTCCTTTAGTAACTTCGAGCACAGTTGGATGTTGGAAACCTCGTCAATTGATCCTACATTGTAGATCTGGCCCAGAGTACCTTTGTGCAGGATCGTGTCGAACGCATCAGCGGCATCACCCGCGAACAGGTACCTTCGGGTGGGACTGCCATCGCCATGCAGCACAACTGGTCTCTTACGGTTCAGGAGACAGGAGAACTTGGGGATAATCTCTGTTCTCTCGTTAGTCCTCTTCATTGTCTGGATTGTTGTGCCCGCATGCACTCACTCTCCGGGTACTGGTGTGGCCCGTACACATTGTTGCTCCGGACAATGATGACTGGAAGCTTGAAGCTCTTCATGTAAGAGTTGACAAGCATCTCAGCCGCAGCCTTGCTGGCAGCATAGGGGTTGGTAGGAGCCAGGATACTAGTCTCCAGTAGATCATCGTCGTCGTCATTGACTTCTCCGTAGACCTCATCGGTCGATACATGGATGAATCGTTTCACTCCAACCTTCTTTGCACTCTCGAGCATGACGTGGGTGCCATACACATTGGTGTGTGTGAATCCGTACGAGTTGCCGAAGCTCAAGTCAACGTGCGACTGAGCCGCGAAATGGAAGATGGTGTCGATATTGTGGCGCTCCATGCAATGAACCACCTCGGAAGGATGGGTGATGTCGCCATGATAGAAGGTGAAGTTTCGCTTGTCATTAAGCATGCGGGTGTTGAGCAGTGATGCGCAGTAGTCCAACTTGTCAAAAGAGACAATGTTGTAAGCATCCGGGTAAGTCAGAGTGAGATGACGAACAAGCCAACAAGCGCTGAAGCAGGCGTTAGCTACGCCGGTCAAAATTCGTACTGGTATCCCGAAGCTTACATGAAGCCCGCGCCACCGGTGATCATGATGTTCTTCACATCTGGCAAAGGCTCGAACTTCGTTGATCCGGTCAAAACAGGAGCCTCCTTCCAGATATCTTTGTCCTGGTGGTAGTGACTGGGCTTGCTACCGTTCGCATGGTGTGTACCATTGAGACCATTAATACCGTTGAGAGGAGCTTTGTGGAGGATATGGTCAGCGGATGCGCAGTACATAATGAGGTCCTCGAGACTTACTCTGCGCCCCATTGACGCCGTTTGTATGTGTCGAAGCTGGCATTGTAAGAGAACGTGTGGCCGGGGTGGCACCAGTTGATCACTCTGAAGCCCAAAGATTATATGAAGAAAGAGTCTCGAGTGTCGCTGGAAAAGGAGATTGAGCTCTGAACGCTGGAACTACAGACGCGGGTGTCGTCTTGAAGATAATGCAAGAGAAGAAGGCCTGCTTCTCCTGGTGGTTCGTGCCTGCCAGAAGAAAAGGCTGCGATATGCCAGGGGTGAACAGATGTCCTCCAGAAACCAGAATCCGGAACCCAGAAGGGGCCGGTTTGCAACTCGCACCTGGCGGCGCGAGACAGTCTGATTTGTCCGACGCCAGCACAGGGAGATTAGAAACGAAGGGATACCAGGAGGGGATCTGGCATGTCGAGTAGTGGTGTCTTATTCTTACGCGGCGGTCATTCGTGAAGTTTGATAGCCGGCCGCAAGGGTGACGACGCACGGCAGATGTGTAGCGAGCGTGCCGCTATGTTGGGGATACTTGTGTGACCAGGAGGCGAATGAAGAGAGTACATAAGGTACGCCACTCGGGCAGTCGATCAGACACCAAGGGAAGCCTAGCCGTGGTCGCTTTCTAGACAAAGGCGGGATATGCGGAAACGAGTGAATCGCGATAGTCGCGTTGGGATGGCAGTGGGTGATGAAAGCATGAAATTGAAGATTGATGAGGCTACCTTATGTTACTAGATGCACGTCTAGATGCATGGTATCGGCAGGATCGGTTAGTCGGCGGCGGGCTCAGAGGGTACCACTGGCGGGGCATGACGGGGGATGCTCCAGTGATCCACCCCCAGTAAAGCCCACTGTGCAGGCTGCAGTTCAATTGACAATCCCCGGCCGCCGGTGTTCGAACGCTGGCGGGCGGCAACTGTGGACTCGAAGCCTCAGCCGCTTTCTTCCAACTTGGTATTCCTCGGTGTCACGGCTCAGGTACCATCTACCATCTGATGTGATATTTGGCCTGGTTGGCGCCGACCTTGTGTAATCCCATCTCGAGTAGCAGACAGTCACTGCCTCTTGAACCACATCAAATTACAAATAAACCCAAATATCAGTGCATAGGTAATCCGTAGGTATCGAAGAGGTATGACGGGCGATTCACCATGTGCAACTCCCGGGCACCTGAGCTGAGCTGTGTTTACTCCACCAACCAAGCCAACCTGCATGTTTCGTATTGTACCTGCAGGGCAGAGATGCAAGGGGCGCTTGTAGTTTCTCCCTTCAAGAAGCCAATTATAACTTGGAAGTTGGAGGTTCGATGGCACAAGGGCACTGCCAAGAAAGAATGTCAGTTGATGCAGACGCTCCTCATTCATGTCTCGTATGTCTGCAACATTCTTGTTTGTATGATCTGTGGCACTTGGCTACCGAGAATCATCCGTTTTGATCAAGCAGCGGCATCACATGTGCTTCCTCTGCCAGACATGAGGTGTACTGTGATATCTCAGCCGCGGTCCCGGATGTAACATACCAGCTGGGTGTACTCTCTTGTCAGCTTCCAACTGTTTCAGATGCCAGTCCATGTAAACCAGATGTTGCCTCTCTATCGAACTCTTTAGGAACGCGTGCCGAGGGCCGATCCTTGAAGCTTGGTATTGAATGCAACTATGAGGTATTGTCGATAATCGAGACTTACTTACATCGTAGTTTAACAAGTGGCATCGTTTTGAACAGCCTCAACAGCTCACTTAAACCAACTTTATGTCCGCAGGAGCCGCATAATGAGATATTTGGCATCTTTCTTCATCAATAGCTTCATTTAGACGTCTGCCAGCAGACTTTCAAGAGCACACAAGCCGTGGATTCACTAAGTACATACTTGACAGGTAGAGATTCGTTAAGTGCAACATATACCAAGGCGGTTAAGCGGCAGCTCCGTTTACCCCTGTGCCGGCATCCATCCATCACCATGCCAGATTCCAACGCCAAGGTCCACTTTGTCCAAATGCGTCTCCGTGGCGGCGGTTACCCGCCGCCGCGAGCCGACCGGCTCCTTCGTGTAGTTAGTTATCAAGGCAGCTAACCCCTCGTCTAACTTGAACGTATAACCGTTTGGATTGTATACATGTTTCTTACCTTCAGCAGAAGCCTCGTGTGCGGAACGTAGGCGGGGCCTGGGCACTCCTGACCATACCTTATCTACAACTCAGGGGTTTCGACACATGCGGTGTCGCATTGGGGCTTATTGTCTTATAGACCAACGGGCTTGCATCTGCAGCCTATCAGGGCGTGGAACTGAGACATACTTGTATTGCTGAAAAGAAGTGATTCAGCCTTCAAAGTAGCACAGTAGGCCTGTCAGAGACAGTGATTTAGATACGCAGCGGGAGGGAAGAAACACGTCACCTTCTCGAGCATTGTCCTTCATACCTGAATCTCTTGGTCTTCCATCAACTATTAGACAAAGGATTCCGCTCTGTGCTGTAGGTCTATTTACCAACTATGTAGGATCGATCCATTGTGTACCATAGTAATGAAGCCTGGAGGTAACTCCGCCTAGACCCCGCATCGGCATCCCTGCCCACCTGCATGCATCCCTGGCACCTGGACCCCATTACCCCATTACCGGTATTCTACCAACGGCTAAAAAGTTGCAACATCCCACTTAATGACCCCTACCTGGATCTAAGCACCTTATCGACGGCACTAGATTCGATCCCGTCATCCCGTTCTCCATTCGCCGCTCCCCGTCTTCTTCAACAACCTCCATCCCCGTCCTCCATATCCTGCTAGGCCATAGAGGTCGTGAGGTTCGACCTCGTCCTTTGTCGTCTCCATTGGCCGTATTATTACGACTGTCCGGTCCTTTCACAGCAAGCACAGGTGCTGCTTGCTCCCAGCTCCCAACTACCACATCCTCGCTGGTTCTCCTACGACGGTCCAAGCCTATCCTATCGTACCGTACGCCCGCCCCAAGAAACCAAACACCCAGTATTCAGTCCACCGGATCTGCAAGTGGCGCACATGAGGCTCGTTCCCGCCCCGTGCCCTTCGTAACTCTACATGGCGTCTCTCGGCAACCACAGCGGGCGGCCTGTGTCGATGGATTCCTCTTCAACAGAAGGTCACAATGAGAAGGAGATGGAGAAAATTTCCAGCTTTGACGGCACAGACAATGATCGCACGTCGCAACATACCGCTGTGGAAGAGGGCAACATGGAGCACAGCAATGAGGACGAAGAGCTGCTGAAGAAGGATGCAGACCATACTAAGACAAGTCTCTCCGCCCAGAGCAGCTTTGGATGGGCCCTATTCTGGATCGTGGTCAACACCTTGGCCACGATAGGCATTGTATGGCTTCCCCCCCTTGTTGGTAGCAACATTTGAGCATATCTGACACACACGCTCTTTAGGTCTTCACGAATAAGGCCATCTTCTCGGACCCGTCACTGAAGCTGGCGCAATTAACCTTTGCCGCCTTCCACTTCTTCATGACCTGGTTGCTCCTCTTTACGCTATCGCGACCTCGATTCGCCTACTTCATTCCGCGAAGAACCACGATACGGGAGATCATCCCCCTCTCTGTGGCCATGTCGCTCAACGTGATCCTGCCGAACCTGTCCTTGGCATTCTCCTCTGTCACCTTCTATCAGGTCGCACGCATTCTACTCACGCCTACTGTTGCGACTATGGACTTCGTGCTGTACAAGGCATCGCTGCCGCAAAATGCTATCTTGGCCCTCGTCCCCGCGTGTCTGGGAGTTGGTATGGTTTCATACTACGACTCGCTGCCGACGGCCGACTCAAATGTTAAAACCACTTCCAGCCTGGGTGTGATATTCGCCTTTTCTGGTATTTTTGCTTCCTCACTGTACACGGTATGGATCAAGAGCTACCAACGAAAGCTCCAGGTATCCAGCATGCAGCTGCTTTTCAACCAGGCACCCGTTTCCGCCTTTCTGTTGCTGTATGCCATTCCCTTCATTGACACGTTTCCCCCGTGGACAGAGGTGCCGGTCAACCGATGGCTGATGATACTGATGGTAAGTTGGTGGCGACGACTCCTTTTTCGGCTCGCAGCTCACATGAAACAGTCTGGCATGTTTGCGGCCTTGATCAACTTGTCCCAATTTTTCATCATTGGTCAGACCGGGCCCGTTTCGAGCACTGTGGTGGGCCATTTGAAGACTTGTCTCATTGTCGCACTTGGGTGGATTACGTCGGGAAGATCAGTCGGAGACAAGTCCATCTTTGGTGTTTTCATTGCAGTTGGCGGCATTATCTCGTGAGTAATTGTCTTCCCATATCGTTGTGAGAGTGCAGGACTAACAGCCATCACAGATATTCAGTCGTCATGCTTCGCCAGGTGGCCCAAGGATCCAAGTGAAGGAGGGCAATGAAAGAAGACAAACCAGAATAGCATTTTTTGGAGTTGGAAGTTATCATTACGGCGTTCATCTTGAAAGGAACCCTCGCCGTATCTGGCTCGAGATGTTCCGTGGTTGAGGGTTTCGGGCATGGCACGCGGTAGCATCAAGGGATAGCTGTCGTCAGTCTGCTGGGTGGCCCGCAGGTCGAGAGACCAGGCAACGTGATGGCGTTCGGTTTAGCGGTGACTACATACCCGGGCATGGTAGAATTGTGAGTTCCTAGATACACTCTGTAGGACTATGGTGTAAATGATACCAACATCTCTTATGAGATACTCCATCCTTTGGACTGTATTTGCCTTGCGTTGATATGGTGAACGGTACAGTTGCCCGACGGGACAATCGCCCTTCCATAAGTCTGAACTTGGTGCTGCGGGAGAGAGTTGAGAGTTCAGTGTGGCTGTGGTCACTACCAATAAGGCTCGTGTGTATGCGTAGTTGATGGATCATCCCCTATTCAAGCTGTACACTGAATGCTGTACTGTTCAGGGCTTGTGAGCATGGCCGGACTGATCGCGCAGCGTGTTTGTGAGCAGCCGGAAGAGCTTTGGCAGTCTATGACCGATGAACAGGTGGAAGAGCCTCACAACTTCCAACTGGGACAATGGGACAAAGACACATCAAATGGATCAATGCAGGTGGTCAGCAACGGTGCTTCAATGAAGTGAGCTGCAGGACTGAATGTGCAGATCAATGAACCAATCAAAGCGCAGGATCAAACAGTGGGGTCTCTGAACAGAGTCACAATGCCACATCCACCAAATCCGGCTTAGTGGCAAGTCAGGGGTGGCTGATTATGCGCAGGAGCTCGGACCCTCACGATTTTCCATAAGTAGCTGGCCGCCCTCACTTCTCCCCCAACTTTTTCTTTCTTTTTTTCCTTAGCTCTGTCAGTACCTTTCCGAGTCCACTTTTCGAAAAACCTACGCTGACCACTTTCTCACTCCACAGCTTTGCCTTTTGGCTTAGATCAAGTGTAGTATCTGTTCTTTTCAGTTTAATCTCTGAAAGAGTCACATAGTGGCTCATCTTTGATTATTCTTATTTTTGGCGTCTCGGGGCTGCACCCTCTGGGCCTGCCTATGGTCAGCTCCACTGTGTCCCTGGTATTACACTGCCTCCAGGCGACGCGAACACCCTCTTCATTGCTCTCCCTGGCTTGTTCCAGGGTTGCGAGGAAGGATTCTGTTCTGTATCTTATTCGCTGTTGTCGGTTTGTGGCGTTGCGTTCGCTAAATTCGGGTGCGCGCAACGGTATGGGACAATGGATGGGCAGTGTTTTCGCTTGGGATTGAGGAGGCCGTGCAGGACTACGGGGCGGATAGAGCGATGCCAATGACGAGATGCAAATCGCAGTGTTTGGGAATGGAGTTTGATCCTGTGATGCTACCTACTTACTGTGCTGCCTTCACCAAGTCAACAACACTTTGACAGCGAAGGCGATTATCTCGATAAATAGGCCGAAGTACATAGGTAGGCAGAAATGTTGTCGGAGGCACAGCTACTCACCCAGCTAAAGATTCAGGCGAGCATCAACTCAGTTTCCCAGGGTCTCTGACGGTTCTATGTTTCAGCAGTGATACTCACTCTACGCGGATTGCCAGAGGGAAAGTCCAGTCATGATGTGGCTTTGGTGTTTTCGCATGTGCAGCAATGCCAGGCTTTGGTAAACAGGTGAAGTAGGGCTACGCCAGGTGCTTCGAAATCAAGGCATCCTGACGATGTCTACATGGGCTTGTGCTCTTCAATACGGCTGGAAGCAGCTATCGTTGGTTCCACGCCTGTTGCATGCTGTTTGACAGCATTCTCATTTGTAACCGTCTGCTTCAACGCAATTATTGCTCTGACTGTCTGAGCAGGCAACAGGTGAAGCTCGACATCAGCCACATTTTGTTCAGCTGCGCCTCAGGCTAGGTGTAGACCCCGACGGGAGGAAGCCAAGCCAGGATTGATGCTGCCACAGAAGGCCCAAGCGTCCCAACATGACGCAGCAGCTCTCACCCCAGAGCCCCAAGGCCGCAACTGCAAGCTTTCTGGTCATGAGCATCAGCACATTGCTCCCATATCGTACCCTACTGGCGCATACTGTTTCTACAGCTCGTCAAGCAGATATCCAACTCTTCGACTGTACAAGATAATGACTGCATAATTCTTCTCTTCCTCTGATAATTGACTTTCACCATCCTTTGGCCCGCCCAGCAAGCCAACCAGCCAACCTTGCTCCCCTCCCCCGCCTCCCCGTCATCCGTACACTGCGACGACGATTCGACCGCCTTCTGATTCACAGCCTGCGACGCCGCAGCTGAAATCGCCCGCCGAAACAACTTTGTTTGGTGCATCGCTGCGGGCGCGACCAGTTCACCATGTGGAACGACGAGGAAGACAACAACCCGTACGGGATCAGCTTTGACCATCGTGATCCCGTCACCCCGTCTACTGCCACGCCCGGCTCGCGCGACTGTAAGTTCTGCACGCATCTATCTTCTTGCTTTGCTGCGGACCAGGGTACATAATGTGGGAAACAATAGCGTTGGATGACTCTCCGGATGAGGCTGATCCCGACTGGGAATATGTAGTCCAGCAGCGCTTCGAGACCCCCAGCACCCCCTCGACCAGCGATGAAGCTCAGCCTCATCCGAGCTACAGACGGCAGTCTAGCGATGGCGAGAGCGAAGATGACTCCCCGGACAACTCGGCGCCGAAGAGGAAGCCCGGCGGCTACGATAGCCGGATCGAACAGATCCTCTACGAAAACCCCGAGCTTCCGATCATGATCACAGATGCCGGCAAGGGCATGGAAAGTGGTGGTAAAGCTATCGTCTATACCATCAGAACTGGGGTATGCCTACTGTTTCCCTGGCTCGGGCTTCTTCCGCTTACATAGTTTTCAGGATCTTGAAGTCCGTCGTCGCTACTCGGAGTTTGCGTCTTTACGAGATGCACTGACAAGGCTCCATCCAACACTCATCATTCCACCGATCCCAGAAAAGCATACAATGGCAGACTATGCTGCGAATCCGACTAGTGCGAAACAAGACCAGCAGATCATAGACTTGCGGAAGCGGATGCTTGCTGTCTTCTTGAACAGGTGTCGAAGAATGGAACAAGTGAGAAACGATGGTATCCTATGGAGGTTCCTCGACCCCAACGTTAGCTGGGTATGCGCTTGAACCATCACGGTCGTCGTGTTGGGCTCCTCGCTGACATTATAACAGAACGAAGTTCTACATTCACATCCCATCTCATCTATCCCGAAGTCAGTCATGAAAGCCCCGCCGTTGGATACCGCGAATCCTACGGCAGCACATGCATGGCTTCCGGTGCCTGCTACTTCGGCGAAGCTCAAGAGCCCGGTAAACCAACCACAGACTCCAAACTTTGATAGCACGAGCTCCCCTGCCTCTCAAGCAGTCCGTCGGTTCCCACCGGATGCCCACGACCTGAGCGAGCAGGAGCTAGATCCCTACTTTATTGCCTTCGAAGCATCAATCAAGGAACTAGAGCACGCTTTGTCGGGGCCCATGGAAAAGGTCAACCGTCGAACTCTCAACCATCTCAGTACTCTCGCTACAGATCTTTCCGACCTGGGTGCCAAGTTCAATGCGTTCGCGCTTTCGGAACCGTCACCATCGCTTGGTGCAGCCATCGAGCGCGTGGGCCAGGCTGCAGATACATCATATATCGCGACCGAAGAACTCTCAAATGCATTGGGCGCAAGCTTCGCCGAACCTATGAGAGAGAACGCGCAATTCGCCGGGGTTGTTCGAACCGTCCTGCGATACAGGGTCCTCAAGAGAGTTCAGCAGGAGATGACTAACGATGATCTCCTGAAGAAGAAGGCGCTTCTGGAGCAATTAGAGAGTAGCGAGGCCGAAGCGAAACGGATCGAGCAATATCTCAGCAGCAGTCAGCAGATCGGGAGCAACCAGCATGTCCAACCGCCTCGGAGATCTTCTAGTATGAAAGAAACATCGACGCAGCACCATAGGGAGGGCAGTGGTGAGGATACGGCTTCGATCGATTCGGATTTTCCACCTACCCATGGTGACGTCTCGTCAGCACCATCAGCGAGGGTAGGAGTTCCGGAGCGTTCGATCTCTAATCCCTCGCACAAGAAGGCGCCGAGTGGTAATTCTTTCTCGAACAAGATCTTCGGGCCCATTCGTCATGCAATTCAGGGTGTTGCTGATGTCGACCCGGAGCGGACTCGGCGTGATACCATTGGCAAAACATTGGAAAGCATTGAACACCTCGAACAAGCTCAAGTGGTTGCAGCGCAGGACGTCAAAGATGCGAGTGCCAGCATTTTGCAGGATCTTAAACGGTTTCAGGCTGAGAAGGAGGATGATATGAAGCGTTACATGGTAAGACCTTTCTATAGGCCCACATGTGCTACCTTGACTAACCGTCTGGATACAGCTTGCCTATGCCCGGAGTCAAATCGAGTGGGCAAAGAAAAACAAGGAAACGTGGGAGGAGGCAAAGGCGGAGATCGACAAAATCGACGAGACGTAGAGCGTCAAGGGACAAGCATCACAGCCACCAAGCGGCTAGAATAGGCGCTGCGGGTCAGGGCGTATAGGGCAATGCCTTGTTTATATCATGTAATGGAGTAGTTGAATCGGATGGATAGCCAATAAGACCAACAGCATACCCGAGCAGTGGACGTACTGGCTGCTCTCTGTGCCCAGATGATTGTCGGTCAGGGTCAGTCTCCTTTCGTGAGCTTTGTGGGGTGGATACTGAAGTATATCAGCTAAGCCGCGTGTCTAAAGGAAAGTGGCCATAGGCATCAGTGACTTCATACTCTCTAATGCTCATTATCCGTGCAGGTGGAGGTTAGCAACTCAGTCGTTATCACCCCGACTCAAACACTCGCTCAGAATCCAGGATGGGCTCATCGCCAGCAGTTCACCACTATGCTATATCCGTTAACAGAGGTTGAAGCCGTCACCAAAGCCCAACACAAATGACAATGCTTGAAATGGGTCGGGTCTCATCATGCCGTCCCGATAGTTGTAGACCTAGATATCACGGAATCAGAACACGTCTTCTTTCCACATCTTCCATACAGACAGACAGCTAGGTAGGTACTTGTATACAGCACTGGGTTTATTGCTGTCAGCATTCGACATTGCAATAGGTTGGTTGGCTCATCTACCTACCTGGCTGGGACCTGCCGGTACTTGAATTCGGTAGGCTGCTTTTCGAAGGAAGCAGAGTCCGTTTGTCGTGTAAGTTACCCCGTAGTCAGGGAGTAGCAGAACCTCACATGAGGTCTCAGGTGTGTATTGATTATCTTATTACCAGTTGAAATCGCAATCTATTCTCACGATGAGTTTTTGTGGCTGTCCCTTACCAAGGCTCACGTGAGATGGCTCAAATGTCACGCGAGCCTGGACGGCAGGAAAGCAGCCATGGCTACCAGCATGGTTTCCTAATGAAGCCACACCAGCAAAGTCAGAAAGTCTGATCAATGTGTGAGGTCTGTATATCTACCCTTGGAGACGGGCAGCTGTACAGAAAGTAGAAGAGACCTGTGTTGGCGAGGCCATCTGTCAGAATACCTGCTCAGTGGCGTTATCTAGCCTTGTTTTAAGCAGTATATGTGTCATCTTGTAGGTTCACCTGATAGCTATAGCCTATCAGAGGTCACTTTTCTACCTATTTAAGTAGGATGGTACCCCCATCAGCCAGCTATCGTCATTCCTCTTTCCATACAGACCCATTCCTAAATCTCACACCATCTTATGCAGAGTGATTGAGAGAGTCCGAGCTGTTTATATAGACCTTGAAATCGAATGCCTTGCCCTACTCGTTTGGGTATGATTGGCACCCAAGGTCCCGAACAACTCAACGGATATCCGCTAGTTGATTAAGTTAACGTTAATATCTATATCAACTTAATCTACGAGGACCTTTATAGCCTTAGCAACTAACTTAACGACGAGGCTATCGTGGGTTTATATTAACGTAAATGTTGGATCCATGTGATTCCACAGTCAAACCATCCATACAGAACTCACATGTATGATTAGATAAGAGATTAGATACCAGATTGTGAGGTCACTTAGCCAGACCTGCAGGTCCAGCTAGACTTCCCAATCCAACCATCAGCAACATCATGACCTTGACCCAATACTCGAGTATTATGATTGATCGTTCAAGCCTGTTCCAACAGTAAATATTATAAATATTTACTTTATATTAATAGTTATATAGTATTATAATCGTAACGCTACTAAGTAACTGGTAGTAGCGTGTAGCTAGCAAGCAGGAATTACCTTAAAGATAAAATTTTATTATTAACTTTATAAATTTATAAGTTCAATTTAAAAAGAAAACATAATTATATTCGTTATTTTTCATAGTTATTTTAATATAATAGTTTGCTTATATTTCTTTCAAATATATTTTTAAATATTCTTATATGAAAAGAAATAAAGTTTTAGTTTTTTTATACGTGTCACGATTCCGTAAATGTATTGCAAGGGTACAGGGACCCTCATTAACCATTGATGTATAACGAACTCTGGTTAAAGGAAAAGAAAGATCATGAGATGCTCCCGAATTGGTGGGCAGCTAGATATGTGCAGTCGTCCCCCACGAGACCCACCAGGGCATGGATCAACCTATCGTCTGATCAGTCACGTGCTCAGTCACATGACCCGAGGACCATGGGAACCATCGCTAGACCTGATAGATGGTAGAACCAATACACCCACTGTAATTTAGGTATTTAGATACTTTTCAGATGGGATCCCTTCCCATCCGAATGTAATCAAGCACCAACCAGAATACAGATCATCTCAACCAAGACTTATGACAGATCTCCGTTCTGGTTCCGCTACCACGAAGGCATATTATTACGGTAAATAAACACGTTATACTTATATTTAAGTATAAATCCGTTCGTATTAAATAGATTTAAAATGTAAGAGTTAAGGTTGATGAATGATGAAGCAAGGTGATGGCGGTGATTCCAAGAAATAAGTGTATTAGGATACTTCAATCTAGCCTGGTATGTTTGTGGGAATTAGGCGTTTTTGAGAGGATATGGTAATGGAGCCTTAGAGCTCCGATCGGTGACCACTCGGCCTGACATGCCGGTGTAATACCCTTACATAAAACAGTTAATAAACGAAAGATCTTAAACTAAATATTTCATACGACGAATTTTTATATAGTAATATCTTTTATTAGAAGTATTAAAGTTAAAGATTAATAAAAGCCTAGTTAATAAAAGGAGGTGATTAATACGTGTTTAAAAGCTAAGATTAATGAACCAAATAATGCGTTGTTTTTAAATTTATAAAAGCGTCAATAGAAGTAAAGGCGTTATTTAAAGCGTTAAAAAGGTAAAAACGCATCATTAAAAAACAACACTTAAAATGTTAACGTAAATTAAGGAAATATCTTTCTAAAACATTATTTTTAATAAAAATAAACAAACAATTCTTTTTACAAGTACTTCTTTTAATTTTTAAGATTATAATACGTTTAACATTTATTTATAACGTGTAATAAGTATTGAAAAAAAGCTTCTAACAAGCTTAAAAGCGTTACTAGTAAAAATATAACTTTAAAGCGAGTTATTTAAAACGTTAACGATATATTACGGTTTCTATAACTGTTAAAGTAAAACGCGTAGCACGGTAAGTTTAAAAGCGTCGTTACCGCAGATAAACACCTTATTTTTACGAAAATATTACCATATAAAATTTATAACGCTTATATATTACGAACCAACACACAGTGCGGCCTGATAGCAGGCCAAGAGGAGACGATTGGAAACAGGTTGACCAGTAAGTGAAGTACTGGTCAGTGGAGAGATCGGAGCAACGGAGCAACGGTACACAGATCACGTGACCAGCAGAACCTGGGTCACGTGACTAAGAATTTGGATCACTGGATCACCATGGTGATCCACTAAGCAGGATCACCTTGGATCCCCGGTGATCCAGGGTGAGCCACCTAATCCGTGAGGGAGAAATTCGATATATAAGGACAGACATTTCCCAACCAGATAGATAGACAGTCTCTACCTCAGTGATCAATCTAAGCATCTTAACCAACCCTAAGGTAGGAGAAATCTCCTGACGACTCGACTACGCAGTGAACCCAGTTCAGACCAAGCCCCAGCATCTTAGTGTATTCTAGTTGACAGAAGCCTCTATCGTTCTTTGCGTTGACTTACCTCAGAATATAAACCCTATAGAACCCTTTAGCCTTATAGGTTAGACGGCTCGTCACATTTTATTATACTTTAACTTTATAAGCTTACTTTTGAAAAAGCGGTAGTATATTTCACCACTTGTTACGTACGTTTTATTTAAAGCTTAAATCATAATAACGTTGCTTTATAAGCTAAAGATTAAGCCAATCGGATCAGTTTTAAACATGTTAATAACAGCTTTTACGACTATAAGATATTCTTTTAACTTTTCTTATTTTTTAAGTTTTTTAAACCTTTGAAAGAAATAAAAAGCGTGTTTTTATATAAAACTTAATTTACAAGCTTTTTTAATAGTCGTTTATTACATTATAGTCGTTTATTAGTAAACATAAATTTAAAGTTTTTTTACTTTATGTGTGACGTTCTTTATATGTGAATATGAAATAGAAGCCCTTGTTTACTATGTACGTATAACTATCCTTAAATCTGGTGGGCAACTAGATAAGTGTGTCCGCACCACAATTTAGAGCCCTAGTGGGTCTGGGACAACCAGTCGTCCATGAGGTCACGTGATGTCACGTGATCCCAGGACCATCACCGATGGTAGCGACATAGCAACCATCACATTATGGCTTATTATATTAGCTTTATAAACGCTTTGATACTTTTAATATTTCCTTTAGCTTTTTAATAAAAAGTATTAATTAAAAACGTCGGAATTAAATCTATTAAAAAAAGAACTTTTAAAACTGTTCAAGTCAAGATTAAACCATTTTTTGACTTTACGTTTTTACGTTATATCGCTTATAAAATCGAATATTAATTTAACGCGTTTATTACGCTTCTTTCTGTCGTTTTAAAAAATTAATTAATTCGCTTTAATTGTGACGGCCTGCACAGACCTTTCCACATGACAAGTGGATATTTCCCAATAGGGGAAGGATCTGACCAGAGGATCCCCTTAAAGGGGCAACCTCCCACTGTACCTATCTCTCTCTCTCTCTTCCTTTCCTCTCTAGTCTTGATATTCTCGTCAATAGAGTAATAGCTGCTTGCTGCAGGCCATGTCCCAGCTCCCCAGTATGCTCGCCGTGACAATAATGCCGTCAAAGCTAATTGTATCGATTTTAAAAGTTATAAATACGTTAAAAATATTTTAATAGCTTTAAAATCGATCAATAAAGCTATTTATTTAATTCTTATTTAAAATGCTTAACTTGTCCGTTTTTTTTGTATATAAATACGGCGTATTCAGGAACTTCTAATCGCGTAAAAAGCACTTATTAGCTTTATACTTGAGAGCCTATTTAATAATAGACTTTTATAGCTTTAAAGATAATTTTTGGTCCATTTAATGCATTCCTTAATATGATTGCTACCCTTAGAATCGTCGTAAGAAGATCAATATATTAACGCTTTAATAATAGGCTGCAATCTTTATAACTCGCCCGCCTTCACTTCTACGACCGCAGCAGCCATTTGCTGCTCTTTAAGAAGCGTTATTTCAAATATAGAATAAATTGATGAAGTTTTCGAATTACGGCGGATTTCTAAAGTTATGCGGTGGTCATGGTTAACCGCTATCTAGACCTTTGCAAATGAAGGGGTGTTGCAGAAGTCGGTGGGTCCCTTTAATGTTGATCTTAACTTCTGTAGGTCCAAAGGACCTACGGCCCTTGATTTCAACCATTGTAGTATATACGTATCCCGTAGCCCAGTATTCTCTTTTGAAGTCGATACAACCAGCCTGGCTATAACGCACTGGAGTGTGTAGTGACACTGGGTCCACTCGATCGATCAGAGCATGTTGCAGATTATAGTTCATCTTTTCCTCTGTAAACAGTTGCTGCACACACTCGTTCGTTGGGGTATCGATGACCCCAAGCGCTTTGCGATCATGCCCATCAACTCTACGGGTCGTCGTGATGATAATGACGAACCTATTGCACAGCAGATTTGCAGATATGTGGTCGGCATCCACGTAGCAGTCCAAGCCAAAGACAGAGAAAATATCCTCACTGCCCAGGAAAAACAATCTGTCTTGTGGGTTTCAGTGGCTCTGCGGGGTGGCCTGTTGAATGCCTACGCCTTCCAGGTGGATTGTAACAGTGGATCGAGAGCATTCAAGAACAGACCTCTCCAGGTTTGCTGATGTATGAGCGCTCAGATAGCTTGTGCCGACTGTGTTAGAGCTTATTATCGTGACATCTTTCTCAGCGACATCTTGCTCAGATAACAGTCTTGCTAGCCCGAGTCGTGCGTATTGTCCCGGGGCGTACCTCTTTAGCAGCAGTAATTGTCTGCCTCTGTTCGACGAGGTGCTGAGTGGCATGGCGAGAACACGAGCCTGGGAGGCTCTAGGTACTTCCAGGTCAACTGACACTTCCCAGAGAGGGGTGGTGATGCGGATTCCCTTGTTGGTCATGGCGAACTCCGGCGCCTTTGCCAGTAGAGACGACTTGTTGTTATGGGAAAACCCTTCGAACTCAGATGCAGCGTGTGCCAACACTCCCATATACTCGAGGGGCTCCAACGGCTCCCAAGCAAAGATAGACATGTCGTTGCCCCTACGAATGATTTCCTCCTGTAACCTCCCAAACGCCTTGGTTCCCTCGCCGTCCAGCATGGGCATGTTCATGTCGAATATACCCACTAAGCAGTAAGCCGTATCTTCAGGTAGGGTGGTCACACGTCGCGCAGCCCAGGACATCTTTTCAGCGACAGGCAGCTCAGGCAGACACTCGCAGTCACGCATGACCCTTTCCGAGATGCGAGTGATCCGGCTCAGTTTGACTCTGAGGGTGTCCTTGGTGCCACGAAGATGCCACCACCGATTATAGAAGCAAATGTGCTTGGAGGCGATCAGCTCCTGCAGCGTCCATCCACGCGAAAACCACCTGCACTTCGCCAACTCCTTCTTGTTGATTGACGAGGTGCTCAGGTCAGAGAGATAGACGCATCATGGAGCTGTCGCTCTCTAAGATGGTCAAATCATGGAGTTGGTCTGCGAAGTATGTGACGGCATTGTTTAAGAGGGAAAGAGGGTACCTCAGTCCTCAGCCTTGGGGTACTTTCCACATTGTCACATGAACATCGATCTTGCCTCCCTTTCATTGGCGGATAGCCGAAGCTGACGCAGGTGCTCCATCTCGCTGCAGAATCACAAGAGGAAGGTGCAACTCGCTGCTGATGGCGTGCACACCTTTTTATCTGCTCTGGGTACTGTGAGGTACCTACCGTTAAGCTGGCCGTTCCGTGCCAGCTCATGGCACCTGGACAGACACAATCCAGTACGACGACTTGGGAGTTGCTCAAGAAGTAGAAGACCAGCGCTTCACCTTCTACGAGACGCTCTGATTGATGCTGGAATTACGAATAGTAAGTGCATCATATTTATTGCAGCATGCGTGATGCAGGAGGAATAATACACAACATTCTCTGCGCGTTCAGGAGAATGTTATCCTCGCCCCAAATCAGACTCTAGGGGCATTGGCATCTTCCTCTCTTCCACCATGCATCTTCCCCAACCCCCAGGGCGTCGTCAGGAAATCCCCGGAGCGGACCGCTCTCCCCTCCAATGGGAAATTCATGGAGCTCTTCCCGCCCATCGCGATTGGAAGCTGCGCAACGGAAATTGAGGCTCCCCGTGTCGTCCCAAAAGTCGTGTACTCTTCTGGGCTCGCTGACGTATATGTGCTGCCGCAGCCCCGGGAACATCGATGTGCCGAAAGGTTCTAATTCGTCCCACCATTTCTTCTGCACCTTGCCACACCCGGAACACGCAGGAGGCTTCAGGGGCGCGAAGTACGTTGACATGTTTCCGTGATGGACTGTCAATAGCCTGCCCAAGCTCTCACACCCCGAGGCCCACAGCTTGGTTGTTGCCAGTTCCAGCAACTGATCTTGCCCACCATTCATGTCGCAACAGCTGCCACTGACACAGTTGGGATGGATCTCCCTAACTGGAATGCCATAACGGTGTCCTGAGTCTGTTGGTCCCCGCCAACTGACTATGGTCCTGACGAAGAGGTCATGACTGAGACTGCAGTAGAGAGCCCCGTTGGTCAGCATTTCTTCGTTGAAGTTACCGAAATAAGCCACCAGGTGATGCTTGTCTCGAAAACCAGGTTTTTCCGGGACGATGAAGCCCAGCTTGGTGCTGTAGAAGCGCTGGGCAGACTCGCGACTTTCTCGGTTGACCAGCAGGAAGGTAGAAACAAGCTTCTTGGATGGTACAACCTGAATATGATCGTCGGCCTGGCGGATCAGGATATTCCGCTTCTTTGCTTCTTCGTGCAAGGCCTGCCGCCAGACTCCGAGCCGAAGCTCGGTGGGGAGATCTTGGAAGACCGTGAATGTCGCCATGACGAGTGCGTGGCTGCGGTAGGCGAGGGGCTTCCTAGGCGTGTGGATGTGAACGGCTAAATTGGGATCAAATGTCCTAACATACGACTTTATACATGGAAGATGATTGCTTCCTTGGGATTCCATCGGGCACGCCAGTCGCTTCTGTAGATAGTGTTGAAAGAGTTCTCTTCAAACAGAGTCACTGCCTTGATATTCAGATACAAACACCTCTCAGCAGAACAAAGAGAGCATCAAGCGAAGTCGATTAGTCTGAGCGCCTACTGGTTTGCCATTGATAAACACCCCAAGGGAAATCTGTCTCCAGTAACATATTTTTCTGCCGAGAGTGCCTGAACCTCCCGTCGATCCGTTGCGCTACGTAACTCATAATGCTGGAGCAGAGCGAAGACCTACAGCTGTCGCTGAGGTATCCGACTAGGTGATGAGCTCTAGAGTTTGGGTTCATCGATGTTGTAAGAGGCGCGCTGGTGCTCCACTTGAGAAAGGGGGTGGAGCTAAGGGGTAGCGGGTGCCTCAGTTGATGCCGGGAGAGTGGACGGATCACCTCCTCATCAATCTTCCATCTATGATATCTCACAAGCTTTCTTTCGTCCCATTTTCCGTAGGCCTTGAAGGAATACTAGCGGGGTCTTGGTTCTTGACGAGGTTACACGAGTCTTGAAGCACCTTCACCCTTTTTGTTGGACGTGTTCTATGGTGTGACCACCGGGTGATTGCGACACATCCTAGGAACCAGAATATCTTAGGAAACACGCTTGCAATTCAGAACTGTCACGACACCTGTTTGTCCCTGGACTGGCGATGAGTATGACCATCGGAGAAGCACTTCCCACTTCGGTTAGTTAGAATCAAAGGAATCAAGGGTAAGTAGGTCTCATGGTCCAATGGAATTGCAGAGCCCTTACTAGGCATAGCTATATCACTTTGGTTCTCGTAGAGGCACGTAGAAAGCGCGGAAGATCAGCTCGTAGAAGCAAGGGCCCTGCATTATATCCAGGGGGCAATCACGAAGTCGTTGAGAAGGCTTTCAAGAAACACATGTAGGAAACATACCATCAATTTTCTGGTAATACCAACATACCCACACAGATGCGGGATCACTCATAGTAATCATGCTAGGATGAGCATGTCGACTGGACCATCCTTGCACACACTTCCGCTTGCCCCTATGTGATACATGTTAAGGCCACCAAACACCTGCCGTCCAACAACAACTCCTATGTGACCCCATTCCCTGGACCATACGAAACTGTGCGAGCCACATGTACCATTCGTCATCACGGGCGATTCCTGCCAGCCACGCGCATCCATGCTCTCTCTCCCACCCCGGGCAGCGACACTCCTAAAGATCTCGATACGCAGGGAGGCTCAACCTGATGAGGGAAACAGATCGTGTGCGAAGCAAGTGGTCAGCCCACTCCCGGATCTCTTGATCTGGCGAGAGAGGCCATCCGCTAAGGGCAACATGTTGTTCGCGAAACAGTGGCTCAGCCCACCACGTCAGGTCTCTGACGCCAAACCGGCAGAAGACCTCTTTCTGCTCCAGTGTAGGTACCGCGTGCAAGAAATTCATGTAGTCATAACTAGTCAACGAGGCTAACAGCAGGTAATAATACTGCCACAGGCTCGAGAAAAGGTCTGTCTCCCACGAGTATCGACACTGATTTGGAGCGTCAATGAGCCTCTCGCAAAAGCTGCAACAGCTCCGACCCGGAGGCTCGTAGGCCACCACGTAGACCGTCAGTAGTCTGCGCACCGAGGCACACTGCCAGCGTCTCAAGCAACCTGACACGAATATTCGCGGGGGTTTTCCACGCTGAGTGCGGCGAATGGGAAACACCTGGAAGATCGCCGAGCCATAAATCGTGCGAATCCGGATCCGGACGAAGACGTCCCGCTGGGGATCGCAGTAGAGAATACCTCTTGTCGGCGAAGTCGGCGAACTTAGTGGATAAGTTGTGGATTGTATTGGCTGCCACGTCCCGCTGCATTCGTACGTGTTGAACTGGTGCGACTCCAGAGCGACTCTGACGGCTCACCGATAGGGAAGGCGACAGGAGTTTCTTGTATGGTACCAGGCGGATGGTATCTCCGCCGTCGAGAATGAGGATCAGGCGGCTTCGGGTCTCTTCGTGCAGCGCGTGGTGCCAGATCTGGAGGCGAAGCTCGGTTGGGAGACTGGCGAACGTCGCCATGGTGTATGATGTATGCCTCACGCAACCGAGACCTCAGTGAATGTCATGATACTGGTTCGGGAGGCTGAAAGTTGGGGGTAAGCCGGTGGTGGATGGGTTGTTCTGCTCAACAGTCATTTATGTTGAGATGGAGGAGGAGTCTGGCCCCAGCAGGTAGTATCAGGCAACACGACTGTCTAGGCAACGAGGTGCCAAAGAAGATAGGCAGAGATTGATACCTCGGGGACCAATCGTGCCTGATCTGTAGGCAGGACAGGGACAGCTGGGTCAGCTCCCAATCTCGAGAAAACTCGTGTACCTAGGACTGTTAGTAAACATTTGCCCAAGTATAGCCTGGAGTACCCACGTTGTGCTCTCCATGATATCCATCCTGTTCCCAGGTTTCCATGCTGTCGTAGGGTGCGTGTCTGGTGATTGTTGCAGCCGGCCTCGCTCTAGACTTTCCCACAACCTTGTATGACTCGACGGTGAGCGAGACAGCACTGCCCGATTGAATTGTGTCTTCTTCCAAAGACTCGAGTTCGCGGAGCCGTATTTGAGCCTCCACATCAATTACTGCTCCATGCTCAGGGCTGTTAAAAGCAGGACGTACACCCGTTATCCAGACAATGGTAGTACCGGTGCTGGGTCTCCCTTCTTCCGTCCCGCGGCATTGATCAACCTCATGCTATGACCTGAAAACGGTCCAGAATCCCGAGGGAACACCACGTCAGGAGCCTCGATTGAATGCGATTTCAAGAAGTCCAGAAAAAAGCATGGCATGTTGCCATGCATGCTGGCACCATGAGCTCGAAGAAGGTTCACAATGACAGTCAGGCCGATAGTTGAGCCCCTGGGTATGAACATGTCGAGCGTGTGCATGTGTACAGGCTCCGTCATGTAGATATCGTAGTACGCCTCGCCTATGACATCGTGGGTCAACATTTGGCACTCCAAATGGTCCACTTCCCAAACCCTTACGGTCATAGCACTGGATGAGGGTCAGCTATATAATCAAAGAGTTCCACAAAGGTTAGGGACTTACTGCGATGAAAATCTTTCGATCTCCGCGTTGATCTTCTTGGAAGCTGTCTCTGAATGCGCTGCTCCGCCGCCGAAACCCCCGTCGTGTCCGGGGGAGCAAATGGCAGGAAGGTTATACTTTTCTCGAAGGTCCAAGCAATCAAGTAAGTTTTTGATGTTGGAAAAGCTGCTGGTAGCGGCGAGCATAGGTAGATGTTGACCCAATGATCGCAGAACTGCTGGTGAACCGAAGTACCACGGCGAGCTGCAATCAAGGAAGCTGCAATCACGAAACTTGCAAGGAAGAAACTTGTAATTAAGCGACTCATCAATGTCAGCATATTGCCATGGGCGCATAACAAGCCCGACGGGAAAGACTTGGAGCGCTTTGAGTTTCTGTACCGCTAGGGCATCTTCTTCGCGTGGTTGGCGACAAAGGATTTCGCCGATTGCTTGGAGAATGTTGGCCGCCAGAGTTTGGGAGCGAGGACTCGTCCCTTTGGCCATGAGTTCGCACTCTGCAACAAGGTGCACAACTCCAGCATTCGGGATGCCCATATATCCCTGGAAGAATCCAGAGCATTGTGGGTAGATCTCTGACAGCTGTGTCCAAGACGTAAGTTGTTTCACCCCTGAGTTCCATACACAGGAGCTCGATGTGACCCATGTTCCGGGCTCCGGAAGGAAGATGCAGTCTCTGCACCGGAGATCTCCACTAAAATATAGCAGTCAGTAGGTTGCCAGGTGGAAGAGAAGCCAATGATTTGCCATACCGGGTCCATATGCAATCCTTCTTCAAATCTTCACTGAAAACGCGGCATGCAACCGGTGAATGCCATAATGACGAACCCTGGGGGCCCCAAGCCTTTGAAGAGCAGCAAGCTGGTCCCGTAACAATATCGCGGCTGATGTGACGGTAACCCCGATACGTGGCAGAAAAAGCGCCCAATATACATCGCTACCTCTGTCGATTTTCAAGTAAGCAATGTCCGACAGTAGTTCACTCGCAATTTTCTCTTGCGACCATATCGTGGCACTCGCTTTGTGACTCTGGCCATCCGTGAAAGGCAGCTCCAATTCCTGCATCTGGCGAATGAGTTTCCGTCCAAACTCAGAAATGAGGAATTGGTGAGTCCAATCATGGGAAGCCTCAAGAATAAGGCCGATGGGATCTTCAACCCAGCGAGATTCGATACGGGATCCGAACTGCCTATCGCCTTCATTGATCGATGGTGCGCACTCCTTTATTCCAAAACATGCCGCGAGCCACTCATTGAACGATCCGGGGGACGCATTTTCGTTGCCAACAATGGTTTCTTGATAGCGGCAATCGAGGATATGGGTGTTACTTGGCTCCTCAGGTAAATCTGGTCGAGCGGTATCATGCTCACCGCCTACGGTGGTGTTGAAAATGCTACTACCAGGAAGCAACAGCAGTTTGCCCCAGGATGATACTGAGGCCGCACGAGCAAGGAACTTGATTGATTCCCAACGTTTCCTGCCCCAAGCTTCGAGTCATAAGTTGTTCCAATATCGGTAGAGAAATTGGATGTCGGAGACCCAAGATGATAGAGTCTCAACTGTCTCCTCCACATCTCCTGGGAGCACAGCATCATGACGTTTGAATTATGTCGTCACACACTGTTAGAACATCGTATGGCTTCATACGCAGAGCCTTGTATAGCTCTAGGCTATGTTGTTGAGTCGCCTTGATATCGACGACATCAAAGCCTCTCTGGATGGGAAGCGCCTCGATGCTCCATCGCAATCCAAGTATATCCGCGGAGAGTCCGGAGTCACCCAACGCTTGCCTGAAAGTCGTACTATAGGCAGCTTTCGCAGTTCATTATCACCCCCCTCGATACCCACGAGAAGCATGAGGGCTGCTGCCACTTATTCATGCCATGCGTCCGGCTTGAACTCATTTATACCGGGACCGTGAGTATCGTACCAGAGGTCCAGCTCCTTCCGAAATTGAGTGGAGCTCATCACGCTGACTCCTAGACTCTCGAGTACTCTTCGATGTTCTTCCTGTTCAAAATCCTGATCATAGTCGAAAGAAAGATGAGTGCAGACGCAGATTTCGTGATCCACCAAAGGCCGTCCATCAAGTCGTAAGTGATTGGGGATGAACAGTAGTAAGCTCGGGCAAGCCAACCCTGGCGACAGACTGCGAGAATGGAGTACCTTTCAGTCTTTCAAGCCCGTCAGAATGTTATCGTGGATGGTGTTCCAGACCTCGCCGTGCTCGAAATCGCCACCTAGCCAACGGTACCAATATCGGTGGACGCCTGTATCTGCCAGTGTCTGGATGCTTTGCACCACAAGTTCACGTATGTGGCTGATAATTGTGCTGTTCCATTTGTTCCCATTTTCGAATCTGCCATCGTGCGGATTAAGAAGGAAATTGCCGTGTATTATGAACTGTCAGAGGAGATTCATTAGTGGTTATTGAACCAGACAGTGTAAACGGGGCTGTATAACGACCAAGAAAGATCGTAGCTGACATACCTTCCAACCAAAGCTACCCATGGGAAGAAACGTGTAAGTAGACTGCGGAGTGGCAAGGGGTCGATTTTCCAGCCAGGGGAAAGCAGCAACCAGATGAATTTTGCGAAATCCAAATCCAAATCTGGTATCGATCACCTCGATTATCTCATCAAAAAAGATGTAGCGTGATGTATCTAGCTTCCCCGTCAAGAAATCCTGCTCGGTGATTGAGATCACCCGCCCTGGCGGCCCTTTCAAACCAAAGGTTGTCGAGTGCAGGGTATGACGACTCTCAGTCTGGATGGTCAGTCGGTCGAAATTTAGTAGAAGTAGAGTCTTGTTGTCAAATGAATTGAGCTCGGTGAGGAAAGTGTCGTAAATTGTCTTGCTGTCGAGGTACAACGAGATTCGCGTGTAGGCTCCTTCCTGATTCGTTCGCATTGGCTCCAGATTAATGGGCACAAGCGCCCCCAGAGTTGTACTGCAGTCAAACTTGAAGTGAAAGTGACCACTGTGAATTTCCACAATGTTCGCAACGTGGAACACCGATTTGAATCCTGTGCCTCCCTTCTCCCCATTTCTGGCCTTCCTTTTCCTGGGGACTCTTGTGCCGTTGCGGGGCTTTCCAAGAGCGCAGAGTGCCGTGACATCTTCAAGAGAAAAGCCATCTTCGTTGTATTCCACGTGCAATATGTGTTGCTCATCTGATCTTTCCTCTAGGTGAAAAGATATACTGCATGGTTTCGGGCTGTGGTTATTGTCGTCCGCGTTGTAGATCAGCTCTCGCAAGATCTGAATCGGTTCAGGACATTTTTGTTGGGAAAGTCTATGGTGTCAAGTCAGAATCATGGTGAGGCGCAAGGAATGGATGCAAGATAGGAGTGCGTTTTCCACTTTCCAAGAGTGGGCTCCAAGAGGGGCCGGGGCACGGGATCAGTCAATAACCTACATCAGAAGGGCATTTTGCAGGCTGCTGATGACAGGATCGTCAACATCAGTGGAGTGCTGCAGGGACTTTGCTCTGATAGCAGCAATGTGTGCATCTGCTTCTTCTCTCGAGGCCGGACGGGTCCCGGCAGGCGCCATGGTGATCGATTAGATGGTGCGAGAACACATCTGCAGCCTGTGCAAAGTGACCAAGAACTGAAATGGGCCGAAGAACTCAGCTGTATACCCCCAAAGTGCAGCTCGGGGAGGTGCGGAATGGGATGTCTGCCAATACTGAACCTGAAGATGAAGAAGTGAATGCCAAAGAGAGGGTCGTGCAGTGCAGCAGGCAGTGGTACCCAGACGACCTGGAGAAGGTTGACAAAACTGGTGGACGGAATCTGAACAACCAGCAATGTGGGAGAGAACCGGTTTTTTTTCGAAGCACGGATTGGAATGTGTGTTCGAAGGAGTTGGAGGAGAGGCGTTGCCCCAGGTGCACAGGTGCTGGAAAGTGTGGGTGGTAGGAGCTTGGTCAACCCGATCAGGCTAAACCACCTGCAACCAAGCAGGGCAAACAATTGCGACTGCTGAATCGTGTACCTGTGAATATCGAACAGTCCTGAACTCAGTAGCAGTTTGCTGTGTCTTTGCTCAAGCTGCCGGGTGCACGAGTAGGTATTGTTGTTAGCAGCTTTCCAAAACCCGGGGGGTGCCGGATCTGAGTGACTGAGGCAATCAATGATTCGTGCCCGTTCGAAAGACGCACTTTTTAAGTAGAACTGAGGCAGCCAAAAGGAGCCTGACTGGGATGAGTCGGCGGAGAGGTGCAAGGAGCTGGGTGTCCGCTGTAAATGCAGAGTAACCAACGAGGATGCTAGTCACACGACAAGGTTACGACGAGGAAAGCCAATCAGAGGTTGCGTCCACAATAGGAGGTACACAGGAAGTCGTTGGTGCGGTTTGCCCACGCAAGTTCACGTGATGGGCCTCAGAGTACCTTAGCGGCATCCTGTTACGGTACAAGTACATTGTACCTCCACATGTACCTATATATATGGGAGGCCCACCTCTCACCTGAAGCGGCCTGCCTTCTTCCTTCTTCCTTCTTCATAGATCGTTGAATCTAGCTTTATCTATCCATCAGTCCTGATCAGTTGTACTGCAGGCCTGATCGTCACACATCCTCTCAGACCTACGGCATTAGTGGGCAAGAGGTGCGAATTTAGACAAATTCCATGCCCCTTCCCAAGGTCAAGCGAACTCTATACTGTCCCCCTATGCGGAGTTTCGTTCCAGTGAGAGGAAGTAGACTGGAGCCCTGATATGCCCAGAAACCCCATCATGGCCGAACGGTCTGAGTACAGCGGTGGCGGACATCATCTCACAGGCTCCAAGCCTCTATCCAGTTACTTGGTGTTGCCACTGGTCACCCATGCTCGTCTGGGTCTAATGTAGACTCCAGAGCAAGCAACCATAGTCCGTCAGTCTGAAGGTCGCCATCACACCCAGACGAGTACCCGGTCAGCACCATATATCAGTCTCACTACCCACCTGGCAAGGAATCTGCTCAGGCAAGAAGAACCTCACATTGCAAGATATAGTCACTGGAGATACTCATCACGACGCATCGCTCCCACTAGCCCCAAAGATATCAGTCACGACACGCCAGCTCGGAGGTTCCCCCTGACCAGAAAGCGTATGCACCGCCTTTGGCTGGGTCCACTCGTGTAGAGTCTCGATGCAGTGCTCTCTGCCATAGCCAGAGTGCTTGACTCCGCCGAAGGGCGTACCCAACACGTTCCTGTTGTAGTTGTTTACCCAAACCTACAGGCTGATCAGCGAGGTTCTACGACAGAGGTTGACTTCTTGCTCACCATGCCGGCTTCGATGGCGCGGACAAAGCGGTTCGCTTTCAGTTGGTTCTCGGTGAACACGATAGCAGTCAGGCCGTACTCGATCGAGTTGGTGATATGGACAGCGTCTTCGAAAGTGTCGAATGGCGTGACAGTCACTATTAGATGGTCAGTGAACAAAGCCCGCAAGGACACCCATTGCCGATGAAGAGTCCAACTTACCAATCGAACCAAACATCTCCTCCTTCACAATCCTCATATCCCCACCCACATCAGCAAACAGTGTAGCAGGAACGAAGAACCCATCCCTGCACTCCGGATCATCCGGCAACCGAGCTTGCGCAGCGATCCGAGCGCCCTCCTTTTCGCCAAGCGCAAGATAGTCCAGCAGACGCTGCTGCTGCGCCCTCGAGACCTGCGGCCCAACGTGAGTCCTGGGATCAAGCCCATTCCCCATCCTGATCTTCCTGACCCCAGCCGCCAGCTTCTCGACGAACCTGTCGTAGATCCCGCGCTGCACCAGGATGCGCGACCCGGCGGTACAGGCTTCGCCCTTGTTGAAGAAGGCGCCCTCGAGCGCATTACGGACCGCAGAGTCGAAATCGGCATCATCGAAGACAGTGAAGGAGTTCTTGCCGCCGAGCTCCAGCGCAAGAGGCGTCACGGTCGAGCTGGCCGTCCTAGCCACCGCCGCGCCCGCAGCCGTCGAGCCGGTGAAGCTGACCTTTTTTACCAGGGGGTGCGCGACCAGAGCGGAAGGGACTTCCGGACCCAGGCCAGGCACAACCTGCACCACGTCCTTCGGTAGGACCGTCTCCAAGATTTCGCAGATGCGGATCACCGTCAGCGGGGCCTGCTCGCCGGGCTTGACGATGAAGGTGTTCCCCGCCGCGAGCGCGGGGGCAATCTTGCCGCCCGTGTGGATCGGGGGCCAGTTGAAGGGCAGGATGCCGGCGCAGACGCCAAAGGGCTCCTGGATGACGGTGCAGTAACGGCGGGGGCATATAAATGGGACAGCCCCATATATGGGACAGTTTTCCCACCAAATTCTCATTATTACGATTCGTATAACTCGGTCAGTATTAACAGCACGATAATATGATTTGAACAAGAATATTTGCCTCTTTTTTCTCTTTTTTAAGATATAGCCGCTTAATGTAATCTATACTGGGTGTAAAGTTATAATAGCACGGAGTTTTGCCCTTACTAAATTTTACCTTCCGGGCTGCTGTAAGTCGGGTTTTCCCGACCCTTTGGTGGGAACAAGGCATAGCCAGGCTTCTAACAATCACAGCGGCCTAAAGTGCTGGTACACCCCTAATAAACCCAAAATCAAAAGAAACACCAAGAAAAGGCGATTCGAATGCATTACTCACATCATCTAGAGCTTTTATTCCGATAGACTTATTTGTAAGTGCAACTGTAGTCTTTTGGTGTAAAAACTGTCCCATATATGGGGCTGTCCCATTTATATGCCCCCGCCGTTACATGTCGCCCCGGTCGTAGAACTGGGACGGCAGCTTGCCGACGAGGCCGCCGAAGTAGCGGAAGACCATGACGAGGAAAGTGAAGTCGAACATCTTGGCGTCCTGGGCGGGCTTTCCGTTCTCCAGGCACAGGAGCGTGGCGAGTTCGTCAACGTGCTTTTCGAGTTCGTCGGCGCAGCGCATGAGGTAGCCTGCGCGCTCGATGGGGCTTAGGGGACGCCATCGCTCTTTGAAGGCTACCTGAGATGCTTGGACGGCCTGATCGACTGTCGCCTCATCGCCAGACGGTAGGGTGGTGATGACTTTGCCGGTTGCCGGATTATCGACCGCCCATCGTTTGGCTGGGTCCTGACAGGAGTAGCGATAGGTCGAAAGCTCTGGAAACTTCAGGGTCGCCATATTCATGGATCCGCTTGTGTTTTCGCGAATCTTGCGTCCGACTGTATCGTAGACAATGTTTGGTTGTTCACTCGTTGTTCACCTGGCTGGTGGGAATAATACCTTCTATAGGAACCGACGTCGTCATCAAAACTAGAGCGCCCTCAGGAGCTTAAGTCCGGCGACTCTGACTGGCCCAGCCCCTCAGCCTTCGAGTCGTCAAAAGACCCAACCAACAACTGGGTCCGTTCGGAACATACGACTGACCGGACCGGCGATGAACGGTCACACGCGAAGCTGCAAGGGACCGACGGTGCAGCCAACGGGCCAACGGCATGGCATGTAATCCGCATTGTAGGGGCAAGCTAGCTCCGACCACCTCGCGTCTCGCTGCATGTAGATTAAGCTAACTCCGTAATTCCGGGGTAGTTAGCATGCAGCTCTGGTTTGATACGCCATTGCTAACGCTTATTCAAGTATGCTTATGGCGATTTGAATAATGTACCGTCGTCTCCTAGACGGGTGGTATACGGAAACTTATAGGGGCTCAGTGTAGCCACGCCGTCACCTGTCATGATGACCACTGGCGGCGCATGACAGATATATTCGCAAAGCATAAGTCTATAGACTTATGCAACATGTTGATCCTTTTCAAGGATGCAAGCGGGCAGTCGATCATGCGAGACCAACTATAGTCAATGTCAAGCGGACCTGCTGTCACGAAACTACTGCAGCAACCCTTACTCGAAGTGCGAGCGCAATACAGCTCTGGACAGTAGTAAAGACCCTCAAGGAACGGGTTCTCGCAATCTACCCACACAATCGTCCTTCCTGAAAATGTAGACGCCCTCGCGCACTTCACCGTCGACTCCACCAACAGCGCCAGTGGTGTAGAAGCCCATGAACCGCTTGTGACGATCCGACAGCTTCGGCTCGACGTCCTTGCGCAATGACAAGCCATTGTTCTCCTGCTGCCGAACGAACTGACGCATGAAGAAAATAAGGATGGCAGGGCGCTCGCCAGAGTCCATCCGGTTGGGACCCGTTGCATGCCAGAGGCGGCTCTCGAAGATGAGAGCCGTGCCCGCAGGACCCTCGGCCGTCACGCTGCCATCTATATCGAAGATATTTTCTGGCGTGACGTTGCCTCGGTGGGAATCAGGGTATTTGCGCGTGCCGCCGTTCTTCTTGGTGACGTCGCTCAGGAACCACATGATGTTCATGCCGAAAGGCACATCTCGGATAGGCGGGATACATATGGATTTTGAACACTCAGAAGCCTCCGTGCGGGATCAACCCAGTGTGGCAGCAAGTCAGCCTTCGAAGTTGTGGTGTTGGTGCGAGTTGGAATGATCTACTCACTTGACAAGGTCTGGAATCGTCAATCACCGGTCAGTGTTCAGGAAGGCATGCACTGTGATTATGAACTCGATCTCGAGACGGGATTGCACTTTTCTAAGTATGCCAACCATTCGCTGAACATGTCTGGATTCGAAGCATTAACATCAACGACCACGAGGACAGACTATTATTTGTGTTGTTATCAAGTGTGTGAATGGAGCATGTTGTGATCCTTAGACCTTACCTAAGCTGCCAATCTGATAACCATATCCGTGTTGAGGGAATTGAATGCGTTGTGGGGTTCTGCTTTTTGTTGTCTTTTAGAAAATTTTGGGTTTGGCTCCTCCCTTACGGTCGAAGAGCATCAAAATAATATGACTCGTAGGTCGAAATAGTCGAATCCATAGCCCGAATGGCTAGCTCCCTCTCGAGGAGGATTTTGAGCCCGTAGGACTAGCAAGCCACCAAGACAGTGGGTGACAGATTTAACATTACCTAAGGTTTTACAGTTTCATAACTGGCGGCGATTACACTCTGGCGCCTAAGGTATCTTCCATCTCTATTGGACCGCTGTAGGGCGCCGATACCATGTGGTGGTTTTAAAGTTCTTCAATTCCAGGAAACTACCTCAGTCGGGAGACTTAGAGTTTAACACGTAGCAATATGTATCTCCGCAACTACGAGATATTATATATATATATATAATCCTCAAACCCCCCATCCTCCCAAAATAAACCTACCACTTCCAATATCAAAACTCTCATATCAGACACCACGAGCACAAACCTCCAGGAACCTTCCCACGAGTCACGACGAACAGTCTTCCATCTATCTACAGCCGACATGGATCCAGAGCAGGAATCGGCACTTGACAACTTCCTCCAAGGATTCAACCGATCAACTTACGAATTTCAGATGCGCGAAAGCGAAAGCGAAAGACGCTGGCAGCCTGAGGTTGGACCGGTTCAACAGCCTCGACCGGTTCAACAGCCTCAGCAGCAATCATCAGAACTCTCGAACTCCAACACTCTGACACAGTCTTCGAAGCGAACCGTACAGTCCGTGGACGAGCAAGACCTTATCGAGGTCGACCCGCGTCCGGCCAACGGTTCCTTCGACGATTGGTATATCATCGACCCGAGGGAAGCTCAAAACCAAGAAGGGGAAGATGAGTACGACAGCTGGGTTGACGTTGCGCTGGACTGGTCTGTAGCCACTCATGGTCTTCTGGGTCTGTAGGTCGTGATCCATGATGCGGCGCGAGTTGATCCTTTCCTGTCCTCGAGACTCTATCATGCGGACCAGTGTGGGATCGAAGAAGGACCTTGATGAACAATTTGATACTGTAGTGCAAATTTAGTATAGCCAATCAGTATTGCGAATCAAACCATTGTGCTCGTTGGGATCGGAGTGATGTGATGCAGCTGAACATCGGAGTTGCCGACCTCAACGTCAAGTAAATGAATGCTGTTGCAGGCTTTGTCATCCATCGTGGCCCATGAGTGACAACTTGCAAGGTGGGGCCGGGTTGCCCCAGCTTTAGAGGGGCTTAGGGGGCTCTTGCGCCGTTGCGCTGGCAACCGGCGACCGCTCCCACAGCCAAGCCCCAAGCAAAACAGACTAGATCCATCTCCAAGCCATCCATTCCCATCACCTAAACTCGGCGACCATTCTTTTCAATGTGCAGCAGCTTCGACGAAACAACTCCCGAATCTCCTATTTCGCAACACCTCAATTGAATCGGCTTGCTTCGCCATTGACCAGCGGCTACAAGGAACCATGGCGGCTCGGACATTAGAAGCTCGTTTCGAGCGCATGTCTGTAAACGACGAGAACGAGTACCAGAAGTCAAAGGTAGATCTAGCAGATATCCAACCCAACCGTATGCTGGAGCGCATCTCTAATAACGACGACAGATCGTCACGACGACAACACAGCTGGGACACAGCACAAGTAGACCGAATCTCTACAAGGTAGCCCTACAAGCAGGGAGCGCCAACACCGTCACCGCCGTCACCCTCCCGTCGCAGGCCGCACAGCGCAAGGGCGCGCAACCCCCGTCACCCACACGCAAGCCCGTCGCATCCGCGGTCTCGCGCTCATCCGATGAGCTCGCCCTCGCCCACGTGGAGCGCAAGTCGGCGACGATCCTGATCGAGCAGCCGTCGATGAAGCAGTTCCACCTCGGCATGTTCGAGATCGGGCGGCCGCTGGGCAAGGGCAAGTTCGGGCGCGTGTACCTGGCGCGGGAGCGGACGAGCGGGTTCATCTGCGCGCTCAAGGTGCTGCACAAGAGCGAGATCCAGCAGGGGCGGGTGGAAAAACAGGTGCGGCGCGAGATCGAGATCCAGAGCAACCTGCGGCACCCCAACATCCTGCAGCTGTTCGGCCACTTCCACGACAACAAGCGCGTCTTCCTGATCCTCGAGTTCGCCGGCAAGGGCGAGCTGTACAAGCACCTGCGCAAGGAGAACCGCTTCCCCGAGTGGAAGGCCTCGCAGTACATTGCCCAGATGGCCAGCGCCCTGCGCTACCTGCACCGCAAGCACGTCATCCACCGCGACATCAAGCCCGAGAACATCCTCGTCGGCATCCACGGCGAGATGAAGGTCTCGGACTTTGGCTGGAGCGTGCACGCCCCCAACAGTCGCCGCGCCACCATGTGCGGCACCCTCGACTACCTGCCGCCGGAGATGCTCAAGCCCGGCAGCTCGGACAACTCGTACAACGAGAAGGTGGACCTGTGGAGTCTGGGTGTGTTGACGTACGAGTTCCTGGTGGGTGAGGCTCCCTTCGAGGACACGCCGGTCATGACGCAGAGGAGGATCGCGAGAGCGGACATGACGATACCTTCGTTCGTCAGTCCCGAGGCTAGGGACCTCATCAAGAGAGTAAGCTTATCCCATTCCGGTATGGTATGATACAATCATAGCTAACGCTATTCAAGCTCCTCGTACTCGACCCTGAGAAAAGGATACCCCTCGAGCAGGTGCAGACACATCCCTGGATCGTCAAGCACTGCCTGAAGGGCGAGCGGGCCGCGAACCGGGAGAAGTCGTAATAAATGAATAATGACGAAGTAATGAACTGGTTTCACTTGTAGTATTAGGGTGAAGCAGGCGTTTTCGGATAAGGGCATTCAATCTGGCTGGTTTGGTGGGAAACACCGGGATCTGTGCATAAAGGAGAGAGCTGGTTTACTATTGCGTATTCATCATCATGCCAACATACACGTACACATTACCATTTGCCTTCGCCGCCGCTCCGAAAGATGTGATGATCCTTCTTGTCTGATGGTATATGCCGTGTCTTCCGTATAGCAGCTGATAAAGGTCTTCCTCCACCTTAGTTCATCTGTAGACCTCGTCGAAAGGCCGGGTATCTGAGAAACACGAGTCCCACACCTGGTTCACCACCTTGACCGCCTGGACATCGTCCTTACACCTCGGCCGCGCCATGACAGACTGCACCGCTCGTCCGCGCACACACTCCTGGAACTGCTGCGTCAGTGTCAAGTTCCCCCTCGTCATCGCCTCCCGCGTCCATCTGCACTCGCCGCTCAGCATCGAGGCTCGGATCTGTATTGCAATGTCAGTCATCTCATTACCACTTTTGTGTACGTATCTGCTGTCCAATATCTCGACATTAGGGGGGAAAGCAGAGGAAGATGAAGTAGTACCTCCGTGCACGCCGCATGCTTCAGATCCTTATCTCCGCCCCAATCGACCTTCCACCGCAGGTGATCCCACGCATGCACCATCTCATGGCTCAGGGTGTCCTCCAGGTGTCCCTGGTCGCGGACCTCGTTGGCGCAGATCAAAATACCATGACCAGGACTAAAGCCGCCGCTCTGGCGGTGGACCTGGCCGTCCTCGGTCATGCGCGCCGGGCAGCGGCGGCACAGGATGTTGTCGCCGTCGAGCTTCCCGTTGAGCGCCTCGACCTTCTCTTTCAAAAACCGCACCGTCGGCGAGTGCGCCAGCGCCCAGTCGCGGTACTTGTCACAGCGCGCGCAGTCGCGCGCCTCATTCGCCCGGTACCGCGACTCGCGGTAGTGGAACTGGCCCTCGGGCGTCATCGTCCCCGTCAGGATGCTGAAGTAGTTCATCCACCATTTGGTCTGCGGGTCGAAGCCCGTCCGCGCCGGGTCGTTCTCGAGGACGCGGGGGAACTTGTCGGGCGCGGCGGATGTCGAGGACGGAGGTGTTGGTTGGTTGGCTGTGGACGGTTGGGATTTGGACGGCATCGGTATGCCGGGTGCCTCGGGCATTGGCAGTTCTAATGGTTGTGGCGGCATGGCGGAGGATGCAATGATCTGATGGCAGCGTGGGAACGTGAATGCGATCGAAGCGACTGCTTGAATAAGGTACCAACAAGCACTTGAATTCTGAAGTCCTTATGTCCGAAAGATGCACATCAACTGAAGAGGCACAATGCGGAAGGCGGTAAGCCCGTTGTACAGCATAAGTGGAACCTCTGGACCCTTTTTCTGCCATCCAGTCCGACGTCGGCCTTCATCCAATTGGAATTCTTGCCGTACAAATTCCAACCCTTCAGACTGGAGTCAACGCTGTGGAGTCATACTGGTGTGGTCCGGGTCAATAGACTTATTATGCAGCCGCAGGCCAGCCCTTGCAATGACAAGTCTCGGTGTGTCGACGCCCTGTACGTAATAGCAAAATAGTATTATTACTCGTTGGATTTGCTGCATATTCCTGAGTTTCGCCTTTCACTAATGTCAGTCCCTTTCACAACGCAGATATGAAGGGCCTGAAGCCATTGATAGTGGTCATCAAACTGGGTAAGTCAGAGTCCAAAGCACATTCTTGATTCCGTAAATTGGCAGCGGGTCTGTACCCTGGTGTCTTGAGCTCTTCAGCTGACTTATATACAGGAACCAGCTCAATCGTGGATGAGAAGACTCACGAGCCCCTATTATCAATCCTGAGCCTCATAGTCGAGACGGCGGTGAAGCTGCGCAAGGATGGCCACAAGGTCGTCATCGTGTCATCCGGCGCCATCGGCGTCGGGCTGAGGCGGATGAACGTCGACAAGAGACCCAAGCACCTGTCCAAGCTGCAGGCGCTCGCGGCCATCGGCCAATGTCGCCTGATCAGTCTGTGGGATAGCCTCTTTGCCCATCTACAGCAGCCCATCTCTCAGATTCTCTTGACCAGAAACGATATTGCGGATGTGAGTCACTACTTGACTCGGTACTTAGGCTTAAGGGGTCTAACATGGTGTCCCAGCGGTCAAGATATCTCAATGCACAAAACACCATCATGGAGCTCCTGGAGATGGGTGTGATCCCGATAGTCAACGAGAACGACACACTAGCAGTCGCCGAGATCAAGTTCGGTGACAACGACACACTCTCCGCCATCACTGCCGCCATGGTGCACGCGGACTTCCTCTTCCTGATGACCGACGTGGACTGTCTGTATGACAAGAACCCGCGGACGAATCCCGATGCCCAGCCGATAGAGGAGGTCGAGGACATCGCCGCGATTCAGGCGGACGGTGAGAAATCCAGTTTCATGTATCAATACTGGTACTGGCTTCGCCAAGCTGACATTCTACTCATAGTATCTTCTGCTGGCTCCTCCCTGGGAACAGGGGGCATGGGCACCAAGATAGTAGCAGCGCGACTCGCGACATCAGCGGGCGTCACGACTGTGATCACGCGGTCTTCGAGCCCAGGCAACATCGTGAAGATTGTGCGGTACTTACAAGCCAGCAAGGCCATCGCCAGCGCCAGCGCCTCGTCTACCACCCCAGCCACCCCAGCAGACGACATCAACAACAACACCACCACAGCAACAACCCCCGTGGAAGACCCCCTCTCCCGCTCCACCGCCTCCCGCTCCCTCTCCCCCGACGCCCCAGAAAAACCACCCCTCCACACGCGCTTCCTGCCGCTCTCCCAGCCGATCCGCGACCGCTACTTCTGGCTGCTCCACGGCCTCGCGCCGCACGGCACCATCTACATCGACAGCGGCGCCTACCAAGCCCTCGCCGGCAAAGCCGGGCTCCTACCCGCCGGCGTCCTCCACGTCGAGGGCTCCTTCGCACAGCAGGAGGCCGTGCGTCTCGTAGTCGTCGCTCGGAAAATCGCTACCACCACCACCACCATCACCACACCATCAACGGACTCGCTGAATCCGAATCCCTCCTATCCCTCGGAGCCGGGCCCGGGCGAGACGGACGGCGGCAAGACGTGGGAGGGCACGCCGATCGAAGTCGGTCGCGCGCTCGTCAACTACGCGGCGCCTGAGATCGCGCGCATCAAGGGGAAGCGCAGCGCGTTGATTGAGGGCATCCTTGGGTATGCGGATAGCGAGTATGTCGCGCACCGGGAGAACATCAGCTTGTTTCGTGGGGTGGAGAGTCGGCCTGTTACGCCTGTGCTGGAGGCGAATGGAGCGAGTGAGGCGGGGGCTAGTAGGATGTAGGGTGGAGGGTGGAGGTATGGTGGGACGAAGCTTGGTCTCTAGATGCATGAGAGATGGAGCCAGTGTGGCCCATGGCTGGCCTTGGGTGTTGGAATGGCGTTTGCTTCGGAAAAGGGGTGAGTCTACACACTATCGGCAGGGGTAGTATGGTTATCAGGGAGCATATGACAAGGGGCTTGATACCATCTATGAATCATCGTGCGTTTACACATAGACTCAGCTCAAATCCGGTTCAGTCGAAGTCAGGTTGATTTTCCTTAGGTATCCCTAGAACGCCTCCTATGATGCTTGGTGATAGCAAAAAGACCCCAACTCCAGCCGTCAAAATCCGTAGTGCTTCTTGGCAGCCAACAACCACCACATGAGCTCCTATCAACCAGCGAACAGGGTATCTTCGTCTCGCAAATATTCACCGCAATCTGCTTGTCTGAATACCACAATGCCCGTAGGATCCAATTTCCGGGATTCCGCACTGCTACGGGCAGAAACACTATGCCAAGTTAGTACATCTTCTTTTTGCCAACCGGACATGTTACTTGCCCAAAACCAATCGCTGTGTCGTTCATCTCGTATACAACAATCCCGACGTTCGCGGGTGTCTCGTCCGTCATGCGCCCTACGTGCGCCTTGACAATGTGTCCGCCGTATAGGAAAGGTTGAGTACCGTTTGCTAACAGACGTCGACGTCAGCGACCAGTGCTTCTCTTGTAAGGTTGGGATACGGAGGTCCCCCATCCCATCGAACTGGCTTACGTTTGACCCAGACCTTGTATCTAGCGTGCGCAGCGAGGATCGGCAGTGCGGTAATGTGTAATCGGAACTTCAGCGTTTTCGTGAATTTTCCTGTCGTTTGCAGTGTCAGTCTGCGTGAAGAGTAACGGGAGGGCCGGAGGCTTGGACTTATACACACCTAGGCAGATGCCTACTGAAGCCAGGTTGTCCCTAGCCACCGAGGTAGCCACTGCGAAACAGAGTCAGTAACCGCGTATCGGCGAGCTCTCGAGTATTCGACTCGATGTCTGGAAAGCGAGGTGGATAGACGAGAAGGGCAAGTCGGAGGCAACGTACGGTTCGCTATCGATAGAAGGACGTAGTAAACCTACGGCACAATGTTAGTATGGGGTTGTTGTGCGGGAGCATATGCGTCGTCGTACTCTGTCCTTGATAACGCGAAAGACGTAGCGGTCCGCGTTGGGAGCATCGCTCAGAGGGGCTATCAGATCTTTGAGCGAATTGCCTGTGTAATTGGCGAGCTTCTCAAAGAGGATTTTCTACACAAGAGCATCCAGCGTCAGCGTCTGGTATCCTGACCGAATCCAAGCTGCTGAAGGTATTTGTCTGGGATTGTCGGCCGACATACCGTCTCTTGTCTACAAGCCAGTGGCGCCGGTCAGTAACGATTGCTACCCTGGTGAGAATGAGGTGTTTTGGATTGTGGACTGACTCTGTAAGGGGCCGCATCTTTGAATAGTCTGTGACGAAACTGCTCGATCGCAACCACAAGTTTCTGAACACGGATTTGAGGGAGCTCTGCTGTATGCCAGCTATGGATGGTGGGGTGTTTTGCGGTTGACAAGAGAAAATTCTGCCGCTTTGGAAATTTTGGCGGTGAAGCTGCGGAATCTTTCCGGTTGGTGCACATGCTACTTTTAGTGGGTCTTTCCAAGTACAGGGGTCTCGAGATCAATTGAAAATTTAGTCGGAGGTACAGCGCCAGAGCCTGCAAGGTCCCTCATGAAATACCACATTCGACAAAAGTCAATAACTCTACGTTGAGCGGCATATCAGAGTCCTGTACATTCGAAAGAGAACATCTCGACACATCAGACTCCATAATGTCTTCTTCAAGGCCTTCCAAAAAGCGGAAGCTCACTCCGCCTCAATCCGACGACGAGGGTTCATCTCACAAGACAGGTGCGAAAGTCCAAAAGGCTTTCTTCAAGAACGCATCTACCTGGAACCTTGAGGAGCAGTATGAGGACAAGGCACGGAAGGGAAAGAAGAGTAAGGAGAAGGAGAACACTCGACTTCCGCTCAAGCTCCCGGGGGGACGGGTGCAACCTTTCGCTGCCCCGGTGGTCGATGACGTGAAGGATGTCGAGAGTGATGATGACTGGTTGGAGGGCGAGGAGTTGTCTGCCGATGAAGCGGGTGAGGAACCTGTCGAAGCCCAACCCGAAATCCCGGAGTACCAGCAGATCAAGGAGGCCAAAGAGGAGTTAGCGAAGATTGCGTCCTTGCTCAATGAGGATCCCGGAGAGAACGCCGGCGCTTTCAAAGCTCTCGGCAAGATAGGAGCATCCAAGATCCCTACTATTGTCATGCTCACTCTGGCTACTCAGTTGAGCGTTTATAAGGACCTCATTCCGGGCTACCGAATACGGCCGGTAGCTGAAGACAATTCAAAGGAGAAGTTATCAAAAGACGTGAGGAGGCTCCGGACCTATGAAGACTCACTGGTTTCCGGCTACCAGGCATATGTCAGGGAGCTCACCAAATACACGAAAGCAGGCAAGCGTCAGGACAGCGGCATGGCGAGTGACATTGCAGGCGTCGCAATGACTTGCGCGTGTACTCTCCTGACATCCGTGCCCCATTTCAACTTCCGCAGCGAACTCATCAAGATCCTTGTAAGAAAGTGCTCTTCGCGACGTGTCGACAATGATTTCAACAAATGCCTTCAGGCCTTCCAAACTCTGTTCCAAGAGGATCAGGAAGGGCGTCCCTCGATGGAGGCTGCCTCCCTTCTCTCCAAGATGATGAAAGCAAAGGAGTATCAAGTAGACGAGAGTGTCGTCAATCTCTTTTTACACCTGCGGCTGTTATCAGACTTCTCTGGCAAAGGGTCCAAGGACACGGTTGACCGCGACGATGACGGTCTCAACCGCAAGAAACCGAAAGCGAAGAAGGTGTTCCGGAACAAGAAAGAGCGGAAGGAGATGAAGGAACAACGAGCACTCGACAAGGACATGGCACATGCGGATGCACTGGTCAGCTCCGAAGAGCGAGACCGGATGCAGAATGATACTCTCAAGCTAGTATTTGCTACCTACTTCAGGATTCTGAAGCTGCGCGTGCCGCATCTCATGGGCGCTGTCCTCGAGGGCTTAAGCAAGTACGCAGCAAACATCAACCAGGACTTCTTTGGCGACCTGCTAGAAGCACTGAAGGATCTCATCCGTCACAGCGACGCCGACCAAGCTGCGGATGAGGCCGCGGAAGCCGATGACGACGATACACCACTCCGCAACACGACAAGAGAGGCTCTGCTTTGCACGGTGACAGCATTCACGCTGCTCGCAGGCCAAGACGCACACAACTCGCGCGCAGACCTCCACCTCGATCTCTCCTTCTTCACGACCCACCTCTGGCAGACGCTCTTCCCGCTCGCCCTCCACCCAGACCTCGAGCTCGGCGCAAGGTCCCTGCACCTGCCAGACCCAGATGCGCCCCAGGCTTCCACCGCGGTCAAGGCCCGCTCCGACAACAAGGTCAACCTGCAGACGACGACGGTACTGCTGATCCGGTGCCTGACGGCAATCCTGCTTCCCCCCTTTAACGTCCGATCAGTCCCACCGCTACGGCTCGCGGCCTTCGCAAAGCAGCTCATGGGCGCATCGCTACACGTCCCCGAAAAGTCCGCGCAGGCGATTTTGGCTCTACTAGCTGATGTCGGCAGCACGCACGGCCGCAAGATCGCGGCGCTGTGGAACACGGAGGAGCGCAAGGGCGATGGTACCTACAACCCGGTCAGCGAGAGCGTCGAGGGCAGCAACCCCTACGCCGCTACGGTTTGGGAGGGCGAAATTCTTCGCCGGCATTATTGCCCGAAAGTGAGAGAGGGAGTCAGGGTCGTGCAGAAGCATTTGGAGCAGAGGTAGTAACTGGTGTGGCTGGCATGCAGCGTAGATAGATTAGAGGGTTGAGTTATACCAATTATGACAGACGCAAGGAGTGGTTTTGCACGCATTTCATTGGGTTTTCTAGCGCATAGTGACTGCAAGTTATCGTGACAAATCCCAACCTCTCAATACACGGGTAGGTCAAGGCAAAGTCCTCTCGTGCCTTCAAGGTGCGCAATAACTTCTTCGGCCTGTCGCTCGACCTGAAGCTGACCTGTCCATCGCAGACATGAATGCAGATCATAGTTCCGTCGTCCAGCTCGGCCTACAAAGGCATGATCCAGATTACAATGCGCATAACCAGTGTTTGTTTGTTTGTTTGTTTGTTTTGTATTTAACGTGGGGGATTGCTCCTCAGTAGTGCAAACCACGCCTCCCAGAGCCTCTGCATCGCAGGGTTGTGGAGGTATCAAGATAATAAGTACAGTCAGTCCCGCTCACGAGCCCATCCCCGTTGTTGCGGCGGTATGACCTTGGGTCATCCATCTGGTCCTTCAAGAACAGCTATCTATCGAGGGCAGATTGATGAAAAGAATTTCCTCTTCTCCACGAATTTTGCCCATTCTGTGCTCCTCTCCCTTAAGTATTGTAAACAAGCTGGCCTAAACGAGTACCTGGGCAGCAGCCGATTTTTCCCCAGCCTCTTACAAAAGAAAATATATTGTGGTGTTTTTTTCTCACCACAGCTGCAGTGATCATTCGAGTCTATATGCCCAAAGCGTTCGTGGTATCTTGCAAAGTCGCCATATCTAGATCTGGCCGCTAGAAGTCTGTATAAAGTACTCCTCTTAAAAGATATAAGGTCTTTTTCAGTTATTGTATGTGAGTATATTTCTTGATATCTAGGTTCTGATTGGTCTTTTCACCATTGATTGAACTCTTTCTTGCCCTTTCTTTTGAGATCTCTCTTGACCCACGAGATTGTGGGAAGGTTTGTTGTGTTTGTTTCTAGCATGGCACCCTCTTTTGCTAGTGTGTCGGCAGCTTCGTTGCCATCAATATCTCTGTGTCCAGGAATCCACTTGACGGTCACTCCAGGAGTGTGTGCCGTGGCCGCAAACCAGTGGTGAAGGCGTTCTGAAGCTATGGAAAGGCATGTCCAGTAAACAGTACCCTGAATGTCGGTGGTGCATAACTCAAGACCACTAAAGTGCTGAGTGCAAGAAGTACTTGGATGCGGCTGAGCCTCCTGGGGGATATAAGGCAAAATATGAGCAAATTTTTCAACGCACCAGAAAGATTCCCTGCAAGCCTGCAAGGAATTCCTTGTATAATCTTATCTGGCGGACTGGTTTAAACCAGTGTGCTTGAGGAAAACCACCACATTTTCCGGAGGTTGCTGTAGTGCTAGACCACAACTTTACAGTCCACGTCCCTAGTGGAGCCTTTCTTTTTGTCGAGTTTCATTCTTAGGACCAGGCGGGTTCGAGCCTGGGTGAGTGGGGGCTGTACATCTTTTTATCTTTTACACTTTCGCCGTTCTTTTTCCTTTTCCTTTTGAATCAGGCACGACCTCTGTCGTCCTGTTCTAGAGCTCCAATATAGCGCCGTGTAAAGATCAACCATCGCCCTCTATGCATATGTATAGGTGACCCCTTTATGTTCTCCCAGATTTGCCCGCCCTTCATGCGATGGAACCACAACACAGGGGAGCTACGAGAAGCGCCGTAACGAGCCCGCGAGAGAGATTGAACACGCCAGTATAATCCATACACTCTTCCACCGAGCCCTGAGACCGGTTGCATCCGTATGAACCACGCGAACCCCCACGGAGATGAATACCGCTCTACGTACACTCCAAGTGTACGCACCACCAACTATTCAAAGCCACCATCACCTACATCATCGTCAAGCCAGCCATATCCCCATATACCCAGACTGCGGGCGCGGCTCGCGGGATTGGCGAGGATGACGTCTGGCGGATCAACGACCTGGCTTCCCACCACGCTAGAGGCTTCAAGCGACGAAGCCCAGGATTGCCTCCATTCTAGTCTAGCTCGAACACTAGGTACTGCGAGGAGAAAAACGAAGTCTTGAGACGCAATATGTAGTGGTTCATAACACAGGTGCTGGAAAGAGGTGTGGGCGGTTGAGCCCCCGGTTAGTGAGAATTTCATTCATCTGTGCCTTTCGGACTTGGGTATATTCAGCCCTCATCACATAGTCTCCGTGCGCGCCATGTTGATGAGGTTCCAGATAACCCGTGGAAATTTCAAAATTCTGGAGCAAGCATACAAGAGTAAACAGCTATAACTTGATACGCCACTCCCAATGCTTATGTTACCGTGCTTATGCCGATTCGACAAATACGCCGTTGCTTGCTGGACGGGTGGTGCACGGAGACTTATAAGGGCTCAGCGTACACAGGCTCTCCCACGCTTTGTCTCCTACCATGTGCCTTTATTGACTGTCACTCGCAGATCAACTTGCCAGAACCAATTTTTGTATGGCGAACATGGTTGATTCAGAGACTATCCCTATGAGCACTATCTGCGCAACAGTTTTGCCTCGTGACCTATACTATCAAACATCCACAATTCCTCTACCTTTCCTCATTAGCACCCCTCCAAACGTGTTTTTTTCCCACCATTGCCCTTCCGTGTGATGCCAGGCTGATGAATTCGGTTGAAATGGTTAGAAAGTCAACACATACTTGCCAATTCATCCAGTCCTCGCATCAGATCCACGAACGACCGTCCCATACAGATCCCCAAAGACGGGAAAGCACACGTCACCTTTGGCCAGTGCGCAACAGTGTCGAGTGGTCTATGGGGACCCATAGACTCAGATACGGAAAAAGGAGTGACCAGAGGCAATCCAACAGCACTAGAGGACAGGCTGATACCTAGCCATGATCCTCTGATCGTTGGTACTATCCGTATGTTGTGTTTCGGAACAGATCAAATACCAGGAGTACCTGCCGGTCGAGGGATATATTTCGTCAATCACTCCGTACATGCTAGCGGATGAAGTGACGAGAATTGTTCTAAATGTTGCACAACATCCAAAGAGGAAACCATGAGCACTGGAAATAATAAAACAGAACGAGGGCGAATGCATTCGGGCAGGGAAATCTCCAGCAGAATGAACTCAGGTGAAAACCGCCGATGGTTGAGTCATGCTGTCATGATGGCTATCGTTGGTTGGGTCCTGAGAGTGATCCATTCGTAATATCGTGCGGTCTGAAATGGGGATGATTCGTTAGTTCGATATTCCCGCTTGCTTCTTGCTGATACTACTTGTGAGTAAGGAAAGCGACTTACCTGCCATACTCTCTAGACAACGAGACTTGGCGAAGACTGACATAATCGTGGACCTTGCTGGCGAGGGCTTTGGTCGATGTACCTCTCGCTAGCGTCCAGTGCACTATGGCTTCGTGGATCGACAGCCCTTGGTTTAGGGGTGATCACACCAACGTGAGACTCCAAGGCCACGTCCCTGTGACATACCGGAGCTGACTTTCGGACCCGCACGGTTGGCAGGACCACGTCGCTCTATCCCTGAATTGTCCGTCGAGACAACTGACATTGAGTCATTATCTTGGTCAGGAATTGCAGCTGCTGGAGCACGAGGCTGATGAGCTGCAATGTTCCAGACAGCCTCGTCGCGGGGAAGGGATCGGTTGTCCTAGCGAAACATATCTGTCAATGCTTTATCTCCCAAACTTCAACTCACACAACTCAAAGGGGACTTACCCGCTCGCCCCCAATGTCTCCTGCTCCAGGTTGGTGCTGATGGTTCGCTGGGTTCCACATTGAACCATTGAGACCCCGGGGTCGCAGTCGCGCACAAGAGCTTGCAATGCTCTGAGCATCCTCAACACCTCCCATCTCTACATCGTCTTGGTATTCTTGTCTATCTTGTCGACTTTCAGAAGAGCCATCAAGTGACATGATATACTGCGGCGTCGGTGGGACATTTCTGTCGCCCATGGAAGCAGGGGGGGTGTTCTCAGGAAGTCGCTGGCGTGCTTCCGCGCTGTGAACGTTGTCGCCGTCAGTGGGCGAGGATTCTTGACCACCAAAAGAGTAGTTGTTCTGCGCCAGGTTGGTTCTGGGAGCGAGGTGCGTATTAGCATCATGGTCTACCATTTGGGGGCGCTGCTGAGAAGCATGAACAAATGATGTTTGCGCCGACCCCGTGGTTGATGTTCGGGGCTGTTGATGGTAGAAGTATCGATCAGCATCTGGCGAGCCGGAGGTGACAAGCTCGTTTGCCGCCCATTTTGCTCGGATCGAGGAGTCGCCCATGTCAGCTGCACTTCGTCCAGGCATAGCTGCTTGGTAGGCGGTGGATGATGCAGCTGGCCTAGCTTGGAAAGGCTGACCGAACCCACCAGAGGGAACACCGTTTCCACGACCGGAATATGAACCGCGACCGGCCGCCGACGGGCGATTGTTCCAGCCGAAGGTAGCACTTTCCTGACCGTAAGTCGGTGCATTCTGGAATTGTCCTTCCCCAGAGGCTTGATAACATCCGCGGCCGCCAGCTTGATGAGATCCACGACCCCCAGCTCTGGCACCTCGTCGTCCGGGTCGAGGGGGTTGAGCGCCGCTGAAACTCGTCTGCAACTCCCTAGCGAGCCGCAACTGCTCAGCGAGATTGGCATCACCCTGACCAGCCATATTGACGACTTGACAATATTGTTGAACCGAAACAGAGGGTGCTATTGAAACAACGAGGAATTAAGTTTGACGAGCGCCTGGTAGTTGTCTGGGTCCCAGTAGAGCCGAGCGCGGAACCCGAGAGTTTTAGTAGAGGGGACAATGGACGATGGGATCAGAATCGACAGCGAGTTCGCAACTATTCGGGCGTCAAGGTTAGCCATAGACCCCAGTACGACGTTGCTTCAATTAGTTGAGTGGCTGTGGAATACTACCATACACCAGATCGCTTCCCCAGTCGCTGCGAAGGGGGCTTGGACCTCGAACGGTGATGAGACGACAGGCTTAGGGGTGTGAAAGGGGAGCGCGTGGTATTCGATTCAACGGCAACGACTAGACACAGACGAAATGAGAGAATACTTACCAGCGTTACGAGACACGATTATGTGGTGTTCCGGTTGTAGTAGCGGAGACCTTCTGTGTTGCAAGGTATCCTGCGCAGCGGGGTGACCAAGGGCTGCACACCAAGGATGGTGATGAGTTGAAGATATGGCTGTGGCGGCTTCGTACCAAAGTACAATGCCGCACAGGGTATCGGAAGAAGGGTCCGATGCTGCGCACGATCCAGTGAGCTGCCGCAAGTTGTCAGGTGAACCCGAGCTGCCTTCGCCGGCCTTCTCGGAGAGCTTGATGCTGGGTCTGGCAGGTGGTGGGTTCGATGACTTACTGCTGAGTCCAGAGGGAGTCAACTATGATCACGATGCGGTTCGGCAAACGCTCTAAGCCTATGAGCGCGTTGATGGTGTCCAGCGACAGGTTCGCCCGGTGGTAGGTGGAAGGTGTTTCTGCAATGCAGATGTGTGCAGTGCAGGTTTGTATTCCAAGGCCGAATGAAGGCCGTGAGATCGATGACAGGTCCCAATGTTGTAATGAGTGACAGAAGGAGAGCCGAAAAGACTCGCCAACAAACGTGCGGCGAATTGAAGGAGTGAAAATGCAGGTGGTGCACCAGGAGATGTGCCGGCGCGGGTTGTTTTGGCGTGAAGAAACGCGCCAAAATTGGTTGTGAAGAAAAGCAGGAAGGAAAGCAGGAAGGCGCGTGTTTTTGAAACGACCTGCAGCTTCCTGGGTTTCCTAGTTGCCTTAGGAGATGAGATGGGAAAGGCAGATGAGCTCCTTCCCCAGAAACCCAAAGCAACCGTTCCCCTCAATACCCCTATCGCAAGAATAACCGAAAATGGCCCGGGCTTCCTCCCTCTTGCTTTCAAGCACCCCATTCCCTAGACCAAAATTGTTGGCAAAATCATCTTTAGATCTCATTTGGGTTCTAAAATGCAGGCTGGAAACCTTGCATCAGACCAAGGCATCTATCAAAGGAGATCGATACCGACAGGTATTGCACAGACGCAGTAGCACCCTGCGCAAACGGGCCCATCCACCAGTCCACCAAACACTGCGTTGCCAATTCTTTGACACCCAGCCGCGGTATTCTGAGTAAGTCCAAGACCATCGCTGCTTGATAGCCTGCTTCCTGTGCGAGTGGCTCCTCGCCTTGCGAAGTGTACGGCTTGACCAGCTCAAGCTGCTCATGTTCACCTCTTTCAGTCAACTTTGAACCTTTTTCTGAGATGATAACTGGATATAGTGTAAGGCCTCTGCCTGACATCGGATCACACTTTGCTCCGCTGCTTTTTGGCGCCTATGCTTGTCTCGATTGTGTTGATTTTGGTGGGCTGATGCTCAGCCTGGCTTGCCACCTTCAACCAAGGCACATCCACGATCGGCACTCGCTGTCGGATGAATTCGACCAAGGCTTCGGAATTCGGCGCATCATCGCAAAGGGCAATACACGAAGCCCGGGGGATACCCAGAGATTCCGAGAGACGGTCTTCGCAGGCCTTCGACAGCCCTACCAACCTGGTTGGAATCCGAGACGGGTGAGAGTTGGAGGCGACGGCCACCATCTGGGGCAGATGGCTGTTGAGCATGTTTGCTTGTCCGGAACGAGCCACGAACACAACCGAGTAGAAGCGGCCCGCCGAGTTCCCTACTTCCGCCGATGTCTGCCCTGGTGGTAGCAGTCCGAGTAGACGTCCTTCTGCTGCTTGCTTTTGCATATTCCGGGTGACTGTCGTCAGTCCGACATCCACGTAGGACAAGATCTCTGGCGCAGGAGGAGAGGGCGCATCCGTCTCCTTTTCAGATGCCTCCTTGCGCTTCCGCTTCTTTGCACGTTTGCCTTTGGACGGCCGAGCATGCTCAGACCGGTGACGACCTAGAGGTGCCAGTAGACTACAACCATCATCAGTTTTGATGCCAGAGAAAGGGCCACTGTAGGAGATATCGATACAGGTGAGCCTACGGACGGCAGGCTGCATACGACAGGGCATGAGGCACTCTGTCCTGTTACAGCCGTGACATGATCGACCGACTTACGTGCAAAGGAGCTCCAGGATGGTTTCTTGATCTTCGGGCTGTATTTCCGGCCTGCATGGCGCTGGTAAGCGATGAATGCGGCATGGGGGGGGGGGACACTGGATCGTACCATGACACAGCTGAGTACGGCGTATCCAATTGGAACACCAATCGCTTCTTTTTGTCCATTGTGGGCGCCCAGCCTAGCTTGGCGGATAGCGCTTGCGAAGCTGAGAAGGCCCTAATATCAGGAGCCAGAACTCATAGGCGAGCCTGCGGACAAGGTCCAAATAAGGTTGGTTAGGAGGTTCAAACCTCAAGGTTGGTGCTGTGGGTGTCTCTGGAGGGACCAACGATGGAAGAGACGGCCAAATGACAGCGTTTGAATGCAAGTTGCTTCTTCTCCTATCTGCAATGCAGATTCCGGCCGTCTCAGATTCGACCTTCAGTAAGGTATTGTAGATACGGTGAAGCTGAATCTTTTCGCTTATCGCAAGTTGAGTTGTCAGAAGAAGTGGAGGAGATACAAAATACTTCAATCCCAAGCGCCACTTTTCGCGGGAGTGACCGCGTACCGCGACCGCGACCGCGACCGCGACGGACTCGGGCAGGCCCGAGCTTTAAATGGGCCCCGCGACTTTTAGCGACTTTTGGATATGGAGCTCGGATGATGACGTAGCCTTCAGTCACTCCCGGGCCCGGGCGTATGCATCCAGCCCGATGAGACTCCCAGCCCATCTTGAAGCTTCAACATCCATATACCTACATGTTCTTGACGTGTTAAAGCCGACCACCGCATGTCAAACTGGAATCCAAAGGTCTATGTAGGTAATCACAAAACAATTGTGCACTCCTACTATACTGTACCTGACTTGTAAGGAGTCAAACAAACGAGATAGTATGTGACTATAAGTGACTGGTTCTACTATCATACATGTAGCAGCGTCTATCATGCAGAAGTACAATCTTGAGAGTCTCAATATAGACCACCTAAATTATTCAGCGGTAGGAAAACGACGGCCAACCCACTTCTGACTTATATGGATCGTTTCACCTATAAGCATGACTTACACGATGCCGTGACACAGGCTTGACGGCCGAAGCAAATGCTTGAGGATCAAAGATACCTAACCTATCTAGCATTGAACTGTCGTAGACTAATTGTGCCACCAAGTTAACCTTTGTGAGCTAGAGTCCAGATGCAGATGGACATGAGGTGGCAGGTAGCTATATGGAGCTACATGTAGTCTTTACCTATGAGGTAGGTAGTCATTGTCTGCATGTGTTCTCGAAAGTGAAACTCTGCTGGTGTAGTGAAAGTACATGAAGGAACCGCAGCCATATCCATCTCTGAACAGCCAGGAACATTCCACCCTTTATCTATATCATTCATGACTGGAGCTTCGACAGCATTGAAGACCTACCTAATACATTAACTTAGTAAGTAGGTATTGGCATATTGCCTGTCTCAAACATGTGCCGTGAGCTGCACATATGGCATTACGTAACTGCTCATAGGCATCAGCTCAATCTTGCTGGTTTCAACCTTAAGCTTCCAAGGTTCTAAGTCCGCGACGCCTCCTAAACTCTGTTCTTCCCGTCCTGACCTAGCCTGCCCTCCTGCACCACCCACATTGACACATTGCTTGTCTAATCAGCGTCTACACTCCCAGAGTTCTACTCGATCACACAGCTCTCCCACCTAAGGACAGCCTCTACTGACCTCGGCTACAGCCTTCCAATTTGCAAATGCCATCTGTCTCACCTCCTTGCCTACGTCATCAACATATTGTAGACGCTATGGGATCGAGTACCAAAACCTAGTACGACCCCAGCGTTCAACAGTTAGGTAGCCACTGGGGTGCTTCATCCGGCAACCAACCTACCTACCTAACCGCCTAGATACCTACTGTGCCTATAGGCCCCTGACTCCGGTCTGATCACCCCAGTGACAGATACAGTCAGTGCACCTGCAATTGATACATTCAAGAGGTCAGGCAATGTGCGTCGACCCAGGCCGACATTCACCGTTCATCTGCACACAACCATCTTCCATATTCCCCCAGATTCCAGACTCCAGTCCTTGATGTAGGCTTGTGCGCAGCGTTAGTGCATTTCTTCTACCTCACACTACAACCTGGAAACTTCATCTCTACCCAGGTACCTCAAGGGTTGCTAAACCTTCGAAGGTCCATTGTCTAAAGCTCTTTGCCCGCCCTACCCACGTCGGATGCCTTCATGAGGTGCATCCATACACCTAGGTGCATCTTTCTTTGGTAAAGACATCAATCTCAGACAGGTACGTCCAGCTCCGGCAAGCTTTCTCTGCCAAAGGTACCTAGGTAGCCTCAAACACATGTCCCATGTGTGTTCACAGTTTCAATGTTGAATGCCAGGCTGCCAGCTAGCTGTCTCTACATATTCAGCCCTCTCCTTCACCAGACGTCTCCACCCACGCCCCTCCCCCACCACTAGCTCCAGCTTCTCTCTCACCAAGCCCAAGGCCCCAAGCAGTTCAATTGATTGAAGCCCCACACATCCCCCGCCATCCGTCCACCACTGCAGCACCGCACCAGCACCGTCAAGAAAGTGGACACTGGGTACTTCCAGACTGTGCTAAGTTGCTAACTCCCACCCACCCCCCTGGTCCAGGTAAGGTAGAGCTTCTCCAAGGTCCCCATGTTTGCCGAAAACCACACCACGAACCACAGCTCCCCTCCGAACCCTTCTGCAAACCGAACCAGGCACTTTCTTCGAGAGCTGTCCCATCATCCGCCGCCCATGCCCACGCCTGTCGCGTCCAGTCTTCCATATACTGACGCTGCTGGCCTGTCTCTCTCCTATTCCGTTCTTCCTTCTCCCGTCTTCCAAGTTCTTACCCCGCATGTGCATACACACGCGCATATCCTAACCCACATGCTAATTCTGGAATCTGCCAGCCGCCGAGCCTCCTCGCGCGAGCGCCTCCAGCATCGTCGGTTGGAGCTCCACGATTCCCCCATTCTCTGTTTGCACCAGCCAAATGGACCAAGATTCAAGAGTTGCCGAGTCGCGAGAACGTGCCCTCTCCTCTGAGCCTAGCTCGACACGCCCCAACCCCTTTGACGACCTCTCCGCACCGAAGCGTCGCAGAACATCCCTTTCTGGCTCCCGCAGCACCTCTGTCGAGACCCTGCCGTCTCAGGCTGACGTCGTAGTCGCTTCCGACGCCAACGGCATGAAGCTAGACACCCCAGAGCCCGTCCTCCCGAGCACCCCGGTGCGGTCGCCACCTCCCACCGAACCCGTGTCGAGCAAGGTCACCATCAACCTGCGCAACGCAGAGAGCCTCGAGGCCACACCCTCGTCCACGATGTCTCCCACCCCTGCGCGTCGACGTTCAGATGATACCAAAGTCAGTGTTGAGGCATCCGAAGTAGATATGGCACAGCCCGGCCCGGCTGAAGATACCTCTTCCTCTTCATCCAACCTGGACAGCCCAGAGGAACCGGCCATAGCCTTGGACGATTTTGAGGATAGCCTTGACTTCTCTGCTGTCGAGCCACAGAACGCTCTGCTTGGCGACAGACGCGCCGCCAACTTCGGCGCCGCCATGATGGCGTTCCCTTACCGTCTTCATGGCGAATCACATCATGAGACGCTCTACCGGCTCACAAACCACTTCCGACAGCGTATGTTTTTAAGAGCCTGCCCTCGAAACCCACAAGCATCTGACAATACTCTAGAATCGGCCAACATCGAGGAAGCCTTGGCCAGCTTACACGCATGGTTAGAGCGCTATTTGGCGTGTGCCAGCACTGACCTGTACCCTATGGTCATCGAGGTCTTTCAAGAGAACCGTCCATTCTGGATAAGCCTGCCAGAACTATTCCAACTTATATGCTCTAGGTAAGTATGGTTCCTTGCTGTGTAGCGCGAGCCAGAGGATGCAGCTGACATTGGATCATCATTAGACAAGGATACATGAAGATCAGAGAATTACGGGATCTTGTGCTCCAGTTGCTCGCGCTGTACGGGAAGCTAACAGCATTTCTTCTGAATATCGACTTAATCACCTTGAAGCAAGTTGCGACAACAGAGGGCAGCGAACTGGATTTGATGTCTCCGCCGTTTACCCGAGCGTTGTCTAACATAACCGCCCGTGACGGCGGCTTATATGCTAATGACCATGGCGGAGACGGCAGCCAGGATCTCGTGGATCCGCTCGACGCATTCCAGTCAAGTCCCTGGGGCTCCTTGTCGGCACTGGTCGGTTTTGCTGAACTCCAGACAAGCATGCTACACCGGTTTCCCAAGAAATCGATGGATTACCTCGCTGCTACAAGCATGTTAGCTGGCTCCATCGTGCAAGAGAGTCACCATAAGCACTCGGACGTTGCAGGTTCCCAAGCAGATTTCTCTGCCTATGTCCTTGAGCGGTCGAGAAAGAACCTAGCTTGGGGACAAAGATACTTCGACATAGTCTCATCCGCCCTGGCCGTGGTAATCGAGAAGTCGATCAACCATCTTGTCCCGGACAACGCCCTGGCCATCACGATGCATTTGACGAACATAATCAGGCAAAGCCTACAGGGTAGTCATATCGCAGCCATTGAAACTGTGGAGAAGTATCGCCAGGCGCATCCGAATGTGTCCCCTCTTCTCACACATGAAGTAGTCTCCCTTGAGTGGCGGTTCGAGGTCCTCTGCAAGCTGATCAGGTCACGCCAAATGCAACTCAGAGTCACAGCTGCTCAGCAGATGAGCGATGAACTCGTGGCACTTTGGAAAAAATATTCGGATCAGGACCAACAGTACGAAGATGCCCCTTTACACCAGGAGTATCTTCGGTACCTATCGGACTATGTTGTGCGGCTTGGCATTGTCGATTATGTCTTGGGCCCAACCTGCCACCCAGAAATCACCCAAGGGAGCAGCAACTTGGTCGGCTTCCTCGCGGTGACTAACACTTATACCTCATCACAGACCGATTTGTTGTGGCAGACCTTCACGTCCACCCAGGATCCGCGGATATCGGAGGCGCTCGCGCGGATGATGTCAAGGATATTGCATCTACTACAACCGGACAGCTTGTCGTACTTGGTACACAAGTTCCACGTTGTACCAATAGATTCTTTCACACCCGTGATGCGAGAACTCTTTGACAGTGTCACCGAGAACTTGATTAACAAGACGCACTACTCACCGCTTCCCCTTTACGAGGTTTGCGTCCGACTACTCCGCGAATCCTCAGTCTATGGCGCAGAGTCTTGTGTGGCATACCCAGACATACAGCATTTCGCCTTGGTGAAGTTCAAGAAGCTCCTGCAACCTGGCATGAGCCAAGCTGCCAGGCTGGCAATAACCACAAGCTGTCTGCAGGACATCGCGGCAGGATCCCCGACCTCCTCGGGAAGTCTACAGGTTCTTGGCATCCTGGCAGCTGCACCCCCAGCAATCGCAGCCCTGGTCGACGAGAACCACCTGACCCGGCTACTTGTTAATGAATTGGAGTCCACCGTCAAAGCTGCAGAGGTTGTTGGGTTTGCCCCTGTCTACGCAAATCCCGTTGTCGGCCAGGCCCGGCGGAAGTTCATTTCCATCATTATCATGCATCACGGCTCTACCATTGACACGGATCTCGGTCCACGCTTATGGGATCTCCTCGTCGGCAATGGTGCTACATGCTATGATGACAGGAGAGTTGCTTGGGAGGATTTGAATCAGGCACTCAAGAAGACAGGCCTCAAGAATCCATTCCTCGACGCTTGTCTACGAGAGTATCTGCCGAGTCTGTCACCGTCATGGTATTGCCCCGGTTCGCTAGTATTCGTTCGAGAAGTACTTCTACCTCTTGCCAATGATCCGAATGGTATTGTCTTTGATGATGCCGATAGCCTGAAGTCAGCTGGTGTTGAACTTCTCTGGCAGATGATACTCTCGGCGCCGGACCAGACCATTGAGGAGGGTGCAATCCGGACCCTTGTCAACGACATATATGTTGATAGCAGCTGCATCTTGTCGTACCCTCTCCATCGCGCACGCAATGTGCACTTTGCCTTTGTTCAACGTTGCTTGCAGCAGCTGAAATCTGCTGCACATAAGCTTCAAGCGTTCAGCGACGGAACAACAAGCGGTGATGACGAACCTATGGTTATCGTGGCTACCGACGAGCAACATCGAGAGCAAGATTTGCAGTTTACGAGAACTCTGAAGGTCCTCATTACACTCCTGAGGGCCTTGCAGACAAGGTCTCATTTTGCCGCTCCCGACTTACGGTCTCTCATGTTACAGTCCCCGGGTGCTGTCGACGGTGACTCTGCCAGTCTAAAGTATCAATCCTTTGATGGCGAAGAGCACACCGAGGTCAAGCTTTTAGACATTGGCCTCAACAACAGTGCTGCATCCCTGCTCGCCAAGCTACGAGAAGCCACCGGATTTGACAACTACCGTCTATACTATCGGGGACAGCCGTTGACGCCTTCCAATTCTGATATTTGCAAGTCTCTCGGAGACCTCAGGATCAAGAACGGCCTGATTCTCGTGAAGAAGGAGTTCGATACTGCATCTTCACCTGTGCGAATTAAGCCAGGCGCGTCCTCTCTGGACATTGAGATCTTGGGCCACTTCAAGGATTTATGGGAGTATCTAAGCATGGAAGAGAAGTTGGCACGAGAGGTACCGATTTCCCACCTCTCTACTCATACATGCATAGTGTGCTAACATTGTTTTGTAGATATACCAGTTCCTGATATCTCTGCCCGCTGATGACTCGATACTGGCAGCTTTCGAGAATCCTGCCACCTCACACCGCGATGTGTTCCCTTTGGGCCAGCCTTTCAAATGCTTATATGCCATCCATGCGCTCCGCGAGTACCTCAGCACCCGAAGGCTGAAGAGTAGCGTGATGCAGATCTCTGCGCAAGACTCCCAAGATCGGCAGAAAACAGCGGGTGATAAGGAAGACGCTCTCGTAAAGGCGGTTTCCCTGATTGTGGCTGCGATATGTGACCCCGAAGTCACCACACGTTGTCAAAGCGAGGATCTACGCCTACTACTGAGTTTCCAACTTGTAGACAACTTTGCGCAGCTTTTGAAAGGTACGATGACCATTATTTACGGCGTGAGATTGGTATGTGCTAACATAAAAAGAAACCATGGATATCGACTTGGTCAACGAATTCCTGAATGCGGATCTTCTCGAACGACTCGTGACTATACTCAACGGCGCTGCTGCAGCCAAGACAAGCTCACTCAGCACTGATCTGGTGTATTGTTCTTTTGAGGCGTTACTCGAGTCCTGTGCCAAGAGCCACGAGTTCTGGATTCTCTTTCGAGACAAACCCATGACAAAGCACATGATCCAAAAGCTCCTACTTGCTGAGGAACGCCCATTTGTTAGGAAGAATTTCGCCAAGCTCGTCAGCACCAGAAGTCACTATAACAACGGGCCATCGGGTGTGCTTGCACTCGACTTCGCCGAGTTTTTCTGGCCCCTTGTATTGCAGCTGCTCCCCCAGGCAGTCACCGAGCCAAGGAAATGTGAGGAAGTGTTCAGCCTATCCTCTCAGCTGCTGAAAAAGCTTGCCGAAGGGGAATCTGCTACGCTCGACCTGCCCCCCTACCTTGCGGATTGGGGGCAACTTCTGCTATCTCATACGCCCACGGAAGATATTGCCCATCCGGATCAGCATGACATCGTGGCGCATGGGCTCATTACGATTCTGTTCCATGGGTTGATGTACTTGGATGCCAAGGAGGAACGGGTTCAGCCTGTACCAGGCTTCGCAATGAAGCTGTTCTCACGCCATCTTTTCCCGCCCAATGATACGGCTGGGCCGCTAATTCCCCAGGTCATCCTGCACCCGAGTTCTCGAAATATGCTCTACGAGACCATATCACTTCTGGTCAAGGACGACAGGAACCAGTCCCTCGCGCTCCTGCAAGGTTTGGACACGTTGACTTCGTTTCACAGGGACAGCCAAGGAGATGAGCAATATAGGTACGACCTTCCACAACTTTTCGATCGGGCGACTGCCGTGAGATCGTCTTGCGGTTACTCTGGGATGCGAAACCTCTCCAACACGTGCTACCTGAACTCGCTATTCACACAGCTGTTCATGAATGGTGACTTCCGTCGCTTCATTCTGGGTGCCCGAAGTGAGCATCTCGAGTCGCATCAGTTGCTACAGGAGACCCAAGCACTCTTCGCATACCTCCAAGATAGCCGACGTCGGTTTATAGACCCCCAGACCTGCGTCGATCGCATCACTACCTACGAGGAGTTGCCCATTGACATTCACAACCAGATGGACGTGGACGAATTCTATAGTCTCCTCTTCGATCGATTCGAAGCGCAGTTGGCATCTGACTCTGACAAGAAAGCTCTGCGGTCCATATATGGCGGTCAACTCGTTCAGCAGGTGAAGTCGAAGGAATGCGAGCACATTTCGGAACGCATAGAGCCCTTCTCGGCTATCCAGTGCGACATCAAGGGCAAGGCAAACCTGGAGGAGAGTCTCCAGGCGTACGTGGATGGGGAGATCATGGAAGGAGGTAGGCTTGGCTCTCTCGATATCGAAGTGTGTTATACTGACTCGCGTTTAGACAACAAGTACAAGTGTTCAACCTGCGAGAAGCACGTTGATGCAGTTAAAAGGTGACAAATATACATTCTATCCTGGATAGTGATGGCAGGCTAACAGTACCACAGGGCTTGTCTCAAGGATATCCCCGACAATCTCATCTTCCACCTCAAGAGATTCGACTTCAACCTTCGGACCTTGACGCGCAGCAAGATCAATGACTACTTCCCCTTCCCAACAAAGATCAACATGCAGCCTTATACCATTGAACACCTGAGCGATCCTACCGGACAAAAAGAGCCGGACATGTTCGAGCTAGTCGGCGTACTTGTGCATTCTGGAACGGCAGAGTCAGGCCATTACTACTCATTCATCCGAGAACGTCCAACCACCGCCGATGCCGCATCCTGGGTCGAGTTCAATGACGAGGTGGTAACTTCCTGGGACTCGTCACAGATGGAGAACGCCTGTTTTGGCGGATCGGACTACCGACCACAGTTTGATACCACTGGTGTCTATGAAAAGGTTTACAGTGCGTACATGCTCTTCTACCAACGAACGTCTTCCCTGAAGAAGGAGAACGACAGTCTCAGAACATCAGGCACGACCAATGTCGTCCGATCCCGTCTCCCCCCTGACTTGGAACTACGAGTGAAGGGGGATAACTGGGCCACCGTTCAGCGCCATTGTCTCTACGGCAGGGAACACATTCCCTTCGTGCACAATACGCTCAAGGCAACATGGGGCGCGAGATGCTCGGACGATCACAGGAAAGAGAACCTTGCTATGCAGGTGGCCCTTGGTCATCTAGACCAAGTGGCATCGCGCGCCAAGGAACTACCTGACTTCGACTCTCTGAAGAGTCTCATTGTCAAAGCCTGTCAGCGCTGTCCCCTTTGCTGTTTCGCATTCTTCACATACTTGTCGACGCACAAGTTGGCTTGTCGGATGCTTCTACTGAAAAATGTAGACTCGGGCGTTCGTCAAGCTTCTAGGCAAATATTGCTCTACTCTCTGAGGAGCATCAAATACAACTACCCGTATGACTACGGTATCGAAGATGGCGGGGCCGGTCCAAACCCCAACATACTGGAATCAGCGGCCGCAATGTTTGCTTATGTCTGGGACGGCTTCCACCAGCGCACTGCTGCCTGGCCTGAATACTTCGGTGTCATGCTCGATTTCGCGCAGCTGGGACTACCTGAAGCAGGGGCTCTCCTACAAGCAGACTTCCTCGTCAAGCTTCTCTACGCCATCATGGCCGATCAGGCATTGGAGCTTCCGCCCCAGTATGCTAGACTGGCCTTGGTTCTATCGAGGAGGACGGCTGTGAGGCCACCAAATTACGACAACATGATTGCGTTGCTGGATACTCTGATGGAGGTCATGGACACCGATCCAGAGGACCAGGTCGAAACTCCGGATGGCCGCTTGACTATAGCGCTCGATGGCGATGCTATCCCCTTTACACCACTGGAGATTAATATCTTACACCAGGAATGGTGGGGCAGACCGCAGGCGGGCTATGTGGATGTCTTCGTGGACAAACTAATCATGCTCAACCAGAATGCGGTCGCAACCGATTCCATACTCAGCCGGCTCATCGCTCTCAGCGACCAGATGGAACAAAAAGTGTTCAACACTCTCCGGGCGGGCATCACTGGCCAGTTGACGACGCAGATGGTGACACCGTATCTACGCGCGGCTGTGGCTTATTGTCAACGCAGTCCCAACGCGCTAAACGTTTGTCACCTTATCCGCCACGTCAACGATCAGTGCAGGTCTATTATCCACAACGCAGAGGGTCGATCATTCTTCGAGTTCCTGAGGGACACATACGAGGGAACGCGCAACACGGGCGAGAGCCACGAGGAAGTCCAGCTCCAGAGCCTGAGAAACCTGCCGGTATGGGTCCCTGGACTCCTCAGTAACGATCTGCAAGTGAGCCTTGATGTGCAGAATTTCCTGCAGGAGAAATTGTTCAAGTATGGTGCCAATCCGGTGTTTGCCGAGGCCAATGGCGGAGCCGCGCGGGCACAGGCAATGAGGGATACTGGCAAGCACGTGGCAATCAGCTGTCTAATGTACCTGCGCGACACTTATATTGCTCGTAGAGCGCAGGCGATCAGGGCGGCGATACAGCCGGTGCAACGGGTCATCAGGCTGTGTCACGCATACTTTGGAAACGACGAAGAGATGGACGGGGACCTAGGGGCTCAGTACGACAACCTCCGTCACAGTAAGGCTCTCAATCTCATATAAAGGTTCGGGTTGTTGATTACAATGGCTGACCTCGAAATAGGTGTAATGGAGTCGTTGGCAGAACTCACAGTTGACGAGATCGAAGAAGACGGCTCCGGTACGTGGAGTGACTCTAGTACGGCCACCATGGACTATGACTGACGAACTCCAGAATGGGAGCAGTCAGTGGGCTCGTCAGACCAAATGGAAAACTTTGAGCTGCTGGAAGGTCACTCGTAGAGGTCCCCGAGGCAGCTTCTTGGCCGTCAGCCTCTTCGTTCCGGCGATGGAATTGTTCTCGTTGGAGCACTCCAAGGCCGCCATGTGACTGACATGTGGTGGACGGCTGAGAGGGAGGTGCTACAGGACGAGGCAACGAAAGGATTACATTATGGCAGCACTGGCGTGTGGCGTGTGGCGTTGTTAAGGATCGGACAGATAGCGTCTCGGTTACTTTTCCTTCCCTTTGCCATTTGCCTTGGGTTTAGACGCTGGCCTGGAGGCCTTCCGTGTTTGATTTTGGTGTGTTTGTACGGATGAGACTTGCTGCACTGCACCTAGGGTGTAGATAGCAGGCCGATACGGTAGAGACTGAAGGGTTTCAAGAGACACGGTGAATCTGACACCAATCGTCTGTCCCATTGGTACTTCACGTAGCTTGGTGTCCCCGGTGAGGACAAGGGTAGCGAATAAAACGTGAGTTTGAGAATGTTCCGCTTGCGGTGTGCCGTAACCAAAAACGTAATAACAAAGTAGCTGTCTGGTCGCAGTAGGCCATAATAGAGATAATCAGGGTCAGACATGGGTAATTCTGGTGGTGATTTCTCTTGTCTAATATAAACATCATAGTGACAAAAGCTAATCCAATAATAACTATAAATAATACACCTATAAGAAAGATTGTATATAAATAAATCTGAAATAGAATAGTCTGTATCGTATACTGCCAAGGACTAACCTATAATCACTTATAATATAGGATTATGCCTTCATATTTACAAAATGTCTAATTTCTGAAGGTGTTAATATTTTTATTGGAAACACTAAATTCCCTGCAATGTTCCTTCAAATAGAATATTATTACCATTTGAAAGAATCATTTAAAACTTTTATATCTTGAGGTTACTGTATAATTAAGTATTAGTTATTATTAGCTAACTTAAGCAAAAGTTGAAGTAAGTGTAGTGTAGGGTGCTTTAATTCAAATTTGAAACCTATTCAGAAGTAGCTTAAATTCATTATAAATTGCTGAAGTGTGTATAAGACTCAAACTTATACGATAGTAACCGTACTATTATATTACACCATTAAACTAACACACCATATATCATAAAATTAGAATAGTATTTTATTACGCATATCTTTACCTGTTTAATATATAAGTATAGCGCCACCCGGCGCTACTATATATCGTGCTTACCTAGAGTGTTATAGCTACATGCTGCCCGCTGGTAATTAGCGTGATATCTCTAACATTTAGGCTCAAAGACGGATTGAACTGGTTGCTCTCCTATAGAGACTTTCTTGGTTTGAGGGAAATGGTACATGTAAACGCGACACAGGTAGATACCGCTAGACGAACAAGTCTCTCCCAGGACACTAGATAAGTGTGCTAGCCCCCAGGCCACTGATAAAAGAATTCGAACATAATAGCGTATTGAATCCCTATTTCGTCGCGCATATCTCTGCGGGCGTATAAGATATAGAATGCTGTATAAATATAATAACAGCTATAAAGCAATTATATTTAACTATAATAAATAATTTAAAAAGAGGTAAAAATATTAAAATAATAGCTTTTAAAGTAATAAACAGAGCTTTATTAACTGATAAATTGATAAAGAAATATACTTTTATACTTTAATATATATTTAATATCAAATTTAATCCTTCCACTTAATAAACTATTACATAATTAATTTACTTTAATATTAACCTTATATTGAACCTTAAATTATGGTAAATAGCTATAACATATACATTACAAATAAATTTATATAAGAGGTTTAAAATATATAATATTATTCTATTATTTATCTTTTTGCACTTTCTTTAAGTTATATAACTAAACGATTGAAGTCTTTATTATTGTTAAAAGTATTTTTATTTAAAGAGTACAAGGTATTAATATTTACTTATCACGGCAGCTATATATAAGCGATAGTTTATTTAAAGGTGCGTAATAGTTTATAACAAGGTATTTATGTTTAAAAATATTAAAGCAGGTTATTAAATTACTGAAATTTAACTTATAAACTATTTAAACCCTTTTTGAAACGAAAAGTTAAATACTTAATTAAAAAAATATTTGCCTTGGAAAATAAACCATCGTGTCACAATGTCTGCGGCGTTGTGTGAGAATCTGGTGTTGTATTCTGAAAATAACAAGGTGAGGAAGGAAAGGGTAGCCAGCCAAGGTGTGGTGCGTACACCCACCTTGTGTGGTGGTTCCGTTCCTTATCCAATCTACATGTGACCTCATGACTCGGAATCCAACCAGGTGGATACAGCTGTACACCGTCACACGTTGTAAAACAGGTAAAAGACTTTAACGCGCTTTAATATACGCTTATGAACTTAAAAGATGTTTGAAACTAAATTTAATGGCTTAATAAAGAAAATTAAGCGTATTATCGCAACTTTTACACTTTTTTAAGCAAGGTAGCAAAAGCTTTAAACTAAAAGATAGCCAAACTGTCACGATTCCGTAAATGTATTGCAAGGATACAGGGACCCTTATTAACTATTGACGTATAACAAACTCTGGTTGAAGGAAAAGAAAGATCTGGAGATGCAACCAAATTGGTGGGCAGCTAGATGTGGGCAGTCGTCCCCTACCAGACCCACCAGGGCATGAATCAACCTGACGTCCGATCAGTCACGTGCTCAGTCACGTGACCCGGGGACCATGAGGACCATCACTAGACCTGATAAATGGTGAAACCATCACACGAATCTACCTTTATTAAGCACGAAAACTACGAATTAAAGGTAAAAATCGAAATATTACGTTTTATTAATCGTAAACAAGTAAAAAAAGACCCGAATAACGTATTTTATAACGTAAAAACCATTTATAATACCTTAGCCTTGACGGAAAGAGCTGCTAACTTTAAAAAAAAAGCCGAAAATTTTAATAAATTAATTTAAAAGATACAGTATTCGAGTGTAATTGAAAAAAAAAAAAACCTTTAAGTTATTATTAAGATATTTACGATTATAATTGTTATAAACCTCGTTTATAACTATGTTTTAACCCTTGTAAATTGAAGGGTGTTATTGTCAGATAAAACAAATAAGAACACCGTGCGCAGAATGACTGCACACCTTACCCTTTTGGTCTAGGGGTAAAATCCAACAGTTATAAAAGTCGGTGGGTCCTTCTAGTGCTATACTTATTGTCTAGCAAAAGAAGAAGGAGAGCAGGTGGAGACGCCTTTGATTTCTTCCGCTAGTCCAAGTAATTAAACGCTGATCTTCTCGTCTGGTGTCGGTGAGGGATCTTATGGCTTGGGCCAGGGGAACTACACTTGCTGATACCCAGGCCTCATGAGATAGAGCCGTGGCACCGTGACACGGGGACCAGTCTAGACTTCAGGATGAGGTCTAGATTAGAGATACTGGAGCACTCGATCAACGGTGTCTATAAGCCAAGGATGAAGGCCATCCATTAAGTTTGCCACGATACTCTTTCCGACGTCAGTCCTTGCGACACCTGCCATTGCTTCCATAGGTGTACCAAATCCAGATGCAAAAGATCACTATTACGGTGAGGCTGGAGCAGCCATTGCATCGCACTTAGCTATCATTATGGCGAAAAAGCCTCTTGTCTGCTTGTGAACTTGCTGAAAGGGTTGTTGTGGTCAGGAGAAGGATGTTTGAGCTAGTCGTGAGCTGCAGAGTGGAGATCTTGAGGCTGTGCCGCAGGTCAGCAACCGCAGCTTCTTCCCCATCTTCCTCGTGCAATAGTAACTTTTATTGAATAATGTTACCTAGTTAATGCTGAGTAGGCACTCGCACTTTCTTTCGATCTTATATTTGAACGACTGCTGTGCACGATTTGTTTTCACATAGTCGTAACGAACCGCTACGCGGCTGGGGACTAACGTTACCTTAAAGAGCCAGAATGGACGAGCCCTCCCTCGAAGAAGCTCTGGACAGAACCTCAGTTAACGTTCCAGCCCCCGCACCGCCGGCGGGCCCTCCACGAGGTCACGCACGGGTCCAGGACGAGGACTACGCCAGCAGGTCATCCGAGCCAGACCCCGAAGACCCCAAGCTCGCCCGCCTCATCGCCGACGTGCGGGACTACCAACTCACCCACGGCTCTCTTCTCAAACTAGTCCGATATGTCACACCCACACAGACGTCTGCCGCTTCGGTGAATGTCAGCCTATACCCGACACCGTTTCCCGGGAAATTCTACCGCGGAGCCGTGGCACTACAGCATTCCATGAACCAACTCTACGTCCGCGTGGCCAACGACGAGGACTGGCTCTACTCCGTCTTAGGTCCGCAGATCCAGGGCGATCCAGAAGGGTTGACGAGTAGTCTGTGGGATGTGCATGTCAAGTGCAGAGAGGCAGGGGTTGTGCAGGATGTGGGTTGCGGAGTGTTCAGGAGTGATTACATGCTGCATGCTGAAGATGAGGAGGCGGCATTGAGCGGAGGAGGAATGATCACCCTGAAGCAAGTCGAGATGAATCACTTGTCGGTAGCCGGAGCCTACCACGCGGATAATGTGGCGGGGATGCATAGGTATCTGTTGCAGAAACGCATAGCTGAACGAGTGTGTATCGTCCCAAACTACTTACATTTCCCGTCCTTAACTACTAGGTAGCTGACGCAACTGGTGCGTAGACCGAGGACCCGATGGAGCTACGGCGTTTATTACCGAACACGAACACCGCTTCCTTGGTTACGGGCCTGACACGTGCTCACCGAGTATACCGGGAACAGGAATCGCCTCACGACAGAGAAGGACCCTCCTGCATACTCATGGTCGTCCAGCCTTTCAACTTCAACATAGCAGACGAACGCCCGATCGAGCATGGATTGTGGGATGAGGATGTGCCCTGCTACCGCTGCGAGTGGCGATCTGTGTTGATGCAATGCCGCCTAGCTGATGGTGAGAGGAAGCTGTACTTCCGACCCGAAGGCTCGGGCACTGAGTTTGAGGTCAGTGTGACCTACTACAGAGCCGGCTATGATCCGAGGGAATACGCCGACAACAACGGCCGCGAGACGCGAGTCCTGCTCGAGATGTCACGAGCGATCAAGTGTCCGGATATCCTGACGCATCTGGCGACGTTCAAGAGCGTACAACAGGCTCTCGCCGAGCCGGATGTTGCAGAAGGGTTCCTGGCAGGCCACACAACGGAACAGCAACAAAGTGCCGTGAGAGGCACGTTCATGCATATTTTACCTCTTGATACTTCGCCGGCTGGCATGGAGGCGCGGAGGATAGCTGCGGATCTGGAGTTGAGCGATGCTTACGTCCTCAAGCCCAACCTTGAGGGTGGGGGGCATAATATCTACCGCGATGATATACCGGGCTTTCTTGCGAATGTTGGGGAGGAGAGGTGGCATGAGTACATACTCATGAAGATGATTACGCCTCCTACCAGCACCGCGGGTATGCTGCTGACGGCAGAGGAAGGACTTTATCACGGTGATGTGGTGTCCGAGCTTGGAGTACTGGGCTTTGTCATGTGGAAGCGGCCTCGAGGTAGCGCAGGGAAGATTTGTGGCAAGGGGAAAGACGTGAGGCCAGATGTAGAGATACTAGAGAATGAGACGGTGGGCTGGACATTCAAGACGAAGCCGAGGGACGTTGACGATATGAGTGTGGTTAAAGGGTATGGGTGTTTCGACTGCCCGCTGCTATCATGACCTGGCGGGGTGTTTTTTACGTGTCAAAGCGAACAGCCCAACACTCTGTTTTTCTTGCTACGAAACACGGGAATTACCTGGCACCTTTCGAGATCTCTCTTGTGTATAACTATAAGTGACTTCGCATCGCATTGACTACATAATCTCCGAATAGACAAACCTCATCAGCATCTACGCAAGAGACCTACCGTCTTCGCTTGCAACTACTACCCGAGAGACAAAGCTAGCCCTACAGCTCGCCAGTCAGGCACCCTGATATCGCAGAAGTCAGCATGTTGTCCTTCTGTATACGCGCCTCCATCGGCGTAGAGCACTGGGAGTACAAGTGGTCGTTGGTGAGTAGTAGTCCGCCAAGCGAAGGAGTGGCAGTCGTGACTAGTCCCCCACCTGGAGGGCAACCCAGGCAAGCAGCAGGAACTTCTGCAAGGTTCTGGACCTCGCCACAGCAGACCCATGGTCGATGAGTTTCTCCAGCAAGGCATCTGTTCGGCGCCCTCCTATTATAGTGCGATCGCCCGGCTTTTACGAGCACTGGCTGGCATGCTACACACCTGTATATACGAGGATTTACGCTTGGATACCTAGGGACTCAAGCCACGAATGAAGCAGACGCCCAGGGGCAGAAAGGTTGGAGGCAGAGATAAATTGGGTAAGAACAGCGAGAATCCAACGAAGGTTTCGCGTTGAGGTAGAGGGAGAGAGATGGATCAGATTTAGGGGTCAGCAGACGCATGCATGAGTCGCGTGGTCTACAAGAGCTGGCCTGATCTGATTGGGCACATGACAAATGTGGTAGATGACTAAGCAGGCTAGTCCGGGGAATGGCTCCTGCAGGTCCCTGCTTTTGATACGACGATAAGCGATAAGAGATAAGCTATAGAATGTTGAATTTCACAGCCTCATTGCCCGTTGTTCACGCCTGGTCGAAGGCACGCGCCTTGTACTCTTGTTGTTGGAGTCTGGAGACCACTATGTTATGATCTTGTCCTGGCCTTGACGAGGTGCACCCACACTTCCTTTGCAATGAAGACGTCCGGCGACCCAGCTCCTGACAATATATTCACCCCTAATGGTTTCAATACAGGCCGCGCCCTCTTTGTTTGCGCCGCCGTCCGAAACACGTCTAAGCCCACCGACGTCCCTTGCCTGCCTCGGCCTGAATCACCTGCCCCTCTACCACCCACCCTCGACCTCGACCTTGGGACCTGACACCATGGAGCCCAACGGCGCGCCGCCTCCAATCCCCATCCAGTCCATCGACCAGCCCGGCCTCAAGGCAACAGGCCAACTCCTCTACGGCCTGCGCCAGGAGGTCGCAGAGATCCTCAAGAGATCCTCCACCGGCTTCCCAGGTGCGCAACCCGTGAGCTTTGCGAGGAGGCATATAGACGAGCTGCGGCGCGAGGAGTAAGTGATGGCAAATGATCACACGACCCCTAGCACGGATCCAAGCTGACACTTCACAGCTACTATGTCTGCGAAAAGTCCGACGGCATGCGCTATCTGCTCTACCTAACCGAAGATGGGAACGAAAACGAAGCACACTACCTGATCGACCGCAAGAACGACTACTGGTTCGTCAACGCCGGCTCGCTGCACTTCCCCACGCCCGCCAACCAGCAGCACTTCCACCGCAAGACGATCCTCGACGGCGAGCTGGTCATGGACACGCTGCCCGACGGGCACAAGGAGCCGCGGTACCTGGTGTTCGACTGCCTGGTGCTCGACGGGCTGGTGCTCATGAACCGCGAGCTGAACAAGCGGCTGGGCTACTTCCGCGACAACATCTTCAAGCCCTACCAGCAGCTGCTGCGCGAGTACCCCGAGGAGAAGAAGTTCCAGCCCTTCTTCGTCGACCAGAAGTCGATGCAGTTCTCGTACGGCATCGAGATGATGTTCAAGGACGTGATCCGCAACCTGCGCCACGGCAACGACGGCCTCATCTTCACCTGCCTCAAGAGCGAGTACAAGCCCGGCACCGACCCGCACATCCTCAAGTGGAAGGACGCCGAGGAGAACACCATCGACTTCGTCTGGAAGCTGCGCTTCCCCACGCTCGAGCCCGACAAGCTCGACCGCGCCGAGGGAGTCTCCCAGCCCTACGTCGACTACGAGGCCAAGCCCGCGATCGAGCTCCTCGCTAATCACGGCGGCGGCTTCCCGCAGGGCTACCAGTACTTCGCCGACATGTACATGGAGGATGGCGAGTGGGAGGTGCTCAAGGGCCTCGGCGACCCGCTCGACGACCGCGTCGTCGAGGCCTACATGGACGGCCAGAAGCGGTGGCGCTTCTACCGCTTCCGCGACGACAAGTCCGACGGCAACCACATCTCGACCGTCAACAGCGTCATCGACAGCATCCGCGACGGCGTCAAGAAGGAGGACCTGCTGGCTGCTGCCAAGACCATCCGGGATTGCTGGAAGGCTCGAGAGGCCGCCGCCAAGGCTCGAGGAAGATGAATCTTCCCACCACATCTCACCCACCTCAGGGGGCAACGAGATACTAGATGATATGAAGCGTACACTCATGACTGATGGTCAAGTTTATGAGTGCGTGATATGAGTGGTTGAGTTGACGACTGTGTGATATGTGTGCACTGGGTTTGGCTGGGCTGGTTGATACCTTATGATGGATACCTACTTTATGTAGCGGTTCTGCGTGGCTTTAAAATGCAGGCAGTGGCGTTCTCACTTACAGCAGAAACACATCTTATCTGCGCGAGCCCAAGAGCATTTCCCGCCGGGCTGACACCGAGCATGCAAGGCGGCATGTCGAGTGAGAAGGGAGGCATGCATGCCAGCAGAAAGCGGCATACCCTACTTTAAGTCTGATGGATCATTCCGTCACTCATCAGGCAAGGTAACTTTAGTTTGGCAAATGCTCAAATATATGAACAAGGGTATAACAGGATAGAATACACCTAATACACACTGAAAGAAGGGAAGAACCACCACGAAATGAGAATGCACAAACCGGCCATCCGCCGGACCACTGAGATGTCATTATGCTCGTTCATTCTGCTCCAGGACGGAATGTTCTCCAGTGACGCGATAAAAGCCACCACGCAAGCTTGATTTGAGATAGGGCCTGGCATTAAATGCTGCCCGGCATGCTGACCACTTGCTCATCATCCTGAACCCCTTCACCCATCCATGCCCCTATGTTGACCTGCGAAGCGACCTGTCCGTGTATATACTAAGCTCTGCTCTTGTCTCATTCCGAGTCCTCTTCTATATCGTAGTCTTCCGCTGCCTTTTTGCCCCTCGTGGAGCGGGTGCTCTTTGCTCTCGTTGCTGGTTTCGGTGCTGGCTTCGGCGCTGGCTTCGGCTTCGCCTTGGATTTGGTAGCAGCGGCTGATTTGCCCTTCGCCGCGCTGGCTTTAGCAGCAGGTCTGGATGGTAGGGTTTTCGCTTTTGGTGCAGGAGCGGCAGCGGCACGGGACCTCCGTCCATTCGACCTCGCCGGTTGCGGCTCAGACTCGTCCTCTGCCTCCTCTACCTCCTCTGCCTCCTCTGCTTCGTCTGCCTCCTCGGCCTCCCCAACCTCTTCTACCTCGTCGAGCTCACTCAGTTCCGAGTCCTCTTGTTCTTCCGCTGGCGCCGCGGCAACATCTTTCGCAACGTCGTCCATTGCCTCGTCTGCTTCATCAACCTCTGTTAAGCTTGATTCACTGTCCTCTTCATTTTGCACCACGTTGCCTTCTTTGTCGTAGTACTCCCACGCTGCGACCCCTTCCAGCATGTCGTCGTCGTCGTCCGAAGAGTCTCGTTCGATGTAGGTTGAGCTTTTTCTTGAGCGACCACTGCGCCTACGATCGGCAGAATCGGGTCCTGGAGAAGAAGACGTGGCCGCGGCCGCGGCTTTCTTGGATCTAGCTGCAGGCTTTGAAGATCTCGCGGCCATCTTTTTCGCTGAAGCCTTTGGAGCTTTTGATACTGCCTTGGCTTTCGGCGCGACCTTGTGCGGTGCTGCTCTAGCTTTTTTATGGGCAGGTTGGCCCTCAGCTCGCTCATCCATGCTCTTACGTTTCTGAACACAGATTATGTCAACCCTGAGTGCAAAGAGTAAGGGAGTGTTAGGGTTTCGTAGGCGTACCTTCTTCTTGTCAACTGATCTCAAGAGGTTATCTAGGACTTCGTCCATTTCCGCAGGAAGGTATTGCTTTTCTGCAATCTCTTGTGCCGCCCGATGGGTGGGAAGGGCAGTGTACAAACCCATGGGCAGCCCAACCTTGCCGGAGAAGGCCTGGAAGGTCCAATTCTTTCGCTCTTGCCATTTCCTTAGTATGCTCTGCGCAAGATCGCTGATCACGTAAAGGTTCTCGCTCTCTGCGGGCGTGATCCCGTCAAGTGTCTGTTTCACGCGTTCGGCGTACTTGAAGATCATCCCAAAGTTAGCCTCGGTGGCAACGTTACTAACGTAGTACAGAAGATATCGAGCGTGGTCTGTAAGATCGTCCAGTTCTGTGCTATAGTCAGGGTGGTGGGCCAGTAGGGATATCAGCCTGCCCATCGTAGATTCCATGACATTCTGCTTGGCCTCGCGGAAGAATCGAGCGCGAGACCGTATCCAAGTCTCAATGTGACTTTTGAAATCCGCTTGAGGCTCAAATGCGGTTAGAAATATGATCGTATAGAATCTAGGCCGAAGCTTGTTCTGCACGAGATACTTTTGGAGTTTCTCGATAAATCTTCGACGAACCTCACCGCATGGGTCCTGGGCCAGAATCGATAGCTGGTTGAAGTCCGAATGCGAGAAGAGTTCCTCGAAGTGCTTTGAGGTGCACAACTTCAAGAAAAGCTGCCCCGCGAGCAATTGCAGGCGAGTCTTGTGATGCCTCGGTGTGTCTTGAGTCTTGCACAACTCACCTTGTGTCTTCAGGATGTTGCGGAGGAGTTTGAAGACCGGAACCGCAAGTTCCTTGGCTTCTTCGACCTCCTGAATACCCCGAAGACGGTTCACAATTAGCTTGAGGGCCCAGCATTTGACTTGGCCTTCCTCATCAAGATCCGCATCTGCCACCCATTCGGGGTCAGACTCTTTGGCATCAGTGCGGACCTTCTGGAGGACGTTCTTCAGCGCCATTTCGACAATCTCATCGTTGGCTTCGGCTGTCACCTGAGGTGCCAATAATTCCAACTGACTGACCGCTGCCAATTTATTCAGAAAATGGGGTGAATCGAAGCCCCAATCCTTCATCACCCTTTGCAAGAGGTCAGTGGCAGCGATCATGCTCTTCTCGTCCTTCCTAGCCATCATTACGTTGACAGCATACTTGGCGGCCTTGGCTGGCTGACCATGCAAGGCATAGCTCATCAGAGCCTGAGTGAACTTCCGGTCATCTGGAAGCTCCGTAGGATATCTCCTGGAATACGACGAGCAAGCCTTCAAGGTCTCGACCATGGCACCATCGTTCGTTTCGTCGGCGCTTGGTGCACCATCCACCAAATCTTTACATAGCTGACCGACGTGAGCTTTGAAGAGATCCGGATTATGCTGAAAAATCTCGGTAGTAACCTCCTGGGCTGCAGCGCCGAGACCGTCCTTATCGCTTTTGGAGCAAGCCATGTAGGTAGCGAGATGACTTTTGTTGAATATGATGTAGGCAGAGCGGTAGAGAAGTGGCAGCAACGTGTCCAGAATGTGCGGCCTAGGAGAGCCTTGAACCCTCTTGATGATCTCCTTGACAGCCCTATGCATCGTCTTGAAGTCACTCTCTGGAGACACGGCGAACCTGATGAGCTGGTAGCTGCGACGATCATGCCACAGGGCAAAATTGTGCAGATCAGCCTCTACCTTGATCGCATCAGGTGAGAACTGGCAGAGGTACTGTATGACCTTTTTAAGGTTCTGTTTTATTTTGTCTGCGTTTCCCTGGGGATTTCCTCCGTTGTGGGCATCGCACTGCGCTACAAAGGTCTCACAGACCTTCGAGAACTGTTGCTGCCGTGCTTGTAACGCGTTGAAAGCCGTTTTGGCGTTATCATCTAGGTCCTTTACGAGCAACAAGATTCTCTCGGCGCGGATCGCATCAGGGTCATAATTCGGGTCAACAGCTGATTGTGACTGCGATTGCGACGACTTGGAGCCCTTGGCCTTTGGGGGAGGAGGGAATGACAGAGGCACCAGACATTCGAACATGACTCGTTCAAGGAGTACGTTCACGTCGAGATCGTTGGCGTAGAAGGTCTTGAGAATACGTGTGGGAATGCCTGATAATGCAGATATCACAACTTCCTGTCCAGCAGCTATTTCACCGCTTGCGACAGCCCATAGCTTCGCCAGAAGTGCCATGGCCTCCACACGTACCGACGATCTCTTGTCTCGACATCGGTCTGCTAATGTGAAGAGGACCGATCCCTCCTTAGTGACGCCCCCGATTGCGGCCAGCTTGGTGACAACATCCCGAAAGCTGAAGGTTTCGATCGCTTTCACCGCAGCCAACCGGACCTTCTCGTCGCTGTCGTTCAGCCTGTCTCGCAAGCCGTTCACAAAAATCGATTCATCGTCACGGCTGAGACCGATACCGCCAGCCGACGTTGAGATGATGTAGCCTACAGCGGTAGTCCAAGCTGTTCGAATTTGGGGAGATTTGTCATTCCGCCTGCTGGTGAAATTGTGAAAGGCCTGCGGGTGGGTCTGGGCGAAAGAAAGGGGCGAGATGGGAGTAGTCAGGATACTGGCTGAAGGATGATCGGGTACTTCGTCATCCAGCTTTAGGGGAGGATATGCTGCCGGGTCGAGAACGGGGGAAGGAGGTGGTCCCGCAGCGCCAATACCGGAGATCATATCTCCCAGTGTCTCAGTAGCCAGTAAACGTAGCGATACGTTATCGGCGGACAGTTCTGCGTCCACTTGGGGCACCACATTTGGGAGAACTGTTGGAGCTGCCCGCCAGAGCTCCCGCAGCAGCTGGTGTGCCTTCCGTAACTCCCTAAAGTCTGAATCTGAAGGCCCAGAAGGCGCGTCATCATCGTCGCCGTCGTCGTCGTCCTTGTGACCGTTGGCATGACCTCCTTTTCCTGAAACGTCGAGAATCACATCGCTAAAGTACTGGCCGACGTAGCGCGCCATCTTCTCGGGGCAAGAATTGCAGACTGTCTTGGCCATGACGTACGCCTCTGGCTCTTCCTTGGGCAGTAGAGTTGTTTGGTTCCCATTGAGATCCGCCTTTTCCTTAAGGCCTCCGGGAGGTGCGGCTCGCAAGAATTGGGCCATTATGACATCTAACACGGCAGGTGGCAAGGACGGGCTCTCATCAACCAGCGTTACCAAGATGTCTGTCATGTGGAATTCCACGTCTTTGGCCACCTGTTCCCCTGATGTTGACTTGGACGACCCAGAGATGCCGTCGAAGAAGGAAGAGAACAGATCAAGCAGCAGGTCTTCAGCATTGGCGACTTCATTGATCAGGAGTATACTCTTGACTTCTGCAAGAGAGGTGAGGACGTATTTGTGTTGTGTATTGTAGGCGTTCGTCGGGTCCCAGAGGGCGGGCAGGATTACTCGGACAAAAAGGGTGAATATCTCCTGCACAAAGACCGGTGATCAGTACAAGTCCTCGTTAATCTTGAGCGGGATGAACTGGCCTACCTTGAGCTGTTTTGGAGTGAACGGGGCCTCTGGTGCGCATAGCTTCAGGATGTCGACCAGACAAGATGCGACGAATGCCTTGACGCCCCCTTCCTTGTGCGCCAACAGATGATGGGAAGCGAGGTCCTTGGCGACACCAGTGAGGGAGTCCTTGTCGATAGTCTCTTGGTCCAGGTCAACCAGTTCCTTGGAGAGCTTCTCGAGGCGTCGCAGAAGCTCGCCGGTGGCAATTGGCTTCCCAGCACGCCACGATAGCGGCTCGTCGAACTGGAGGGTCAGGAGCTCTTCCTCCATCTCCTGGTCCTCCTCCTCCGGGACCTCGTCCCTATGTCGCGCCATTGTGTTTTCCCGGGAAGTGTGTCAACGCGTGCAGGATTCACACAATTGGATGCGTCGTCGATGATGTCGTTGTGGGATGAGGGCGAGTCTTTGGACGTGTCTCGGGAGGCGGGGCGCGACGGTGCTGCAAGATAGAGGGCAGTGCTGCGCAAGGTGCTGGAGGGTCTGAATATTGTCGAAAATGCTGCAGAATACCTTAAGCTTGCGAGCCCACCAAGACGTGCATGCAGTAGGGAGATGAGAGACGAGTTGGACCCAAGATGGGCGTCGCAACGTGGTTGATGTGATGTGATGATGGGTTGTCTTTTTTGAGCCGAGTGCAACGCGACAGGACGGCGCTTGAAATCAATCAATCATCGCGCACTGTAGCGGCTCGTTGTGAGCTGGAGATCCGCCAGCCGCCAACCTGCCTGCCTGCCCGCCTTCCAGTTACGCGCCTCACCCCGAGGCATGTTTCTGTCCACCTACCCGGGAGCTCGGGCCACTCAGACTAGTCATGCATGACCATTACCCGCCCCCCTATTTCCTCTCCAATCCCAAGTTCCAATGTCCGAAACGCAACGGCGGTCAGTATGTAGTCTGAGATCTGAATGAAACCGCCAAAATGGCGACAGAAAGAGATCAAATTGAAGAAATGTATCGCATCGTAGGCCGAGGCAAATCACTACATATATAGTGTGGTAACTTGTTGCAGTACCCAGTGTGCGCCGGTCGGTTCCCTCCTTTTACAACCATGGCAAAACACTGCTTTCTTTCCACTGTCACCACGTCAAGACAAACACGATTGGCAGTTACTGTCAATGCATGGTTCCATAGTAACTCGTACGCCTCTCTATTTACACATGACGATGTGGTAATGCACGCTCACTGCAACATGGTGTCTAAACTCTCTCCTAAAACCCCCTCGATTGCCACAATCCAGCGGTTCGTTTCTCTTTCCACTTCCTCGTCGTCATCGTCCTGGAGCTCACTGATGTATGGCAACATCTCTGGCAACATGGTGAGCCAGTCTTCGTTGACTCTATCCCTATCCGTGAGCGCGATCGCCTGCTCGCACTTCACTACCGCGAGACGCACAGACGCCTGCTCGGATCGCAAGTGTACCAGAAGCTCGCCATTCATTTTCTTTCTATGATCTTGGGAGCCCGCCTTTCCAGCGAGTTCCACTAGGGCCGGGATGAGGTCACTTGTCAAGTCAATCGAGGAAGCGTGGGCAAACTGGGCAGTAAGCACGGGCGCCACTCCGTTGAAATGTGCCGGGGCTTGCCAGAATCCGTTGTCGGCATCGTCGTATTCGAAACATTTGGCAAGAACTTGGATCACCTGCTTCCACAAGTCGTATTCCTCCGGGTTCTTCGGGTTTGCTGTTTTGAGCACAGCAACGGCACTATCGATGATGTAGGCTGCGTAACTCGTAACGATGGTCTTCAGGCTGTCGAAGAAGGACGCCAAAAAGCCGTAGACGCTGAGAAGACGCATGTTTCTGCCGACCGTGTCCTTCTTCGGCAAAGCAGTTGTCCAATCGATCAACTGAGAGAATATTGGTCTAAAGGTTGCATCATTCAGCTTGTGAACCATGCTCAGTGCAACGTCGTTGGTCGTTGCTTCAATTCGAGGCAAATTCGATATGATATCATCTGCAGTATCTTCTTTGGAGTGTTGCAGCCTTCGAAGATCAAACGCTTGGAGGAAGATAGCAGAAAGTGTGCCAACGTTCTTGGAGATGTCGGCCCTTGAGTGCTTGCCAATCGATATGCCAAGCACATTGAGATATTCTTGGGTAGCCTAGTGGAAGACGAGTTAGCGAATGCGATCATATTGCTGCCGAGGGCATCTTACCGTGTAGCCAGAATCGGCAGCTGAGGACCAGTTTTGCTCTAGAGCCCCGAACATGGGTTTCGCATCGACCTGTTTGGCGATAAATTGGAGGCACTGAAGACGAGCGTCGTTGGCCTCGGCACTCAGGCTAGCCTTAGCAGATGCATTCGAGACTGCAAGGATCTGTCCCAGATATGACCCTGACAGCATGTATGGTAGGTACTGTGCGAGTGCTGTCACAAAGGCAAACCCAGCGTTGTGAAGTTCCGTGTGTTTGTTTCCACTGTCGATGCTTTCGGTCACATACGACAGTGCTTTTGGAATGGCCGACGGCAGGACAGGGACTATGCCATCCTGAAGCACATCCACCAAGGAAGCCAAGCACAACAACGCCATGACGCGAAGGCGAATGTCGTCTTGGCCGAGACATTGATCCCCAGCAATGGTTGATGCGGCGGCAGCAACCGCCTCTGGGTCCTTCTTGCCATACTTCTCGGATATCTTGTCCACGCACCCTACAGCGATGTGCTTGTAAGCTATATCGTCAGCCACCCTGATTATGGCCGTGAGCTGTGGTAGGAACGCAAGCAACGCTGCTCTGGAGTTGGCGTCCCCTTGAGACTCTTGGTCGATTCTCACTTCCACAGCTCTCAGCACCTTTCGGCGCAGGACTGAGTCTGGTCGGTCAAGTAACGTCTCAACCGCTTTGACGAATTCTCCGATAGAGAGCAGGTTTAGAAGCTTAGAAAGCGCATCTCCGCACCGGTTGTGTAGAGGTTTCTGCAGCTTCAACGAATCGGCGAGAGTCAAAAGATCTTCCAACAATGTTGAGTACAGCTCACGGATTTTGGAAGCTCCCATGTCGTCCCGCTCAGTGAGCTTGCGGATGTGTGCTGTCAGCTTCCTGCTGGAGAGAAGCTGTGGAAGCAGGCTCAGCTCTTGAAGTCCAATTTTCTGAGGGTCCCGTTCTCCTTGTTCGCTCGTGGTGAGGAGTACCGAAGAAAGCGCAGGCCTGGGCTGAAAGATATCGCCAATGAGGTTTATGAGTCTGATCAGAGACTGCAGCTCGATCTCAACTGTGAAATGGTTGAACAGTTGTGTGGAAAAGGATAGAATCTGATCGGTGGTGCCATACATATTGATGAGCATGGCCAATAGGGCGAAGAGGAATTCTTCAGGCCCGAGAGTCTCTACCAGGGAGACGAACAGCCCGAGCCTTCGATGTGATGGTATGTGTTCATAGGCAGTGACAAAACTGAGGAAAAGTTCCGAGGCACCTGCCAGAGGACTGATTTTCCCTTTCCGAAGCGATCGGATAAGTGGTGGCACGACCTCCTTGACCGTTTGATTGATAACATGTGCAGAGTAATCATCGTTTTGTCGAAGAACCGAACTCCCCATTTGCGTGAAGATTGGCATCACACTATTGAGGACCAGATCGGGCGCAACATTCGCAAGACTTGCGACAAGAAGGAGCGCGGTGCTTTGAACGTGTGGACTTGATGACTTCTGAATGCAGTTCACAAGAAGGTCGCCATGTCCGCCCGTGTTGTCGATCTTGAGGTTCTGGTTGTCCTTGTAAGCAGGAACCATAGCCAACAGACTTTTCAGCACCAGGTTTTGAAGATATCCCAGCTCCGAACCCACCAGAACCCTAAAATGTTGAAGTTCCGAGAGCGCACTGAAGAGGGCGTTCAGTAACTCTGGGTGTTTCTCCGGATGCGACCCATCAACAAGCTGCAGTACAAATGTCACCTGCTTGAGTGTCGAGGTTATCTCGGGGGTGGCTTGTGTACCGATGCCTCGGTGCGCTTCTGATGAGCTAGTTCTCCTTCGCTTACCAGGGGGCGGTTCCGTTGCCATTTTGGCTGTTGGCTGCAGAGACTCCAGGAAGTACAGCAAGATGTCAGTCGTGAGTTCGATATCCGTCAATAGCTCGGTTGCCTTGCTAGACGCTAGAGTTCGTTCGTTTGACCATTCTTTCTGCGACAATGCGAGCATTTGTCTAGCCACCATATCCCTTGCCTCTGATTTCATGGACGGCCACATCTTCTCGATGTGCACAAAGATAGCATTCAGGAGATGCGTCCTTGTGAGAAGCTCCCCCCCCTGCACAAGGCTCATGAGGTATTCAAGTCCATCTTTGTCATTCGGAAGCACCACCTTAACCATGCTTTGGTCGGCCACTGGCTCGTCAAGTTTCTCCTGTAAGCAGGCGCGGCTGACTTCGCCAGCAGATAACGAGGACCACTGCTTGAGTAATGGGAGGAGGAGCTGCGTGCGAGAAGTCCCCGATACCCCTTTGACCTTGTTCAATGATGCGAGGAGGCGGAGTTTAAGGGAGACGAGAGGGGTGTTGACAGCATGTGACGCCAGAAAAATCAAGACAGAGCGACGCGTTCCATGGGAGAGATGACTTCTTTTGTCCTTGTCAACATCGTCGTCCGAAGCCTTTGAACTGTTCAAGGCCCGCTGTACAATCTCAATGATAGTCTCGGCATTGAGAATGCATTCTTCAAGAGAAGGGGTAACAATGTTCCGTAGAAACTTGTGGTAAATATCTGGAGACATCCACTCTAGGGTCTCCGTGTTGTCGTACAGGTGATCGCGCGCCCACGTTTGCTTCTCTGCTTTGGCATCCACGGTGACCAGGTTGTCCAGGACTGTGATTATGTCTGCAGCTGCACGCCGGACCTTCTTAGATGGATCATTCAGAGCCGAGATGGTATACGGAAGGATAGCTTGAAAATCGATACCCTTACAGTCATCCTGCTTCAGGCGATCCTTAGCCAGCTCCAGAGCCCCAACACGGGCCAAAGTGGGATACGGGCCACACCAGACTCGCATGAGGAAAGTAAAGTAAAATGCGCGCTTATTCGCCTGGTCTCGCTGCAGAGGTGTGACCTTGTCAAAAGTCGCAACGTTCTCTGATTCAGCCAGACCAGAGAGGAAAACTGAGCACAAATCTGTGAACATGTCCGAGGAATCTCTTCGGAGACATGAGCTTGTCGATGTGGGCTTGATGTTGCTGACTCGCTGGAGAGCAGTCTCAAAGTCCTCACCGTTCGCTGGAGCTAGTCCGTTCTCTTTCATCTCGATATCTTCGCCGGACGGTTCGGGCAAGGCTCGGGATCGGAGCTGTATATCGAGCCTCATCTCCAGCGCATCCAGATCAACATCTGTATCGTCGATTGCCTGCATGAAGATGCCCCTGACAGTTGTTTCCACCTGGGACAGCCTGATGATCGTCGACGCAAGGTCCTTGCGGAGCTGGCCCTGCTCATTAACCTGATCGTCGACTTTGTAAGCTGCCAGTAACAAAGACTTGAAAACAGCAGCCGTCTGTTGTTCGTTGAGAACAGACGCGAGCAGAAGAAACTCGATGATTGCCAGTCCTTTGGTGTCGCCCTTCTTGTAGACTCGGTCTATCAGCGCAAGACACAGACCATTCGTCAACTTCCCTATATCATGTTCCTTCCCAATCTCAGAGAGCAGAGCGGGCAGATTTTGAACCTTCAGCAAAGCCTTCGTGACCCTTCCCGACATCTGTTTCGCAGATCGGTAGTGGGCAAGCATGGACAGACAGACCAAACCTGGGCGGAGAGATTCTGCGGTCCATCCGCTGACGAGCTGTTCCATCAGCGCACTGATGGCGGCGTCGTCAAGGTCACCTTTTGCTACAAAAACAGCAACAACCATGTAGCAGGCTACTTGTAGGCCAGGAGCCTTGGACATTATCAATGCATCGCTGATGGTAGGCCCTATCTGGTGCAATAGGTTTTGGTCATTGCTTTTCTGTATGCTTCGGCGCCCGGAGCGCATCCTGTCCAGCATGCCATTGACGGACTCGGCCATTATGCCACCCCAGAAAGAGATCAGTGCAGGGTACTGCTGTTGCGCTCTGCAAGTGTCCAGCGTGAAAGCGGATATCGTCGCGAGGAAGTCGGGGTTGTGCGTGGCTTGGTGGACGAGAATGGACCTCGGTGGATGGGTCAACGACTTGACGTATGGGTCCAGGAATCTGTATACGTGCGGCAGATCGGCAGGTAGTATGGAAAGGAGTGTCACAAAGGCCGTAATGGTATGATAGGGCGAGAAGCTTGTGAGAAGCATGGTCGTGTTGTGTTCGTGTATCCTAACGAATCTTTAGCAAGTGGTCTGCCCAGTGGGCTCTGCTCCAAACATACCTGAACCTCCTTATAAGCCACTCTATTGCCTTAATAGTAGGCATGAGCCGCAGCCGCCCCCCGGCGAGGCGGAGGAAGGCGTCGGTCTTCTTGTCGAGCTCGGCATTTTCGGCTTCGGTCATCTGACTGCGATCCTCGTACTGGCTCTGTTCGCTGAACAGTGTTTTCCCAAAAGGTATGAACCGGGAATCCAGCTGACAAAGCTCCTCGAATCCCGCATGGCAGATGCCGTAGAGAGTCTGGAAGTTTTGCGAAGCCGCAATGCGCGGCTCAAAGATCAAAGACTTGGAGTGGGCAGCCTTTTGCGCTCTCACGTCGAGAGAGGATTTCGAGTTCGCAGCGATCTGCGCCAGCTGCGCAGCCAATGCCGTCGTCATCTTGAATGGATATGGCGAAGCGTCCGGCAGTCCATTAGGGGGGAGGTGGCCTGTACGAGCTCTGGAGGAACGAGAGAACGTGTTTCGGTACACCAGAGGCAGAAGAAGCCTTCGATGTTCGCGACTCTCCACTGCAGTCTTCTTCCCGACTTTTCAAAAAATCGGTCTTATCGATAAGCCCATCGCCCATATGCTAGTGGCGCACTTCCCTGTCCAGCTACCTAATGCCCCGCGGTCCCTGTCATTGGTATGCAGTCCTGATACATCCCGCTAAATACATATCGCGGACTACCTACATATGTAATGGTACTGGGGCAAGCGACGAAGAGCGAGTTTGCATGAGATACGGCGGAATAGCATAGCCAACCAAATCGCTGCTATTCCGCAGGCGGCAGCGAATCATTCTGTCCTCCGCCTGAGTGGTGCGCTTGTGGGACCAGAAGGACTGCAACACCAATGGCAACAATAGTAGCACCTACAGCGCAAACGAAGGAACAAACGAACAAACGAGGGGATAGTGCCTTGAGAGACTGCTCCTACTTCTAGAAATCTGAACTCCGAGCAGTAAACTTGCTTCTTATCAAGCTCTTCTTGTTAGGCTGCAAAGCTCCATTCGTTGAATCGTGTGCTTCCACTTCCCCAGATCAGTTCAGCTCAACACCGTGTCCAGCTGGTGTCACGCAACCCTAGGTTGCTGCTCATTTAATCACAATGGCAGTGAGTGCTTCTCTGATTGCTCCGAGAATCGGATGGGGCTAACGAGAGCGTCATGACAGTACAAGCCATACCCTCAGGTTGTCCTCTTCGGCGACTCGCTCTTCCAGGGCTGCAGCCAGATTCAAGAGGGCTTCTCCTTTCAGGGAGCTCTACAGCACCGTATGTCGTGTCTTTGTTTGAATAAGCCGTCCTTGGCTTGCTTTTGACACCATGTCCAGATTGTGTGCGTGTCTTCGATGTGATCAACCGAGGTCTTTCTGGCTACAACACGAAGAATGCATTGGAGGTGTTTCCTGATATGTTCCTGCCGCCTTCATCATCGAACCCGAGTATCGAGTACCTGGTATGTCGTACTGCAGAGCTTCTAATTCGATGCCCTCCTACTACATACTCGTCTCACCGACCTGACTTGCTTTGTATACAGCTCGTACTACTAGGCGCCAACGATGCGTGCCTTCCTATTCCCACCTGTACACAGGGCGTTCCTATCGACCAGTACAAAGCGAACTTGGTCAAGATCATCACCCACGACCTCATCAAGGCTCACAATCCCAAGATCCTACTCATTACACCGCCACCCCTTGACGAGATTCGAACGAGAAAAGATGATCTGAAGAGCGACAGCCACGGGCAACCGTGCCGAAAGGCTGCTGTCAACGCGGAATACTCTGAGGTAGTCCGCAAAGTCGCATCAGAGGTCCCAGGTGTCGTCGTGTTGGTCGATCTTTACGAGGCTCTCATGAAGAGAGCCGTTTCCTTGACCAAGGAATCCAACCCAAGCTGGCACCCCAGTGGAAGACCGCCGTTGGGCTACCCCGAAGGTCAGCGAGGTGGCCTGGAACAGCTGCTCACAGACGGATTGCACATGAGTGGAGAGGCATACAGAGTCCTTTTCGATCTCGTCAAGGATCACATCAAGCCGGACTCGAAGACCCCTCCCTTCAAGGACTGGCGTGAGATGAATGCCCCCCACTGATTAGGAAACAAACACATTGTACGTTGCATTAAGAGAGTTGCAATGTTAAAAGCGTAAGACTGTGCCTTCGTAGTAGGGGCACCAGAACGTTGATTAGTTATAAGTCTGGTTGTAACTGGTTTATATTCTAATAAGTGTGATGGATCTAACACCTATTAAGTGGTTTGGTAGGGTAGACGCGTTGCCCCACTACACAAATAAATAGATAATTATAGGTCGGGTTTTAAAATATATCACCGTACCAGATTTGACTAGTACCATAAACCCTTTTGCCTTTTCTTATTAATATATTTTTATTGTGGGAACAGGCTTGAACGATCAATCATAATACTCAAGTATGGGGGGGTCAAGGTCATGATGTTGCTGATGGTTGGATTGGGAAGTCTAGCTGGACCTGCAGGTCAGGCTAAATGGCCTCACAATCTGGTATCTAATCTCTTATCTAATCATACATGTGGGTTCTGTATGGATGGTTTGACTGTGGAATCACATGGATCCAATAATAACTTTAATAAATATAAGCAAAAAAAACACGTAAAAATATATATTTAAATCAATCAATATTTTATTTATAAAAATAATTATTTATACTTTAGTCATAATAATATTAAAACGTTAATTAATTATAAGTTTAATTATAATTGGTTTATATTTTAATAAGTACTTGATTAAATTCGAATAAAAAGATATTTGTCAGATGTTGGATCCTAGATATGGTGCCCTTAGGTGCAGTACCCACTAGGGGGCTGTCAAGGGAACAGTGGATCCACCCTGGCATGGTGCAGTATAGTATTTAGCTGTAGATTAGCCCTGCCAAGCATACTTGAGAATGACAACAACGTTTGTAGCGACTGCTCACACCCCTAAGGCTTGTGGCCCTTCTAGAATCTCACAATATTATTTAAAATATATTTCAATATTTCGATTATAATAAGCTAGTACTTATTACCTGGAGGAGCCATCTTAAGTAACCTTATTAAAAGCGCACTAGAAGATAATAGATACGATAAGGTACTGGTGGCTGATCTGTTGGCTAGGATCTACAAGATAGACTCAATGAGTACCTTGATTACGTGTCGCCGCTCCTGGCTGCTAACAGTAACTGTGGTTGGAATTATCTTTCGTATGTTCACCTCGACTAAGGATTCCTAATAGAAGTTGACTGCTTCTTCCACAGCAACTTTATATTGTGGTCTCTGAACTTGGGTGTACATGTAATGGTCAGCCTGTCAGCCTGTATCGTCTCAGTCTCACCATGTGGCTCCTCAACCCATTTTCCAGCCACAATGATGGATGGGTCACGGACCAGGATACAAAGTACCTTGGAGCCCAACGGGTACCCGTTTGTACCTGATTTGTACCCAACTGGGATGATAGCTACTTCTCGGATGGGGACACCACCCATCCCTTCTTTCAATCAACCAACTTCCAGAATACAGACCAATAGCCACCTATCGTGACCCTGGTCCTTATTCTGGATACCGCTACCACAAGGCACAACCATGTCTTCATGCAACTAAGCGGCTTAACGAGATTAGCCTCCGATTACATGTATCGAGGCGTCAGGCCCGCCCTGTCGCTAGCACATCGCTGCCCCCCACCGTGCCACGGCAGGCCTGCAGGCTGCATGGATACCTTAGGAATTTGAGATTGGTGCACGCTAAACTTGAAGGCAAGCTCACCTCAGAGTGTCATTGTACATTGTAGGCCAGAGGTCGTGCACCAACCATTCGGAGTCATCATCACCATCACCATCTTCTCAGCTCTTTCTACCAGAGGCCTGTAGATATCTGATTCTTTCTTGTCTGGCCACAGAAGCCGAGCCTCGCAGCCCACAGTCATCTCTCCAACTTCCTATTTTCCGGTCCGAGACAACAACAACAACAACAACGACAACAACAATAAACTGTAAACTTCGACCAACCTCTTGCATCCAAACCAAGGGTAGCCCATAGCAATCGCCCTTGCCGCCTCCCTGACCCGGCCCGACCTCGATCCTCCATTCCTAGGTACACCGACGTACACTCCCGAAGCCAATTACGCCGCCACCTCTCTTCCCGCGAACTTGACATCGATGTCCAATCTCTGGCGCTTGCGTATCTCTCCTGAACGAATTGGTTGACACTGTACATCACCTTGTCGTCGCCAGCCTGGGTGCGAACCGACAAGTCAACTTCTAGCCAGGAAGCGTTGTGGACCACAACCAGCCAGATATCCGCTACCTATTCCCTTGACACAGGCATTCCTCCAATCTAACGCTCGCCCGACTTGCTTGCTGAAAGCTCCTTCGTTCCGTCTACCCAGATCCAGAATAAAAGTTCTTCGCAATTCAGCCAGAGAAACAGCTGTTTCACGGGGAGCTCCTATCTAGGAGGCCGACGGGTCTTTTGCGATGAGGAGGTGGTGGACCTATTGAAATAGCCCTTGATAAAAGCTATCTTGGGCTTCTATCGTCTGAGCAACACACAGCGAGGTCTGCCTTTTAAGCGGCACCTGTGGTCGATGGGTGAAGGTTCGGCGCATGGTTCAGTTCATTGGTACGCGCTGGCTTCCCGTGCTCCTCGAGGCATAGACCTTTCGGTTCTGTTCTTTGCAGTTCGAGTCAGCTCCCATTCGACCACTTGCCAACATTCTATTTGGACGTTCGCCATTGCACCTCGTACACAAGCAAATCTGCTGATCATCTGGGGTGGGCATGGATTTTCGTTACCCGGTCTCCCGCGAGGAACTTTACTCTGTGCAAATGGACGTCAAGCAGGTCCAGATTGTGCAGAATAGCCATGCCGAACGATTGTCTCGCTTAGAGAAGCGCCAGGCTGACGACGCCGCGATCAAGTCTGCTTGGAACTCGCCTTTCCCCAGCGCACTGGGCGGCACGCCTCAGCACGGTTCGTTATCATCTTTTTTGATATGTTCACGTTCTAACATGCTATGCCCAGGACCGATTCAGATGCCTTCAGCCGAGATATTTGACGATTTCGAGGAGCAGGGCCAAAATCTACTTGGAAGTCTTCACCTCGACACTGAAGATGAGCCTACAAGACGCGGCGCAGCTTCTCGGGCCAACAGCGTTCGTTTCGATGAAAGTGCCTTGCAAAGTTCTAGCTGGGCTCAAAATGGCCGCCATTCGGGTGACTTCGGCCCAATCAGACCGGGAAGCGGTCTTGGTAGTCATGGTATGATGGAGCGCTCACTCTCCCACAAGTCTGACGGCAGGCATAGCTCTGCGGGCCATTCAGTACACTCGATCCATTCTCATCATTCCGTCGCCTCCGGCCGAGGCAGCAGCCTGGGTCTGGACACAACCTTTACTCCTGGCGGTCAAGAAGACGACTCTCCAATCGGCATTCCTGAGCCTCCTCCCGGTCTCTTCGTCCTAGGTTCGGTACCATCTATCATTCGATGCTGGCTCACGTCCGACTTCGCCCATGATACCCTTCTCTATGCGGATATTTGCACTGGATCACAGAAATCAGTCCTCGAATTCTCCCTGATAAAGAAATTGGATCTCGAAGATGCTATCCACCGTGACTTGGATGGCATTCACCGAATCAGGCTGCATGTGTACCTAACTGAGGCCACGGTATCTCACGCGAGCTCCCGAAGAGCGAGTCCGGCACCACAGATGCCAAGTCTCGCCTGCAATTTTGAAGTGGTCGGTTTAGACCAGCCCGACAACGTCGATGCCAAGAAAAACATCCGCGTATTCATCGGCAGTGAAACCCTGAGAGAGCACTCTGCCGACGTCTTGTTCTCGCAGAATCGCATGACACTGTACGGTAGTGAACGGGAGAAATTATCGATCCCCTTTGTACGCCCCGAAGACAACGCGGTCTTTAAGCATATTCGCACGATGGCGGTGTTCTCTGAGAAGCCTAAACTAAATGCGACTGCTCGTCCGTTCGTGTTCGGCGAATTGAATCAGCCAACAACTGTCAAAGTCACCCCAGCCGCGCAAGAGAAAGAATCCCAAGATGAGCACGAAGCTCGTGGAGTCATTACTCCAGCTTCAGAGCCCACTAGCCAACAAGCTGGAACCACTGACGCGAGTAATGTATCAGAGAGTGGAGAGGAGAGCGAAAGACAGTATCAGGAAGTCAGTCAGTCTGCATTGCCCACGAAGGATTCGCAAGCACAGTCAGTCGACGCTTCCGGGGACAGCACACGACGAGCTCCCGCAGCAGGGGGCATATGGAATTCGTGGCGTCAGGGGACCCCAACCAACGGCCAGGAGCGAAAGGAGAGTGCACCCTTGAGTGGGTATCAGCCCGCCGGACGTGCAGGACGCAGCATGAAAGTCCTGAAGCCTATGAAGGTAAACCCTTCATCTTCAGCACGCACAGGAGGAGCTTACGAATCGGCACCGCTTCCGAGAAGCAGCGGCGAGCCCCGGCTCAAAAGTCAAGCTGGTATCGAGAGTGGTAGCAATAGCAACACGATTCGATGGGAATCAAAGAGGACTTCCACTGGACCGCCCAGTGCTGGCGTAGAGCCGAAGGCAGCGCCAACGATGCGTGATACGCGAAATGTTTCGGGCACACCTCGAACTTCAGCGAACCCTGTCGGGGGTGCGTCAGCTTTCTCGTGGATGACTCCAGTGAGCAAGCCAAGAACGTCAACCGCAACGGAGTGAGAAGCATGCCGGGAAAGGGGCGTCGATTTGATATCGAGCTGTTGCTAGACCATCTGTGGGAGGTCTCGTCCTGTCTTCCACTCCGTCGGGCGGATAACGAAATGCTCTTCTTGGTGGTGGTAGTAGTAGAAATAGTCAGGAAACCAAAATAAAAAGAATAAATATTACCTAGGGCTCGGGTTGATCAGGACTGAAAGCACCTTGACCAATTTCCGTGCCAGGCCTCAAGATGTTGCGACCTTTTCAGACACCGAGGCGGGCGGTCGGTCATGCATCAGTGACGGCATCAACCGAACTAAATTCGCTAAGATTAAGTGCATGCCAATCCTTCAGTAGGTCCCGCGGTGTGGTGGAGAAAGAATTATTCAATACACATCTCAGCACCAAGCAGCAGGGGAAATGCGGAAAGAAGACGTCGACCACTCGCTGTACCTGGTGACGGACTCGACGCCGGCCATCCTCGGCGACAAGGACATCTGCGCCGTGGTCGAGGCCGCGCTCCGGGGCGGCGTCACCTGCGTGCAGTACCGGGACAAGACCAGCGACACGGGCGCGCTCGTCGCGACGGCCCGCAGGCTGCACGCCATCACGCAGAGGCACGACGTCCCGCTGCTGATCAATGACCGTATTGATGTTGCGCTCGCGATTGGCTGCGAGGGCGTGCATATTGGACAGGATGACCTTGGTATGTCGACCGACGTCTGGAACCCGGAACGAGGCGGGGGCTAGGGAGAGTGAGATGATGGCGGATGATTGCGGATGTGAGGTAGCTGACCTGTGCGATCCATGCAATAGACCTGTCCTCTGCGAGGAAACTGCTCGGTCCGGACGCCATCATCGGCGTCACGGTGAGCAATGCCGAGGAGACGGACGTGGCCTGCAAGGGCGGCGCCGACTATCTGGGCATCGGGACCGTGTTCGCCACACCCACGTAAGATCTCCCTACCCAGACGACGTACGCCTCGCAGCGCAGGCTTTGCCGGTTGTGAAAACTGACTAATCACGGAATACATAGCAAGGAGAACACAAAGAGCATCATCGGCGTCGACGGCCTGCAGCAGATCCTGCTGCAGATCGCCGACGAACCGATCAAGACGGTCTGCATCGGCGGCATCAACGCCTCCAACGCGTCGCGCGTGATGTGGCAGAGCGAGGCGCCTGGCGGCAAGGGCAAGGCCCTCGATGGCGTCGCCGTCGTAAGCGCAATCATGGCAGCCCCGGACCCGGAGGAGGCCTCGTGGGATCTACTCCGGCTCGTGAGATCGCCGCCCGCCTTTGCGAGGGCCGCGGTGACGGCGGAGCAGCAGGCGCGGTCGCCGGAGGACCTGCTCGCCCTGGTGCCGGAGGTGGTGAGGGCCGTCGATGCGAAGAAGCCGCTCTCGCACAACATGACCAACCTCGTGGTGCAGAACTTCGCGGCCAATGTCGCGCTGAGCGTTGGCGCGAGCCCTATCATGGCGAATTATGGCGAGGAGGCGCGGGACCTGGCGATGCTGGGAGGAGCGCTCGTGCTCAATATGGGGACGGTGACGCCTAAGGGGTTGGAGAATTATTTGAAGGCGTTGAGGGCGTACAATGAGGCGGGACGGCCTGTGGTTTTTGATCCTGTTGGGTGAGTTCCGTTGCTTGCCACTTGCTCTATGCTGGGTCAAGTCCACCGGAGTCTTGAGGTGGAATAGCTGATACAATGGAAATATAGGGCCGGAGCAACAGCCGTCCGACGAGCCGCGACAAAGACCATCCTCGGCAGCGGCTACATCGACGTCCTGAAGGGCAACCAATCCGAGATCCTGTCCTGCATCCCCGGCGGCGCCGAGGTGCAGCAGCGCGGCGTCGACAGCAGCGCGCCCGGGAACGACGCGGACCGGCAGAAGCTAGGGTCCGCGATCCGGGAGCTCGCCGTCCGGCGCCGCAACGTCGTCGTCATGACGGGCAAGACAGACTACATCACGGCCGGACGCGCCGTCTTCACTGTCGACAACGGCCACGCGTACCTCGGCATGGTCACGGGCACGGGCTGTTGCTTGGGGACTACCGTCTCGGCCATGGTCGCCGCGTATCCGGACGACAAGCTGGCGGCCGTGGTCGCGGGGCTGTTGCTGTATAGTATCGCGGCTGAGGTCGCGGCGGAGCGGGAGGACGTCAAGGGGCCTGGCACGTTCGTGCCGGCCTTTATTGATGAGCTGTTCAATCTAAGGAAGGCTACGGCTAAGGGGGATTTGGGGTGGTTGGAGAGGGCGAGGCTTGGTGTGCTGCCTTGAAAGCTGTTCGGGGGCTGAAGCGGTTTGGGTGTGATCTAGTGAAGATAGCAATCTGGATACCGGGGTGACTCTGTCTCTGTGCATCTACTCAAAAGTGATCTCGAGACTCTATACTTGGCCTAGGTACAATCCGTGGACAAAAGTCTCCGCCCGATCCCCATTTTTACCCCTTCCATCTACTGCGCCCTCTAATTCAATTGAACCACAACGCACCCAATTCTGGTGATAAAATTTTCAAATAAATTATTTTTAATAGCTAAGTCAATAGTGTGTATACCAACCACGGGCGCGCCTCACTACAGCCATTCGGTCCTCCAGTGACTCCATCAAGACCCGAACTTGCTCCGGATCGATCTCTGACCACGTCTGTTCAATTAACTCGTGTGTGTAGCGATAATGGGGGATATTGTCCTTCAATTCAGAAAATTCTGGCTCGATTTTACGTATCTTCTTCTTCAGAAGTCGCCAAACATGCTCGATTAAGTTCATATCGGGGCTGTGAGGAGGCCAGTCGATATAATGGATGCCGTGCTCCTCTATCCACTCCGGAACACCGCCAGTAAGGTGAATTTTCGTATTATCTTAAACAAAAGGATCTCCAATCTTGTAGAATGGAAGCAGGCCTTCCCCAAGAACCCATTTATATGACTCTGCGGATACTCCTCCGCGCGGAGCATCCGGATCGAGTGGGCAGAAGACCAACTTGCCTAGTTCTCTTTCTTTGCCGCGTAGCCAGATAGACCACACCATTATCAAAATAGGAGATTTGCCGTGATCCGTCTCGTTCACGAAATCATAACGGTACCGTTCTGAAGAGAATCAGATGGCCCAATTGCCTGAATTATCGGATGAGTTTTGGACCGTACATTCGTCTGAGAACATGGCTCGCAACCACTCCTCCAGGCGCTCTAATGTGTTGTAATAATTAGCAAAAGCGAGCCTTTTCTGAGTGTCCTTATCTGTGAGTTTGATTCGCTTCGCTGCGCGCCACTTCTGGAGGCTGTGTGCGTGACATATCCTCTTGATAGTCTTGGGAGAGCACGAAATGCGGGCTTCATTTCGGATCTTTTGCCACGTCGCCCTGGGGAGCTTTCTTGCCTTCTCGATCACACGAGCGCGTTCGCGAGTGTTCAAAACGGGTGGGCGACCACTCCTTGGGGCAGATTTCGGTGTGGAGGTGGCCTCAAAGTTGGTGGTGATGTCAGAGATGGTTTTCAGGCGCTTCGTTTTGAACGTGGTTGCAACATCCCTGCGCGTTCTGCCGTCGATTCGCGCCGCCACAATTGCCAAGCGAGCTTCTGAAGTGAATTTGCCGTTAGCGACGCGATTGCCGCTCAATTTGTCCCCAAAAGATCGTAAATCCATTATTAATTGCGGTGTTGAGAGAGTGATGAAGTCGAAGGGTGATTGACGCGTTGTTTTGATCTGAAGGAGATTGTGGTGGGTCGGGCAGAGACTTTTGTCCACCCAGTTTAGCTTCGACTCACACGTGTGGAAGTACCTCCACCTAATCATGTCATGATCTTATGGTATTCGTAAAAGCACCCGGTACTTGGTCTTTGTGACGCAGAGTTCAGCGCCTTCTGGTGGCAAGATCTTCTGAAGACCCTTCAAGACATGAATCTCCAATATTGGCTGTAGCGTCAGAGTACGCCCTGAGCCAGGGCCAGCTGTAGAAGCACAGTATCCATGTCGAGCTGTTCGTCCAGGCCTATGTCGGGGCTGCCGAAGTAGGTAAGTCACATAAGAAGGCCCTCTTCAAGCTGTTCAAGACGTTCTTTCGTCCCTGACATCCACTATCTGTGTTGTTATAAAAAAATTCAGATGTCGCAACCTCGCTCTTACTTCTGGTGAACAGGATGCGCAATGTACGGGAACGGTAGCTACCGTGGGAGTCCAGCCGCAATGGGGTTATTTTCAGCATAGGAACCGAAAGCCAAGTTAATCCTGGGTCTTGTCGAGGAATATGCTCTTCGCTTCAAACATCTCAACGTCCTTTCAGGACTGAGTTCACCCACAATTGGTCTTTTAAGTACTGGTGACACCAAGGGCGCGCCAAAAAGGGGTAGAACAGGTCACTCTCGATAGTCGCGCTGGCGCAAAAGGTCGTGGAAATGTGCAACGGTCAGATGATGTGGACTCAATCGCTTTGCTCGATGTACTGACATAGCCCTTGAAGTATTGGCCGGTGCATTGGGTGGCAAGATATCTCTGTCAAGTACTTCGTCGTAAAGCAGCCCCCATACACATACGAAACACATTGTCACATGCCCAGGTGCTCTTCACTTCAGCCATCCTCCCGGCGCAGCTGGCTATCCTCCCAGACGACCTTCTTCATCTTCCGACAAGTGTCTCTGTCGTATCCGGGGCAGTTCTTCCCATCTGCCCAACACTGCCTACACACGTCGTACGAGTCTCCGGCCTTGCCACAGCGCCCGCTTTCGCACTTATAAAACAGCATGTCCGCCTGAATCGAACAGTCACACGCATCGCACCTGATCCCTGTCTCCCTCCTCGTCGGCTGCGGCGACGGCCGTCGCGCGCCGCCCGGTACAACGACCTGCTCTGATTTGCCCCCAATGTCAACCCCTGGGTTCGCGCTGCTCATCATCCCCAATACCCGAGGCCGCGAGCCGTTGCCGCGCCGCCATCAGCTTGCTGCGCGCGTCATCGTCCAGCAGCACACCTTCGGCGTCTTCGGCCCCGCGCGAGCTGTCCTCTGATATACTGCCCTCTGACATACTGTCCTCTGACATACGGAAGGCGGCTTTCTCGCACGTTGTCGTAGATCTTCCAGGCGAACTTGGTGATGGCGGCAAAATCGCCGGCGCCGAATCCTTGGACTGCCATTTCGTAGGGTATGGGTAGTACTGGGATGTCACTTCGGGCCGAGGAGCAGATGGAATGAAATCATATATACATAATTCACATATTTACTATCACTGGTGAGCCTCGCGGAGCCCAATCCGAACTGTAGTCATCGTCTGCGCAGCAGGCTTGGCCTACCTGCGTTGTCATGCACCTCTGCCCAGCTGAACTCATGCAAGCCCTGAGGCTGTGCAATGTAACACTGCTGTGGCAAAAGGGGGGCTGACGTTGACAACCATTGGCAGCAAGTGACTACCTACCTAGGTGACTACCCAGCATGGGGTGTGTACGCCATCATCACGTGTGCGCATGTGCAGTGCATGAAAGCTCGTGTTCAATACCGGTCAAACTGCAAATGAGTGCAAGCAAGATCAAACCGACACCCCTATCTGCTGTGACTCTTGTTGGAGGAATATGACTTGCGTAACGTATAGCCGCAGCAGCAGTCTTATGCCCCACTCTTCGATGAGGCTTGTTCATTGATAAGTTACGTAGTTCCATCTGCTGTTGTGTTTAGTATATCGGGGAAACACCAAAGCAAGGTGCAAGCATACCACGAATTAGTCATATTCAAGTTGTTCAATACATAAGAACCAAGCACAATCCTCTTTACATCGTTTATAATCTGCGAAATAGTTTTATGAGATGTTTCGGATATTCCTTGCTACGTGGGTTGTGTCGCGCAGGGGGATCGTGGGAACGTAACGGGCCCCTTTATCGGAATACTAATGGGAAGCCGACTCGTGAGAGTATACATATGTTTGCCTGAACTGCACTTGGTCACTGTTTTTTTTCCCAGGCAGAGGAATTGAGAAGTATTCCGTTTCTTGAACCTACCACAACATAGATCACTGTCTCTTTTTCAACGCATCGCTCCCTATCACAACCAGCATAGCCCGTCCTTGACACACGGATACGAGTTTTACCCACAGCTTGTTTTTCCTTCCAAAGGTTTCGTGAGCAGTTGCCTTACGCAACGCCTATATATTCACCACATTTTCACTGACCTGCGAATTTTCCCCTCTACAACATGGCCTCCACCGAGCAGATTCAGATTGAGCGGGCAGAAAAAATACTCAGCAACTTCTCTCAACTGCGCAAGATCATGCACGGCCTTGGAGCCACAGTATCAAGATGATGGACCAACAAATCAGCCGCCAAACGGCGAGCTGTGCTCATCACGACGTGGCCTGGAATTGCGACTATGCACCGACCCGACATACATGCCTGGAGACAGCAGAAGACGAGAGGCAACGATAACACTTTCTACTGTTCTTCTTTCTGCCATGGAGAAGCCGGAGTCTGTGACCTCAGAGCTCATGGCTCGTACTCCAAGAAGATCAACCGACGCAAGCGTGCGGCCCCCTCCCCTTGAACAGTTTTGGGTGCTGCGATGGATTTCCGGTGAGGTCCGACTGTTCTCCCTCGGTCTCGGCTCATCTATTCTTCAGTTTCCTCTTCTCTCAAGCAAGGTATGTACGCCAATCCGTTCCGATTGGACTGCGCTCACTTTTTTGCAGAATGGCGACATTTTGGGTTCAATACCCAAGGCTTAGGTTAGGCCTTTACTTTTCGCCCTTTCTTCGCCCGTTTCTCAGTCCGCCGCTTGCGATCGCTCTGCGCTCACATATCTCGGTTCCGGCCCTCCTACTATGATCATCATATGATCACTCTGGCCTGCATTGAATCTCCAGGACCTTCTATATACAATTACCACTCCTACTTCTCTCGTCGCGAGCCACAACCCATCCGCACGCCTTCATCCATACAGACTTGGACCCTACACGTCTAGCACAAGCCATTGGCTATACAAAAGTTGACTTCAAAGAAAGAGTCCCGGTTCCGTTCGTCTCCGCTCCGCTCCGCAGCACGGCGTTGCCCCGACTCCATTGTCTTTGGTCACGCAAACGCCTTCGTCGAAGACCCGATGAATTTAGATGACCCTATCGATACATCGGTAGATGACCGTGTCGCTCTCTACGAGCCTATGGACATTGACATTGGCACGGACGTAGGCTGCAGTACCGAGACGATTATGCAAATGGCCATGGCAATCGCGGTGTCCGCTCCCGCTCCGACGCCGTTTAGGACGCCGCAGTCGATGCCGCAGGGACAGTCCAAATTCCCATAGTCGGCCAAGTGCATTTCCATTCACGCACTTTGCCTCTCCTCTGTCTGTCCCCGCCGTGGTTGCGTCCTTCCACGAGACGAATGAAGCAACCGAGTACATGAAGTTACACCATGTACCGAGGAACGCTTTGAATCAGAAGTACTTAGCGGCCTCTCTTCGTCTACAGGCGAACATACGATAGAGTCGATGTGCAAAGCCTTGATGACCGCCAATATACCCATTCAGATCGCTCTGACGACCAGTGGTTTCTCAGCTCTTATCCGGTTGCATGCACCACGAGGTTCTCTACAGGAATCTTCGCGGCTGTGAGATCTTCTGGGGCACCGTTTCGGCCGAGTGGCGCGTTGCTGCCGACCTAAGGCCCGCGATGTTCAGAAGATCGTCGAGACTTTCGTTCAAGCACGCCAGGCTTACAAGAACATCACCACACCGCTTACCCAGCTCTTTGGCCAGTGGAACGCCGTACGAAATCAGTTCTTACAGATGGGACCAGTTGTCCAGATGCAGCTCGCGATCCGACCAAGTCAGCTTGGCGCTATCACCAACGGTCTGCAGGGTATATACTTTTTGGCCAGGAAATTATTCATGACATTAACTGAGATAGACACCGGCACCGTGAGCTCGTCAGAACGTTCCCTAGACGAACCGAGTCATGAGCCGTGCACTCTCGCTGCTACAAGGGCCGAGGCACTCTACCGTGTACCTAAAAATATGGATATTACACGCATCCTACAGCTTCTGGCATCGAAACATGACGACGCACAGGGGCATCTTCTTCTTCTCAAGGAGGATCCGGCATATTTCCTGTGTGAAATTCGACAATAACATGCACACCGCATGGAACGAGGATGGTAACCCTCGTCGGAGAGCAAAGGAGCAGAACGAGCTTCTTTGGCGATCGCGCCTTGTCCAAACTGTGGTCTCATCATTCGTGGGGACGCATGCGTCAGAAACTCATTGAGCAATTGCTCAAGCCGACAGTTGCTCTGGGATGTTCTTTTCACACGACGATAGCTGCCATGATTGATGTTCTCGTAAGTAGCGTTCTTGCCGATTTCAGAAAGGGGGGAATGGTGCGTCAGGGAATATGCGACGTCGCTGCTAAGGCCTTGCCTTCGAGGCCAATGTGCAGTTCTTCGATGCACCCGATGACACCTACGGAGCCTTCGTATAGCTTACAAACATTCGGTATTAAAAAGGTATAGACACCAGAGACTTGTTGTACCTCCAGGAGTTTGTTGTAGTATTAAGAGGGGATTGCTTGCCGGATGTGAGCGGCTAGCGTATCGAGATTATGCACGTAAGGGGGCCCGACCCCTCTATTCTCGTTGACAAGCCCAGTGTTCAGCCCCACATCAACTTTCTATACACATGTGCCTTTTTGGTAGCTTTCCCAGATGCTGACAAATCACAAGTCTTGTTGTAATCTATCAGTGGTCTGGGTGGTGCTTGATTAAAAGGTCGGATGGAAAGGATTCCATCCGAGATGTATCTAAATACCTAAATTACAGTGGTGAGGTACCTGGGGCAAAAAAGGGTTGCCAGGCAGCCTTCATCAGGTAACCTCCAACATATCTGGTGGGGTTACCAGAATACTCCATATGGGTCCATGCAATGGATCCACACACATACATACAAAGTTGAGCTGGCGCCAGACAACCAGAAATACGTTTACAACGACTACGCTCTTAATATAACGTCGCATATGTTATTCTGTATATTTTTAAATACTAATACCGGTGGTTTAAAAGTGTTATTATATAATTACGTAGTTAATAATAACGATAAAAATACGGTATTTAAAGTTGTTATTACCGTTAAAGTATTATATATATTGATAGCTTAAATCCGTACTTATTAATATATATTTAAATTAATATTTATAACATTAATAGAAACGCATCGTAGTTATAAAACGTACTTTTATCGTAATTTATTAAAAAATTGTGAGATTCTAAAAGGGTCACAAGCCTTAGAGGTGTGAGCGGTCGCTGCAAATGTTGTTGTCATTCTCAAGTATGCTCGGCAGGGCTAATCTACAGCTAAATACCATACTACACTATGCCAGGGTGTATCCACTGTTCTCTTGACAGCCCTATAGTGGGTACTGCACCTAAGGGCACCATATCTGGGATCCAACATCTGACGAAAATGTCGAAAATTAAAATATCGACTTATTAATAACAACGATAAAAGTACGCTTTATAACTATTACGCTTTTGAATTAACGGTCGTATATATTAAACGTTGTTAGAATTTGTATGCGGAAATATTGGTTCATTCGTTCGTGGTTCTGTATCTACTTTGGTACGGACGAATTCACATCTAAATACAGGTGTAACGCGCCTGCCTGCCGTAGCGCTAGAGCTGTGGGGCAACGTCGCTAGTCGACCGTTCCTAGGGCGCTCGGACTACCCCAATCCACCTGGTCCGTGCGCGGACCACCTGCAGCCACACCACCTGCACCACTCCATCTAACAAACGTATTAATTTAAATAAGTACGAATTTTATCGTTATTGTATACTAGCTTAAAATTATAATAAATATATATATATTTACAAGTGTCAGATTTCAAAGGGTTGACAAGCCTGTGGTCTTGAGCGGTAGCTGCAATTGTTGTTATCATTTCTTAGCTATCCCAATTGGGTGGTATCTACACCTATTTGTACAGCTCCGGAGATGCCGGAGACGATCCTCCGGCCCACCTTTTCCTGAGTCAACGTACGATTCAGGGTGCTAGTCATGGCAGCCTGCTTGACTAGCCACCTGACTAGCCAGTACTCTACAGGGCATACGCCCTTGGAGATCACTTGAATTTGACAATAAGTGTTGACATACAGGTGCCGTGCAAGTGTCGTGCAGGTGCGGCGCCAGCTGCGCAACAGCTGGAATGGACCAGAATAGCTGGTCAAAGGAAGAAAGGGGCAGAAAGCCCCTATTCAGGGATGGGAAGCCCCCATTCAGGGGCTTTCAGGGGTGATAGACAAGAAGTCGTTGACAGTCAGATCTAAGGATGGGCCAGTCTTTCAGGATTGTACTGTATTTAGTACTGAGATTCGTCCCAAGGACCGAAGTTAGATCACGCAACCAGTACACACCATTCTTGACCCCATGATATGGTCCTGTATTGTGACAATAGGTAATATAAGGCTAAATGTTAAGCTTGTTAATAAGAGTAGGTATATATATAGTCTTATTACGTGCACCTTGAAAAAAAATTCCTTACGTGCACCTTGATTTCTAGCCACACCTGCAGCCACCTGCCACCAACTGCAACTAAGCCACCTGTCTCGGCACACCTACCAGGCTAAATGGCCACCACGATCGGGTTTCGTGTGGTAATGCCATACAACTCCAGATCATCATGTCCGTCATACCTGTATATGCCAATCGCAATCAAAACAAAAGGACAGCTTAGCCGAAGTGCATAGCCGTCACGATCAGGTTTCGTGTGGTGATGCCATACAATTTCAGATCATCGTGACCATCGGTCGCGTCTCATTAGATGACCATCGGTCGCGTTTAATTAAGGGGGGAGGCAGCCCACGGTAGATGGCCACTACGATCGGCTTTTATATGGAGATGCCATTCACTTCCAGATCATCGTGTCCCTCGCAGCTGGATACGTTGATCAGATGGCTATTGGTCACGTCAACCAAAGCCGAACTGGATGGCTATCACCATCGGGGTTTGTGTGTAAATACCACAATTCCAGATCACCATGCCCCTAGCAGCTGGGCTGGGCTGGCTACGGTAGCTGGCTAGACCTGGTTGGTGGTGAGCTTAGTGGCTGCCAGCTGACTAGCAGATGGCTAGAAATCAAGGTGCACCTAAGGATCTTTTTCAAGGTGCACGTAGTGGTACTGTATGTATAACCCCTCAACACCATCAACATTGATGCCACGCCGCATCACCCCCAGCGGTAGGTATTCATGACAGGCGTTCTATGAATCTCCTTAAGCGCTTGCTGCCAAGCAGATCCTGAAGCTCCAACAACACCTACAGAGATCTCACAGTATCTTTACTGCATAATGGCTGAGGAAGGCCAAGCGACGCCTGTGAGGCGTCATCGTGAGTAGCCAAATCTCAACATGCCCGGCAGACCATCAAGCTGAAATGCACGCGCAGAAAACCCAGCGATATTGTCAGTCGACTATCCGATTTCACCTCTTAGCCACTGCGACGATATGAGTAGACTGACGAAGATGACACAGCGTGTGCGACATCCAAGACAAGTTCCGCAACGCCATATGGCAATTCGATAAGATGTAGGCACATCCCCCGCATTGACCCAAATCATGCCCGGCCAGCACTAACCGAGGTCCTCAAACCACCAGACTCCTCACCGCGCAAAAGGTGCTGCGCGCCGCAGAGATACTGAAGATACCTATCTACGTGACGACGCAGAACGGCGGCAAACTGGGCCCCACGGTGCTGGAGCTGCAGCCACTCCTCAAAGATGCTGTAGTTTCCGCCGACAAGACGTACTTCAGTATGATGGTGCCTGAGGTCGCACAGCACTTCCTGCCGGGCCCGGCAACGACGACTGTGTACCCGTCTCAGGCGCAGCCGAAGCCGAAGAGCGAGGTCGTCATTGTTGGTATTGAGAGCCATATCTGCGTGACGCAGACGACGCTGGACCTACGTGAGTGGCTCGAGTGTTGTACCAAACCCCCTTTCCATCGTGGAAGTGCACCAACCCGAAATACCCTTGAGAACACTATATATCACTTCTACCTACACCCAAGATGATTTTTTCAACCTTATCAAAGGGATACTATAATCTGACTGACGACTTCCAGTGGCGGCCGGCCATCGCGTCTATGTGCTCGCCGACGGCGTCAGCAGCTGCAACGAGCAGGAAGTGCCCATCGCGCTGGCACGACTGCGCACCGAGGGCGCCATCGTCACGACGAGCGAAAGCTGGCTGTACGAGTGCATGGGAGACGCGGGCATTCCCGAGTTCCGCGACATCGCCAAGGTGGTTAAGGAGACGAGCACGGCTACCAAGACGGCGCTCGGCGGGCTTTTCAACAGCAAGATGTAGGCCGTGGTGCTTACAGAAGACCGATCAGTGTACGAGTGAGCGGGCCGGAAGGCGTCTGGTATGCCAGCCATGGTACGGTGGAGATAGACAGGACATTGCTTGCTGTATGGCATATGAACCGGAACCGTAAGTTAACGTCACCTTACGCGACATGACACTGAAGCTATGATTCCTTCTTTTCCACATTGAGTCTTTGATCATCAAGGTGGACCAAGTCCGCCACTCAAGAACAACTTACCACCGAAGCGGCGGATAATAAGACCTCCCCAGCAGCCTTCCCCATTGATCCCTTTCAGGCCGATGTCCCTCATGCTCGCCGTTGCAGCACTGCTCGCAAGCCCGCCGCCATCCCGGGACCGCTTCCACGCAGCCGCAGACGCAGATGCAGACACCCATACACGGACATCCCGGGTAGGCGTCGCGGCCGATGTTAGGATGGCGGCTATTATAACTCTCGTCGTCGCCGTAACTATCCCATCCCACGTTCCAATTAAATGGCATGTTGGCTAGTAGCGTAGTTGTGGACGTCGTCGGTATTTGTTAAGGTCTTTTCTTTTTTTGCGGCGAAAACAAGCGGTTTGTAGTTAATAGCGAGCTTCTCTTTTTGCCCGTTCGCGTGGCTTTTGTAGAAATCCTGGCTTTTATAGGAATTCTTCTTGGTTCTACCGTCAGAGGTAAAAGCCTGATCCAACTACCATCACTGAGCCCGCGTCTGTGTCTCGCTATGCGACATGAAAGATGTTTCTATGAATTCCAATTCTCAGCTAATATGCGTGCGTGTATGGGTATATATGTCACCAAAGGAAATCCTCCTCGCCGTACAAGTATTAAGTCCAGATCCAGGCTCATGTGCTGGATTACAGATCAAAAGGGCCGCGCCGAGGACCCCCGATTACTGGGCGTAGTAGGGGACACGATATGCGTGTCTCCCCCGTCTCCCGGCCACCCATTCGAGCCCAACGTCGACACAAACGGCGACTGCGGCGACGACTCTTCTGCCTCTCTCCCATCGTTCGACGGCGTCCTGTAGGCCGTCGTCGCGCGTTCGGGCGTCGGCGGCGACTGCTCGACTCCCTCGCGCTCGTCGTGCGACGGCGTCGTGCCCACTGCCGACACCCGATCATCTGTATCATCATAGTCCGTCCGCTCGCCGTCGCTGCCCGCCGGAAGCTCGTGGTAGACCACGGGCGGCGGCGGCAGCGACTCGCCATGCAGCTCCGTTGTGGGCCGGACGTGCGTCTCGTCGCCGTCGAGCTCCAGGCCGCGTGCTCCCGGCGGCGCGCTGGGCACCTTCTCGCCGTTCGCGGCGATGCCGACGCCGAGCGTCACGGGCGTGGACTCGGACTCGATCGTCGACTCCGGCGCGCGCGGGTTGGAGTTGTGCACCGGCCCGTGGAGGATGGAGTCGCTGGGTTCTGGGTAGGATGCTTCGCCGGTGAAGACGAATTGGTTGCGGCGGCGGCGGCGGATGAAGAACCAGATGGCTGCGCCGATGATGGCGAGGAGGGCTACCACGCCGATTACGATGCCCGCGATGGCGCCGCCGCCGAGTTTGGATGAACTGCCCGAGCTGCCCGAGCCCCCTGAGCCCCCTGAGCCGCTTCCTGGGTCAGATGAGCTAGAGTCGTCTTCTTTGGATCTGATGGTGACGATGTTTGCCTCGGCACCCTCGTTCCATGTACATGCCGAGACGTTGAACACGCCGCGCTCGTAGTCGGCTGTGAGGTAACTATGAAGGAGTGTTAGCGCCATCAATATTCCAACCAGATCAGAACAACTTCGTCGTTCGAGGAGTCCTTACGCTTCTTGGAGGAATGTCCGGCCCAACGTGTACTGAGTCTCATTGGCTGCCTTCTTCAGCGGGAAATAGTAGCTGGTATTCGCCACCAGCGGGGCCTCTGCCTGGAGGTCGAACGCATCGTACGGAAGCGTAATCCTTACGGCGTCTCCGCCCGAGGTGACATCCGATAGTCTGAAGGTCACCTGCGCATCCGAGTTGAGCAGGTCGGTATGGTGAGTGTCGTTCACCAGATACAAGCCAGACGTGGTGTCGAGAGTCAGCCCGAACGCTTCTTCGAAGGCGGTACACACGTCCTCCGGAAGCCAGAGGTTGGGGTCGGTGGAGTCGATGAAGATGCTGATGGGGTCGGTGAGCAGATTGGATGTAGCCGATCCGCTGTAGCTTATGGACTGGAGGACAACGACCAGGTCCCGAGTCTGGTCGTCTGCCATGGTGAAGGTGACCGAGTTCTCCGTGAAGCGGGACGTGTCGTACCCGGAGAAGATCAGTTGGCCGTAGACTTGCTTGAGACCTGTCCGGTGATTAGCAGCAATTCAGAAAACGGGACCAGCTCGCATTTCTACTTACGATATTTCGCGCCCGCGGTATAACTCCAGCTCAAGCTTGGGATAAGACTTTGGTCCTTGAGGGTCGAGATGAACGAAGAAGACGTATTATTTCCTACACCAGTGAAGTTTACCGGCTGGCTGTTCAGTCCAAAGATTCCCCTATCACGTTCGCGAGTCAGAAACAGGCCAGCATGTGAGCCATGGCAACACTAGCTTACATATAGAAGGGTTTGGCTGTTTCGATACCACCGACGACCTGGTTGTCGACTTTAGGTCCCGTGAGACCTATACCCAGAGTATCATTGGCAAACGCGACGGGCTGGGAATAGCCGAGGTTCGCCTCAAGCCCAACCCCATTCTGCCAGTTGGTGCTGTAGGTGTTGATGCCGTAGAGGCCGATATAGTCATAAGTTGAAGAGTCATTGGGGTTGAACAAGTTGCCCCTAGAAACTGCGCAGTCCGACGGCACCGGTGTCAAGACCGCGGACGAGCAGCCGTAATCTGACAAAGGAATCAACGTCTCGGGAGAGGCCGTAGAAACAAGCACCCTTATGTCTTGTTCTGTAGACCCGACTCGGACGTCGAAGCTGCTCCATGGTCCGTCATTCCCCTCACTACCCGCTACGTCAGCTGATGGACAGACACAAAGCCATCGAGAAAGACGGAACATCTTACAAGTATTCACTCGGAGCTATCGAAACAGCCTCGAGCGTGGTGTCTTTGGATGAAGAACGTGCAATAAGGGCATGGCTATCACCCCCAGATGCCCTAGACTCGAGCATCCAACAGCAACATAGTGTCCAAAAGACCACCGCAAAATGCATCATAATGGAGAACGCGTACACAAACACCAAGACACATGCATTAGAAAAGCATTTGTGCTGAAGAAAAAGAAGCGCGTCCTGGTTAACGATAGTCGGTAGAGTTACTCGGTTGACCGTTGAAGTCCCCAGAATGTGTGTGGGTATGGCCAGACCCCAGCCAGTTTTGCACCCACATCGTCTCCGGTCGGTAAGTCTACTGCCGTAATAACGTTCCGAGCTCATCCACCAAAACCCCTGGCGATATCGAAGCAGGTTTCCAGAAGGAACGTCATGGTGGCTGTCAACGTAGCATCGGTAAGCCAACCCCTGGCGCAATGCCAACGCCGTGGGCCAATGATGGACGCGCAGAGGAGACGTCAGGGGGGCCCGGTCGACCACAACAAGCAGGCACACGGCCGCTACCCCAGAAGGAGGACCGCCAATCACGGACCGAACGTCGAGGTGATCCCACTTCGCAATGTTAATCTCCAGGCCGTGTTGCCAGTCATTTCCCCTTGCGGCCATTGAGCCGACCATGACAGCGTCGACACGTATAGGCAGGGGGGTTCTGCCAGATCATGATCAACAGAAGCGAGGACCATGCGCAAGCGAAGAGGTCTGCGCCCAGTTGCCACACTGCCGGTGGTGTGCCGGGCAGTCGGATAGGTCTTGCTCAGCCATCCCAGCGTCCAGCCATCTTTCAAATAAGACTGCAGGTGTGCCGAGTTTTCGATGCTTGTCTGTTCGGTTCAGCCCAGCTCTAGTTCAACCCTCGTTATTGCTCTAGACCTGCTCGATTTGTGCTTCACTCGTTCAATCGCAACTTCTCGTTAGTGCAGAAGAAGTCAAAGCCGAAATCGCAGATATGTTGTCCGCTACCAGATCATGGACGACGGCAGCATTGCTAATGCTCGGGGCGAAGGAGGCGTTCGCGGGTGGTAAGTGATTGACCGCCATGAAGCATTCTCATGACTTTGTTTGGACCTGACTAACATTTTGAAGCTCTTCACCAGGAGGACTATCCAATCTCCTACAGTAACACATCTACCAAAGATCATCACACTGTTGTCGATTCAACCACCACGACTACGACTGAGTGTATTGACAGCACCGTCATATTCAGCACCACCAGCACATGTACCATCATTGATACATTGACCACCACCATACCCACCACCACTACCGGTACCACAACCGTCACTGTACCGACCACCATCATTGATACAGTGACCAACACGGATACCACCACCAGTGTCGGTACGACAACCATCATCGTGGTCACTACTGTACCAACGACGGTCACGGAGTACGCACCCACCACGACCACGTTGCCGACGACTATCACAATCCCCAAGCAATACACCCAGTTCACGACGAGTAGGTAATTCCCAGAGACATCTCTTCACACACGCAGCATGTCACGGGAAGTTTGGTTGTTGTCTGTTGTCCACGGGACTTCTTAATCAGGGGGATGTCACGACACTCTCCCACTTAATGAGCACATGTATCTAGAGCGTTCTGTACAGGCTATGGGGCGAAGGGGCTCATAGAAATGTAACACACTTGAACTCACGGGATATGATATTTCAAAACTTCAAAACCTTACCACATGATCCTCATAGAGCTCATTGCTGACCCGTGTTGCTTGTAGTCACTTCGATTGATGAATGTCCGACAACATGCAGTATCTACGCCGGCACGGTCGACGTCTTCTTCTGGCCGACCAGCGACAACTACACGTATCCGTCCACATATGTCCAACCAGGGATCGATTACACCTTGTAAGCATATTCTCTCATCCTTCTCTCGCGCGACCTATACATATACTGACCCAAAATGCAGCACATCACCGTCGATATACATGCTCATCCCTACCATGTACGGCACCAACTCCCTCGGCCGTGCCGGGCCCTCGGCCAGCAACACCATCTGGCCCTTCGACCTGGATGAGGTATCGACCTTCCTTCCGGGCGGCACGTCGGCGTCGGCGCAGCTCACGCTCGATGACCTGTACACGGACTGCCCGAAGTCAGCCGACGCGTCACAAATCTTGACCATGGTGGACCCGCACTGTGACCCAATACTCGTGGCCCCCGACGCCATTAAGGCGTGGGCGCAGCCTTGCAACGCCTGCGGCCAGTTCGGACTGTTCGACCCACCGTACGCGGTGCCGACGCTGACGGGGCTGATCCCCGTCACGACGACGACCGAGGCTACGACGGCATCCCCGGCGCCAACTACTACTGTTGTGCCGGTGACGACTACCTCTGTTGCCGAGACTACTACACCTACTTCTGTGGCCGAGACCACCTCAGTTCCGGAGACCACGTCTGTCGCGGAGACTACCTCTGTTGCGGAGACTACTACACCAACCACGGCTGCTGGGGAGACGACTACCCCGACCACCGCTCCTGCGGGGACGACTATTTCCCCGACCACAGCCGCGGACACGACGTCAGCCGTGACGACCGTCGGGTCGAATGGCGTGACGTCGGTGATCTACCTGCACAACGGCACTCCCGTCGGTACCAGCATCGTGGCTACAGCGACGGCGACGACCGCAGAGACAACCGCCGCATCAACGGGCGGCGAGGGTGCCTCGACGACCGGTGGTGCCGAGACTGGCTCGTCGACTGGCGGTGATACAACTACGGTAACCGGTAGTGAAACATCCACTGGTGCGGGTGCCACCGCGACCGATGGCACGTCCACGACAGATGCCACCGCAACCGATGGGGCATCCACGACAGGCGCGTCCGCGACGGGTGGTGAAACTTCCCCAGGTGCCACGACCGCCGACCCTGGCTCGTCCACCGCCGCTACCACCAGCACAGACGCATCATCCACGGCCTCGTCGACGACAGATGGGACCACCGCTTCCTCGTCGGCGTCTTCGACCGATCCGGCCTCCACCGGCGCAGCCGGAAGACTGACCCCCCGCGGATGCGCTGGTGTATTGGCCGGACTGTTGGTGTCGGCGTGCTTGTTATAGTGAGATTGTGAGAATGGATGTTGACTGGCCTAAAGCGGATGGACGGAGAGATGAACAGCGAATGAAACAGGGGATGAAGGAGCAGCGGATGAACAAATATAATGTTGTAATGGCTATTTTATGATTTGAGTACATGAGGACGACGTTATACCCGGTTGGTTCAGATGCACATAGAAACAACTGAATGAAATAAGAAAGAAAGAAAGGCTTCGATGCAACTCGTGAACTCACAACCCTTGACTCGGGCTTTCGCTAGTACCCATATAAGAAAGACTTCGGCTGACTCGGACAACCTGTTTCGAGGTACAATGACAGACCAGTAAGTTGAAAAATACCCATTCTGTCTTAGTGTACTATGAATTTGAGTCAGGAGCTACCGAGGATCGAGCTGTTTTCTGAGGTCTGCAAGTACGGAGAAACCGGATTAACTCAGTTTGCCGCCATGTGTCGTCTGATCTTAGACCCAGGATTCATCGAGGAGGCATCATCGAGATACGAGCTATCGGGACCTAAAGGGCTTTTCCGGGCTCTTGAACACCGCGTGGCAGACGAAACAGCCACAATACTTCGTCTGATCTTTGGCGAAGACTTCATCGAGGAAGAATTGAGGAGCCAACAACACAGTCAGACTGTGTTGACTAGACGGCACTGTTCCGGTAATACAAGCGTTCGTGAGCTCGTATCATTAATCATCTGAATCTCTCGTGAAGGCACGTCCTCCTCATCCTCCGGTCTTTACGTCCAGTTGTCCCCATCACTCCCCGTTCTCAACAAGGTACGTGTTGGAGATGACCTTGAAGCAGCGTCCATCGGTGCAATTCTTATACACCAGCCCCTCGCGGTTCTTGCCATGAACCCCCGTGCCAACCGCCCGCTTCAGAAGACCCTCCTGGTTCTTGGCGATCTCGTGCAGCTTGAAGTATCCCTGGACGGGGACATGACGTAGGCCGAGCAGGCCGGCGCGTTCTTCCGTGACCTTGGGAGGGACGAAGCTCTGCGCGTCAATGTCGAACATGCGATAGACGTAGAACTCGTGCTGGCCCTTCGCAAAGCCCTCGCGGTTGCGCGCTATGCTCTCGCCGCACAGCTCCCCTTGGACGGCCACGTTGCGGTTGATGTTGGCCAGTTTCTTCGGCAGGCCGTTGGCCAGTGCGACCTCCCACCATCTTCCTTCGGCGCTGCTTTCGGGTAGGTCGTGCTTCCGGCTGCATACTCCGATGCGGCCTTGCGGCATGTCCGATTTGGATCCTGCTGGCAGAGGGGGCACGCTTTTGTACCACTGTGAGTCTCTTCGTACAAAGTAGACGGTCATGGCCATGCCATCCATCTTGGTCGACTCCTGAAAGACCACGTTCTTGTACTCCGCGGTATATAGGTTACCGCAGTTCTGCACTCTCTCGATGTCGGTCTTGGGGATGAACGCCGGGGGCGCTCCTAGTGATCGTGTCGACTCGGTGGCGGAGAGCTCCCACTTCTGTACCTTAAGCGGAGCCTCGAAGGACATCTTCATGATCTTCTCGACGGCAACATCTCCCCCCTCAGTCTTCTTAACGGCATCGAGTACGTTGGTGACTTCCGGGAATTCCTTGATGGGGTAGACGAGGCCTTGCGAGATCTCCTTGCCCATCATGATCGACTTGACGTGGAATCCTTTGGTGCCGTTCCAGGTGCTGAAGTTGCTGAGCGGCATGAAACGAGGGTCGGATGCCGGGAGGAAGCAGTCAATCTCGAAGAACAGGACGAGGTCGCCGACAGAGAACTTGCCAGTTTTGACAGCGCAAGTCCATCCGTCGATGTGGACGATCGCCATGGTGCCAGAGATAGGCCGAATGGAAGCGATCCGTCGAACGCAGACCAGCTTGCGGCTCATGTTAGCGGTATTCGGTTGACTTGTCGTGGTGTGTGTGTGTATGTTGTTGAATGTCAACGACAAGTGAGTGAGAGCTGCGGCGGAGGATTGACGAAGTGTCTGGGGAGAAGCAGTGAAGGAACAGGAACGGAGAGGACTTGAGCACTGCCAGTGAATTTATCTACGCGAAGTATCGAAGGGAGACAATGGGATAGAGCTTGACCAAGGCAAAAGAGACAATATATTTAGTGAGAATATTCACCCGCGGGCATACTGCCAGTCTCCGCAGCGATAGGTACAGATCTTGTCCGGGGGAGGTGTCGAGCAACGCTTGAATTAATCTTGTTGCCGGGGCAGATGAAAAGCTTGCCCGTGATAACTTATTAGTAGCAATAGAGTTGTACTTCTTACGTTCAGGGTATAGCCGAAGAATATCGTAGTCGGCAACAACTTGCTCAAACTAAGCTTCGGATAGTCCCACAACCCGCAGCAGGAAGAGATAATACAGCGATGCCAGCGCAGATGGCCCAAGCAACATATCAAAGCTGCCGAAACATAGTCCCATCCAGTCATCACTTTCTCAAACCCTCCCAGCCGGAACCGCCGCCGGCCCCTGAATATGAAAAGTAGTGATAGACCGCGCCGCTACCCTCCCTCCCACCGCTTACGATGCAGAAGCCGGTGGCGACAGCCATGTTGAAGAGCAGGTCCAGCAGCGACCGACCGCTGTCTCGGCCTTGTCCCCCCATGTGGGTGATCAGGCTGGGCGCGCTGGAACGCGAACGAGCACCCGAACCCGTCCATGGTCTGGTACGTCTTGGTCGGGTCGCCGGTGATGGTCGAGGCCGCCCGGCGGTGGTTAGCCAGGATGGCATTGCCGCTGTGAGCGAGGGGGAGGGCCGCGGCGGGGACGGCTAGGAGCTCCGCGAACCTCATACTGGCTGACTGTCTCAATGCTAAGTTCTGCGCTGTGAGTAGACTCAGGGGCAACAGAGCCTCAGCTAGGAGGCTGCCGTCTCTGCTCATAATGCTGAGTATCACACCAAAGCATCTCCTGTCGGCTCTCACGAAGGACTTCTTGCTATCTGCCGGGTCGACCGTCGTTACTTAGGAGCTCCTGTACTGTTCTTGACTCTATTGTCACCAGACAGCGCGGTGCCGTCCGAATAGACTCAGCGCTACCAGGTAGTATTCCCGGAACGTGGGGACGCTGCGGGTGTCTACCTTGAAAGCCATGTGGTCGTCACATTTAAGCTCCGCGGGAGACCGTCTCCGCGTCTTGGTTGTGGGGTAGCCGAGTCTGTAATAGCCCCAGGAAGCCCAGGCCAAGGGCTTAACTCACCATCATCCTAGGGTGAACCTGGGGAGAGCAGGATGGGGTCTGAGTATATGATTTAGCGAGATCAGTATATGCCGCTGGTGGGTGGTATATGTACCAGGTCAGAACCAAACCAAATGACATCAATACACAATGGTCCATTCAAAAGGTTATCACCGCCCGTCAAGATGACCTTGGTTCTTGGCACGGACGGGTGGAAGTGGGTTTATGAGCCCTGATGCGTTTCCGGGGGTGGATCCTCGCAGAGGCACATGAACATCTGCTAGGCATTGTTATGTGTCTGATCCAGGAAGGTGGATGAGTGTAGCCTCACCAAGCTCTCATATCGAACATCACACATCAGTAAAAGGCACTTCACGAAAGAATGCTGGGGCGTGGATTGCTGGCTAATGAGCATTGACCCATCTCTTGAGAGATGGTGCTGATTGCAATGGTATATAACTGCCAGATAGTCTCGATATATAAGTTGTACCTCGATGTCAGGGAGCTCCAGAGTTGTCCCAGACACATATTCATCTTCTCGAAGTAGATCAAACATCAAAGTCGCACGCTATTCGCTTCTCCCGCGACGCTCGAAGGAACGTGTTTCGGGTCTGGTGAGCTCCCCTTTGATTGACACTTCCTCACGAAAGAGATTTGGAATGACAGATCAGGCGGCGGCACTTACAGCCCTTGCCGAGTTTCGAGTTTCGCGTTCGAGCAATGTTTCCATGAAACCATTAGTAGGCTTCGATGCCTTGATTTCTTGGGCGACTTGACGATCGATACCGAGCTGCTCGTCGGTCCAGAGAGGCTGCTCGATGCTTTTCCCGGTTTCACCCACACCGATGAAACCGCCTTCAGCCGCCCATTCGGACGTACGCTTGATTCCAAGCTTGGACCAAATCTCGTCAATGGCATCGACCAATTGATCGCGGTATTCCTTCGTATGACCTGGGGTTGGCGTGATACGCAGACGCTCCTGTCCTACCGGCACGGTAGGATAGTTGATTGACTGTACGTAGATCTGATAGTCGCTCAGCAACATATCCGAGGCTTGCTTCGCAAGCTCAGCGTTGCCTACTAGGATCGGGATGATATGAGAGGGATTCGGTATGACCGGGATGTCTCTAGCATCCAAAGCCTCCTTGACAGCACGGGTATGGAGCTGCTGGAGCCGCCTGTCGCCCTTGTATTCCCTTTGATACTCAATGGCAGCGGTTGCACCAGCCATGGTGGCTGGAGGGAGCGAGGTCGTGAAAATGAAGCCAGGTGCAAGCGATCGGATCATGTCAATAAGCTTAGCACTGCCCGCGATATATCCACCAACGCACCCGTACGCCTTGCCCAAGGTGCCAGTGATGATATCTATGCGATCCATGATGGTTCCCTCGGGTCTTCCTTGTTGGTGAGCTTCGAAATCGAGATGTTCCGCAACACCTGCGCCATTTGGACCGTACATGCCGACAGCATGAACTTCATCGAGAAAGGTGAGAGCACCGTACTTGTCGGCAAGATCGCATATCCCTTCAATAGGTCCAATCGAGCCACACATGCTATAGACAGACTCGAAGGCAATGACTTTTGGCACATGAAGCGGTAATGAAGCCAATTTGGCTTCCAGATCCTCAAGATCGTTGTGTTTGAACACGATCTTTCTGGTTCCTGAGTGGCGTATGCCCTGGATCATTGACGCGTGGTTCAGGCTGTCAGAGAGAATCACACATTCGGGGAGTTTGCTCCCCAGTGTGGCTAGAGTGGCATCGTTTGCCACATAGCACGAGCTGAAGACGAGTGCAGCTTCTTGGGCGTGAAGCTTGGCGATGGTACCCTCGAGTTCGACTGCGTGTTTGTTGTGGCCAGAGATATTTCTCGTACCACCAGCACCGGAACCGTATTCGTCCAAAGTCTCGTGCATCTGCTTCAAGACCTGTGGGTTCCTGCCCATTCCAAGGTAATCATTGGAGCACCAGACTGTCACGCGCTCTTCCTTGTTGGCTCCGTGAGCCTGCGGAAACTCCTTGGCCAGGCGGTTGATGTTGTTGAAGTAGCGGTAAGACTTGTCCTTGTGTTTCTTGTCCAGTTCCCCTTCGTAGAATCCGTTGTAGTCGAACCTGGTGCTGGGATCCGCCTGATTCCCGCTAGGCGAGGCAGCATTGGCATTGCGACTGCCTGGCGCAGCTGGGGGAAACTGGACTACGATGCATTGTTAGTCCAAGCCGACTTCGACTTTTCCCGAGCACACTTACCGCTTTCACGAGCCACGAACACAGGGCTGTCGACAGCCCTCGCCTCCTTGGGACGACTGGTATGAATCTTGGCCTTCCCTGGCTTGGAATGGCCGGAGAAGTTGCGGAGACCCGTCACAGTAGCAGCGCCATGGATTCCAGTCTTGCCACCGAAGCGGGCGGACTGGATGGCGAGGGCCTTTCCCATGACGGGGCATCGCTGGCCAAGCAGCTGGAGCTTGGAGATGGTGCCGCCGCACTGAGAGGCCTGGGGCCGGGTCGAGGTCGACAGCGCACGAAGAGTGGCCGGTGACGCCTTCTTCAAGAAGGGGCACATGGCCTTGGACTGGCGAAGAACAGCGTCCATGGTTGCAAACACCGAGGGAAGGGTCGTGGTCGATTGATACGGTTCGATTCGTTCCAAATGATATGATTCAGGAACAGAGCTTGTCAAGCTGAGCAGAAGGGGCTCGCACACTGGCTTTGTAGTCGGTAAGCAACGATGATCGTATGTAAGACAGTCTAGCCTGGGCTTGGCCTAGGGACTTGGTCGTCTCTGGACTCGGATGCTCGGTGTCCCGCAATTTGCAGTTTGCAGTTTGCGTGTCATGCATTTGCCCCGCCAAATAATCATCCGAGGCCCCCCCGCCAGACCCAAACACGCCTAGTCAAGGACAAATACACTTCCTCTCATTGGCCAGCTGCGCCAGGCTAGACTCGGAAGGGTATCGTCTCCTAAGATTTTCTAGATGCACCCATCAACCATCCAGCCGGCACCTGCGCCGCTGCGACGCCGATGAGTCTGTGAGCTCGACTTTGCCGGACTGAGAGCTACCTCAACGTAGCAGGCAGGCCGTATGGCTTAATGGTCAAATGCGTCTGGTTGTGTTCTCGTTTGTGCGGTGGGCGACGAGAACAAGTGGGTTCGAATCCTGCTATGGCCCCCTTCTGACCCGGCTTGTGCGAGTCGACAACCAGCACACGACAGTGGAGAGGCCCCTTATCGCAGAGCCCGATAGCCAAACAGCTTGTCTCCATAACACCCATTCCTGCGAGATTTTTCCCCTTGTGGTTTCCCTCGCCAGCAGATAACAAACACCTATTTCACCCACCAATGCGACATATATCAAACGGCTACTGGAACGATGTGTACACCAGAGGACTGAGGTTCACTGGGTCGCTTTGTCACTGGACAGGAGGTTTTTCTGACGGAATCGTGCTTGGGTATTGACTAAAACCATCTGGTCACTCCAGGTTGGTACCGCTACAGCGAGGATAGGCTCGTGCGCGGATCTGAATGTATCTAGACTGACACCTCTACAACCTTGCGATGCAATGGCTCTGGGAGGCGTGGTTTGCCCTATGGAGGGACTGCACCCACGATAAATACAATCAATCAATCAATCAGACGTAGCAGGCAACATAATCTACACCATATGTACCCCTTTCTTCAGATGCAATGAGTACGAGTTCACTCTGTCAAGTATCATCGTCGAGGTCAGACTATAAGGTCCAGCGCGCACACGTGATGTATAACAGAGACAGCACCCAGCCGGCCTGTGAGAACCAGTAGTATGACGACGATGCCGTACAGCACAGCTTATGCGAAGCAACGCTGCATCGACTTTGCATCATGGGGTCGACTACTCAATCTCTACGTCTTCATTCTGCGGGCAATGTCATTTCCGCAGAACTACTAGGGAGCAATAGTCCGGTCTGAAAGCCAGGTCAGATGACATTGTCTTGGACCGGAGACGTGCATAAAGCTACCTGTACCTACTGGTAAGCTCCCGTTATTTTTGTACTTCAACGTTAACCTGCCTGTGTACCTGTGTTGTTGTTGGATTAAAGGTACGCCTAGAAGGCACCTTGACAGGTAGACAACGGAACCTAGTTGTTCCGTTCCGATCCAGCCCCCTCTGGCACAAAACAGCCACGGTCGCACAAGGACACTCTAGACAGAGAGAATACACAAAAAAAACACTTCACTCTCACAGTTGGCTCAAATCTGACAGTTGTAGAACATCTGGCTCGACCAGATTTATAGGGGCCCCTATATGGTGTCCTCCCTATTCGATCCGATGGTGAGACAGCATGATCTCAACAGGTGCGCACGAAAATTAGAAGGCCCAAAAGAAGGTTTGAGTTATACTAAGGTAGATGAACGTTGACCACGATAGTCCTGCGCCTGACGTGGGTAATCTTCCTATATCCTCATATGACTTCCGGGACTTCTCATAACGATCACATCTTACATTATACGTCTCCTGATAAGACCTGAGGATAGGTCAAGTTGACCGCGGGCTGTAACAACCTGCTTCCCGATATTTTCCATACTTTGAAGCTGGCAGTTTTCGAGGCAACCTGCGGGTTGGCGTGCATATCTGCACGCTCGGAAAACTCCCTTCCTTATAAGGAACTCCAACTTACAAGATTATAGATCACTTGGTATTTATTGTAACACGTCTTTAAGGTCTTGATTCTTTAATCTAGACTTCCTTCCCAGGAGACAGCATCCCTCGAGCTAGCATAATCCCGCATCTTCAACATCCGCGGGAACGCTGGGTTCGAGGAGCACTTGCCGCTGAATCAGCTCCTTCCCCGCTCCAATGACGGGTATTCAACTATCCTCTGACACGTCTTCTTTCCCTAGGTACTTACTAAAACGATTATAGTTCTGACGTGTGCCGCCGCTTGGGTAACGGCCTACTAACCTTCAACCGTTCTGGCACAGTCCCACATAGCTGGTTGAGGCTCAAGACATCAGTGAAGTGTATTGTCAAGCAGACTGAGAATACCAGTATCGCAGTGATTTTCGTGGGTACATTCAAGTTCGTTCTTCAGTGAAGTCAGGAAGACCACATTCCCCTATCAGAGACTTTCCAGCTACAACTCCCTCGCAGCGGTCAGGATAGATTGTCTGAGACTTTCGGCCGCAAGAATGCCCAAGGTTGTCTATACCAACCAGGTTCAGTTGTCATACTCATCACCTGATTTGCTGGTGCCAGACCAGAACCGTGAATGGGCAAAGGTCTTTGTTGCGTCTGGAGGAGGCCGCTCAGTGGTGATCGGAGTACTGTTGCTGTGAAGTGAGTACGCACTATTACCCCAGGGTGCCTCTTCCAGCGAAAGAGGTATCACGAAATGTTACCATGGTGCGTGGACGGTGATTGATGAAGGGTGTGACTGTACGTCTGTCAGTCATTCTGCCTCTTGAGAGACGATGCCTTGTATCGATTTGTGCCTGTTCGATAGAGGCCGTCTCAAAAGGAACTCGAGGTCAAGCGGGCAGGATTCAGTTATTCTCACAGCCCCCGTTGAAACGCCTGAGTGATGTCCATCCACGGTAATCGTCTATAATCAATCATGTCATTCCGAAAGATCCGCTCCGAGAAGCAGGGGATGACTTTGCAGATCTGGAAGATGATGATCTATCTGATGTGTTCTTTTAGTCCAGCTTACATGCCCACCTCCTAACCTTTATGGGCCACCACTGCTATGAGTTTAAAAGCGCCTTGAGAACATAACCTCGGAAGCTTGCGCTGCCCGTGGAAAATCGTGATGATAAGTGTCTGGAACCAGTTCCGAAAAAGGGACTCTGTATCACTCAACAACAATTATATCGATTTGCACATTGACCTGCCGATCATGGAGCAGAGACTCCAGAGGCTGTTAGGAGGATATCGGCTTGACCATCATAGATATCTAAAGACTGGCGTAATTGTATGCTTCCTGAAGTGGGCGAATTAGATAAGCAGCACAATGGGTAGCGGTTGAGACAGTGCCGATGGCTCCGATATGCCAACGTGAGGCTGGCTCTTCACCGCTCGCATGCCACAATAGACTCGACCTTAGGTTGCAACGGATGAAACGAGTCGTGCGGGATTTCGAATAGAGTCTAGACTTGGGGAAGGGAATGTTGAGAAATACCGTGGACGTTGCGCAGGGCTTTGTTGGTGGATCATATGTGGCTTTTTGGGGTTGGGTAGTGGAACGCTCCAGGAGCTCTTAGCACTGCGACTGGCAGCAGTGGCAGCCTTTAGCGGAGTCTTAGCACATAGAGCGCCGTTGATTGGCTCAACAAGTCGCGTGCCGGTGAGAGTTGACCCTCCAGCGCATCCCGCAATCGCCCTTTTCTGCCGCTGGGGAGCGTCGCCGAGGTTCCTCCCGCCCACCATTACCTTACCTAAACTGCTATAGCAGACAGCCATATTCATCTTGTGACCTCTGGTCGGAACTACAACTTCTGTCACGAGCCTACCCAAAGAGGCACTCTCTCGTTGTGCTTCCCGCTCAGCAGCACCTGAAGCAGTTGTCGATATCCTCATGCGACAACCACTTCGAACCCTCCAGGTCAAAACTCCCCAGAGTCCCAACAAACCTACCGTGAACCTGCCCCACGATACGATAACTCTAAAAAGTCATCCCACCCCCGGCCGCGAAGCTTCTTTCTGACCCCGCCGCTCCGGCCGACTTGCGACGAGTCGCCTATGCATATTCCGAAATGTCCTTCGTATCCTATCTGACCTACTTCCTTGTGGGCTACACCGCTCTCGTCATCGGCTTCTACATGCTCTCCCTCGCCACGCCGAAAGCTGCCTTTGTGGCCCGCACGCTCGCCGGCTACCTGGCGCTGATAATATGCACCACGTACGGAGTGATAGTGTCTATAGTTATGCGCATACTCGGATGGCATGGGAGCGCGCAGTGGATGACCGGCCGCTCTTTCAAATATGTCATGGCTGCAACCACGGGCATCTCGTTTGAGGTCATCGACCCAAAGCGAATCCTCGACAACACCCGACCGGCCGTATTCATCGGTAACCACCAGACCGAGCTGGATGTTCTCATGCTGGGCACCATATTCCCCAAGAATTGCAGTGTGACTGCCAAGAAGAACCTGAAGAACGTACCCTTCCTGGGATGGTTCATGTCGTTGAGCGGAACCGTCTTCATCGACAGGAAGAGCTCCAAGGACGCCCGGCAGGCCATGGCCGGTGCTGCCAGGGAAATCCAGAGGAGGAAGCAGAGCGTCTACATGTTTCCCGAGGGGACTCGAAGCTACTCCAAGGAGCCTGCGCTCCTGCCGTTCAAGAAGGGCGCTTTCCACCTTGCCGTTCAGGCGGGTGTGCCCATCGTCCCGGTGGTGGCCGCCAACTATTCCCACATCCTCTACATCAAGGGAATGGTCTTCAATGCCGGCAGAATCCCCGTTAAAGGTGAGACGAATACACATAAGTTTCGGCTGCAAAGCAGCGCTAACATGAGCCAGTCCTCGACCCCATCCCCACGACCGGATTGACGACCGAAGACGTCGAAGAGCTCGCTCGCAGCACTCGGGAACTCATGCTTAAAGAGATTGTGCTTCTGACTCAGGTTGCCCAGAACAATCCCTTTGCGGTGCCTGCGAAGATCGAAGACGGGGTGGTTCATGCTAGTGGAGTGGACGCAACTCTCTCATGATGCAAGCATGGCCATGACGGCATATAGGCAATCGCAGGATTCGTTGCCGGAGGGCCGTCCAAGATACATATACTTCTGTTTTATCAGCACATGGGCCCAAGTGGGGGACGAAGCCGAGCTACAAGCTTGGTACTAGGGGTGAGGAGGCACATCGTCCAGACCAACATACTGCGCATGCATCGATACCCCTATATAGAATGATGGCAGTCAGAAGGGCTGTTTTTGGCGACACCGGTCGTTCCTATTCAAGAGGCAGCGATGGATGAGCTCAATTTGAGATGAGAATGGCTTTAAGCCTACGGCTTCCGGGCTTCAAGAACCATATCTTGGCTTTGCATAGAGGCTGACAGCCCAGCATTGCCATAGGGGCCGCGGACTAGAGCGTGCCATGGTAGAATTGGAATATACATGCGTTTCAATAGAAGTTGAGAGTGATCAAGGTTCATACATGCTCCCAAGATATGTATAACAAGCATATAACCAACCCATCATATCGTTTGGTTGTACAGGAGCGGACGATCTACTCTACACTACCGGGAACAGCCCAACCTACGAGAGGCGCGTATCCTCGAAAGTGCAAGGAATGGCATCAGCTAGAGGAGAACAAGATCATTTGCATTGCAGTGAGCAGTCATGTCGCACATGGAACAACTGCAGGTAGGTTGCAACCAAGCCTGCCACCATAATCACCCCCCTTTTCTCTTCTTGACGTAAGCGGGGTAATGCCGCCAGCCAACTCATCCAGCTTTGGTACCTCGATTCAACCAAGTACATACCTCAGCCGGAACGACACCCACCCGGGAACAGACCTTGGTTTTCCCGATCTCAGGCCAGAGCGCCGGAACTGGTCCAATCCTGTTTTGCTACAATGATGCATCGTGATGTCCACAGTCCGACGGGCCGTAGGCAGGGAGGGAGGGAGGGGCAGAAGACCAGGCACGAATCAAGCTTAGCTGGCCGGCTAGGGGTATGGGGCGCTTGAGGCAACCAATCGCCTGCCCCGGCCCCCTTCGAGCTCCCCACTCACCGCTTTGAGCCCCAGTTTGATGGCTTGAGCCTTGAGCCTTGATGGCTATCGCGATCCCACCTGCACTCCTCGGATCATGACGTGCGGACGGGCCCTCCCTGATTCCCGTCCAAGATATGCTCTCCAGCTCCAGGTTCCGTTCTTCACTTCCATCGTCACCGGGTATAGAAATTGAAATTGACGCAACAGGTCATCCTTGCTTTGCTGAACGGCTTCAAGTGATACCAGGCCAAACCTACCAGCCGGGTGGGCTCACGCCAGTCATCACAGTCACAGTTGAGCCACATATGCAAGACTACAACCATGCCCTGGCCACTGAGCTATTGATTGAGCCCCGCAACCTGGAACGCCTGCCAGACCCTGAGAATGAGATATGATGTGATCCCAGAGGGGAACTGAGACATCCTGTTTCGCATACCTAAGGTAGTAAGTACTTCTCTTGAGTCTTCCGCGTACCATCCATCGTCACCATGCGGGCCAGGAGTCATGGATACTAGCGAAGCTTGCTGCATTGCCGGTGCCATTGGGTATGATGTCCTTCTGGCAGGTGGTTGTTAGCAGCCAGATCCCAAGACTACCTGCTTGTGAAGGGGACTATTCTTCTTGCCGGACAAAACCTACCTCCCAGGTACATGACAGCTAGGTAGGGTTAAAGTCTCCCGAGGACAGGGATGACACAAGTGGCTACTGTAGGTACCTCCCAAGGCGTGCCTTGACGCACGTGGAGAGGCAGCCGGTGACGTACTACGCCATCTCCTTGCAAGTTGCAAGTAGGTACCTAATACCTATGGCAAACCTTCCATGGTTGCGGGTTTCCCCTCTCCCAACTTCCGAGCTAGAGGAGAGTTCCAAGTCGGGAGGGAGGAGCTTCCTGGTCTGCATCTTCTGCTATAAAGGTTGGCCTCCCCTTCTCAGCTTCTCCGTCACCACTGACATTCTCCCTATTTCACATCTTACATCTTCAACTCAAGAGCACTACCTACTCCCTCAAACCCAATTCCAAACCCGACTATCACAATGTCTAACTACGACAATGACAACGTAAGTCCCGCAAGAGCCCCATGCAGGAGGTATACCGAAGCTGACACAACCCTTACAGTCTGGCTACGGCCAAAGTGGCAACGTATGCAGTCTACCACCTACCTCTATGCACACGAGCCATTGAAGACTAACCAACTTATATAGTCGTCCCGCAACCAGGGCTTCGGCTCCAGCGGAGGCAACGACGACAGCAGCTACGGTAACTCCGGTCGCTCAGACAACGCCTTCGGGTCCAGTGGCCAGGGCAACGACAACACCTACGGCTCCAGCGGAGCAGGGGGCCTCGGTTCAAGCCGCGACAACGACAACTCGTTCGGTTCCTCCGGCCGTGACAATACCGATACCTTCGGCAGCAGTGGCGTCAGCAGCGGTGGCCTTGGTGGTAGCGGACGTGGAAACAACGATGACAGCTTCGGCTCGTCAGGTAACACCCGCAGCGGCGGTGGTTCAGACGCATATGCGTCAGGGGCCCTTGGCGGCTCCGGCACTGGATCCCGCAACCAGGATTCCGGGTTCGGGTCCAGTGGCAACGATACCTACGGCTCCTCGACAACGGGCGGCCTCGGTTCTTCTGGCAATGACACATACGGCTCCTCCACAACGGGAGGCATCGGTTCTTCCGGCAATGACACCTACGGCTCCTCCACATCGGGTGGCATCGGTTCTTCCGGTCTAGGCAGTGGCCGCGACAACGACTCATATGGCTCCTCGGGTGTTGGTGGCCTCGGCACCTCAGGCAGAGGTGATGACTCGGGCAGGGACTACGCTCCAGCTGGCGTCCCGGGCGACCAAGACTCGTCCAACTACGGCGACGTTGAGGGATTCGGTTCCAGGAAGGGTGGTGCATCCGACGTCCTAGGACCGGCCGGTTCGCGTGGCAATGACGACTCGTCATATGGATCCTCTGGTAGAGACAACCAGAATAGCTCCTCGGGCAAGGGCGGCGACTCCACTGCTGGCAAGCTGATGGAGAAGGCGGGAAGCATGTTCCACAACGAGAAGATTGAGAACAAGGGTCGGGAGAAGCGCGAGGGTGCAGGGTTTGGCGATGATAACAACTACTAGTTCATCGGGTCTGAGCCCATGTAGGTGTCCACAGATGCTACTGGGAAGGATGATATATCAAGTCAGATATGAATAAATCATGAACCAACCTTTGATGTTAATGCCGCGTAATGACATGGTGTTAAAGCCTCGCATTGATATTTGTCATTTTCTCCCAGCAGCAGACCTCACTTCTCGATCCTCCCCCACGACCCGCGCCGAGCCCTCGCCGCCCCCCATATCGTCCAAGTTCAAAACGCCCACCCCCCTCTCCACCAGAACCCGCCACACGACCTCCTTCAGGTTCGGCGGGCTCGCCGGCGTGTCCCAGTACCGCGCGACCAGCCCGCGGACCGGCGCCTGCTCGATCTGCGGCAGCGCCGCCTCGACGTTACGGCGCGGCGTTGATGATGGTGAAGTTGCGGCCGCGGCCGTGGCGTTGGTCCACAGCTGCGCGAGCGCGAACTGCGTGGATGCGAAGTACGAGTTCGAGACGTTGTAGGCGTACGTCGGCGCTTCGTGTCCAGGGAAGTCGTCGTGGACCGACGCCAAGGCCTCGATCTCGGCGTCCCGGAATATATCGCGGTGCGTCGCGTTGAGCGCCGTTACAGAATCGAAGGGCGCGTTGCCCGAGGCCACGATGGTGAGGCCTGGACGACGTGCGCGCTGCCGTCCAGTAAATCAGGTAGTCGCGGTTCCAGCGTAGCGTGCAGCGTAGCGAGGGTCGCCGCGCCGGAGGTCTTGTGGTCGATGAGGAGGAGGACGGTCTGCTGTGGTGCCCTGTCGAAGATGCCGCGCCATGCGTCTGCGCCGCCGCCGCCGGCGGTGTGGTTGTGGGCGTTGTTCAGGTTCTACGTCTCGAGCATCCGCTGCAGGGGCTCCAGCTACATGGAGCGCAGTGTCGCGTCCGGACTTAGGCTGGTGGAGAAGTGCCCGTCGAGCAGGTCGGCGTCGCGCAGGTGGACGTCGGCTTCGACGCTGATGCAGCCGGAGCCGAGCGCCTCGAAGAGCGGGATCCGCTGCGCGTAGTCGTTGTGCGTAGTCGTTGTGCGAGTGGATGGGGGCGGGTTCGGCGTGTTGGGAACTCGGGAGTTGGGCTAAGGAGGCCTTCGCTTGTGTCATCGTCTCCTGGACTCCAAGTCCACGGAGTCAGCGGCCTACCTTCGTTCCCCTTATAATTCCCGAATACTCTTCTCATTATGTCACCGTGGCGGATCAAAAGGGGTATACAAAGCCGACGAAAGAAGAGTCTGAAGATCTGAGGAAGATTACCAAGGGCCACCAACATAGCGAGAAGTACACGGATGCCGCTAACGGTGCAGACTGGAGGAGTGTCTGGGGGTTGAGAAGAACCTGAGTCCTCTGCGATCGTTACGCTAGTGATCGAGCTCCATGGCAGCTTCATGGAGTCGAAGATGAGGCGGCTGTATCCTCGCGTGCCAATGACTACATGCTCCTAGTGGTCTGGTGACTTTGAGGGGTTACGGTAGCCACAAGACATCCGTATGTAATGACTGCATCATGGATGCAGTCCATGATTCGGAATTATAAACCAAACCTAGACACTCGGGAGAGTCAACATCATGATGACTATCATCGCCATCTTCATACTTCCGTAAGCCAAGTTGCCATCCTGCAGCAGCTTCAGCGTTGGTTCTCTCGAGAGTTCACGAAACCGAGGCTATGGATTGTATGAATCAGCCCTGAAACGAGCCGCGGACAATGAACATGACAGCAACCAATACGCAAGACAATACCATAGTCATGCGTCTCGAATACCACAAGTCAATTTCCACAGTCGAACCATGAGCATTCCTCTCGAAGAAGTTCCAACGCGGGTTGACTTTCTTAACCCAGTCAGGGGTTGTCACGGTTTTTTGTCACGGACATGAAGACCAGGGCCAGGCATCGAGGAGGGTGGTGACTTGAGTGTAACTCCATCATTATGATAGCAATCTCGCGTCTCTCGTAAAGAAAATACTCATAATATTCCCACACTATTGAATAGCGCCCCGTGAGGTTTGGTCGTGTTTACTGGCCAGGGAAAAAACGTATTGGCATTGTGGATTTGATAGTATGACCAGTCAAGTCTCCTCTCTTGCGAAAATCCGTCCGCCTCTAATTCTCAATCCTCGCAGTTTTGGCGTACAGCGGGTGAATCAAGAGCATAACCGAAACTGCTCTCGTAAACGGCTGTGCCACCCACAGTAATGGAGAGGCTGGCTGCTATAGAGTCTGGCCCTTTTCCGTTGCTGAGGAAGCGCGTTCTCAATGAACGGCTGGGTCACCTGGGCAGTTGGGCCCTAGCAATCCTAGGCATAGCGACACAGAGCATAGCAACACAGGGCATATGTATCATTATAAGGTCGAGATCTCCCAGTAAAAATCGTTTAGGTTTCGAAACCTAACAGTTCCCCAGGGATGGTGCACTGAGGCGTTGCTACTACGAATTACACTAAGACTCTGTGTCTCACGGGACATAGATGGATTTCAGCTGTAGTCTGGTACAACTGCTAAGGTGGAGGGTTCGAAGTCCTCTGCCGACCTTTTTTGCACTTTTTGGAATTAAATTTTTGGCTTTGCGATTTCATTCTTCTGGGCTCTCTATCTCTTTTCCCTTTGCGGCATGAATTACGAGCAAGGAAAAGTAATGTAGTGATTAGCAAGTAACGCTTACGCGGAATGACCGTTGTGACATCCGTTGGGGTGAGCCGTTCGTCACGACAGGGTCTGCATTCTTGCATCTTCGCCACGTGCTTGACCATTAACTTGACGAGTTCCTGCCGCGTTCTTTTGCCGCGATTGTCCGTCTCGACGGACCGACCGTCTGGGGCTGTCTGCCTCGGGCCACCGCATTCGTCATCAGCGGCTTAGGTGCGTTCCCTTCGTGCGGATGAAAACAACCCGCAATCAGGTTTCCGTGGTGCGGGCCGAACCTCCGGCGACGCTAAATTACTTGTCACCGAATCGTCGCCAGGCCAGCTGGCGAGTCGATTGTCCCCTTACTTATGTCGATGATGACGCTCGCGATCATCAGCTCAACAAGGCCTCCCAGTGCAAGCTTTGGCAGCCTCCATCGGAACGGACGTGATTATTTCTGAAAGCTAAAACATCATCTTCGGTAATTACTGCCGCCGCTGTAAAATGTGTCAGAGTCGTGGCCACCGCTGCCCCAGCCCATTGTCATTCCCATGTTGCTGCTGACGGTGCAGTCTCGTCTGCAGGACACCATTTCAGGTCCCCAAGATGTAATCGAGCACTCTCATCCGCGATTTCTTCCTCCCCTTCTTCAGCTCAAAGCTTCTTGTTTTTCGCCATTCTGTCAAGGTCGCTTCCGGAAGTTGACCGACCATCGGCTGGTCCGGACGAACGTGGATCAAGGCTGAATGAAAGGTGACTACCGGAAGAGGACCGCTACCTCTTGGTCACGAGTGCGTCCATTCCTGAACCTTCGCATATTCGACGACGCATCTCGTAGGTCTCGTAGTCAGTGAGTAAATTTGGTTTACCCTCGTCACGAGAACATCCCCTGGCCATTGACGATAGGAAATATGCAATGCTTGTCCTCTCCTTCCAGCGAGCGGGTGGCGATGCGGCCTAGGCCCCGTTTTAGGGACATACGTGATCCCGCGGCATGCCACCTTTGCAAACAGCCAGGTTTCCGCTCATCGTCATCATACTGTCTCAAGCGCGACCTGTCTCATCTAATCTCCACCTGAGTCGACCTTCATGGGCGCGGTGCTAAGTATTCGACTTTGATACCCATCACAACTTCGACCTATCCTTGGCACTATTCATCCTGTTACCCTCGTCGTCCTGCTCTTTGACCGACAAGTCCGGCAGCTCAGCGGGCATGATCCTTCTGGGCGAGGAGCCAGAAACCAATGAAAACTTGGAGAAGTCGGTGACGCCAGCGTCACTTCTGAGGTAGTCCTCATCGAGCTCGAGTCGGCCGTTGACGCTCACAGCTGGCGCTCGCAGCATGGTCAAGATGGCATCCGAGAAGATGGTCGCTTTCCTGAGTTGCCGTGCTTCATCAGGGTTCTTCTCGACCATCTGGCGTGTTGCGCCAGACTCGATGGCCTGTTATACGTCAGAAGATCGCTCAGATGCTTGGAGCCTTTCAAGGAGTACTTACGGCCGTGGGCCATATGCTGGTTATGGCCATTTCTCCGAGACCCTGCCTCTCGAAATCCATCGCTAGCCCTTTAGTCAAGACGCTCATGCCAATCTTGCCCATGGCGTACGCCGTCTTTCCCCTGAAGAAGCGACTGTATATAGGTGGGCTGACGACGATAATCCGACCTATGCGATGCTTCTTCAGATGCGGTAGGGCAGACTGGATGATGCCGTAGAGTCCCTCCGGGTTCACACGCTGCATTAGCTGGAACCGCTTCATCGGGGTGTCTTCCACAGACGCCCACCATATGGCGCCCGAGTTGTATACCAAGACATCTAGGCGGCCATATGTCTATCTTCGGCGTCAGCAAGTGCATATTGCTCGGAACCGGGCGGGAATTGGTACTTCGACTGTCTTATCCACCAGAGCCTGGACGCTTGCAAAATCGCGGACATCCACGGCAATTGCCGTTGCCTCACCTCCCGATTGCCGTATCTCTCGCTCGACGGTGCTGATGGTTGATTGAGGGGAGTTTGGGTCCGGCGGGAAAGGCACGGCACTCTGAGCATCGCTGATTGATTTGGCCGCGACAACGACTGGGGAACATCAGTCAATGACTCCGATGTCATGGTATTCACGATGAACTCACCTGCATAACCCTCCTTCGCGAGAGCGAGATCGATCGCGACCTGCCTGCCGATACCTCTTGAGGCGCCAACTACAAGAGCGACACGTCTGACGTCCATCTTGGGGTACGAACGGGCATATGCGTTTATCTAGCTACCGGCGTCTCATGGAACTCCTGGTCCATGAAATTGAATACACTAACGTTCACATCTTGAGTATGCTATGAATCCCGGGGAACAGATGATGAATGGGAGCTTGGAATTATCTATGCTGAGCCCTGGCGATCAGTAATCGAAGCTGACCCTCGGCTTATAAAATAGTGGGGCACAGTGGGCCGAGGTTACCTCCCTATTTCGCTGGGGGCTGCCCCCTTTGTGACATTACTCCATGGACCATGCGATCTTCTGCACAGGAGAACACAGCATATCATCCCGCCCGCGCCCTGCCCTGCCCGTCGCATCAATACAGCCACGGTCCTGACGACGTTCGTTAGTTGGACGCAAGGCTCATGAAGAACCGACGTTCAGCTTACCGGGGATAAAGCGATCCTCCTGCTCCCGATGCGTCGGGATTTTCAGGACGTCTCTATGGATGGCGTTCATCGCCGCGATCGCGTCATTGGCGTTGACAACGAGACTGGAAATTGCGTTAAGCATCGAGGTGTGGCGGGTTCGGAAACTCAATTGCTCACGATATGTTGATTTCACTCGCCCCCTGGCTGATCAGGTAAATGTTGATATGGGCCGAGGCCAATGCCGATAGGGTCTCGCCTTGCATAAGGTCAGTCAGTCCCTTACTCGTCATGTTTCCCGGGGGGCTTCTTGGACAGGCTGGGACTTACTAGACACGCCAACCATATTCCGCATCCTGTGCCCAACGACTGTCACGATGGACATATTCTGCGTAATGGCGACCTGGCCAAAGCTCTCGAATTCCTCCTTGAGTCGCAACAGCGCACCCGAATCGCCCGGCGACTGCACTGCGAGGCTGACGTGCCTCTCGCTCGTCGCCACCAGGTCGGCGGGGATCTTGTTCCTCTCGAGACGCTCAAAGACCTGGCTCAGGAATCCTTGCGACTTGGTGTTTCTGTTGCAGACCACGTTGATGAGGATAATGTCGTCCTTGACCGTGACAGCGGTTGGCTTCCTGCGTTCTTGCTTGGCACCGTGGTACCCGTTCTCGAGCATGAAACCAGGCAGCGGCGTCGAAGACCGCGATCTCTCGGCGCTGGGCCGGCCATTGACTGGTGTGCCTGGGGTGGAAGGGCTTGCTGTCGGGTAGATGATCGTGCCGTGGCCAGATGGCTTGAAGACGTTCTTCAGGCGCAACGGTATGCTCGCTTCTCGAATTTGATCCATCGTAAGTGGATGAATAACCTTGTTATGTCAGGATCTCATGCCAATCCCGGGAGCATGGGGGAAAACCTACCTCGCTCCCGTAGTAAGTCAGTTCCGTGGCCTCCTCAGCCGTGACTGTAGACAGGAGTCGTGCTGAAGGGACCTTCCGGGGATCAGCTGTGAATATGCCGTCCACCTCTTTCCAGATCTGAAGCTCTTCCGCCCCAACGGCTACCGCACACATTGCTGCACAGAGGTCAGAGTATCCGCGCCCGACTGTCTGCAGCAGTGAATCTGGCATTATTCCGAAGAACCCTACGAAGGTCAGCCATCATAGAGGTGGATGAATCTTATCGTGAATCCTACCAGTGACGATAGGTATAGCTCGTCCGCAGTCTCGGATACGCCCAGCAATCTCGTCAGCGACCACATGATAGAATTTTGATCCCAATCGCTCGAGAGCTGCCACTTGATTATGGACTGAGGGTCCAAAGGCTGACGCAACCACATTGTCCAAAAAGACTGCTTTTGCGGGTGTACCCTATCCACCCCTTAGCCAAACACAGACGACATCCTCCAAACATGAGAGTAGACTCACCATGCTGTTCAGACAAGCAGCAACAATCATACAAGCCAGCTTTTCGCCTAGGGAGATGACCCTGTCTTTCGATCTTGGTGATAGTTCACCTACCACCTAATTCAATATCAATCGAGATTTTCTGCGTCAGGAGTTTAGTCGAACCCACTTGTGCAGCAAGCAAAAACCGCTTCAGGTTCTCACATTCCTTCACAACCCCCACCTTCGTCTCATCGTATATCTGGAAAGAAGCAGCCTGTTTGGATGAGCCCAAAAACGTATCCAACAAACTCAAGTGCGTATCTCTGATCAGGTCAACCAAGTCTATCAACTGCTGCTGGGCATCCAGGCCCAGCTCGGCAAGCGATATGCACTTCAGCAGCAGACTGGTCGTGCCGCTCGCCTTCAGCGTCCCGGAGAGCGCAGAGCACACCACTATCAGGTCATGGTCGCGGCTGTACTGCGGTATGATGGTGCTGCAGATGGTGTCGAGCAGCTTGCCGAGACTGGTGCCGCCATATTTCTGGACGAGCCACGGCTTGCTTGTTGCGATTGCGGTCACCATTGTTCGAACTTCGTCTTGATGTAGGTATTCGAGTCGACGCACAAAGCGTTCACTACCATACCGTACAGAGCACTCTTCTTCTGACCTCAATCCGAAGCAAACTACAGAGAGTTCTGGCATGGCCAGTCCTAATCTTGGCCCCCTTTGGACCGAGGGTCATCAGCACACCGCCAAGCACCAACCGCCGACGTCAACCGCACAGCTCCAGCCAACTGGTATCCCTTACATTCCCCAACGGGATGGCGGTATCGTTCCAGGCGACCCGGAAGCCATGGACCTTGGTCCCAGCTGCTGCTTTGGACTGACATGCCCGATTCGTGCTGCCGGGTGCTACCGGATACCCCGACGGTACGACACGGACCATGAAGCATTTCGGAGGCGTGTCAATGTGAGGAAGGCGCTTGCAAGCTACACCCGGGTCTGGGGTATGGGGTCCACCCACAGCAAATCCCGCCCGGTCTTTGCGAATGGGCTCGGGCTCGGGTTCGACCTGGACCGCGCTATTGATGTGTGAAGTGGAGTCGTACGACCATGTGTCACCGTTGTTGACTTGCTAGCTGTGCCACGGCATAGGAACAAAGGGAGGCTCCGAAGCGAAGAGACCGGGCTGGAGCGCAGGGATGACTGCGGATTTCTACCCCTGAATGAAGTCTGGGTGGGTGTTCTCGCATATCGACATTGCCGTCAGCCGCGGAGGGGAAGACTCGGGAATGGTATCCTCGATTGTGGAAGATATAACAGATATAACAACTCACCTAGTATTCCATCGAATTGACCATGCTCACGATTACATCGTGTCCGAGTACACAGGTGGCTGTCTCGACAGGTCGGATGTCCTAGGTGACAAGGCCCCTTACCTATCTGGGGGTATTTCTCTTCCTCTTCCTCCTGCTATCTCCTCCCGCCCCTCGGGTCTCTGGCATACATGTATGGGGTCACTGGTACCGGTAGTAGGCCAATATCGGGCCGTGTGTCGCAGCCGGGATTTGCTGCACCCTCGGGATCTGCGCGGTATTCGAGGCGCTGACACACTACCTCCACCTACGACGCTTCGGTCTTCGCTGGAGTAGACTAAGTGGAGAGTTCTTCCGCGCCATGGAGCTGCTTCTCTAGTCTGGACCAGACTACAGTGCGCTACGATGCTCTCCCGTAATATCGGACCTCGAGCAATGGGATGACCTGCTTCGAGCAGTATGACTCTACACGTACCCGGTCTCGGGCAGAATAGAGCGACATTTTGGCTTTTATATGCTTGACCTGTTTCTGCAGTGTTGCCTGTCAGGATCCATTGCAAGTCCAAACTCGTTTCTGCTACCACTATTCGTTCGTCTCAAGACTACTAAATACCAATGGCTTCGCCCCGTGTCGTGAAGGTAGCCGCCGTGCAAGCTGCGCCCGTCTCCTTCGACCTCGACAAGAGCCTGGAGAAACTGACGACCCTTACTGCGGAAGCCGCAAATGGCGGTGCCGACCTCGTCGTGTTTCCGTGAGTTTCTGCGTTGAGAATACACTTCCGGGTACCACCGATATCAGGACAGTCTAGACTGACTGCATATGCAGCGAAGCATTCCTCTCGGCTTACCCCTGGCGCTATGCATTCGATGCTCCCATTGGATTGAGAGAACCACGTGGTAAGTAGCCTGATAAAAGCCATACCCAGGGTATCGGAATACTGACAGAGGCTAGGGAGGAAGTGGTACGCCAGATATTGCGACTCTGCTGTGGCGGTTCCATCCCCGGCGTTTGATGTTATATGCAACGCGGCAAAGGCGCACAACCTCTATCTGCAAGTGGGCATCATCGAAAAGGACGGCGGCACGCTGTACTGTACCGCGCTGTTGGTCGGCCGTGATGGGTCGATTCTCTTGAAGCACCGCAAGGTGAGTTGGCCACACACTGTTTACGATGGGAACTGCGAAAGCTGATCAGGGGTAGCTGATGCCGACGGCGGCCGAAAATCTCGTGTGGGGCAGAGGCGCTGGAGATGGTCTCCAAGTCGTCCAGACCGACATTGGCAAGATCGGGACATTGATATGGTGAGTGTTCTGTTTACCACCAATTGCAGATCAAGACTGACAAGGATCAGTGGTGAGAACTACATGCCGGCGGCAAGATTGGCGCTGTATCAGCAAGGAGTCGAGTAAGAGGCTTCCAGACCCGCCAGGTGAGCCACTTGGGTCTAATGACGATTCTTAGGATATACCTGGCGCCTACAGCGGACGAGTTGCCGGCGTGGATAGCCTCCATGCAGCACATTGCCAAAGAAGGCCGCTGCTTCGTAGTGTCCGTCAACGCGATGTGCAAGGTCTCGGACTTTCCATCGGACTATCCGCCTTTCATCCCGGAATCCCACGACCTGAAGCCTGACGGTTCGCGGTGGGAGTCGGATGATGTCGTCAATCCCGGAGGATCATTTGTGGTTGGTCCCCTGGGAATACCCCTGACTGAGCCTCTGTGGGACAAGGAGGGGATCATATACGCTGACTTGAAGATGTCGGACGTTGCTGAGTCAAAGGTGAGGGTCTAAAGCTCGTGTCCGGGTATGACTTGTTGCTAATGTCGTTCTCATAGCTCGACTTTGATCCTGTGGGAAGCTACTCTCGCCCAGATGTGTTGTAAGTCTACATACGCTTACTGTGATTTGAGGTATCGAATACGAGTCGGCCAGAATGCTAATATTCATTCGCGACAGCCAATTGACAGTCAATACCAAGCCGGGCACCAACGTCCATTTCACCACATAAGGGCATGAAGCGGATGATTACAGGGAAGCATGATCATGCCATGTTGCGAATAGGGGAGGGAGTCGGAAGGATTAGGGGGTGGCAGTCTAGGTATATGTAGCAAAACGAACAACCTAGGAGATGATTATAAACGTGCGTGATCGGACCCAATGGTAAACTACATACTCATCAATTAATACCTCCGTTTAATTATAATGCGTGCATATATCCCTCTATCTTGCCCATCATGACAGCGATATGGTGCGATCTCGACAACACGACCAAGGTTCTTCCTCCCTGCCCTTCACCATGCCAATGTCTACATGCCGTGATACCTTACCTGGCCACCACACCCAGGAAGACGTACGTCAGACTATCACCTGACAAATAGAAGCCGCCAAACGGTCGAGTCGTCCATCCGTCATCATACCCACTGCTTACGCGGGGTCCTGCGCATCTCACCCATCCGTCTGGACGTACGTTTCACCAAGGCAGGTCTCAACGTCGCGCTGGCATCTCCACGGCCATTGAAGCGGCCAGGAAGTGTGGGCCTGGACAGCACGTTGGGCGCCGAGTGTCTTAAGTCTCTTCGGGATTTGAATGAGTGTGTTACATTGCAGATACAGGCTGCAGGTGAGACGGGACCCCGGACTATCCTAAGGCTGTCGAGGTGTCCGCGTTGGACGCACGCAGTAGCTATGGCCTGGACGATGACCGAGTTGCGGGGTGATATTGGAAGTGAATGCGATGGCTGCGAGATGACAGAGGGGAAGGAGGTAGACTACCTCCTTACTTAACTTATGGTAATATCTAAAGTAGGGAGGAACAACCGTAAATGTGGGCCAAGGGCGTTTGGAGCCCTGACGAGTATTTCTGGTCTGCTTGGTTAAGGTTGTTCTGTTATCTTCTGACACACAATTACTTCGATCAAGCTTTGGTAGTCACCCTGTTTGAATTCACACGATCCTGAACAGACCGACTTCATCATGGCGCCTCCGGGATCCATCAGCAACCTAGACTGGTAAGCGGAAACTCCTCCCGCTCGGAAGACCTCAGAGACGAATAAAGGGCTGACTAGAGCTTCAACAACAGGGAACCCAGTTTCGACACCATCGCCGTCCATGGCGGACAGGAACCCGACCCGATCAACGGCTCCAGAGCGGTGCCCCTCTACCAGACTGCAGCATACAACTTCTCCGACGCCGCAGATGGAGCGAGCAAGTTTGCGTGGTCGAGAGAAGGGTACGTCTACACGCGTATGGGCAACCCCACGAACACCGTCTTCGAGAATCGGATGGCTATGTTGGAAGGTGGCAGTGGAGCCGTGGCGACGGCATCGGGCCATGCCGCACAGGTGAGTGCCTTGCGATGACTATCAACTCAGGAGTACAAGAGGGGGAATCTGATAGAGTTCAGTTCATGGCTATAACACAATGCTGCGAGCCAGGACATAACTTCGTCAGCACCAGTTGGTGTAAGTCGACCCTTCTCCTCATAAATCATCTCAAGGGTCGGTAGTAAGCGACACCTACTTATTAAACAGTGTACGGAGGCAGCTTCAACCAGTTCCGGGTCTACCTGAGGAAGTTCAAGATCGAGGTGAAGTGGGTGATCGGCCACGATCCCGCCAAGTTCGACGAGGCCGTCGACGAGAACACGCGAGCGATCTACATCGAGACCATCAGCAACCCGAAACACAGTGTCCCGGATATTGAAGCCATTGCCGCAGTCGCGCATAAGCATGGCATCCCGTTGATCGTCGACAACACCTTTGGCATGGGAGGGTACCTGTGCCAACCCATCAAGCTCGGAGGTCTGTAAGCCACTTTCGATAACACGGCGGCCGACGGCGGTGCTAACGTGTTCGTAGCCGATATCGTCACCCACTCGGCGACGAAATGGATCGGCGGCCACGGCACCAGCATGGGCGGGATCGTCATCGACGGCGGCCACTTCGACTGGAGCGCCTCGGGCAAGTTCCCGGGGTTCACGGAGCCCGCTGAGGGCTACCACGGGATGCGATTCTGGGACACGTACGGCAAGAAGGCTCTGGCGGCGAAGGTACGCATGGACAGCATGCGTGATCTGGGCCCGTGCATGAGTCCCTTCAACGCGTGGCTCTTCATCCAGGGCCTAGAGACACTGCCTCTTCGAGGCAAGAGGCATAACGAGAACACGCAAAAGCTGGCTGAGTGGCTGGAGGCACACCCGTGCGTCAACTGGGTGCTGTATCCGGGGCTGAAGTCGCATCCCGACTACGAGCTTGCGAAGAGGGTCTTGCCCAAGGGCGCAGGTGGTGTGCTGACCTTCGGAGTGGTAAGTGTCTTCTGGCTTAGATCATCGCGCCCTGCATTCCCTTTCCGGCCACTAACAGGTTCAGGCCGGGAAAGTCGAAGAGGTACGCGCCGTGGTCGACAACCTGAAGATGGCCAGCCACCTCGCCAACGTCGGCGACTGCAAGACCCTCATCATCCACCCGTGGGTTACAACGCATCAGCAGATGCCCGATGAGGAGAAGATCAAGGGTGGCGTCACGCGTACGTGCTGCTCTTCCGCCTTCCTTAACGAGTGATGATGGTGGCTAACCGAAAATGTGCCGGACCACAGCCGACCTGCTGCGCGTCAGTCTCGGTATCGAGGACTTTGAGGATATAAAGAAGGATTTCGAGCAAGCATTTGCTGCCGCCGGCTTGCAGCAGGCCGACAAGTCGGGCGCGGATCCGTTCTCGACGGCGATGAATCTGGTCAGTGGAGGGTTCATGGGGAAGATGTCGACGGGTGCCCCAAGACCCGGCACGGATGGTACGGTGCAGCATTGATATCGCATTGCTTTGGGCGCCAGTCTCGCGGGAAAGACCATCTGAGGGTCATGCATATTTTCATTTCTGTTCAACTACCAGTGACGTCTCACTGCTGCGGCATTTGCGGTGCATTAACGCGAGGGAAGGGTATAAGCAAGAACAATATTGAAGCTAGAGAAGACGGTTACCATATCAAGCATACCGAGTTCTTTACGTTTTCCATCGCTATCAAGCTTAGTTATTACATATTGTATCCTTAGGTAAATAATGCGACTTCCCTTGCTCGCACCACAGCACGATAGGGACCACTCCTGGTCTAACTCCCAATAAAAGCCTTATACAGTATCTTCTTCTTTTTCTTCTCCTTCACCCCTATCTGTCCCCCTATACTTCTTCCTTATCTTTCCCCCCTATCCTTCCCCCCATCCTTCCCCCTCATGCTTCCCCACTATACTTCCCCCTTACACTTCCCCCTATACTTCCCCCCTATACTTCCTCCCTATACTTCCCCACCTATACTTCCCCTATTCTCCCTATGCGTCACCCCCCCCCCCCCCCCCCAACCACCCCCTATTCTTCTTTTAACCAGTTGACATAGCAGTGACGTGAACGTGAATGAGGTCCAAGATATTACATTGTTAGATGAAGTGTGATTCACATGCCCTTTGGGACGACGACAAGTGCCTTTTGAAATGACTCGACAAGTGCCCTTTTAAAAGACCCGACAGCCTGCCGGCCTGTTTGAACGCCTTCCCACGCTATGTAATGCTCGAAATGCCCGTCTTAATAAGTCAAATTGAGCCTGATAGTACAGACTACGCTGCCTGACCCTATTAGAGGGGGCGTACAACATGAATACAACCACCACACAACACCCGCAGCCGCTCCCACCATCAACGCCACCCATACCGCGACCCGGCCTCCTGCTGCTTGCTCTTCCCCTTCGCAAAGCTCTCCTCCAGCGCGTCCTTCTGGCTGTGCACCTGGTTGACGAGCTGGCGCAGGCTGTGCTTGCCGGGCGCGATGGCGCGCACCGGGTTGTACGTCGTCTGCTCGCCGCTCGCGCGCAGCGCCTCGTTGTGCGCGTACTCGTGCTCCGTGTTGAAGCTGATGACGCGCGCCGCGTTGGGGGCGCCCGACCGCCCGAAGAGCTCCCGGCGCGCCGCCGCCGAGAGGTTCATGTCGCTGGCTATAGTGTCGAGGGAGTTTGCGGTCGAGGTCGAGGGGGCGGCTTGTGTGGGGGCTGCGGCGTGCGCGGAGAACTGGGCGTCGTAGGCGGCGAAGGCGTCGGTTGTCGAGGGGGTGTTGTTGTCGTCGTCCGGATTGCTGCTATTGCCGAATAGGGGCTCGTACACGCCGTTGTTGGGCGTACTGTCGACAACTTCGGGTACGTCGTCAGATATAGAGAAGAGCGATACCTTCTTCTTCTTGGGCGGCGCTTCTTCCACTCCTTTGGTGGCCGGCGCTATTACTGCGGGAGTGGAATTTGCGGCGGCCGGTCTCGAGGCCATTGAGGGTATGGACTTTGCGGCAGTCTTCTTGCCTGGCTTTCGCGATACCGATAGAGGTTTGAACATCAGAGGCTTTCCCACCAGCTTGACGTCTTCTGCTGCTATTTGTTCTGATGGTATGGAGGGCTGCTGCGACTTGGGCGCAGGCAGGCTCATGCCTCCGTCACTCGTCGTATTTCCAATCTGGAATGCGCTGGTATCACCATCGGCGTCTGTCTCTCTGCTGAATCCTGGTGCGGCACCGGTCTTGAGGTTGATGCCCGGCTTAGGCGCATTGTTCCCACTGCCGCTGGCTGCAGCGGTTGCAGACTTCCTGGCATTTTTCGGCGGTGGTAAGAAGGAGTGGAAGCCGCTGAAAGCTCCTCCTCCCCTAGTTGTTCGTGCGCGCTTGGCAGGCGGCTCGTCGCCGTTGGTCGTGGTGGCGCTCTCGGCTGGCCCCGAGCTCTGGGGCAGGTTGACGACGATCTTGCCGGGTTTCGAGCGGTCGATGACTTTCTGGAAGGGCTTCTTGCCGCCTGCGGGCAACGAGGCAGCCGGGGTTGGCTTTGCGACGGGTTCGCTGTCGGACTCGGAGTCAGAATAGTCGACTAGACCCATGGTGATGCTTTGCGAAGTTTCGGCGTGGGGAGCTTCGGTTTTGCTGGGGCCAGGAGAATGACGCAGAACCTCGCGCGGGTGTGACGTCTGGCTGAACCCGATCTGTGGCGGTGCTGGCATGTGGCTGTGGCTGACCACCGTCATCAATATTAAGGTACCGCGGCCATCCAGTGCAGCTCTAGATCAACTTCGATAGTTCTACAAGGCTGAGTCTGGAACCCAGACCATAGCTGCCCCTCCAACCCATTCACGCCAGCCGATATCGCCTGGAGACGCATAGCATAAGAAACCCTGGCCCTTTGTTCTTTGCTTGTATATATCATGGATGGCTCGTAACCAGCTCCGGCCAGTCACTTATGTGTGCAATCGTGATACTCGACCTTCGGGATGTCGCTAATTCAGGTGGAGGAGTATGTCAGGACTCCCTCCATTCCAAGCTCTAGATTTGCTAACTGCAGTCTCGTTACAGCTTGGTCTCGTACCAATTGCGAACAAGCTACCTCAGTGAGGTTGCCGATGGCGTTGGAGAGCGCCTCCTTACTATCAATGACAGCTTCCTCAATACTGCACCCTTCAAAGCCGCTGGCTGGCGATCGAATTCGTCCCATATCAAGCGAACCCATTCCCCTCCAATACCCACTGCGATCGCTTCCGAATACTTCCAGGCTGCGCCCCGGTCTGCTGGCTTGACCCTTGAGGATGATGCTGAGGAGGGAGGGATGCTGACGGGTGGAGGAGGAGATACACTAGGACCTGGCAGCGCCATCAAACGTCGCAGGGAGAGGCGGCGAGAGCAGATGGAGGAGGACGACAGCAGTGATCTGAGCGACGAGAGCGATGACGAGTCGGACCAGAGAGCCGCCCAGCAAATAAGATTTGCCAAGATGCCCGTCAGGAGTAGGGCCGGCTCCTCTCCTATACAAGGGTCCAACTTGCGCCAGACAACCACCATGACCTCGCCACGGCAGGCTCCTGGCGCTAGGCGAGGATCACAATCCGCGCTCGAGGTCGTCAAAGAACGAGCCCGACGAGATACTGTCACTAGCAACGAGTTCTCCTCGGACAACGAGTTCGACGCGCCTGGCTTCCATAAGCAAAAGGGGGCAGCAAGAGGGGCCGCAAGAGGGGCAAGATCACATTCCAAGACTAGCAACGACCCAGCTCAGGGTGTCAGACGGGAAGAAAGCGACCTTCTTGCCGAGGAAGAGGAAGACTCTGACATGTCAGACACTTCTTCGCGATTTGTTGCAAGTGTTGATTCAACCTCGATACTTGACACGGGGGAGAACCCTGTCGGTGCTTCTCCTGGTCAGCAAGTAGTCGGGACCATACCAAAGCAACTTCTCAGGCAACCTACCATTCGGAAACCAGAGAGGGCGCCAGAGCCGCAGCTACTCCATGCCCTTCCACCGCCGCGCCCCATGAGCACTATAAGGCCATTGAGTATGGTCCAGCCCAGGAGTTTGCTATCAGATGCTTTCAAGGCCAAGCAGACGAAGCCATCTATGCCCTTCGACCCGTTCGCATCTTTATCTGGACAAGGTGATCCCGACCCCCTGAGACTTCGTATATATGCTCCCTTCTCCGAGAATCCGGAAAAGCCTTTTGATGTCCTCATTCGACGCAACATACAAGAAGCAGACGGTAGTTTCAGGCCTGTGACGGTCGCGGAACTGATTGGCTTGAGTCTATGGAGATATCATTCTGAGAAGCTTGAGCCTCCGGTTCCAGCAGACAAGCTGAATGTGAATTGGTGGACTTTGCGAATGGTTGAAGAGGATGGTGAGGTCGACGATGATTTCGAGCCGCTTGACCGGAAGAAACCCCTCAACTCCTTCACCACAGCAAACAACAAGGCGGCCAGGTCACGATCAGCTGCCAAGACGCATGATGACTTTGCTTTGGTACAAGCATCCGAAGCAGGCTTTGCGGATAACCAGGTTCAAACGCCCCAGTTTGAACATGAAGAAGTTGCAGAGGAGGTGATGGACGATGAAGCCACCCCAAGAAACACGCCTCAACCACCGTCATCCCTGGCTCCGGCACCACAGCCTCGCTCGAACCCTATCATCACTACTACTTACCGCAAGGATGCACCACTGGCCGACAAGCCGGCTGCGCCCGCTTCGGCCCCCGCAGCCAGCAGAGGACAACAGAAACTCTTGCGCGTTCATATCTTCTCCTCGGATATCGCGCCGGGGCAGATGGTCACTCTCGACGTAACGACAGATATGTATCTCGCCGAGGTTCTTGATCTAGTCTGTCGTAAGAGACAGCTGGATAAGAGCACTCATGTCTTGAAGCTCCCTGTGTCAGGTGCCTTGGTCTACCTAGACCGTGCAGTCACATCCATCGGCAATGTGTCTGATCTCGAACTGCACCGTCGTCGGTTTGCGACCGATGGTCCTCTCACGATCACAGGTTCTCCGAGTAGTTCGTCGCCCAAAGTACACTCGTGGGACGCCCAGTTGCCGCAAAAGGGCAAGAAGAAGGTCATGACGACACATCCCCTTGCCCAAGAAGCCATGAAGCAAGACGAAGCAGGTAGTGGCAACGTGAGCTACAAGAAGTATGTCGTCTTCCGCAAGCAGCCAATGCGGTTCGTCGGAATGAACGAACGGATAGTAGCCATAGACGGCGAGTATGTCTACATCATGCCCTCATCTAACGGCAAGGCGACACGCGAGGGAGGCAAGACCACCACGGTCCACTTTAGCAACGTGGTAGGGTGCAGCGTGTCGCGCCGGCATCCCACCAACTTCAAGGTATGGGCCTTCGTGCCCTTCCAGTCTGATGATACACTAAATGCTGACAGATTCATAGTTACTGGTTTATAGAGACACGGAGAGCAAGCGATACGACTTCGAAGCCAAGAACACCCTTGAGGCGTCGGATATCGTACGCGAGTTGAAGAAGGGCATCTCACCATACAACAGGGATACGTAGGCCATGGTTGTAGATGTTCCATAGCGTACCTATAGAAAATACAACTGCTCGGGCTGGGTGAGGCATACCAGCTAGTGTGCGCTTTGACGAAACAACAGATGTCGCGTTGTAATAGTGATGAGTTCTGCTATTTGCACCTTGTCTCTACCCTTATCTCCCCGGGCAGCTGGCAGCCGGCTAACCACCAAGCTCACAGCTTACCATTAGATCGAGGTTGTCGGTGCAATTGTCGGTGCAGTTATCGGTGCAGTTGTTGTCGCAGTTGTCGGTGCAGTTGTGCTAAGATAGGGGGCTGTATTGCAGCTGGCTGGCAGTTAGGGTGCGGAGACAAGGTGCAAATAAGGAATTCTAACAAGGTGCAAATAGCAAGACTCGTAGTGATATCACGTTGCTGGCTTCGCAACTTCTGATCAGTCTATAAGGTGAGCTTCGCTGTCTGTCAGGGCCTTAGCCGTAACTCCCAAATAGTAATCTTCGGGGATAGACTCATATGTTCGCTCATAGTTAGCTGTGCTCATGTTGCCACTCACAGCTTGACTTCAATACACCCTCGCTGACGGTAATACCACGACTGTCAAGAACCGCCGATTCATGCAACTGGCAGTAGTACGTACACTTTGTCACAACACCCAACAGAACTACCAATAGAACCACCACCAACAAGCCAATCAAACCAACTATCCAAAACATGGCATATAGCTCCGCCAGCACCAATATGTCTGAAATAAGACGTACAGGTCAGTTGAGAGAAGACGACATTGGGCCCTGTCGAGTAGCATCTGGTCTGGCTGGTTTGGTCTGGACGGTCTGGTCTGGACGTAGACGTTATGAGGTAGTAGCACCTTTTTCTGAATAAACTCCAAGCAGCCGGTTTGTAACATTATAATCTGTTGATGTTGTTAACCATGCCTGATAAGGTCTGTTTGGTACAGAATACTGGCAGAAAGACACATGAGGTGTTGACGTTGCTCGACCCTGTCCGAGGTGGCCGGGTCTTCCCCTCCCCTGAACTCCCCCGAACCCATACACAACTCTACTTGAGTCTTGAGCAACCCAGCGTATAATGCATGCAGTAAGAAAGTGTACCCCGGGAGACATTGTGCCCTGTCAATCCATTTTGACCCTCTCGCACCATGCCATTTTGTTCGTTGCATCCCACCCCTCGCTCACGAATGATGCACGAATTCCCACATATCCTCCGAGTGGCCCAGTCTCCTAAATCGTGATTGTGAGCCGTATCCTGGGAAGCGGTCCCACGAGTCGTGCGATCGACCTTGGTTGGAATCAATGTTGTAACAGATGATGCCAAGAACAGAAGCCGAGCCCGGTTTCCTAGCGTACTGGCAACCCAAACACCAGAGCGATATCAGAATTCGGTAAAGAAGTGCCCGTATCTGTAACTGTCAGCACGACGCCTGCATGTTATGGCATCTGAACAGCTGAACTTACTCATCATGGCCTGGTACGCCGTATTTCTCCGTCTCTTCTGGGTATCTGTCGAACTGACTCGCATCGCCGGCTCCAGCTTTGACAGGCGGTGTGTAAGGAGCGTCGATATCTTTCCTTGATAACCGATCCCATGTGACTTCCGCGAACCAGGGATGGCTCTTCACGTCTTGTGGTCCGCCGTACAAGTTGCCGAGCCGCTTGGTGAGATCCGGCGTGATAAGCCGCTCCAGCAGATCCTGGGCGTCGGGATGGACGTATGCCGGATATTTGACCTTGCCTCGAAGGATGTTCTCGTATATCTTCATTGGTGAGCCACTGTCCCAGAAAGGAGTATAGCCGCACAGCATCTCGTAGATCAAGATGCCGAGCGACCACCTAGTGAGTATGATATGTAAGCACCCATCTGCGCAAAAAACAGGGGGCATCAGCGCTAGAAGGCTTACCAGTCGACCGACTTGTTGTAGCCCTTGTTAGAAACCACTTCCGGAGCCAGGTAGTCCGGGGTCCCACACAATGTCCACGTCTTGTCCGGGACGCGCTTCGCGAACCCAAAGTCTGTTATCTTGAGGTGTCCGTGGCGGTCCAGTAGGAGATTTTCGGGCTTCAGGTCCCTGTATATGATGTCTTTCGAGTGCAGGTATTCCAACGCGAGCGTCACTTCTGCGGCGTAGAACTTGGCCACCGGGTTAGGAAAACGCTGCCAGTGGGTCAGCTTCATCTAAAATCCCAGCGGACGAGACTGGGCGACTTACGCCTGACTTCCTCAGCAGAGAAAACAGCTCGCCGCCCTCGACGAAATCCATGACCATGTACAAGTTTCTCGAATCCTGAAACGTCCCCCACAGCGTGATGAGGAACGGGTGTTTGACCTCGCCCAGCATCCGTCTCTCATCGTTGGTATGCTCGACCTGCTTCATCTTGACAACCTGTGCCTTCTTCAATACCTTGACGGCATAGTAGCGTTGGTTGTGTTTTGACTGGACCAGATGAACACGTCCAAAACTACCCGTGCCCAACGTCCGCAACAGGTCGAAGTCGCCAAGTGAGTATTTGCCTTTCGTGACCCTAACTTCGGAAGACGGTTTCGCTTGCGCTTGCGGCTGTGGTTGTGGTGGGGGTGTGTTATGGTGACCTGCTTATCAAGTTAGACGGAGAATCACCCAGTGTGTGACAATGCGAGTAACAATCCATACCATCGACCTGTGGAAGATTGATCAAGTTATTGATGCTTGGTAGGCTCTGTGGTGTTCCCGCATGACCGGGACTAGGAGTAGGCTGAATCCCGTGGGGAGCAGCGGGATGGAGGACTGGCGGATCCATCTGAACCCCTCCACCAGCAGTAGCCGGTGTCTCTTGACTTTGACTTATTGAATGCAACGAAGGCTGCGCGCTCGTGTTGGCAGACTTGGCCGGGCTGCTAGTGGCGAAGGAGCTCGAGTCGAAGGGTCTGGGGTAGGTCGGCGTGACGGGTGTGACGGGGCTTGTCGGCTGGCTTGAGGCAGGATCGTACTTCTCCTCCCTCGTCCGCTTCTTCTTGAGGAATCCTAGGCTAGGCATATGATATGATTTTTAGGGGACGTGAGGGGGCGGACCCTCGAGAGGTTCACTCGACAGGAGACAGGCGAGAGTGGACTCCAGGGCCGAGTTGACGACCGGCTGCGATATCGAGCAGTTCGGTTCGCGGCTCGAATGGTGACGAGGAGCAGCGGTCGCGACCCTCGTGAAATGGCTGGGCAGAGAAGTCGCAAGTAGAGGCAAGAGCTTAGAGCAAGCACATTCCAATAGCCTGGTGCAAAGTCTCTTTCGGGGCGGAGCGAAAGCTGAGTATGCCACGGTACTCTCGATGGAAGCGACTGTAGTTTTCACGACACTCTGGTAGCAATTGGCTCGGTGACCTGTGCAAGGTTCTGGCTTTCGGATGTCCAAAGGCGGCTATGCTCTGCTCCGGTTGCTTTCAGCTACTCAACAACAGAAGTCGCACAAAGAGATCAGGTGCGAATACGTCTATCGATCCAATTGAGTCGGTTGGCTTTAGGTTGGCGCGGGGCTCTTTCTCTGCGCAATGAACTGACTCAAGAGCTCAATCGATTTCAATGTTGGAGGAGCTAGAGCTGTAGCTGGAGCTGGAACTGGAGCTGGGTTTGAGGCTGCTGATCAAGGTCCTAGATAGAGAACAGCTGGCGGATATTCAGATGTCACGATATAGACAGTAGACAATAGACAACAGCTAGGCCGGGCAGCTAGTCAACGTCAAGACTCAAGGGGAGCGATGTGTTGCACGCTAAGAGCCTGATACGTCGAGTGTGGAGTGTAGCGTATATGTAGCGTATAGCGTATATCGTGTATCGTGTAGGTGGCCTTGGTGTTGGTGCGGTGGTGGAGGTGGTGGGTGGAAGAGCAGGATGACGATAGGCTGGCTGGTGTAGACGCGGACAGCGGGCAGCGGCAGCGGCAAGCGGGAGGGCGGGGTGAACTAGGTTTGGATGCTAATAAAGTGCGAAAGCCCTAGGTCCAAGATGCAGTTGATGCTAACAAACTTGAAGAGTTGGTCACAAAAGCCGTGACATTGTTGTTTATAAATTAGTGTCTGTTGTAGGAATGCGTCCCCAAGTTTTGGCGACCTGGCCGAAGGATTCCCTGATTCCCTCAACCTCAACGAAGCCACTCAAGTCCAAGAGCAGCAAGGAGGGGCATCGAAAGACAGAAAGACAGACATCTGGCGCATCGAGCGAAAGGTGGGGGTTTGTTATCTACGAGATCGCCGAGCCTCTTCCCACCCTTGCAGCCCTTCGCACCTCCAATGTTCCCAGGTGACACCAATCCCAGCAAAAAGCCGCATCTTGTTGTTCGGCTTCTTCCCGAGTCGATACCTTACTTTTGTCTCCATTGCATCTCTTCCTCAGCAGGGCTGAATTCGACAGCTTATATCTACCCGTACCTATCATAAGGGGGGTTGGGGTTCCATCCATTGTCATTCCAGATCGGAACCTCGATAAGATCGTACCTATGAAGATCGCACAGGCAATTGGCTGCCCGGCAAGAAGGCGGACTCCCGTTTCTACTCTAGAGGTGCATCATTGCATTGATGCAACAGGGACCCCTCCTGCCCCTCGTCGATGTTGAGTGGTCTATTCAGGCCTACTAGACTCGACCCGTCAACCCGTTCCATTACGGCGGTGTGGGTGGACTTCATACATGCAGAGCATGGGGTAAGATGCTGCGTTGGACTACCGTAGCTTTGAGGGTGATTGATAACCGGCCATAACCCTCGTGCAAGTCGACTCTCATGGAGGTATTGTGTGTATTTAACCCCATAGATGTGATCAACTTGGTTGCGAAAACCACAGTGGTTTGGTCTGGTTTTCATATAGGTAGGTACCTGCACCATGACAGACTTGCGCGATCCAGCAAATGGAATGTCCCCAATGACATTTTGCTAAGATACTACTCGTGCTACCACCCACCGACTAGAATCACTCGATACTGGGGCCTTGTCCCATCTGCCGGCATGGCCTGTTTGTAGCGTCTGCATGCAGCGTCCTTCCACCTTGACCGCGGGCATCCCTCTCGCAGTCCACTAGCTGAACCAGACCACCGTGGGATTTGTAACTTTTGGTGGTGTGTATTGAAATGCTGAGTGCTTGTTTTACATGAGCCGAGTGACGCCTCCAACCTCATGACACGTAAGGAGATCGTGAGACTTCACGAAACTCGCGAATCCAAAGCTTCCCACGCAGTTGATATATACGACTCGTCTTCCCATTTCTTCCCATTTCTTCCCATTTCTTCCCTTTTCTTCCCTCTTTTCGGTTCACCATATCGCCTATCTACTCACCGACTCTGGATGAGCAATCTTTCTTTGCTTGCTTTAGAAGCGGTGGCTTCTCTTCTGATTCGCCCGCCATGCCGTGTAACCCACATACGCACCGCCCACAGCCAGTGCGACCAGGACAATCTTGAATAGGAACCATGTCCAGCTGCCACCGCTCTTGTTCTTGTTCTTCTGCCTCGACTTCGAGCTGCCCTTGCCGGGTGTAGGTCGGGTGGCCGAGCCGCCTGTCGTGTACAGGTTTTTAGCTTCGATGGAGATGATGTCGTGGTTGTCGCTCAGCTCGCCAGTCTCGGCACTGAAGCCCAGATACGTGACCGAGGGGATCGCTGGCGGCTCCGTCGTCTCGAAGCAAAGCTGCCATTCGTCCTCGGTCTTGTATTGGAGCTCCAGCTTCAACGACTTGTCTTGGAAGTATGTCAACTTCAACTTGGTCGGGATGTTGGCATTCCGAATGCCACGGGCCGAACAACCGGCGAACTCGGTCTCCTTTCCATCGTTGTCCTTGTTGTACGTAGTCTTTCCATCGCCAAACATGGCCATGACATAGGGGAATACGACGCCTGGTCGGTTATTCTTGTAGGTATCGAAGAAGATGCCGAGGCCTTCGAAGTTGTTGGCGTGCCCGAAGACCGGTCCCATATCCCCTCGCTCCTTCGTCAGCCACATTGCGAAGCCATCGCCGAACAATTGGTTCTTGCCGTGTATCTTGAACTCCACCTCAACCTCCCAATTCGTGGCGGTCAACGGCACTCGCGAGAATAGCCATCCGTTTTGCGAAGGACGATCGGAGGACAGCCGGATGTATCTACCCAGCGCTGGTCAATCTCCATGTTCGACTGTAATTTTCAGTGATGTAAACGTACGAGTCCGTCCGAACAATCGTGTCGCCTCCAAAGTCGTACCATCGGCTGGACATATCGGAGTCTAGGTACGGCTGCTTCAAGGTATGGGTTCGGAGCTACATCGGTTCGGTATTGTTAGTAATAGTCTCCATTGGAGCCACGGAGGTGGATGCACGACTCACAGCAATACTTCTGACGTTCCCATCCTCGCCGCGGTCGACAGCGCCCCAGGCCGTCGCTGCCAGCCAGAGGGCCGACAAGGCCGTAAACCACATGATTAGGGGTCACGCAGTAAGGAGGCAAAGGTTGAATTGTAAAAGAATATGCAAGGAGAAGCGAAGAAGAAAGACAAATGGCAAGGAAAGGGATGCTGTGCTGAGTCCCGGTGGTAGTGGTGTCGGCCGGGTCGTGTGAGCAGAAGCCGCTACCAAATCAGATGGTCGTGATAGCTGGCCTTTCCGAGCTCTGCCAAAGGGGTCCGGTCTGGTTTCCTCAGCCGCGTGAAATAAACCTGGGGTTCCTTGTGTGAGTGGTCAGCCTGCGACAGTGCGACCTGTTTCGCTGAGCTACCCCTGTCATCTAGAGGTGGAGCATTGATGAATGCACTAAATGCGCCACATTGAATAGACAGCCACACGACGATCAGTGAGGCTCCAACAATGAACATCTCTGGGCGTTTGCCTGCACATTCTGCTGTCTCGCGGAGCATAGCTGCCTCCATTGTTGACAGAAGGTTGTTCTCAAAGTGACTGGCTGGTATTACCTCAACTATGGGCACCTACATAAGAACCTTACGTACATGACACCACGGGCTGGCCCTTGTCGACCACCCTTGAGCCTTGACTGATCTCTGACAAGCCTGCATCGACCAGATGGGACGAAACAATAGTGCCCGTTGGCTCAGGTGTGTTTGCTCAATTAAAGATGATGACTGGAAACCCAGGCAGCCGTTGCATGCGAGGTCACGTACTTGAACTAAAAGGACGAGGGCCCGAAGTATGATAAGTTTGGTTCGAATCGAAAGGAAATCAAATGCGCACAGGGGCGCTGACTGGCTTCCTTGGAGTAGATGGGACAAGACAATACATTTATATACACCGGGAACGGGTTCGAATCCTGCCAGCGTTTGCTTTTGCACCGATAGCTAGCGTTCGTTCATCCGTTTGCTCCCACGGGTCCTCTCTCCTCCTTCATCTCAGGGAAAATAACTGTGCCTGCCTAAATCTCGACAATACACCCAGGCAGGTTGGACGACCTCACTTGCAAGCTGTATATCAAACACGAAAAGAGACACCAACAGCTTCCTCCAAAAACCCGGAGTCGGACCAACTCTGGAGTATCTTCGCCATGGCAACCCGTAAAGTGCGCTTCGAGTTCCACGTGAGTCGCATCCGGAGTGTATCCAACCATCCCAAAGAAATACCTTTACCTACCTTGCTAACCACCTCCACTCCCTCCTCCAGTGCCAGTCCCAGACCCCCTCAAGTGCACCCACGACCTGCCCACCCATCTCATCGGCCCCGCCGCCACCGCCGCCCCCAACTTTCTCGCCAACTACCAGCAAGCCGTGCCGCCCATAACGTAGCAGCGCAAGGCCGTCTGCATCGCCGCCTCGCAGCGGCTCTGCGTCGCGTGCGAGACCGCGCCCACCAAGCAGGTCCTGATGTCGCCCATGTCGTACCTGCACCGCGAGCAGGACCCCCTGGTCAACGTCATGGTCACGCCCATCTGCGAGAGGGCCGAGTGCAACGCGAGGGGCAAGCAGCAGGTCAACGCTCTCATTTCGGAGGTGACGGGCATGGCTGAGGGCGAGGTGCGTGACACTTCCGCTCCCGCAGGTGGCTCGGACGGTCAGAACACCCGGGCGTCGGCGCGCATCTTGCGGAATGCGCAGTGTCCTTGTGGCTCGGGTCTCAAGTATAAGAAGTGCTGTGGTGCTGCAGCAGGGGGAGACTGAGAATATCGGGATATCAGACGAGTGAAGGGACATATTGCTCATTTCAGTGGGCGGATCTGAGAATCCCGATGTCAGGGGCCGATGATGGGCCTACACTACCTAGGTACCTAGGTGGGTAGCAAAGCTATCTCAAGTACTTGCATGAGAACAGATACATGAGAACAAAGCTAAACGGGCAATATTCATCAGCGTGACACGGTCTGACTGATGTAGGATTCTCTTGTCAAAAAGGGGCACACATATTAGATATTACGTGTTCGTTCTATCGTTCTATAACGTACCGAATCTATAACCTTATCCTCCCGTCGCCAAACCACCTGCGTATATCCGAGTCGCTGCGTTCCGTTCTATTGCCGCCGCCACTGCTGCTCCCACCAGCCTGTTCGTTATCGTCACCGCCCATCCACTTGGGCTTCTTGATGCCATCGCCAATCTCCTGTATCCATTTGGGCGTGTCGATCGTATCGATCGTATTTTTGAACCGGTGGCCCAGGTTTGTGAAGAAGTTGTCGTCCTCTCCCTCCGACGATGAGTCGGGCACCGTCGAGCGCGCATTCGCTGCTCTTCTGCTGCTGGGCTGGTCGTGATATGATGGTGACGTGGCGAAGGGCGTCTGGGCGCCCTCGCTCCGGGTTGCTGGCACGGTCAGAATGGGCGCTGCTCGGCCAGGTCCCGCTCGTGAGGCCGCCTCGTCGAGGCGCCTTGAGATCGACGTCCCGTTCAGCTCCCGTTCTATCAGATCCCGGCCTTCGCGCCAAGATCCAGTACCATAGGCGGGTTGGCTCTCCTCGTCGTCTTCGACAATATCGACACCAAATCCGAAGAATCGCCTGACTCTACCATAAAGTCCAAATAGCGTCGCCAAAACAGGCAACAAGACGAGAATCGGAAACAGGTAATCGAACCATTTTCCAAGCGGCGTGAGATTGACGTATTGTCCAAGGATGTAGTAGAACGTTGTCTTCTCGTAGATCTTCGGGGACAGGAAGGTCACGAAGTTGTAAGATAGGGGCACACTTAGCTTTGCGACCTGAGAGCCATACCAAAACGCTGATTCGTGAGCCGTATTGCGTCGCACCAAGGCGCGGCCTCGCCAGACCTTCACTTCGGTCACTGTGTGCAGTGCAGCTGTAGACATGTATAATATCCAAAACGCTGCAACCATCTGGCCTGGGAATCCAATCTGGCCACTGTCTCCTGTCCAATGGTGGACAACTGTGAAGCGAATGACGGACAAGAAGGGCAGAGCTGCTTTAACCAGCTCGGACCATATTATACAAACTGACGCCAGCGCCAGGAATCCGCCTAAGAAGATGCGGAAGTAGGGGATGAATTGGCGGTAAAAGAGATATTGGGTATATGGTGTAAATAAAGTGAACTTCTCCAAGGCTGAGGAATTCGGGGAAGATGCGCCAAAGTCGAGCCTTTTCGAAGCAGACGAGTCGAGAATCATCTGGGTCTCCGAAGCATCGCGCAGTAAGTGATTCCACTCGTCCACATATCTCGACTTGGCGTGCCGCGCGTGGTCTAGATGGCGCGTAAGGTCTGCCAAGTACTTCTCCGTGATGACTGTTGGGATGATGCGACTGTCGCTGTCAGGGCGAGGAATAGCATTTTGCGGTCGAGACTCGGGAATGCCGCACGAATCGGAAAGCTCCTCGATCCAGTCCCGGAAGTCCCTGGCACTGCCTGTCTTGCGCTTGCTCAGTTCCGATACCTGGACTTCCAATTCTTCGAGGCTTGTAATAGCATCTTCCATCTTTTCGTATTGATTCGGCGCTCTCGACTGAAGCCGCCGGAGCCGGCCACTGGCGCTTGCGTTCTTGATCAGATTGCGTGGGATCGCGACCAAACCGTGACCCATGAGATAGATGGCGAGTATCAGACCCCAGCAGTAGGCCAGAGCCATTATTAGACCCCTGAGCGATGTAAAGGACGGGCCGTAAGATATGAAGAAGTATATCAGCCCAAGGACCCCGGATCCAAGTACAAGTGCGTAGTACTGGGCATTCTGGCGCAGGGAGTAGAGGATTCGATCTTTGGGTTCTCGATATCCGGCGTCGGAATATTCGGCAAGTATGGGGAGTATGAGCCTATGGTGGACAATATCAGTGTGGAACTTTGGAAGCTGGGGCAATGCGACTGACCATGTCAGGACAAAGGTTAGCCAATACGATATCCTCCACGACACAAGCAGCGCCCGGTCCGGCAGCCAGATGCCCTTGATCTTCTCATCGTCTGGACTAGCGTTCGTCGCGAGATCGATAGGAACTAGTAGCACGATGCTCGCGGGCAGCCACAAGGCAAAGAAAACGGGGACGAGGAGGTAGGCTGGCGTCGTCCGCAAAGGTAGGTAGTGTCTCTGGATCAGGAGAACGCCGACAGAGATGACAAGCAGCGCGATGCCTGCGAGGATGGCGGAAGGCACGGGCGACTGACTGCTCGTTATTTGGAACATCTTTAGACTATGGCGGTCACTCCATGAGTGAATAGAAAGAAGTTCAGCGAGGCGATGAAAGGAAGCGTTGGATGGGCCGGGCCCTGAATGGTTCGCAATGCGCAATCTCCAAGTTAGATTGTGGTCCATGAGGCTAGAGTGGGCCGTGGGGGTCGGACTAGCCTCTGACGTCGCCTGTGCGTACCTTATAGGCACTGTGGCTGAATTGGACATGAAACCCATGTGGCTTGTAGAAATTGCGGAAATGTTGCTGGAAATAGATCAACCCCTGCAACCCCCGAGTGCTTTCATTGCAGGGTTGTGGCAGTACCTGACTAGAAGAGGCGGCGATGTCAGCGGCATCATAGTCGCAGCGTCAACATCCTTCATCACAGCCCTATTTAATGACACAAGACTACCTGGTAACTCCAGACTTGAAGTGTCCGATTCACATGATTAGGTCTGCCTCATTCAAGACTTTGCCTTACTACCTAGCTTCTATACTTCGCTCATCGATGTGACAGTTGCGGGCTTCTCCTACCGGAAGCTGCAGTGGCAGGTGCGGTTGGCTAAAAAGGAGACCTAACAGTGGACTGGCACCACAGGCAAACCGACCAGCCCTTGGCCACCTGATAGGAGGCTGGCAGATCTACCGCTTGATCACGAGCAGATAGGGCGATGGCGCGCGGATGTGAGGACGACGCGTCTGAATATCGAGAGACCTGCAGAGGTTTCATGGATCGGTCGATCGGGCTGGGGAGCTAAGCATGACCCAATCGGTACTGAAAGGCTTCTTTGTTGTACGGCAAGACGTGAAGGCGGACACCTTCGACTTCGGAACGGCTGAGCGGCTTGCCTGTGCTAGATTAGCGGCAAGAAAATCCCGGGGCTTTGTAGGAGTCGCTAGGAGATGCTCCCAGGAGAGGCGGGGTTCTTTGACGGTGAGCAAGTCGGGACGACTGGCTCCATGACCACTGTCGAGGCCAGTACCTGTCCGAGTGCAGGAACCCGGGTGCTCCAGACGAGCGGCAAAGTACAGCATAGCCGGGGGTGCTGCTGGAAGGCACAGCGGGAGCTCATGAACGAACCTGCTGATTTGATTCTGTCAAAGACCGTAAGTCGTCCCTATCATTGCGTCTCTTGGTTTGCCCAGATGTAGCATGACTGAGGTAGCGATACGTAGGTAGACCTGTACCGGGCCCAACTCGCTCGGTCGTCGGTGGCTGGGAATCGGTGTGTACCAGATCGAAATGCAATGTCCCGTCCTGGTGTTACACCGCCAATTGGAACTCCACGGGTAATTAATGAGGACCTTCGTCGCTGTCCGCTGTCCGAATGTTTGCACGACGCGGCTATGATGGCATAGCTACACCGAAAGGCATGTACACCCCCAAAGTAGAAGCAGGTCACGATAGTATGCTTAGTACACTATTCTGGCCGGCACAACTGGTACGTGATTTGTGCTCAGTTTGACATGTCGATAGGTAGAGCATTCAGGGGCTGGAGCCGGCGATGGTGGTGACTCTACTGAAGTGCCTTCGGGGGGCAAGCAATCAAAGCAGAGGGCACTCTGTGATCGAACCGGTTTTTGGCTGCCGTATTATCAGCAGGGGGCTCGCTATGAAACTGCGGGCACAATGCAGTCATGGCAACGCCAAAGTGACATGTTACTGTGCCCGACGTGAGTGTCACCACGTACCAAATGGGGGCAACCTGTTCTTCCACCAAACGGCCCGCTACAGATTGCTCATACACTCGGTGACGGGGTGGGGAGGTAACATTTCTCTGGTTGAATAAGGGTGACCAGCACTGCTAGCGAATGGCTCTATCGTGAACAGCTGAGGTCTCCCTCTACCACCAAAAGAGCAGACTGGACACTGTCAGTAGGGACCTGCAAACGAATAGATGGGCTGGAAGATAACTGAGTCAGACAAACTCGGTGGTTCAACCAGCCAGTTGGGGTAGAATGGACCAGCAGGCATCGCAAATGCAAGGGACATCTGTGCTTCGGTGAATTGGCGACTGATCGGCATGGTGTTCCAGACAGACAGCTTCAGATGAATGAGGCAAGGTTACACGCGAGAAGATCGGTAAGGTAGGTACTGGCATGATCAGTGTACAACTTGGCCACAACAGTGGATGCAGGTATGCAAGGTACCACATGACAGCTGGATGGCAAACAGACAGATTGGATGGGACACATCTGGTGATGCTCGGGGCACGGGTGGGCGCAGTAGTACATCTGAGATGGGAATAGGGGGCTACCGAGTGACCATAGCACAGCAGGAGATCAGTGACCAGGTAAGATATCATGGAGATACATACATATTAATCTGGTGTAAGCACTTCTGAGCAGACAGGGCCAGTGATTCACAGTAGGCCACAATGTACCTGTATGCTGTCCCCCACAATCAGTGGCAGAGAGGCATCCATAAGATAGGTAATCACTGCAGGCCACCATTGTGCAAATCACCCGATACCGTAATATGTCATAAATTGGTGCACAATCACCCACCACTGTGCCCGGCAACGCGCCTTGATACAAAATCACCCGCCGCCAGAACCCAACCACAAAACCCGTGCCGGCACAAACAAAATACAGGATCTCTCTCCCTCTTCCACCACCTTTTCCATTCCCGTACTCTCATCTTCGCGCCCGCGACCTTGTTGTTCCCACACGATACAAACATCCAGCACCGCGTCTGCACCTTGTAATCTTGCGAACAAGCAGCCAGCATTCACCTCTTCTGTTCACCACTTCACCTTTCCAGAAGAACCAACGCCGATCGTCAAGATGCAGTTCTTCAAGAGTGTCGTTGTCGTAGCCTTTGCCGCTGCTGGCATGGTAAGTCATTCCTCCTTCATCGTGCCTTCCCCATCCACCTTCCGATCCTTCCCTGATTTCTTCCTAAGTGGTCGCCGGTACCGGCTCCAAATGGCCTGCCGCTTCTAGCATCATACCTTCCTTGCTTTCCTGGATGCCTTCACGCTTTGCCCACTGCACACCGATTGACAATTCCTGTGTCCTCCTGCCCCCACACCTCATGCTAACTCACTTTTCCCGCAGGCCACCGCCGACATTGTCAAGAAGAAGGAGGCCGACTGCACCTGCACCCCGACCAATCTCCCGACGGTCACTGTCAGTACGGTCACTGTCACTGCTACTCTCAGCGGCAGCGAGGTCATCCCGCCCATCGGCGTGTCCACCACTTCGGTCGTTGTCGGCACTGGCCCCGCTGGCGAGTCCCCCACCACCGGTCTCGACACGGCGACTCCTACGATTCCTGTCATCATTGGCACTGGTACCGAGACTCTTCCCGCTCAGTCCTCGCCTGCTCAGACTGGCACTGAAGTCCCTGGCACTGGTGCTCCCACTGGCACCGAGGTCCCTGGCACCGGTGCTACCACTGGCACTGAGGTCTCTGGAAGCAGCGCTCCTACTGGCACTGGCACCGTCTCCACCGTCTCGACTGCTACTGTTACCAGCAGCGTCAAGTCCACTGGTTCAGGGTCCAGCACTGGCACTCAGCCCGCTCAGTCTTCCGGCACCGAGGCCCCCTCGTCGTCTGGAGTCGCGTCTGGCGCTGCGTCTGCCCCTACTGGCGCTCTCGGCCTCGGGGCTCTGTTCGGCGGTGCTGCGATGGTCGCCATGGTCAACCAGATCTAAGGTTTTTGTTCGTGAACAATCACAAGGAGGATATCTTGTTGGGAGATGCGAGGATCGTCATCGTCTTTTCTCACTCATCCATTGGCATACACCCCTTGGTACACACGATACCCATTCTGATCAGTGACTACCACACCACACTTCGACAGTCACTTCCACCTTCACCCTGACCTACCCTCTTACTGGACTGGGAACCAAGGACATAATGGTAGCAATTCGCATTGGGGAGGAGAGGTTGTACTGTCGTCGCTGGCGTTGCATACGGAGGAGATTGATTGATTCCTTCTTCTTTCGGCATGAAAGGAAAATTGGAGAAGGACTGAGGAAAACGGATCAGGATTGCAGGCTTTAGATAGACCTTGGCTTCGAGGGTTCCTCATAGGACAGGAACTGCGCACTCGACCGATGGTCTCTCGTAATGATACACTCTCACTGACACTCACTGACACACACTGTATGGTTTGATGCCTTTGCGTTATGCTTTTTGACCTGTTGGTGTTCTCGCTTTTTCTTGTCCCTACCTGACGGCCCCTGCTGAGGTGTGGCTTGTGCCCGCCCGCTGCGCCGATGCCCCGAGAGATCTGCACAGACAGTGGAACCTCCTCAGCTCTTGGCGGTCAAGGGTAATAAACTTCAAAGGGTCCAGCCTTCAGACAACATTTGAATCTTCTCTACCCGCCTCTTCATTTTTGGGTAAGCATAGGGGGTCTCCAATGCTCCGTCCTGGTTTATTCTAGCTTCCTATCGTTTTCCTAAAGCTCAAGCAGAGCTCTCCTGCTCTCTCAGCCTCTCTAGAAGTGTACCTTATTGGTTCGGAGAAGATCACGGCTCATGCATGCACTGTCACGAGTTTCATGCAGCTACTCCGCAGTTTGCGCCTCATCTCTCACCTCGTTTTGCAACCAACTGGAGAAGATCTTCGCAATTGAGCATGTCTTGAAAATCTCACCTCCATCATATCTGATTTGAGTCACCCGTCGTTTCCAACTGAGCCTCTTATTAGCGCTTGTCTGTCTCCTCAATTCCCGCTGCGACCCCTGAATTTCAATCCAATCCAAGATGGACGACTATCTCTTCAATGAGAATGTCAGGAACTGCCGATACGTGTCCGAGAACACTAGCTACCTGGAGATATTCAATTTCTCGGTACGTGCTGCTGCTGATTGGCGGCGGTGTATGGGTCATCAGTGCGAGGCTAACATGGCCACGCCTTCAGAATATTGCGTACAATACGTGTGAGGAACATCCTCTGACCGATGATGATTTCGAGAACTTCCTCAGTCGCCGGGTACGTCTTCTAACAGCATCTTGGCTGTCACTGCATTCGCTTCAGCCTGTCAACGCTTGCGGGGTACACGTCCAACAAGACAGATGCTATACCATCAGTCTCATGACTTTGATGACACCCGTCGAACCGCATGCAGTTGACTTGCCTGAACAAATGTTGACTCGGTCTCTAGGGTGCGTTCGATCCGCCGAAACTGAAGGATGGAGTGGAGCTGCTGGACGGCATCCGGCTTGTGTGAGTGAGACGAACTTCCAGTGTGAAAGCTTCCAGCTGACGCAGAGCAGTATTCAGAATAATGCCAAACAGAATGAGACATTCTCTCCCCAGTTCATCTCCTTACCACCAGAGTCCTATAAGTCGATGGTAAGGAAGATGCATCTTCCATTCCGCGCCATTGAAGGCAGCAGTCTTGTTGGGCCCTTCTTCTGGTGCGCCGATGACCAGGACGAAGCCAATCGTCATCTGCGTAAGTCTTCTTTCGTTTCCAACCGCGAAAAACGGGCATGAGTCCCTGCTAACTGTTACTCGCTCGTAGAAATCATCTTCCGGAAGTCTGATGTCCGTAAGAAGGGCAAGACTAGGGGATGGGAGATCATGCTTTCATACTCATTCAATGAGCGGATCACGACTGGCTTTGTGAAGGGCACATCTTCATCGGATATCGAACAAGCAATTAAGCATCTGATTGCCTGCCATGCCGAAGTCGGACACCCACTTCTTCTTCCCATGATCATTCTTTCCCACGATCTGTCCGCCAAGGCCGATGTACGACAACGGGACGCGCGGGACTGGCTCCGCCGACTCGAGAATGCAATCACAATGCGCGATGAGATTGAGGCGAAAGAGGTCTACACGGACTTTGACGTCGATGGCATCAACCGGGACCTTGTCGAATGCCATTCGCAAGTGCTGTGGAAGCGACCGCAAGCGTACCAGGAGATCATCAAGGAGATCAAAGGTGCCATGGAGAAGTTCATCAAGGTGAATGAGCAGAAGAACACAAAGACCTTGAAGGCACTGCACAACAGCATGGACTCGAGGCTGGACTTCTATCGAGCCAAGTTGACTGGGATGGAACACTATATCCATACTACGTTGGAAAGGTTGCACATCCAACGACAAGCTGTGAGTACCTCCACAACCCCAGTCCGTTGCTCATGAAGGTGTGAGCTGATCTTTGTCGACCTAGCTGTACAACATCATGGCGCAGAAGGAGTCCAAGCTCAATCTGGAGATGGCGGCGCAGCAGAGAAGGCTGGCACATGCGAGCAAGCGCGACAGCACCGCCATGAAGACGCTGTCCCTCCTTGGTGCCGTCTTCCTTCCTGGGACATTCCTGGCTTCTGTCTTCAGCATGACATTCTTCGATTTCAACGTCGGTAAGAATTTCCCTCAGACCCCATTAAACAAATGGTCAGATTGTTAGAAGCTCGTCGGCTGATATAACCAACCAGGTGAGGACAATAGCTCTGGCGATGGCGCAGAAGTATCCAGGGAAATATGGATCTACTTCGCCGTCACTGTACCTCTGACCCTCGTCATCGTCCTGTCGTGGTGGTTCTTGGACCACAGGCGCGAGAAGCAATACGCAGCCGAGGATCTCGACATCGAGCAAGGCATCGCGAGCATGGAGAAGGACATGCTAGCATTTATGCGCAAGAAGACGATGAGCAAGGCCACAACTTGGAACTCTGGAGGTGGCAAGAGCCCCGGTGCGCCGAAGAGTAACCCGCTGTTTGCCCAGCTGGAGAAGGAGAGCTGAGGTTGGGAAACTCGACGGTGCAGGAGACCTACCTGATTGAGAGTCTCGCGTTCTGGAGGCTTGATGGTAGACTACTGGCTACGTCAGCCGTGCTATACTATCTTGCGAACGGAGCCTTATGAAGATATGATGATCACGAAGTTTTATGATAGTATATAGATCAGAATAGTAATAATATACTTGGGTAGGAATCGCATTAGGAAATCGACAAAAATCAAATCTACAAGCTTCTCGTTCCTCGCTAGTATTCATCATCCATCATCCACACACGCCTAACCTTAGACACATACACAATCCTCCCCTTCACCAGAATCAACCAAGCTCAAATCTTCGCCTTCCCTCCAGGCGGCAACAACGCAACCCCCTGGTACGGCAGCCCCAGAAACTCATACACGAAATGCCACCTATCGCTCCCAAAGAACGGCTCGCCCGCGCCGGGCGCATCATCCGTCGTGACCCACAGCCACGGCATGCCAAACGCGCCGCGTCCAAGCGCCTCCTCGACCTTTCCCTTCAGCGCGTCCTTGTACTCCTGCGAAGCCGCGGCCTGCAGTATCGCCTCCACGTCTTCATCGCAGAAAAGCAACCCACCGCTGCCACTGCTGCTGGATCTGTTGTAGTTGAGGCTGTCGAGGCCGAAGTCGGCCGGGATCTCAAGCAGGATTTCTTGTAGGGCGGCCGGGGTATTGGGCGGTCGGTGCAGTGTCCAAAAGGCGTGGAAGAGGTAGTGCAAGGTGGTGGTGAAGGTCTGGGGGGCGTGGTTGGCTTTGATGTAGTGCATGGCTCGCATGGGCTTTTTCGGGGGAGCTGGTGGTTAGCGAAGGGGGTACGACACGGTGCTAGGTATGTAGAGGCGGACACAGCATAAGGGGGATGGGGGTGGGGGTGGGGATGCGTGGAAGGACGGGACGGGCTGACCAGCTGTGTCTTGCCCGCTTCCATCAGGTCGCCTGGCGGCGAGGCGTCCTTCAGGCCCACGGCTTTCGCGGACCGCGCTGTGTCGTATTTGCTGTGTGCGGCTTTGGCTTTGACGGTCCATGGCGGTTTGTTGCCTGCGTGCCGCGGGGTCAGTTCTTAATCTGATCTGATCTGGTGTGATTTGAGAACATTGCGGCCCGGGCCGACGGCAGGGAGCGGGAAGGGTGGACGTCGACATACCGGAGCCGGCGTTGATGGCGCCTATGAGGACCGGATGGATCCTGGAAGCGTGCTCAGTGAGTGCCGCCACCACTTACAACCAAAAGGACAGGACATCTTCGGTAAGAAGTTAGAAAGCAAATATGTGAGCCGCCTTACTCGACTTCGACCGAGTGTTGCTTCAAAAGCTCTTGACTTTTCAGTATCTGGATGAAAGTTACATAGCTGTAGTACGAAGCTGACCTCACTTGTGAGTTGACCGGCATGCGAGTTAGGTGAGCGAGCGGGCGGGCGGGCTTACCGATGTCGAGATAGCACTCGATCCGGCCGCCCATGATGAATTCCCCGCCTGTGTCCTATTCAGGAGGTAAATATCTGACTTATGCTAAGTTTGGTACCTTCTGTCTAGTAGGGAAAGCAGACTATAATATGGTTTTGTTGTGAACCGCAGCGTTGATGTATATTGTTCGGTAACAGGATCATTTGGGCTTATCCGAAGTACATATGCAGCTGCCATCCTCCCACTCAATATTGAGCAACCTCGGCTCACCTTGTCGGCCCCACTCATTATCGTGACCCCTGATTCAGGACCTTTTAAATGTTTGGGGTTTCATACAAGCCACAAAGGAGGCTGGCTTACATTCATTACATTTCTACGATGTCTCAAGACGCTATCAAGCGATGGAAAACGTAAAGAACTCGGAATGCTTTATATGGAATATGTAATAACTAAGCTGCCTATATACACATTCCTATCAGATCCCGCACCTCTCAACACGTCTCCACCGCCGCCGTCCGCGCCCCCGTCCACCCGGCGCCCTTGAACAAGAAACCCCATTCGCCCCGCGTAACGGGCGAGATATCGTCGTATCCGTTCGGCGTCATGGGCCCCAGCGGCGACGCCATCTGCTGCGAAGCCCTGTAGTCGCACGGCGACAGCATCTCGTCGATGGACATGCCGCCCGCCAGCAGCAGCGCGTTGGCGTTCTGCCACAGCAGCGAGGAGCGCAGGGGTCCGTCGGCGAGGGGGCGCGCTGTGCGGTCGCCGTCCTCGTCTTCGTATTCTTCAGGGGGCGATTCGGACGATTCGATGTCGTCGATGCGGATTTGTAGCTCGTGGAGTTGGTGTGGGATTTGGGTTTGTGTTTCGGATTGGGTTTCGACTGGTTGGGTCTGAGGTGCGGGTTTCGTGGGCTTTGGCCTCACGAGCCGCGGACTCGTGGGGATGTTTGTGTTTAGTTTCAGGACGGGCGTCATTTGTGATTTGGGCGGTGGCGGCGTGCCGATTTTGAACTCCTTTACCGCCATCATCACGACCTCTTGCCTGTCGAACTCTCCCTCTCGTTCTTGTTCCCTCTCCCCTGCTGTATTTGTATTCGTATTCGTGTTTGCGAAGACGGGCACGACCTCGAACGGCCCCCTCCGCTCCGGCCCCCCGTACGCGCGCCGATACATCTTCTCTACATCGGCCAGCGCTCGCGGGTAGACGCCCATCCAGTCGTAACATCGGTAGACCTCGGACTTGGGCACAGGCCGGCCACCATTCGCCAACACAAGACGTCTCATGGAGTCGACCGCGTCTTCGAGACGCGTGCTATCTTCCCCTGAACGTCCAGTCCCAACCCCAGTCCCAGGCCCATATCCCGTAGTGATGGGATGATTCGACAACCCAGGCGAGCCCAGTGGTGTGTCCGCCGCCTCCACACTAGCAGCAGCAGCATGCGAAGCCGCAATCGAAGCCCTGGCATAGGCCGCCAGCGCCGCCTTGAAGCAGTACAGCCGGTCGAGCCCCAGCAGCACAAGACCCTCATCCTCGCCCGCGAACAGCGCCTCGTTTTGGGCGACGCTGCGGTGCAGGAGGTTGGCGTGTAGGCCTGCGGCCGCCGCCGTGGTCGTGGGCGGCAGCCGCGTGCGGAACTTGTGCTCGGCTTTGGACAGGGTGGCGCGGAGCGTCTTCTCGGCTTTGGGTGATAAGGGGGCGGTGGGGATTAGGCGGATGCCGAAGGTCAATGGGCTGCTTGGGGACAGGGACAGGGACAGGGATTGGGATAGAGACTGGGCCTGGGAGGCGCTGGAGGAGGCGGTGGTTGTGGCGGTGCTGGAGGGCGTATGCGGCGTCATGGGGGTTCGGGGTGGCGGGCTGCCCGGTGTGGGAGGCAGGATCCAGCGTCGGGGGCTGGGGAGGCCATCTGAGGGCGGCGGTGAGAAGGTCGGGGATGTGGTTGCGCTTTCTGAAGCCGTCGTGATCGACGATGCGGAAGAGGCCGTGGAGGCGTTGGTGCCCCTCCGCACCAGCTGCCTCAGCCCAGTAACGGGTGATGTGAAGCGTACGGGCGAGGTGAAGCCCGTTGTGGAGTAGTCAGGGGTGGCTGGGGGCGACGCGGGCATGGCGCGCGGCGGCGGCGTGCTTGGGAGCTGGGTGTTCTGTATGACGAGTAGTGTGACGTGTATGGCCTTCCTCGCTAGCCGCTTGGATGTGTACTCGAGGGCCTCAGTGAGATGAGGAGGGAGGTTGTGTGTATCGAGGATAGATCGGCCTGCCTCGAGGGGTGAGGATATGCGTTGCTTGGACAGCGACATGGTGCCGGAAGCTGCCGTGGGACAAGAGATTGTGGCGAAGGCACGGTATGCAGACGTCAATGCAGTAGACAGAGCCGCAAGTGCTAATAAAATGAGCCAAGACCGGAACACTGGCAACACGGAGGCGATGATGTTGTGATGTGGTGATGTGGTGATGTGGTGACAGTTCTTGGAATCAAGAGACAGTTCCGAGCGGGCTAGATATATCGCGAGATGCTGACGACAAGATTAGAACCCTTGACCGGGACTCTAGAAACAAATTCCCAAAGCGGACTTGAAACAAGCATGGGTTAGACTAGAATGTGTGATGAGAATTGAGAAGTAGAGTATATAAAAAGAAGGGCGCCTAAACCACGTGTATACGTATGCAAGTCACGGCGGAGGAAACATCAAGCATGAAACATGGAAACATGGAAACATGAAACGACCGCATTAGGAAAGGGAGGCTCATGAGGAGTCTGTGGGGGTTTTGGTTGTTTGTTGGCAGATTTCCCTTTCGCGTCCTCCGGGAGTCAGGATTCTATATCGGGAGTGTCGAAACTTGGCGTCACGGCGCAGCTCCGTGACCAACCACAGCCGCGGGAGTGCCTCATTTCAACATTTACCTTACATGCCTACCTTGCCTTGTGACTGGATTCTTGTGACCCGGGAAGCCTGCCTGCAGGACGCATGCGGATGAAGATGAAGAATGCCACCTCGTCTATACTTGGATACACCGCTCCGACAGAACCTTTCATCGTTGACGAAGAACCAGAGAAGACCGGTTTCATTGGCAGGTCATCGATGCGAAGCTGCAAATCACACTTGTAATCTGTGTATGTGATAGCATATGCGTGCTCAAGAGAATGCACACTGCATACCTTAACCGACTGCGACTGCATGCTGTCGGGATGCCTGTCAGATCTCGAAACGTCAGCCAACCAGGAACGCAGATGGGCTCCCCCGCATTGACCGCCGGCGCCTACGCAGTTCCAATTATAGATGCCGGCCGCCAAGGGCCAAGATTCCAAGAATGGAGTCAAACTTCAATGCGATCCTGCTAGCATCCTTTGGGCATAGCGGACATGGTAAAAATAGCTAGGAGAAATGAGATGGGCGATGGGCTGATGGGATGGGATGGGATGGCAATCATGGGATAGGGATCATGAGTTGGGAATCAGGGGATGGGATAGCATATTCATGATTGATGGGAGTACGACAGCGTTTCGAGCGGTCGAGCGTCCTCCGCCTGTGATGGAGAGACTGATTATGAGATGAAGCTGGAAGAGAGGGATCCCAAACAATGCTAGAGCCTAGAAAAGAAACAGGCCAAGTGTGCTGGTCATGTGACTGCTCCACATTGAATGGCGACGTTGGACGTCTGCAGAGCGCGTGTGACCCCTCCTCATCTTCTTCAACACCCTCGACATGCTTCGTCTAGACACGACACCTTGCGAATTTGCTCTCGGTGGGCTCTGAAGGCAGCGCAGAACTTCAGCCTCTACCCGATGGTTGATCCATCCAGCCTTGCGGATGCATTTGATGTCACTGTCGACTGCCTCGATGCTCTGTATGCTCTTCGTAAGATCAAATTATTACAGCGGACTCAAGCTATGAAATAAGCAGAAATGCCAGTTTACCATGTGACCAAACACTGCTCTCCATGGCTAGTAATGTCGGCAATTACTGGTGAAAGGCTGGCGACGTTACTGACCTTTGCACCTTGACTGCTTTAGAGCTGTCAACTCGCCCGCGGCCACCTTCTCGACGCCCAACTTCACCGCTGCACTTTTCTTGTGTGGAACCCGAGACACGAGGGACGGCAGCGACGCAGACGGGCATCGTGGTCTGCTGCACCAAGCTCAACCAGCCCGACGCGGGAGAGGGTGCGAGACGGGTGCGTCCAAGCACGCCATCACACCCGCGTAGCTGTACGCGTGGAACACACAGCTCGGTGAGGCCGGCGCCCATTGCGGCTATTCTTTCTGGCTTGGCTGGTAATTACTGCGTCGTCGCTGGCCCGTCTTCGTCGAGCAGCAGTAGCAGGCCGCCCACGGGCCTCGTCGCTTAGGCGGGACTGGCTTGGCTAATACCAGGGAAGGGGGCTTGCATATATGGCAGAACAAAAGCAAAACTGTCACCAAATGAGGCTGACCCGATCTCAACTGATGGGGTGCGAATTGGCTGGGTTACTTCGAAACAGGGCAGGCGCATTAGAGATGTAGGTTTGGTCTGAACTCTTTTTGACCCTTCACTAGGTGCAGGGTTCAATTCTTGCTGAAAGCATTGTTACCTTTTTGGCATTTTGCTTTCAGCTGTGCACAGGATCCTAAGGCAATGGGGCAGAGTCGCGACTTTATTTTAAACAGAAGAATATTACTGCGTCGGTGTCGTAGTTAAGAAGTTGTTAAGAGATTAAGTATTCCGGATATTTCCCCGGGAGCGGTCGGCTTAGAAAAATAGGTGTTGTTAAACAAAAGTATCAAATAACCCAGCATGCTTATATAAAGATCGTCTTACACTGATTGAGTATTAAAAAGATGAAATATTTTAATTAAAATTTGTACCATGCTTTAAGTCTTAATATCCCATTTTTTTTGTATATAAGTTAGCTATATATTATATGTTAGATGTAGTGGTGCAGGTGGTCTGTGCGCGGACCAGGTGGATTTAGGGTGGTCCTAGCGCCCTGGAAACGGTCGATTAGCCACCGTTGCCTCACAGCTTCAATGATATGCTAGCTGGACGCATTGTAATTGTACTTAAGTGTAAATCTGTCTATGATAGGTAGTTACAAAACCACGAACGTACCACTAATACTTCTGCATACGAATTCTCACATTGTATAAAAAACAATACTAGCATCTTACATATGCCTCTTTTTTTAACCAGTCTTTTAACCGCTAATTTAATATTATAAAAAACAACGCAGCTCAAGTTTTTAACCCGGGTACTAGGCTTATAATCGCTATTATTAAGGCTATAATCGCTAGTATTAAATACATACTTATTATAATTCGGCTGTAAATAAGTATAAAATTAACTTTTTTCATATACGTATAAAAAAACCTATAAAACTAATTAAAAGATAAAAACAAATATATATAAAGGTTAACCCATAAGGTTATAAGGTTAATATTAAATATCTTAATAATATTTTTTTTAACCGTAATTAACCGCAACTAATATAAAGCTAAAATAATACGAATATGAAAAATTATTTAAACCGATTTTGCCTCATTATACCGCACCTTTAATATTTATATTTTAACATCTTTATATATATTTCCTTCCTTTTACTCCTTAAAATTAATAATTGTAAATTGCTACTAGTTCGCAGTTAAATTAACCTATTTAAAACGTTGTATGTTAAATCGTCTTTTCTTTATTATTACGCACTCGATTATATATTGATAAACAATTAAATCAATTACGATACCGTGTTTTTAACTAACCCGTTTCGTCTTTTTGTCTCATCATACTTTAAGTTATTTTCATATATAATACTTATGTAACGCTATTAACCTTAGAAAAACTAAAACCCCGCCTTAAAAACAATAACAATAAACTACAGCTTTGCTAAAATAAGACCAATCTTATATATTAAATATATGAAAAACTATTACAAATACACCTTAATGTATCCTTATTTAAATATTTAAAATATTAAATTACTAACAATATGATATTAAACCCACTTAGTTAAACAAAAACGTCAATACTATAACAACTGTTGGATCCATGTGATTCTACAGTCAAACCATCCATACAAAACCCACATGTATGATTAGATAAGAGATTAGATACCAGATTGTGAGGTCACTTAGTGTGACGGTCTGACCTCCTGTACGTCTGTCAGCCCATCGATGTGGTCAGTGCGCTGCATCAAGTGACCTGGCGCACAGGTGGTGTTGCCACAGCTGTACTAGATTGGGTAATTGTGGGGCGGGTTGAAGGATCTTTAATCCCACCAGAATTAGCTGGCGGGTCAGATCCTTCTTTCTCGCTCCACCAAGAGATTCTTACATGTACGTAGTGAAAGCAGGACTGTTACGTCCACTCCATATTTACGCTTCGTGACACTTAGCCAGACCTTCAGGTCCAGCTAGACTTCCCAATCCAACCATCAGCAACATTATGACCTTGACCCAATACTCGAGTATTATGATTGATCGTTCAAGCCTGTTCCTACAAAAACGTTATAAATCTTATAGCAACTCAGAAAGTTTCTACTTATAAATAATTAAAACATTCTTTAAATATATATTAATACCGGTAATTAGATTAATAAAGCTTAAATATTTCGTTTAAATAACTTTAAATTTACACTTATTAATATTAATAATAAAACCGGCATAAATAAGACGTACATATATTTCATAAAAATATGGTTAAAATATATCCTTACGTATTTATCGAAAATATTAAACAATATATTGTTAATATAATACTAAAATATATTAACGTAGATAACAAGCGAGCTGCGAGGTAGGGCTTTCATACAAAAAAGTCGGTGCGTAACTGTGCGTCTACCTTTTAAAAAAATCAGAAGAATCTTAGACCTGCTGCATTTAATTATTATAAACCAACAAACAGTACGGCCTGGTAGCAGGCCCAGAGGAGACGATTAGAAACAGGTTGACCAGTAAGTGGGGTACTGATCAGTGGAGAGATCGGAGCAACGGAGCAACGGTACACAGATCACGTGACCAGCAGAACCCGGGTCACGTGACTAAGAATTTGGATCATTGGATCACCATGGTGACCCAGTGAGCAGGATCACCTTGGATCACTGTTGATCTAGGGTGAGCCACCTAATCAGTGAGAGAGAGATTAGATATATAAGGACAGACATTTCCCAACTAAATAGATAGACAGTCTCTACCTCAGTGATCAATCTAAGCATCTTAACCAACCTTAAGGTGGGAGAAATCTCCTGACGACTCGACTACGCAGTAAACCCAGTTCAGACCAAGCCCCAGCATCTGAGTGTCTTCTAGTTAACAGAAGCCTCTATCGTTCTTTGTATTGACTTACCTCAAAACATAAACCCTATAGAACCCTTTAGCCTTATAGGTTAGACGGCTCGTCATATTAATGTAGCCTTTTTTATAGATAATAACGATATATAGCAATAGTTTTTACTGATTTAATAGCCTGTGCATCCTAAAAAGGCTTTTTTACAAGGGTAGTTTTAAGGCATTTTGAAATAAATCTTGAAATAAAATAGTTATAAACCTAGAAAAAAGATATTCATGTATTTTTCAAGTTATAAACCTAAAAAAAGGGTCAGAGATATTTCCGGTTTTTTTTCGTCAAGTTAAAAATTAACGTACCGACGTTTTTTGTATGGAAGGCCCCACCTTGTAGCTCGCTTGTCATTTACGTCAAACGCCTTAATTATATTAAAATTACCTATTAAACATTTAAATAAACGAAACTTCATAATAAAGGCTATTTTTTAAAGGTTTTTAAACCGGTTTAAAACCAATTAAACGCCGTTATTGTTGGATCCATACGATTCCAGCCTGCAAACCATCTATACCAGGACCCACATGTATGATTAGATAAGTGATTAGATACCAGATTGCGAGGTCACTTAGCCAGACCTTCAGGTCCAGCTAGACCTCCCAATCCAACCATCAGCAACATCATAACCTTGACCCCATACTCGAGTATTATGATTGATCGTTCAAGCCTGTTCCAACACTGATCAGTGTTGTCTCCTAAGGCAACACAGATAAGCAAGGAAAAGAAGAGGTCTTACTGTATCAACGTTCCTGACACGAGACTCGGGATACAGCCAAAGATCTGGATCTTCTATCGCAAACGTTCTTTAAGAGGCGATTCGAGGCATAGCACGAGATCCGAGGTTTTCTACTGCAAACGTTCCTCCAGAGGCGACTCGAGGCAATAGATTACGCTGCAATCACAGCAATACTCATATCCCGCGCGGCAGCACAGACTGTTGACAGAACCCTCCCCTACACATCCATCCGACGCGCCCGTCCGACACACGCCTATCCGACACATGCCAGATTGTTGACAGAACCACCTGGCACACATCCGTCCGACACACGCCTATCCCACACGCCTATCCCACACGCCCATCCGACACGTGCCCATGTGACACGTCCATCCGACACGTCCATCCGACACGCCCATATCCAACACAAGTACATCCAACACAAGTACATCCGACACAAGTACATCCGACAAGATGGCCTCCAGCAATGGCAACAGCAAAATCTAAGTCGCTCAAGACCCTGCAGACATTGTGAGAGACGAGAAGCTACAATATCTCAGCAACCGCAACCTACATGTCAACCTTGTCGACCTCATTGATCTTGATCGCATCAAATTTAGAAAACAAGTCGACCTTAAATATGGCAAGGATACCCATTTCAACTCGTACACCTTGTCATGTATCGACCGCTACAATAATACTAAGACGCCCGTCCCCTTTGAGATTCACGAAACATTCCAGATGGACTTTGAGAACTGGACAAAGACAGACTTCGAGAAGGTTGAGCGCACCATACGAGGTATCTTCAGGAAATGCCTCAACTCCAAAGGAATCTACCTAGGCAAAGCAAACCACTCTATCGCAGACGCCCTTACCAACCTTGTCACCGTAGAGGACCTCCCAACCTGGGACAAAGTCTTACTTGACAGAGCAAAAACTGCTTATCCGCACCCAAATGTCTGGAAAATCGTTGACGTCTGCATGGCTACACAGACTGATGCTCCCAATACTGATACCCAAGGCACCGACATTCCCGATACCGATACCCCAGATTTGATTGATCCTCATGATGATATCCCTTCTGTTACCGCCGAACATGCATCACAAAAGACTACCCCAGATCTAAATCTAGCCCAGTACCAGAATCCCTCACCACCGCAAATCCCAACAGCATATGCAACCGGCAACTTCATGCCCTATCCTCAGCACATCGCTATCACACCAGGCCCTGGCTTCGGAACATACCAGCAGCACAACCAATGGCTACAGAATCAACCACCTGATCCATATACCCAGATTCCCCCTATCCCAGTGCCCAACGAGGACCTAGCTCCTGGAACAATCGTAACATTTGCCAAGATCTGGAAAGAGAAGAACTGTTACTCAGGACGACCCTACGATATTCTGGATGACAAGATACACTACTTCCTAAACACATGTTCTACCATTGGCATCAAGCCTGGCCAGCTCCACGCAGTATTCCCCCAAGTCCTCACTGGCACAGCTCAAGAATACTTCATGCACCATATCAGCCGTCACTCGATGTTCTCAGACATGTACAACCATCTCAAGGCACACTTTGACACGGAAGTCAACAAGACTCAATATCATCGCGATTGGTCGGCAATCACCTATATCAACATGAAGGCACGACCTAACAACGCTAGCAAGACCAGCATAGAGATCCTCGAGGCATTCCTCAGCAAACTGCAACTTTGCCAACGTGCCCTTGGCCCTTTGTACCTAGGCAAGACACAGCTGATCGCAGCTGTGGAACGCGCCTGCCGTGGTATCAAAGTATCCAACTACGCCTTATTCACTCCTTCATACATGTTTGAAGCTCTTGCTTCAAACCTCTGACAATCACTCCAAACCTCTGAAGACTCAGCTGACAGCGTCCAGCATACTACCAATTAATACTTTACTGATCGCAAGTTTCACTAGCGGAAAGACAAATATCAAGGCCCGTACAAGGTTCTATTGATAACAGACCGAGAAGTGACCGTTGAGATGGTCAACGGACCAACCCTATTTATCCGCACGCATGTCAAGCCCTACAACCGTCACCCTGATGCGACCCTCGATACTGAGAAGCCCGACGACCCCAATGCCCCGGTTCCGTTCGAGTATCCAGAACCGACACTCCCCTGTTGTTGCGGCCGCCCTCCAAAACTCCCTACACCCGTCCAAGCCCTGAAGCGACCCCGCGGCCAACCGAGGAAAGTACATATGGTGCACCTAGCCACCGTGGATACAGAAGAAGGAAATTTCGCTGGTTTCCCTATTCAGCAAAACGTCTATGCCATCTTCCTCTCCCATAAGGAGCGTGCTGACCACGCCCTTGCCTTGAAACTGCGCGCTGAAGGCAGGATCACAGCCCCCGGAGAACCCTTCGAGCAATCCAATGTCCTTGAGATTGAGTCTCTATTCGCCGATAAAGTAATTGTCCCCATTCTGTTTGATGGTGAAATTCATGGCAATACCCGACTTTTTAACTCTCGTCTTGTCCGCACTGTCAAAGGCATCAATGACCGCCCTTACGAGAAGAGCAGACTCGTGGTTCAAGGATACAACGATCATGAGAAGCACGATATCATGACCCAAGTGCCAACGATCATGCGATGTAGCCAATGACTGGCCATGGCTCTGACACTGTCTCTATAACGGCTGGGATGCCTTACCGCCTCGCGAGATATCACCATGGCTTATACGCAGTCACGACACCCGATGAATCGTCTTGTCCTATACAAGCTACCCAGTGAACTAAAAAAGAAGTATCGAGAGGGTAAATTCTTTGCGTCGACAAACCTCTGTACGGAATTGCAGAAGCTGGGAATCATTGATATAATACATACTCCACCCACCACAAGGAAAGACTAGAGATAGAGACATCCGCGTACAACCCTTGTTTGTTCATTATGAAGAAAGGCAACGACTTTGCTATCACAGCCCTTTAAACTGACGACACCTTTGTCATTGGCACTACCGGCTTCCTGGAGAAGGAAGAAGACAAAACAAGGAAAGCGGCACTGGCAACTATCTGCCAACGTCTTGAAGTTCCTACGATCCCCCTGATCCTCTGCACGGACTCATACCCGCTATACCAGTGCCTTGTCAAGCTCGGCACTACTAATGAGAAGCGTCTGATGATCGACGTCATGGCGCTCCGGCAGTCATACGAGAATCATGAGATCACAGAAATCCGATGGATCCATGGTGAAGACAACCCTGCTGACTCGATGACCAAGTCGTCTCCAAACAAAGCCCTTCATGGTCTTGTTTCTGATAATAAGACAACGGTTCGAGTTGAAGGCTGGGTTCAACGTTGAGATCACCTAGATAGATGGTTTGATGGAATCGCAATCATAAAAGAGAGAGTATCCTGTGTTAGATCCATGCGATTCCAGCCTGCAAACCATCTATACCAGGACCCACATGTATGATTAGATAAGTGATTAGATACCGGATTGTAAGGTCACTTAGCCAGACCTTCAGGTCCAGCTAGACCTCCCAACCCAACCATCAGCAACATCATAACCTTGACCCCATACTCGAGTATTATGATTGATCGTTCAAGCCTGTTCCAACAGTTATAGTATTAAATTTGATAAAGAATTACCTTAATAAAACCATCGAAAATTTCTTAAATTAAAAAGATTAGATATTAAATTTAATCATAATATTATTAAATCTATAATGATCAATGCAAATTTGAATACTGCTGCTTATCTTTTTAATTAACAAATTAAAAATAACGGCAAAGAAAATTCACTTTAATAAAGCCTTTCTTAAAATAATCGTTAAAATATCTCTACATAGTTAAAAGCCTTTTAAAACTAAGAAAGTAAATATAAGCAGCAAATAATAAAATACTTGAAAAGAAATCAATTATATAATTGTATAACTAATATAAAAACAACTTATCGGCGTTTTAAAAAGTAAATGTCTTGATAACATCGTAATACTTTATAATAACTTTGTAATAATTTATTTTATAAATAGTATTATAAGAGACGGCAAGGCCGCTTCCGAAAATGGTGGCTCGAACATGCCATTTCGGGCACCTGCCCTGTCGGGCAATTCTCGGGCGTGCAACCTCTTGCTGCTTTTCGCGCACCTAGAAATGGGATCAACCCCTCATGTACCTCCCAAGTCCACTTGTACCTCTTCTTCTCTTTGCTCAGTTCAAACCACGCTACGCCTGACTCCGTCATAGCCCAGTCTGTGTTCCGAATAGCCTTTGTTCATCAGTGGCATCAGTAGCCTCCAGCATATTTACACCCTGCAATTAACATATGGCTTTATCATCGCATGCGCCATTACAATATTGTTTGTGACTTATCCTTGGCCTTTAAACTTGCGTGCTGTGGCTGCCTCATAAGTCACCGAATGGGCCAAACAGTCAACTCGTCGCAGTCCACTTGGGTACTTCCATGAGCGCCCATGGAAGGAGTAACTAGATTTGTATAATAACACCTCACGTCATGTTCTGGCCAAGCCGTAAACCTGCCCAGTGAGAAACGGCACAAAGGTTTGCGCCGTCACCCCGTTACGGCCTTCTCCGAACTACAAGGGGCATGAATTCCTCATCCAGCAGCTTGTGATGCCAGAAGCGAGAAACGGCAGCAGATTTTCCTCATCGGGCAACTAATTGTTCAAGTCGTAATTTGACCCAATATCCCGCCGGACAAGGCCGAAGGGTCAGCGGCTCCCCCGATACCTGCAGCATGTCACAGCGGCGATGGAGCTTAGTGGAAGGCAATAGTCATCTCAAACGGGGTACCCATCTATTAGAAACAGTTTCTGGTCTCGATTTTCAACATCAGCAGGGGGTCCTTCCATGGAAGCAATACGACGTATCAACAAATGCTCACAAGGGTTACAATGCTAACAAGACTGCCTCTTTAGGGAATTATGTATCCATTATGCCTTCTTGACTCCGTCAAGCTGATGCTAATTACTGAGGGCTCACAAATGCAAAGTGGCGTGCGCCTGGTTAAGGAGTCGTGCACTAAAATGCCGCCTGGTGCCACCTGGACTGGCAGTATCTGTATCTTTGTGGCACGAACCTTGAAGCTGTCAGGGGTAAGCCATTGAGCAGATGAATGCTCCTTGACTGGTACCTACTAATTTGACGCATTACTGCTTACAACCCTGCAACCCTTGTTGTGGTAGGCAGTTAAAAGCAACTCCTGCATTGAGAAAGTTTCCAGGTCTTCGCGAAGCTACAGTACCTGGGCGAAAGCTGCGGAAGATACAAAGGATCAATGTAACAAACTTGGCACCATTCCCAGCGACTGCTTTCAGCCTTAACGACACTCTAAAATATCACAAGGGTCACAAGGCATTGCTTGCCCGCTACGACAACCTCTTCAGCCTAGTTTTACCTCTCTAAGAAGTTTTCGTCTTAGCCTCGCTACCATCTGCATATGCCTGTTCCCAGCTAGTGACGAGCTGGACTAAAGGCAGGATCACCCACAATCAAGGTGGAGCGAATTAGGCTATGTAAGCGTGAGTAAACGCCTTGTCTCCCGTGGACAGGGTATCTTGTTCCTGCGCCCCGTATCCCCATGCTAAGGCACCTCTGAGAGAATGGCTGGTGACCCCTTTTCAACCTTGCCGGATGCGACTCTCCGGCTAGCCGGCTCCTAACGGGCTTCCCGATTAGTCCAGGTCAACATTTGTGAGACGTCGTATACTCCTTCACAGCCATCTGCAGAAAGGGTCTTACCGCCGGAGAACCCGTGAGGCTGACATTGACCCGTTCTTGACGATCTTAGTGAAATGGAATCAGATGTGGCTACAGACTATCGTATGATGTTTCGCTGGTATTGCTATTTTGAGATGGTCAAGGATTGGAAGGAGGCAGAGACGTGGCAGATGGTCATATACCGCCTTCTTAAGAGCTATAACCTATTCTGGACTTCAAACACGTTAGGCTTATCTCGGCAACCCCTGGTACATGATGATAATCAGGCATTGCTACTAACATGAATTGAGAGCTGGGTTTCATAGCAGGGTGTAAAGTATATAAGTCGTCTTTCCTCGATCACTTGGGGGGGAAGTGTTCTGACTCAGTCTTGCTTTGTCTTGTCCAAATGTCTACTCTGAAATTCAAGGCATGGCAGCCACCGAAACCAAAGCCGAAGCGAACAACTGCTGCTCCTACATCAAAAACAAACCCTCAGCAACCTATGAACTTCCTCCAGATGCCTTCAATCCACAGCAATCTTGTCCCTTGAGTCGATAATGAGGCACTCAACTGCTATCAGACCCAGACTGTCCAGCTGTCCCTTGGGGGAGGTTTCACTGTTCAAACCCCATTAGAACAGGACACTGGAGTTTTCAGTCACGGGAAACCACCCAATGACGACCCGGCAAAGATTTTAAGGCAGCCCAGCGCATTGATTAGAAATGCTGGTAGTACAGACTTGGACGACAGTACTATCAGCCTTTGCCAAGCCGCTGCTTCTACAGAACAATCATCAGCCTGCCATAACATTAATAACACTTTGGCTATGTGTAAGTAATATACTTATCACGAGAAAGCTTTGACTGATCTTATCACCCAATAGCAGGTATTGAAGACTATAACCATAATTATAGCAGCCCGGAGAATACTAACCCTGATGGCTTTACCTGGTCCCAAGCCACACCTGCGTCGAGCCTAGACCACACAAACGACCTTGGAGATGCCGAAGCCCTTTTTCCAGCGGCCAAACTATCTGCAGATACACCGGTCACCTATTTCTCCGAAGGTCCATCTCCTCGATTGTGCCAAAAACCCTCGGCTACTGACCCTGGCAGTGGTGCTCTAATGCCGAACCCCGATGCTTCCGAGCTCGTTCTGAACAACATTTCCCGGCCCCGCTGCACAAAGTCTCGTGACAACCATCCTGAATCTGATGGGGAGAGGTACTCTGATAAGCTTGTCTTAAGCCCTAGTCAGACAAAAGAATAAATTGAAGAAACCAAAATTCACCCTTGGGCTGAATCATCTGTGGATCTACCGACGGCTGCCTCCCCTATTACAAAAAGGGCAACACCGCCAAGAAGCTTGCGCTTGCTGCCTTCTCGAATGCGAGTAGACAAACTGGGCAGATCAATCCCTCATCATGTCTCAAGCCAAACCAAGCAGTTATCTGATGGTCGAAAGCGGCTTGTAGAAAGTCCGCTCGCAAACCTTCTAATGGAGAAGCGACAGGCCAGTCGACGATCCCTCCATGACCGAATCAAACAGAGAACACCTATCTCAGAGGGCGTAGCAGACACCAAGCGAATTCGGTCACGTAAAGTTTAAAGCCGAAATCAACAATACAAGAACCTTCATACGAGCACTCGAAATAGTGGCAGGCCTGGTCACGAAGTACTTGGCTTAAGAATACTTGCCTCTCCTACTGTTATAGTTCCAGAATCACTTGTGGCAAGTTGCGACGCTTGTGGCTTTTCCGCTGGGCATATCCTCGAGTTATGCAACTCGGTTAAAGCTCTGTATAAAAAGGAGAACAGTGTGACCATAATGCAGCTGTTTCTTGGTTTTATTCGTAGTCATACCACCCAGAGATTTGCCTAAGGCGGGCAGGCTGCAGATATGAATCGCTACCATGACGGTGTGGCTCGCAGCCCCTCTGTTATTCCTTTTATGATGTCAATACCTCTATACAGCATGCGAAACGGACGCATCAAAAGTGTCGAGAGCGATAGCGATGCAGGAAGCCAGGCAGGTAGTTATGACTCTATCCTAGACCACAGTGCCAATTCAGGAAAAGAGGACGATACAGTGGTCAAGAGAAGTCGATGGATAGAACTCAAAGAACTTTAACTGCGGGTGTGGGTGGCAGAAGAAAAGGGATGGCTGTGGATTGCGAAGAAGTTGCACCGAAACGAAGGGGCCGTCTCAAAGCATTGGGCCACTATGTCAAAGGAAGGCTGAGAGGTATAACAGGGTGAATAGTATCTTATCAGAGGCTTGTTCATAAGGTATTTCATTGTCTTTGTTGCGTTTGCTTGTAGTTTAAGGGCGCTTTTGTTTGATAGATGTTGACGTTATGCAGTGTATATTCAAAGTTATATAGGTTTAATCGGCGTGACTTTATTAGAAAAGACAAGTCAGTAGATTGATGTCATAGGCCATATGGCAGGCCCTGGCAGAGTAAGACGGGCTGAAAGGATACATACCGTCGTTATGCTAGCAGAATAAGATGGGCAGAAAAGGTACGTACTGCCATTATGCCCTGCAGAATAAGATGGGCAGAAAAGGTACGTACTGTCATTATGCCCGGCAGAATAGAATGGGCAGAAAAGGTACGTACCTAAGGCTAGGTGTGGCAGAATCGGTACGTACCTTGGTATGGTTTGGCAGAAAAGGTACGTACTTGTCAGCACAGATTCCACGACATAAGCAGAATATCGCTAATCTGTGCACTCACTACCTTAGCTGAGGGGAGGCCTATTCCTTTGGCTTCACTACCTGCCTTCGACCCCTCCGCTACCCATTTAATCATAACCATTGTGCTCCCAGTTGGCAGGTAGGTTCTTAGATCAGCCGGTCTTGTCAACATGTTTTTGTTTTGGTCACAAGCTCCTTTGCTCCTTTCCTCCCTTGATGTTACAACTACGAACTGGATGTGCGCATAGAGACTTGGCTCCAAATATCCTTCTCTATCAAACCCAATCCACGCGACGCCTTACCTACGGACCTGCCCTCCGACACCCTCGATACTACCGCCATCTATGTTATATCCAAAACTCCACCCCTGTTCAATATGATAGACACTGCTAGCTATCAAACGGCAAGAGTTAAGGGCGCCGCTTTGGCTTGCTGTTTGAGCTGTGGCAAGAAGTCCGACCCAGCACGCAGCCCTCGATAGCATCATTTCCCATGCGCCAACGACGATGGGGCCGTAAGTCTATACGACAGTACCCGCCACGACCATATTACCATACGCGAGACCCTGCAGAACATTCGATCGACAGCAGTTGCCTTCCGCGATGGGCTTGCAGATGAAGTTGTCCCTCAGCTGCTGGCCAGGCTGCTGATGGCATTCGAAGCCCAGGAGGTCGGCATGGACGAGGCAATGGCATTGGCTGCTTCATCGTTTCGGGACGAGGCAGAATGGGTCTTAGAAGAGACGGCCTATCACCCTGGCTGTAATCGGATCACCGGGTGGATCATGGACAACGACAGTGGCGCTCCTATGGCAGACGTCAGTATTTAAATAATGGCAGCAGCAACGGAGTAAAATGTATTAACAAACACAAGGCTCTTCACATCGTCAAACACTGCGCCCTGTAAACTGGCCCAAACGTTAAGAGATCGACAGGTAGAAAAGAATAAGGTGCCATTGTCGCCTATGCTGTTTTAAACGCCAAGCACGAACAGCCCGCAAGCCGCTCGGTTTAAACACGCACTGCAATACTTATATATGACGGTATAGTCATTTTCCTTGCTTCCTAACCATCTGACACTTTTTATTAAGGAAGTCAAGTTGCTAAACTCAGAAACAGTCACTGCTCAAGAATCTCAGCGATTCTGTTGTGCCCATTCTTTCTTGTTACCATGAGAGTAGTGTCTCCTTGATCGTAAGACGGCCAAGTATGAAGTGCATTTCAAATAGTTGTCTTCGAGATAATGCTGACTTCATTCGTGGTCAGGAGTTGGCGGACTACCTGTTCGTGACCATGTGCTGCTGCGATCCACAATGGTGTCATACCCCATATGTTCTGTGTATCTGGTGATGTTCCGGTCTGGAGAAGCTTTTTCACTGTGGTTGTAGTTCCTGATGCTGTCGTGTTATACAGACTGGCGATAGCAAAGTTTTCCTCTTGAACAGTGACGATACAGGCTTGGCAGGACAGGAAGCGAAGAATGTCGAGTTGGCCACAAGCAGCAGCAATACGTCAAACAGCACTAGAGATGAACGATCTGGTCGGTAGGCTTCGGTCAAGAAGCAGCGCCATCACCTCCTTGCCATTCCTCTTGTTCTCTGCTGCCGCCTTGACCACTTCTTCTGTGATGGGAACCTCGTCTCCTCGTCGGTCAAGACTATGCCAACTCGGTGTTCGACGGCAGGCTGGCAGATATTGGACGCATCGCTCGGATGGAACGAGGATTGTGCAATTAGATGCAGGCTATGAAATGCAGTCAGATGATGATGCTTCCTGCAAACAGCCAAGATCGGCAAGTGATCGGCCTTAAAAACACATTGTTATTGGCATAATGAATGGGATGGTCGAAGCCTAGTAAGGCAAAATCTGCCTTGCGATGAACTCCAAGTCGTCAGTGAGTGAGGGCGGTAGCCTTACTTACACGAGCCCACCTACTCGTTGCGGCTTACATCACAGCCGGGCCATGTTCGGTCAATCAGCCCCTGCGCCACATCCCGGCACTCATTGCGGACACCACAATGACGTTCGCGGCATGTGGCCCTTGCTCAATGCCCGCGCCTCATGCTCGAGTTTGGCCTGCCGTCTCGCATCGATGTGTCTCGGCTTGGGACTTGTTGTCGGCTCGGGGCTCATTGTGTCAGTCCGGGTTAACGAAAGTCTGGAGCCAAGCTTCAATCGTTTATAAGTTTGTGTGCGCTTACATGTGTCTGTAGTGTGCTGGTATTGCCGCTATCTATTGTGAACAGAAAGACCATACTTGGACGCAGATGAACGCCCAGGCGGGGAAATATATTTGATTACAGAAGAGCAGTGGCATGGCCTTCCCCTAAATCCAGCAACGGACTTGAAACCTAGTGTCGCCCAAGCCCCTCATTCAGCTTCCACCCCGCCCCCGCCTCTAACGGGCTGGCTCAGTGGGCTGTGGCCATTATACCTGGCGCAGTAGTACACACTTAGAACGTTCTTGGCTAAGGATAATGGATAACGCGTTGCGACGATAGTCCCAAGTACTTTATATGAAGTGAATGAAGAGGGCCTGGCCTGCGCGTCGACATTTAAGAAGAGATTCAAACTCCATTGATATTCGGATAGATGGATGATTTCATGAGTTCTTGTACCTGTTTTATTACTGATCCGCTTAAGATCTGTTAGGAAACCTGTCGCCATGAGCATTTTTTGGAATATGTGCTTAATAGGGCAGCCGCTGTAACATCCACTAATTACAGGGCTGCTAGCCCCCAAAAAATGCCCCCTATTAGCCACCGGATCGCAACGCCTATTGTGAGATCATCCAGAGCCTTGTTGAGCAATATATATGGTCATCCTGATGGATCACCTTGCTAGATAGTCCATCAAGGCCATTCTTCTGTTTCTTTATAGGGGAATGTAACACCCATACCTATCATGGTTTCTTTTTTAAAATCTAACATTTCGAATCTCACAGCATTGTTTGTAACGCTTTGATTGTTCTATTTTATGTCATAACAAGGATATATGAGTCAAGTAAAGTAACTCGCAATAATCTAAATCAATTGAAACGTTTCTACTATATATTGCCCCTTCTGCCAGTCCTTAATTGCCTCGCCACTCATTAGACTATATACGTAACACTCACCGATAAAGAGATAAGAATCCCCAACAGGTCGCAGGACCATCGGTGTCGCTCCTCCAAAAAGTATACACAGAATATCATTTTCCTGCATGATACTTGGCCCAAGACCAATATATGTTTGATCTTCTGTAAAAAACACCCTGCGGCAATGCGCTGCATCCAGATGAAGACGGTAGATATTTGCGTCGGCCTCAACGTCTGACACTATATTAGCTAAACGGTTGGCACAATCCTTTTCGAGTTCTGCCTGGTCTCTGTCTGGCGCTGCTTCATTACGCAGCCTGTGATTTGCTTCCCATAAGTATGCCCAGAAGTGGCTGGTTGACTGATCTACCACCCGCTCCTGGTTGGTGAGGTTCCAGTCCGCCGACAGTGTTATCATGACAATGATGATGACCACTCGGGCGCAGCGAGACTGGGGAGCGCGGGCTCGGTTGCAGCGCTGGTTTTTGCATTTGCAGTGGCGGTCTGGTTGGCTTAATTGGTATGGTTTGTAAGGTTTGGGAATAAAGCGGATGGATACACAATGGATATACCCCAATAAGTCGTTCACAGCGAACGAATTTAATTGAGTCTTTAATATGGCAACTGATTGGGCTTAAACCCATATTACCATGTCCCACCCACCACTCGGCCACCCCCACCACTCGGACTGCAAAATCTACTGCCACACACCAAAACATCAATAACTTCACTTATACCGAATCCAGCTGTTTTTGAAGGGATTTACGATGTAATTAGTTCGCTGAATTGCTCTTTTCTTGAGGTTTACCCCATGTAGATCCTTTTAGCCAGACCCGGCGATGAGGGGTCCCCCCGCCCGTGGTTTTTACCCCTCATAAGGGCAAATTTGCTCTTTATGCACCTGTTCTCTTCTTCTTCTGTATGCAACGCAGCATCGTGACTCTCGAAATGCCTTCTTATACGGAGGATATTATGGCAGATGCCATACTAGATGTCACCGATAACAAGCTGTCGGTCCGAAAATCCGCTCAGAAATGGGGTATCCATAAGCAGACACTGTCTGACCGCCTCAACGGCAAACCCTCAAAGGGAGAGACGCAGCAGCTAAAAAGAAGACTATCCAACGAGCAGGAAACACACCTAGCCCAGTGGATACTTCGTCAAGAGTCTCTGGGGCTCGCCCCATCGCATAGCGCCGTCAAGGCAATCGTTCAGGCTACGGTACCTCCAAGTTGAACGGCATCACTGAGACAGTTGGGAAGAACTGGATGGATTGATTTCTTCGCTGTAACCCCCAAATAAAGACGAAAATTGGCCGCAGACAGGAAGCCGCTCGATTTAAGGGCTTTACGCCGAAGTCTGTTAACTGGTACTTCGATCATCGCGAGGATTTCGATTGGGTGAAGCCCCAGAACACGTACAACGTGGATGAAGGCGGTATCATGGCGGGTTTCGGTATGGGAAAGCTCCTAAAGAATCCCTGAATAATCCCCTGTTGCATTTATCCATTAAATAACCCATCTAGGGCTTGATGGTCTCGTTTTAGGCAGCTCAGAGACAAAAAATACCAGCGACCAAGGCCGCGGCTGGACCTCCTTCATTGAGGCCATCTCCGCTACGCGCAAGGCCCTCACGCCAGGCATTATATTCAAAGGAAAAGATCTCCAGGCCCAGTGGTTCCTTGGGGAGTTCAGAGAGATCGCCCCCTGGCATTATATATGCACTGATAATGGCTGGACGGATAACGCAGTCGCTGTGGAGTGGTTGGAGAGTGTTTTCCTCCTTTAAGCCAACCAGGTACGAGAAGATGATAATTCTGAAGCGGTACTCTTGATCCTTAATGGGCACAAGAGCCATATCTCTGTACGTACTAACTCCTTTATTTTTCTCTATTTTATTACGTTTAAAATCGATAGATGTATAGCTAACCATTTAGCGGTAGGATGAATTCATAACTACGTGCTTCTTAAGTAACATTCAGCTTTGTTTTCTTCCAGCACACACCTCCCACGGGCTTCAACCACTCGATAACGGCCCCTTTAACGCCGTGAAAGCTGCTTACCATAAGCATGTCGCTCAGTTAGCTACTCTGACTGATGCTGCCCCTGTGGACAAGATCAACTTCATCAGATGCTACTCCAAGGCGAGGAACGACGGCCTGACGGTCAAAAATTGTCAGGCTGGCTTTAGAACTACTGGCAATTGGCCTATTAACCATAGAAAGGCGTTGTCGCATCCAGAAATCCAACAGGATAAGGCCGCAACCCCTGAGCCTGAACAGGTCAAAAATTCAGAACCTGAAGACTTCCAGACGCCCGAAAATAGCCGCCAAATCATGGATATGGGCAAAAACAAGTCCCCAACCACTCGGCTGGAGTTACGCAAGGTTGCGAATGCTTTTGAGAAGCAATCAGGAGAGATGGTGCTAAAGGACCAAAAGATCGAGAGCCTGGAGGCCGAACTGGACCGCATACGCCCTAAAAAGCACAGAAAGATCACCAACCCGAATAAACCCTTCAAAAATATCCCGGATATTCTGGCAGCTAGTGAGGAATAGCCTGAGAGAGGCCGCAGGGCCGCGCAGCTTGTGGTTGTTGAAGATACCACTGATGAGGAGAAAGAGGATAAAAGCTCTGATTCGGAAGAGGAGATCGTGGCCGCTAGGGAGACCCGTTCGGGCCGACAGAGTCGCCGGCCGGCTAGATACGATAACTAAACCGCCATCGACGAGTAGATTGCACGTTTTCGCAGCCGAAAACACCCTGAATTGACTGATTTCGCTGTAAGTGAAGTTGTTGATGTTTTGGTGTGTGGCAGTAGATTTTGCAGTCCGAGTGGTGGGGGTGGCCGAGTGGTGCGTGGGGCATGGTACAGGACTTGTTTCTATTACAGGACTTGTTTCATGCGTGGCCAAAGCGGTAGATGAATGGCATGTGTTGCTACGCTGCATGAATTCAGACTTACAAGCCCGGTTGAAGCATTTGTCACAAGCATCGATAGACTCATGGTCACTAACAATAAGGTGTTGGGGTCATTCGTGTCAGTAATGTTAGGTTTCTGCATGCCAAGGAGGCGCGTGGTGATGATTTCCTCCGGCATGGCCAAGCGTTACGCTTTTCCGTGTATGGATCCATGTTCCATCCGTAGAGTGATCATAATACGGGGGTTGGATGGGCGGAATTGGAAAGGGGCACGTCACGCGCATTCAACGGCAGATTCAGACTCAGCACATCGCTCTGCGCCAGCAATTCGTCGAAGCTCACATACTCGGCGCCGCACTCCTCCTCCAGCTCCGGGTCCAGCCGCGAGCGGTTATAGTAGCGCACGCGCATGCCGAAGACGATCGCCTTGCGCGCCATGTTTCTGCCAATACCGCCCATACCCAGAATCAGGGTTGATATGGCTTCCACATCTCATTTGGACCCTCAACTACCATTATAGGGGGAGGTCACCGCATCTCCGTTGGGGACACCGATGACGACCATCCACACAGTTCTGAGGAAGGACTAGACTGTGGCGCATGGAAGTGAAGGCACTCGTCGGATTTGAGGCCGTGGAAACTCGTAGGCACAAAGGGACGAAGTTGACGAGGCATTTCAAAGCATGAAGATCCGTCTTGGTCTAATGATGGGTGTCGATAGTGGCTTGCCAGCCATGGTACTCAGGACAGTCGTGTTTTCGCGGGTATGGAGAGGATGGTTTCAACGTCGTCATTTGACATTGTCGTCGTTTGGGAGGTTCGTCGAGTCAGTCGTATTCCAAGATCAGATCATCCAACTTGTGTTTCGGGGAAAATGGGCTGCGGGGGCATTGCGGCCAAGGGCAGTAGCCAGTCCTTGTTCTGGTACTGTTTTCTAGAGGGCATAGTGTACCTTTATGGCATTGGGAAGAACTCGGCGACGAAGGAGACCTCGTGCTCCCAACCCAGCAGATTGAGAGGTTAGTTACCGATGATGTGGAATCAATTCAGGCTCCGCCGCAACCTTGAGCAAAATATCGATGGGGACCAAGAAAAATAACATGACTGAATTGTGGTGAAGGCGTATGATAGGGATGACTTGGCAAGAAGGTGATGCATGCGAAAGATTGAGGCTCCGGATGGAGCACTGGTGTGTGGTCAATCCCATACGTAAAGCTTGTCTGAAGCTTGTGTACATAAGCCAGATCTCTTATTATCCTGTCAAGTGGACAAGTAGTCAGATGCTTCATTCGGCACCGTTGGGTGGATCGTGTGTTCCTCTTGGCGTGAAGGAAGAAGGAAGCGGGACGCGGCGATCCAAAACTTAATTCCACCTTGAGATACCAGGCAGCCAGGGTGCAAGAGACAGATAACGGCGGTTGCTTTGGGAGCACTTGCCCCTTTAGTCGCTGACGACAGCTAGACTTATCTCGTAGCCTGGTAGGCTACAGGGTGCTGGAGCAAATAGGTAGTTGCTAATTATGAGATGATCTCAGCGGGTCGATGGAACGGTCGAGGTTGATTACCATATAGACATAGACTAGACCCGGTGACCGAAGGAATACTGAAGCCTGCACACGATGGGGACTCAGGAGCGGCCCACCGCCCAACTGGAGTCTCCAGCACTTTTATATCCGCAGTACGGCCATATCAGTAGGCTTCTTCCACCAGCTACATATAGTTCCGGTGACGTCTTTCTGGCGCCAGCCCGGCCAAGTCCTCGATTATTTCTGTTCCTCCGTCGGCCCGTCCGTCGGACTTGACTGTATATCGCAGTTGATTCTATCCATGACTGCCTGTTCCTGACGGGGACGGACTCGAGGAAACCACGTCACCTTTGGCCACTATCGAAGGGGCAGAGGGCACACAAAGTTCAAACCTCCACTATGGTGGCAATCCAGCGGGCCACGATGGATGGCCTCACACCATCTTGCCAGTTAGGAGGCTGACAGTCGTGGAAGTCGAGCACTCCCAAAATAGAAGTTGTAGAGAGCCAAGACGTATAAGTATCTGCCCGATCTTCTGCTTCGAAAGGTCTTCTCCTGTCTCATCATCATCATCAACACCATCAGTAACAAATCCACAACCAGCAACACATCCACAACCAGCAACACATCCACAACAGCAACGCATCCATAACAGCCTCGACCAAGCCCACTCTCTACGACAACTCAACCCTTTTCTACGACACCTCCATTCAAGATGCACTACCAAGCCGCACTCAACGTCCTGGTGGCCACCATGGCCCTGGGCAACGTCAACGCCGCCGTCGTCCGCTCCCCCGACACCAGCTCCCTGGACTTGGACAGCATCAACACCGCCGTCGCCCGCTCTGCCGACGACTTAGTCTCCCTGGACAGGCGCTCGATCGACTGGAAGGGCGACAGCAAGTGCGCGGCCTGCGCCGCGATCGTCGAAAAGGGCCTCCTGAAGCTCATTCAAAAGGCCGACAAGAACGATTATTTCGCCGGCAACCTCAAGACAATCGGCCTTACCATCGTGGGCGAGGAAATCTGCAGCATGGATATCCTCTCACATCTCGGTGGGCCCTTCTGCGGCTCCGGAGAGAGGGAGAAGGAGGAGATCAAAGCCATGGACTCTGGCAAGGTGGCTACAGAGGCCGAGGCAGCCGACGCGACCAAGTCCAGCAGGATCGAAAACTTTGTCGTGTCTCTTGGGCTGGGCGGTGTCTTTGAGAAGGTGGCGGCCAAGTTCGGCCCGCACAAGGTCTCCTCCGCTTAGGTATAGCCTTGCTTGTGGAGTACGAGTTACGACTGGGATAGGGTCATCGCTTTGGGGGCGGGATGGTTCTCATGTATCTGTGTACGGCAATGGGCGTGCCTCGAGTAGTTGTTCGCTGTTAGTTTGCTTGTGTGTCACTCTTTAGTTTGCTTGTGTATCAATACAGTGTTGCGATAACATCAAGGGCTTCTGTCATGTGTGATTAGTGATTGCAGGCAATGAATGCAGTGCGAAAGACTCGGTGCTTACTTCGAGGGTTACGAGACTTCATGGTCCCAACCCATCAGATTGAGAGGTGCGGTATTGATCTTAGATAAATTCAGGCTCTGCGGCAACGATATTTTTCACTAGAAGTCAGAGCGAACCAGCCGAGACATGGATGCATGCCTGTTCTCCTTTTCCTCGTCTTCGCCGTTGGCCCGCCACTTGATCGATTCCTACCTTGGCCCGCCACGCAGCCCGCACGGAGCCTTACCGACATCCAGGCGTAGCTATGCATGGTGATTGGCATCCAGATCTAAACCTCGCCGCTTTTAGGCGTGAAGAGTCCAGGGTGGCTGCAGATCTAAAACGACTCTTGGTCGGTCACAGGCTCCGATGAGACCTAGGCTGCCAGGGCCTCGCGAGGCAACTTTTACCTCTGGCCTTGCGCTGTCGATCGCAACAGGGGCTTCCATCAAGGCTGTGTCATGAACCTGATCTCGTATCGGCTGACCCATCTTGCATCCGACACGTCTCGACCGCAGCGTCTAGGGCTATTCCTGCCTCAGCCTTCCAAAGCGATGATTCCAGTCGAGACTGCAAAGATGGAGCACCCGCAGCTCAAGGCCGACAAAGCCATTAGGTGTGAGATTTCAAAGCGTTCTGTATTAGAAAAGAAAGAGAAGAAGATCTCTAGGGGAGAAGCCCCTATATATATGTACAGGTGTGCCATCAGGGTGACCAGATAATCATAACAATGGTGACTGATAGGTCCTAACTGGACCAATCAGAAGCCAGGATTCTAGTGGCGTGAGGGTGTTATGATCGCAAACATGAAGTGGAGGATGCAGGTCCGCTGGTGGCCACTCGCTGTGTAACTTTGTCAGATTGCGCTGATACAGCCAGGGGAGCAACCATTACCTTGACCCTCGGTAGGAGGGGAGCATCGCAGATATTCGAGAAGTTATTCAAATCAAGAATCTGTCCCCGCTATGATATTTGGTGTAATGGCATTGCCACCATCGCTACAGACTTGACCGCGAAGGGCAAACCTGCTAGGAGACCCTTCATTCAGCCTTCCTGCACCTTGCCGCCTGAGAACTCGAGCGCCCAGTTTAAAGGCAATAGCCCCATACAGAGGCCAGAAAATAAGTATGCTTACTAACTCTGGTCCGTTCGCGCTCTGAAGAACCATTCCCCCACACCCTGTAGAATCATTCCCCCACACCCTGCTGGTCCGGGAATTACTAGCCCATCGTGGTGCGTTAGACTGCATCTGCCACAATTGGGCAGGATGTGGGCAATGTTGGATTGAACGAAGTTCAGAAGGCACCTTTCCTGATTCAGCTCACACTGACACCAAACCTGAGTCACGGTTGGTCGCGTAAGAACGCGCATCTTGTTCGATGTCAATACCTAATTCGGCAGGATGGGAATGGGTCTCCTGAATTACTGGCCAGGGCCTCTATCAATATGCGGATATATGCATATAGTTGGTTTATAGCTGTTGAAATAGGCATAGGAAAACATGGTTTTAATCCCTGTCGTTAAGATGTTCGTATACTAGGAAAGGCAGCTACACCGAGGGCACTGTATGTGAACGAATTAGAGGCCAGAAAGAGGGTGGGGTGTGCCTACCACCGCCCGGGGTGGGGGAAGCAAGATGACTTGATGGTAGGGTTTTGGCTCACATAAAGCCAGCCTAGCCGTATCTGAGGACAAGCTAGACCCATAAGCACCACCACTCATTGTCTCCTCTCGTCCCCCTCTCGTCCCCCCTCATCCCCCTCTCGTCCCCCCTCATCCCCCCCTCGTCCCCCTCCTTCTCGGCCTTTATAGAGTTTATCGACCCCCTTTTCAATCGGAGGTTCAGAGATGTCAGACTGTCGAACCTGCGATGCATGTAACAGACAGATCTCGAGAAGTAACTTTGTACGCCACCAACAACGGCATAATGAGACACATCAGATAACTTATAAAATCTGCAATGTCATTATATCGAGAAAGGGAAAGAAAGGCACATTAGAACCCAAATACACAAAGACAATGCATAGCAGAAAGCACATCCAGTAAGTGATCTTATTATTTAAACTACAAAATATGGGTTTTATCATCTTTTTCGCCTTACTAATTACGTTTTATAAAGACCGGCCACCTTTCTGATCTTCAGCCGTTAGCTGAAGCACAGATCATAGCAACCCCCCCGAAAGACGAGATAGATTTGCTTATGCAGGAATTCTTCAGCATCATGGGTGGCCCTTTATTGTATCTATCTTCTGCGTACGCAAGGGAGATCAAAAGGACTGGCGGACTGTCAAATCTCAATCCGTCTAGATAAATGGCGGTGACTCGGAACTGGGCCGGCCTTGGGTTACGATCTCCCATGTTTTTTCCTGTAGTCGAATGTTGGAAGGAAAAGCCGTCTTCAGAGGACTATCTTACAGACCTGCTTCATGGGTTTCGGAAAGAGACGACAAAAATCTACTCTCGACGTAATCCTTCTAATCCTCTCAATAAGCCGCGTTTTCAAATTGTTATGCGATAATTGGACAATCTGGATCCATCGTCTACTCTATACGCTATCAATATGGCCGCTGAGTCAGTCAAAATCAAGATCCCAGAGCGACTATTTGGACAGGTCTCTATATATCAAGATATCCGCCCTATCATGATGACAAATGTTACTCTTAAGTATTCAGCTGCGGGGCTCCATGTTGGTACGTGAGATCTGATCATGCTGCAAGCGATATGTTAACGAGACAATATATCTAGACCACGGAAAACATGGTGTCACGCTGCTCCATGGAGGATGTGTCAAGCTTTGGGCACTTTATCCCTTGACTCCTCTTAATATCCAAGAATTCTTTGTAGCACACCGATCTGATGCCGCCTTTATCAAGCTCTAAGGCCGGCTTGAAGGCGGTGAATTCTGTATTCAGACAGAAAATCAAGCAATCTACCTGCCTCCAGGCTATATCTATAGTACTTACACTCTCCGGAGCGGCTTCACTCCGGGTATCGAATTCAGCACATTCGAGTGCTTGGAGCCAGCAGCGGCGATTTTGGATCTGAACTCGCAGGGGCCCAGGCTTTGTGGGAATAATTGTTATCCTTTTCTTGAGACTATTACTATAAGAATCCACTCCAAAAACCCATACCGGCGAGAGAAAGCCCTGGAGCTTTTATGCCCGAGGTACAAGAAAGTCTATAAGTCCAAGCCAAGAATTTTGTTCGAGGTCCTAAAGGAGCTGCCAAAGTCCTGTTTAAAATGCGCCAAGGTATGGGCGAAGCATTAATGTACTATCTCGAGTACTTTGTTAGTCCGTCTGGTAGTAAGGCTGAAGAGATATACTTCAATGGTGGGTCAAACCATTGTTCATAGTACTAGGATGACAGCTAGCCCTCTAGGAAGGGTACGTGACATATGACACTATACATGAGATAAAAAAGGGTCACATTGAATGAGAGTGCTTACTTCGGGCTTCGTGTTTGAACCCTGCCTTCAAAAAGACATACGCAGTCACCGACTCGAGTGCGTCAAACTTAAGATAGACAGCAAGCTGAGTCAGCTCGTATCGCATAGCACCATGCGCGGGAGGAACGAGGGCAACGTCGAATAGGAGTGCGTACCTTGGGCTTCGTGTCAAAGCATTTGGAACTATAGTGACATATGTTTATTCGGCAAAGTGGTTTCTTAGATCAATACAAAATCAAACGAGCGTGATGAAGGCATGCGAGGAGTCGCACCTAACAGTATCAAATAGTTTGAATAAGGAAAGATATACCTACTAGGCAGTATCTAGCCAAGAACTCTCGAGGTTACGAGACGGGTAACGGCATGCGCGAGAGTGGCAATACGCGAGAAAATAATGGCACACAACGCAAATTTACGCACGTACCAGATGAAGGAAGCGTAGACCCCATACCATCTCAGTGTCACCAGCTACCTAAACCCCGCCCCATCCCTACCTACAGCTCACTGCCTGCCCTTTTCTCTTACCGCCTACCTATCTATCTCACTGCCTACCCATTCACTCACTGCCTGCCTGCCCTCTTACTTAGCGCCTACTCCGCTCATTCACCGCCTACTAGATTTGCCTACTCTACACTCACCTGATTTAAAGGCGGTGTCCGATCTAAGCAGACGGTGTCTGATCTATGCAGGCGGTGTCTGGACAAGCATGCGGTGCCCGATTTCTGGATTGAGCAGGCGTCTTGATCAGATAGGCGGTGTTGGGCGAGGCAGGTCAGGTGGACCGAGCCATCAGCATACAGATAGAAAACACAAGATTGACAAAGAACCTCACATATACATAATATAATCTATCTTCAAAATTGTTCAGTAGGACTATATCTAATAAAACGCACTTTGGTAAATTCAAGTTATTATCCGCTGTTTCCAAGACCCCGTATCACCTGTATGTCCCCATTACCTAATTCCCAGCTTTACTACATTTGGATACATGAAAGCCCTTATGACACAGTGCCGTGAACCCGCAAGGCATGGTTTTGTAGATGCATCTTAGAAGACAGTGTGAAATTGCAGACTTCACATTCTGATGTCGAATCTTGCGCCAAAAGGGATAAATGTTTCCGCTTAAAGTGCTTCGTCAGATCTCCGGGGGTGTAGAATTCATACGTGAGATCTTTTACAGGAGGGTCATCAGGCTCCAGAGGAAGCGCAGCTTTAATGCATAGGAAGCATCTCCTAGGTCTTTCTCTGTCATTGCGAACAAACATAGACAGCCTAGCAATAGAAACGGGGTTATCCTCTGGGGGCCCAAGCGTGGGTTTGAATTGTGCTTCCTTGGTCGGTGAGGTGAATTTGCGACGTGAAGTTTGTCCTTCCTTAACGCTACAATAGGTAATGATTGCATTGATGGCATCGTTCTTTCGTCGATATTGGCCTTAGAGAATAGGGTCGACAGGCGCAATTAGGGCCTTAACTAGTTGTTTCTGCGCTGGAAGTTGCGGACGATGGGCTATGTCCACCGGTACGAGCTTGGAGAATGTGACGCCTTGCAATTGGTGTTCTATGTCATCTATGGCCTGCTCGTCTGTCTAGTCTTCTCGGATCTTTTGGAGGAGCAACCTTTTCAGCCTCTGTTATAAATTTCGAAGTTCCCGCTGTACATCGATCTGCTGTTTCGTCCTTAGTCGTAGGTTTTGAGTTGTCTTATAAGCCGCCTCACGTTGGGATTTGTGTTAACGGACGCCGCTTGCTCAGGAGTAAGATCTACTGGCCGCCGCTTGCTCATCAAATGACCGATACTGCAGGATTATTTTAATAGTGCTTGTTGCGGCTTCTAGCCGCAAAGGATTTCCCACAGGTCTGCGCGAACAGCGCGACCGAGGTAATGCTTTTGGAAAGGGATCGAATTGGCGTGGTCTAGCGTCAGGTTACGGAGTGCTTCACTAACGTCGGTTGCATTAGAATATCAGCACAATAGATTCCTTGGAAGTACAGGTAGAATATACGGCTCTGATCCAATTCATTGCCTGCATTATAGCGCAATGAATATGCGATGATTGGGTATTAAAGGCTTAAAATCTCTCCAATCCTCTTAATCTATCCCGACATCATGCCATAGGTGATGGGTTTCGCCTGTGATATCTGCAACCCGGTAGCGGTTGTAATGACTCGGCGGAATATGCATACGTCTTTGAGGTCGTTTTTGAGTGGCAAAGGCAACTCCTTCTCGCCGGGGTGGATATCAAGATCGTCTAGATGGCGAGAACAGACAAGGCTAGGAGCCCAGAAAGCTTGATATTGGAACAAGATGCCAAGGAGGAAGACATGAAGGCTGAGAAGCAAAGATGGATCAAACATGGTTTTGGGGATCGTGAACGTCTTACTAAAGCACCTGTGGTATTAATATCAAAGAGCCCCAAGTTGCCAGGATAAAACACTTATGCATCTTTTGTCCCAAGGTACGTCTTAGTAAACTCGGGAATAAACTTGATCAAAAGCTTGTGTGGCCCGCTGTCCGGATCTCTCGCTAATACAACCCGAATATCTCCAAATCAGAGCCGCAAGATGGATTTTGAGCGCGAGCCGGCAGGAGCTAGGAAGAGAAGAAATAAAACGGTAAAAATCCGGAGCTCCCCCAGGTCAAACGGCTTCCTTGTCGTGCTCAGTGTTGTCTCAATCTGCGCTTTGAGGTCGTCAATGGTCATACAGCGGTTTTCCCTCTTTTGGTCGCTCAGTTTGTGTTTCTTTGCTAGTGATCTTAAGACCTGAAAGAAAATATTAGAAATAGGTCTTTGGTGGGTCATCAAATTCCTACTTACCGTATGCATGTTGCGATTCAATTTCGGATCAAGCTTCGTACCCATGGCCGTCTCATACACAAGACAAAAGACCTTCCAATTTGTGCCTAGTGATGTGATGGTCTGACCTTCTGGAAGTCTGTCAATCCATCAGGGTGGCCTGTGCACAGCATCACATGACCTGGCGCACAAGACGTGTGGCCACAACTGTACTAGGCTAGGTAATAGTGGGGCGGATGGAAGGATTATTAATCCCACTATAATGGGCTGGCGGGTCAGATCCTTCTTTCCCTTCCCACCAAGAGATTCTTACACGTAGGTAGTGCAATCAGGACTTTTATGTCCTCATCCTATTTACGCGTTGTGACAAGTGAGCTGCTCTTCTTCGTTCCCCTTTTTTTCCGTCCATTCTTGCCAACCATTTGGTTCAAAGACCAATTGAAAAAGTTGTGGAGGAGACGGATATCAATAGACTCAAAGCAAGTCTGGGGATCCCGTCCCACTACGTTGGTACAGAACCTGCAAGAAAAATATTATTAGTATGAAAAGAAATAAAGCACTAGAATGACTTACGTCCGCCACTGCTTCTCGATTACGTCAAGTAGCACTGTGCTTCCAGGACTGTAATTTCCGCCGTCAAAAGCACTCTTGTTGAACTCTTGTAGCGCCTTCTGGTAGTATTCCGGCGGATGAACATTCCCTGCAAAGAGGTGGACTTGATCTGCAACATTGAAATTGTTGTCACTGAAGTCCTCTATGTCCGTCATGTCGCTCTCTTGGCTGGATACATCCTCGTCCACGTCAAGGAAGTCGTTAGCATCTGCATCCCTTACTGCGGAGAAAGATGAGTCTGTGTCGTACAGGTCATCAGTGACTTGTGAGTCGCATGGGTCATCGTGGACGCGTTGACGGGCCATGCTAGTAATGCTATAAGGGATACTCGATCATAATAAGTGCAGTTTACTAGAAGAGGTTGCGCTCACTCAACTGGAGGTAAAGAGGAAGAGCAAACACAAAAACATTATTGACCAACTAGAGCGAGAGAGCTGGTATTTAAAAGGAATATATGAGCCATCTCTGGTTATGCTGCTGACAGGCCGAGCAAGCAAGGAAAGGGAAAGGACACAGCATCGGTGCCAGATACCGAACTGAATAAGAGTCCAGGATTTGGGTCATGATGTACTTTGAACGATACATCGAAGTATAAGGCCCATGGGCATGGTGGGGCATGGTGGGGTATGCAGCTTAAAGCGGCGTCGGATCGCTGGCAAATGCACTGCCGGACTTGGAGGCAGAACATGCCGAAATAGGCAGCGCATTCGCCGTCTCTTTGTTTGAGGTAGTATTAATTCCTTATTGAAATATTTTTTAACCTCATTATAAAAAAGTTAAAACTAAAAATTAAAAAGCCAGTATTTAATACCACGGTAAAAATCTTATAAAAGATCTTTATAAGCGTATTAATAATAAATCACTTAATAAAACGTCCATTTATAATACCGGATAAAACTTCGCCCTCATTTGAAAGCTTATGAACGGTATGTCACGATTCCATAAATGTATTGAAAGGATACAGGGACCCTTATTAACTATTAACATATAACGAACTCTGGTTGAAGGGGAAAAAAGGCGACAAGCCTCCATTTCTTCTAAGGACATCTTATATAATAGCGAGTAGCCTAACTCAGAGGGATCGGCGGTTAGATTGAGCTTATTGTCCACGCCAGGTGTTGAATACACGGATGATGATTGATTCTATTGATTGTTGTGCTCTGTGTGCAGAGATTGATTATCTGTCTTCTTGGTGGGTCAGATGCCCTGTGCGTCTCTGCCCCACTGGAGATCTTCCGGTGTCTATCTCCGGCTCCCATTCAACAGTAGTCGGGTTTTGTCGTCGTGATAATCAAAATCAAACTGGTCGTTCATGCGGTCGGTGTCAGAAGGAGCCTCATAATGACTGCCACGTCGCGGCTGAAGGATAGCAGTAGATGTTCTTGTTTTGGGAAGCTGTTCAGCAGCAACCTGGTCCCTCAACGTACTAAGATCTACCGCGTGATGACCATTGCTCAGTTGGTCGATCCGTTGATTGATCAGGGCCAGGTCAACATCTTCCAAAAGCGTTGTGGAACCTCGTCGGTTCGTATATTCAGGAGGCTCGAGCATCTCTTCTACGGTTTGGGCACGTTATGTTAGTAGAGGGATAATCGTCACAGAGCCGAACTTCATGCGTTTCGGATCTTGCGCGTGTCTTGAGTCTCGTCAACGTTTATCGTCTATCTCCATCAACTGTGCACGTCGAATGACGTCATCATCAAAGGTAGGGTTCTTCAGGGAGTTACCTGCCGAGTTCATGGAGATCTCGTGAAAGGCTTGGTAATCTGGTATCCATTCGGATAGGAAGAGTAAACGCTTTTCTTAGCAGTCAACCAGGACGTCGTGCCGTTCGAAAAACTTCTTGCCGATGATAACGTCGTGTTTCATATCAAGTACAAGTAATGTCGTATCATGTATCATCCTCCCTTGTATACGGAAGTGAGCGAGGAGCGCAAGATCAACCTTTTGCTCGGACTTGCCATCGTATCTAGAGACCGCGGCAGGTTCAAACCTAGTGATCTCTTCAGCTTGAAGAAGATCGATTACTTGTCTGACAAAATACGTGCTTATCAAAATATATGCACCTACACCTGTATCAGCGAGGCATTGGGTTATGAGAGAAATTCTATATTAACTATTATACAGTTTAGCAACAATGGGTCCCTCCCAACAGCTGTGAAAGAAAATTAAAGGGTATCTTCTGGCAATCATCAATGTCCAGCGCTGAAATCAGATGTGGTCCCCTAGGATGGGTGGCAACTTGTCCTAGGGTCGGTCTTTTGATTGCAAGGCAGCGATCTGAGCAGCAATCGAACCTCCATTCGCTCCATCAAAAAGTCTGGCAGAGAGAGCGTTAATTCGAGCTTCTTTCTGTTTCTCAAAGTCGTCCTTAGCCGAGCAATCGTTGCTGCGATGACCGTGTTCGTGACAAATAAAGCACTGGCCTTTGGCAATGAGGGCCTTGATCTGATCAAGCTGCGGCTTCGCGTACATCTTTTGTCCGTCGGAAGCTGTACCGAGAACAGGGAGATTGTAATGCTCAACAGTACCCGGAGAAGGTTGGCAACTGGGGAACCCTCCGAGGGCAGGTTGCTGACGGGGGGCCTGGGGAGGACCTTGGGGAAGACCTCCTCCATTACCCTTCTGAGCGTCAGGTTTCTGTGTGATCTTGGGGGTATCCGTCTTTCGCATCTGGGTGATGAGATAGTTCTTGCGTTGTTGTCGGTCATGACGCAAGACGTATTTGCAGAAGCCTTTGAAGTCAACCTCATCATCGTGGTACTTGTCTAAGCAAGCAGTGTTCAGGCGGTTGGGAAGCCGCTTGAATAGCTCTTCCTTCCAGATAGAGACTTCCTTCTTTGCCTGGCCAGCTAGCTTCACGAACTCAAGTCAGAAGTTAATGAAGTCCGTGCCAGAGGACATTGTCAGATCGTTGAATTACTCCGGTGGCCTCGTCTACCTCCAGGAAGGGCATCAGACCCTCGGATGCCGAACCTTGAAGGTGGCCAAGGATGTATGTAATCTTGTCATCGTCGGTAGGGAAGTGATTGGCGTTGCTGGTAAGCTTCTTGGTCAGGATCATGTATCAATGATCAAACTTAACGGGGAACTTGTTCTCTGCAGTAGGCTTATTGCCAGTAAAAACAGGGGGATCCTTCTGCTTAGGGCTCAGCCAGGTACTTCTGCTGGATTGAGACGATCCAGTGGTGGCTCCAGCCATGCTGATAACCTTCTCGCGCAACAGCTGAATCTCTTTGTCTTTCTCCTTGATGATATTGTCCCACTGAGTGTTGACTTGCTCGATCAGGGTATCGTCCTCAGCGACGCGGGCAGCAGAGCGGATTCGCACTCCTCTGTTGTTAACCTTCTCTTTATCAGATTGTGGAGAGGTAATTGTTGCTTTGGCCTTGATCAGGTCTTCAGCAAAGGCGAGGGCGTGCTCACGGACGACAGCAAGGTTGGTGTCGGCAGTCGCTAGGATCTTTTGGAGCTCCCCAAAGAGGTCTTTGCTTGCCATCAACATGAAGGTGCGAAGCTTTACCTCTTGAAACAGGGTATTGGGGTTCTCATCATACAGCTCCTTGAAGCGAGCAAGGCTAAGAGTCTGACCTTTGACAAGATCGGGCCACTGCTGCTAAGAGTCATGCAAGAGGGGAACAAAAGGCATGACAGAGCCGTCAGTAGACATTGGGTTCGCGAATATGACAGCGTAGTGATGAATCTGGTTGACAATATCTGTGTTGATATCATCCAGGCTCACCTGATAACAGAGTTGCTCAAACTTCTTAGCGGGAAGCCAATTGTCAAAAATATATTGATCAAAGATGCGGTTGCGATCAAGGACTTCAGGGATTCGATGATCAGAGGCTGCCTCTGCTGCGTTTGCGATGATTGAGTCCCGTTTCTTCATGATCTTGAGGTAGTGCTTGAGGTAGTCGGACTCCTTGAAGCGCACCTGCTCGTTGGCCTTGGCCAGGCGCGCGCGCTCTTCATCTCCACGAGCCATCATGATGATTAGTGAATCGGATGAAGAGTAGGTATAAGAAAGGGTCAGGGATCAGGGTAGAGTCGTATCGTATCTGGGGTTGACGCGTCCAAGGATCGCGTTGTATTGTATTGGGTATCAATCAAATTGGTTTGTTTGTGGGACTTTAGAGTCGTCCAAGACGGTAGATGTTGAACCAGAGTTTGCCACGATTCCGTAAATGTATTAGAAGGATACAGGGACCCTTATTGACTATTAACGTACAACAGACTCTGATTGAAGGAAAAGAAAGACCTGGAGATGAACCCAAATTGGTGGGCAGCTAGATGCGGGCAGTCGTCCCCCACCAGACCCACCAGGGCATGGATCAACCTATCGTCCGATCAGTCACGTACTCAGTCACGTGACCCGGGGACCATGGGGACGCTAGACCTGATGGATGGTGGAACCATCACATCGATATTCTTTTTTTTTTTTTTTTTTTTTTTTACTTCTTTAAATGAAACATTTTAAAAACCGTATAAGTGTCATGGTCTGGTATAGGTAGCCCATGTGGTGAGTCTTGGAGCCTGGACATGAGTACATGTACCACCATTGAATGTCAAGCTGCCACGCTTGATATTCGACATCCTTTTGGGAGGAACAGCCGTGGCATAGTGGTTATGGTGAGCGTTCCGTCACAATAAGCCGTTATTTTAAAAAATCATCAATAATAACTTAAAGGCATAGCTAATATACATCGTTCATTTTTTAAATTATATAATACGAACGGTTTAACCGATAAAAAAGGTTATAATATTACAGTTTAAAAAGTCCTAGAATAACGTGTGAGGGTATTGCACCTGCACGACAGGCCTACCAGCCCCCGACCGGAGCCCTAAGGCTCCACTGTCATATTCTTTAAAACCCTCAATTCCCACAATCTCAGCAGGGTAGATTGTAGTATCTGAATACACCTACTTCTTGGAATCACCACTATCATCTTGCTTCAGCATTCAGCTACCTAAACCCTTACATAACGTTAAAACCGTTTAAAAATTATTAAAATAAAATAAAATCTTCTAACATCTTACTGATAATATATTAAAACATAGCCTATTAAATACTAAAGCTATTAATAATTTTATCGGTTGAATATTAAGTATCTAAGTTTTAAAACTGTTCAAAGGTAAAGTTAAATTATTACGTAAAAAGAAATTCGATAAAACATTGTAAACTACAGCTAATATCCAATATAAATTCACATATAATTAATATAATCTTTTTTAGAAAAACCTTTTCATATTAAAACTTATAATACGTATATATAAACCTAGCTTTTTTCCTTTATAAAATTAATGCTTAAATAAACGCCTTTAAAAATAATCGTTCTTAAACATTAAACTTTCTTTTAACCGTTAGCTTATATATCAGCTTCGATTTTTTAACGTTTTTAAACCGCTTTTTTAACAGGGCAGCTTATAGTCTAATAATTTAAACCACCGTAATAGTTATAGAGATTAACATATTAGCAATAAGCCTTTTTATTAGTAGTAATAAAGCCTTAAAAAATATTAACCTTATTAAAATTTATAAATTCTTCTTATTTAATATTTTAGATAAGACCGTTTTAATCGTTTTACAGAATAAAATTAGGCTTTTAGCTACCTTTTAAAGGCTTAAAACGAAAATCTCGGTTAATAAAGTTATTAACAAACTTGTAATATGAGTTAATCAAACTTAGCCAATAAAATTAAGATGTTTAAAAAGCAGATTATAACTAATATAAAACCGTTTTATAACTCTTTATAAACTTTATTTTTAAAAGATTTCACTTTTTATTCGTTCTTAACTTTAAAAGCGTTAATATATCGTTAAATACGCGAAATTAAATTAATTTTTTTTTGACTTACTTTAAGCTTTTAAAATGCTGTAAGTATTAAAGTATTGCCTTTTATAACAATATAAGTTAGGTTTAAATATACGATTAAGTCGTTAAAATTATCTTATTTTATAAGCTACGTAATTTTCTTTCCGTTAAGGATAGTTTTGATAAAGCTTTAAATAATATTTTTTACAACTAAATCAACATTATTTTAAACGTAAGCATAGACCGGTTTAAAAAAACATAAAAAAACATAACAAATAGGGTTAATAATAAAAAAGCCTCATTAGATGTTATTTTAATAAAATAATAAACACGTTAATTAATATATACTTCTTATTCAAAACTAATGTATTTTTTAATCCCCAGTAAAAATTATCGTATTAAAGCCCCGCTATTAATAAGCCGCCAATTCATCGCATATTAAAGTAATAATCGCATTAAAACAATAACATTATAAACCTATTCGTAAAATTAATCAACTTAGATTAAAAAGTCCTAATTTAAAGCCCGTAAAAAGTTAATAAACTAAAAATTAAATAAGCTCGCTTTAACTTAAAAATATTAGGATTAAAACTAAAACTCGCAGGCCTTTATATAACTTTAAGCAAGTTAAGCTATACTAAAATCGTTACAAGCTCAAAATACGTTTATATTTAAGAAAGCTCCGTTTTGATGTGGAAAGTTTTAACCATTACGCTTTAATCTAATTAAGTATAAAACTTAAAGATATTCTAATAACTATCGAAAATTTCAACATCTGAAAAGTTAAAAATTAAACCAAATAATTATTATTACTCATACGCTGACCCGCCGTATGGACATCTCGGAGAGTCGTCCGGCATGCAGACCTCCTACAATCTATCTCCGTATGATAAAATCCCGCAGGAGATGAAAACCCACACGCTACGGTCTAGTTCTGGCTTCGTTACGGCTCCGCCGCGGTTTGCTACAGTTGTATGTCATGACCTTCACCGCCTTAACTAACCTGATAGGGCGCGCATCCCTTGGCCCCTGAGACCTCTTCCCCCTTGTGATATTCCCCCTCCCCCTCGTGATATTCCCCCTCCCCCTCGTGATATTTCCTCTCCGCCTCGTGATATCCCTACTACCATATCCCCCCTCCTTCTCCATTCTATCTGGTACTGTTCTATATCCTCTGCGGTCCGGCTCTTTGGCGCCTGTTGGGCCACCTCGCCACCGCTTAGCTTCCTTGCTAGTGAGAATATCTCCAGTAGCCCTAGTCTCAAAAACCACTGTATAAATTTCGGGGTCTCGTCCGGATCTGACAGCAAGCTCTCGAAGTCTCTCCTTGACCGTAACGTTCTCGTCCCGAGAGAGGCTTGCAGTCTGCCTCTTTGGGCCGCGTATAGAGGGCATTGAACCGTTACGTGGTATGCCGTCTCCTTCTCGCCGCAGTCGCAACGTGGTGTAGCCTCTTCTGGCACTCTCCTCTGGAACAGGAAAGCCCTCAAGCCAATGGTCTCTGTCCGGACCTGGCATAGGGCAGACGCCTCGTGTTTCCGCAGTCTGTAGTAATACTGCGGGACCGCCCCTACGAGCTCCTGTGGGAATTCTCTTTGAGCTGCCAGCGACCTCGCAGCAACTCCTGTCTGGCTGGCTCTTGCGATGGCAACTATCTATCGACTCCTCCACGACCTCTCCAGTGCCTGTTCCGGGTGGTCTTGGCCCAGCCACTTTAGGATCGCCTCCTTCCGGTCCGTTGGGTTATCCTTCTGCGGGGACGCTGTTGCGTGGGGCGACTGCCGAGGCTGACCTCTCCCCCGTCTGCCGCCTTGCGCGAGTCTTCTTGCGGCTTTCATTACCGCCAACCTTGCGTCTCTCGCCCTCTCTGCCACCTTTCTTGTTTCGGCAGTAACGTATCTACCGGCCTCTCCGTACATTCGACCTTTAAACGCCGCCACCCTCATATCTAGGTATGCGTTCAGTGGGGGACAACCGGTCTCTGTCTCCAGCAAATGTTGCGGCGTGGCTTTAAAGGCCCCTGCTACCACCCTTAAACACGCCGCTTGCGTGGTGAGCATCTTCTTCGCTAGCCCTCGGGCCTGGTTGCCCTCCGATGGCGTATGCCACGCTTAAACCGAATAAAGTTATAATAATTTCGTTATTATTAAACTTAACGCTTAGATAAAAGAATTCAACCTATTTAATATAACGTTTAATAATAACGAAAAAGTCAGGGCAGCAGTAAAACAAACAAGATATAACCAAATAGCGTTAAAAAAACATCGTTTTAATTTAAATCTAAGATACCCTTGGATTTAATTTAATATTTAAATGTAATGAAATAATAACAATATCAAAATAATTAAGAATCAGTAAAAAACTAGTAATGAAAAGTCAGCAAAATAAAATATCCGAGTTAAAACGCTTAAAAAAGTAACATTGAAACTAAATCGGAAGTAAAACAAAGCTAAAACGAAATTAAAAAGTCTTTGAATTAATATATACTGAATTAAACCGAATTAATATATTAAACTGTTATAATTTAGCTATAAATAACTATAAAAATGACTTTATTAATATAAGTAAAAAAAGGAACTATAAAGCTAGCTAAAAAACAAGAACAAGTATATATAAGGATTAGCCCGTAGGGCTTTAAGCCATCTTTTCTCCTCTTCTCTAGTCGACTCTCAGGCTCAATCCTGCATCGATGGCTCTCAGCAAGGAGCAAGGGTATCAATAACGTCTGCGTCGTCACTTCTCCTATCCAGCGGAAGGTCTTTTGGTCTTTTGGTCTCCCTGGCTTTCACTCGCCACAACTTTTGCTTGGTCGTGGATACGCCTCACGGTCAACTCCACGAGATACGACTTTCTTCATTATTAAGCTCTTCGACCGCAAGAAAGAACCGAACCCAAATGCCCTAAAATATAACCAAAAGCAGAGCCCCCGTGCTGTACGCAGAGTCTAACTGATTACAACGCCACAAATCATCTCCATCCACAGAAACCTTAAGCATGGCCAACATCAACGACGTATCCGTCATCACCAAGGACAGAGAAACAGAGCGAATGGATGCATCAATATCGACCACGGCGATTGCAAGGCCGGTGTCTCGAGGTTCGGCTGCGGCTGGGCCTCGAAGACGCCGAAAGACCACGTTGCGCAGGGTAGTGGGCCATAGGCCGATCGAGGTGTCGACAAGGAGAGAAGAATGCGCGAGTGTAGATTGATTCATGGCCTCATGGACGTTTCTACGTCTATTTTGGCCACTGACTGTCTATATTCCTTATTTGGGGGCTAGCTTATGTAAGATGTCAAGTATACCCCTTTTGTGGCCCTACCTCTCGAAAAAGGGGCATTTGACCAAGCAGGACCCCTCTACCTTGCCTTCTGAAAAGGAGTTTTCGATTAAGGCGGACCCCTCTGCCCGATGTCTTTGGGATCGTTCGGATCGAGTTGTTTTGTTTTGTGACCACAGGTCATTCAGATATGGTGGGACCAGAGGTCCAGTAACAAGTAAGAAGAGCCAACAGTTCAAAGGCCACACCCTCAAGCCTGAAACAGTGACTATAAAATTGCTGATACAGCCTTTAGCTTCAGCGTGGCTCTCAAGAGAGGCTGCCAAAGCGTCGTGGCTGCTAGTTGACGGTTGGTCACGTGGTTGAGAGAGTTTCTCCCAAACCGCGCGGCCACTGGTTGAATTCCCGAGGTCAGCAACACAGGATCGTTCGGATACTGTCACGGGCGGCTTTTTAGTACCGCGATCATGGGCGTGTCACTGGGTGCCAAAATGACTCCGGTGGTAGTAATGACGATGTTAGTATTTTTGTCTGTTCGAGGAAGCAAGCCTAAGTGCTACGTCTATGATGACCATGTCCACTGGCCCTGACCAAGGCAGAGACTTCATGGTTGGTTGCTGGAACTCACGCGCTGATTAAGGTTCATTTCTGAAAGGGGCAAAAGGAAGGACTCAAGGTACCTAGGTTTCTGACATGAGAATTAGCTTTGAGGGAGAGGTCGACACGAAAACCACCTGATTGAAAAGGAGCGGCTGCGGCTCGGTGATCAACGCTAAGGCAGAGATTTGGACGCCTGGCTTGTGGGGAGGTTCTGAAGTGGCTGCCCCAAGGTTTCTGAGGTAGATACAGCCAGGCGAATGGTGTTGTTTGTGCGGTTGTTCATTAAAGGCGCGAGGTGTCCCACGCAACCAGCTTCTGCTTCCTCACACCTGTGCTTCTGCGCATCTGGGAACCAGCCTGGGTCTTGAAGCTACCTCCTCAATCTGCAAACCAGTATCGAGGCCCTTTCTAGCAGCCCTCATGCGCCACGTTTGTCCACGTCCCGTCGTCCGCGCCTGCGTCTGAGTCACCGCGTCGCGATTCTGCATCTGTCCGGCCAGCACTCCCGCGGCACGCACTTGCCTCGGCACTGAAGAAACCGTCCATGATGTCGCAAGCTCCCAACGATACCGGTAAGCCTACTTGCGCATCCACAGCCACGCATTGTGTATTATATTGACGCGTAACAGGAATGGCGGCCTTCGCTCGTAGAGCCTCGTTGGTCGGCATTCGCGTCACGTCTCCCGAGAAGGCGACATCTGAGGGTACGTGTCCAGTGTGACCTTGCTGCTCTTTCACGTAACTGACAAGTCCCAGCCGCCCAGAAGTTCATCAACAAGGCAGCCAAGGCTGGCGTGAGAGTCTCAACCCCCGACAAGGCCGTCAAGCCCCCCAACCCGCGCGTCCAAGACGAGGCAACCACGGCGACCAGTGACGAGGCAGCGACCCCGACCAGAAACCAGGCAGGCATCAAACCGAACCCGAGAGCTACCGAGTTCAAGCCCTACAGTAATGGAGCCGCGCCTGCCGAGTTCCAGCCCTTCCGTCCCGGAGCCAAGTCTCACGAAATCCAGCCGGTCCCCGTTCGAGTCACGCCCCACGAGTTCAAGCCGAGAGCTACCGAGTTCGAGCCCTCCGGTCCTCGAGTCGCGCCTCCCAAGTTCCAGAAATTCCGTCCTGGGGCCACGTCTCACGAGCTCCAGGCCTTTGGTGACCAAACCACGTCCTACGAGGGTTGCCCCTTCGGGAACCAAACCAACTCTTACGTGAGCGAACCGGTCCCCCTTCGAGCGAAGCCCCACGAGTTCAAGCCGAGTGCTGAGGATGATGACATTTATGGATAAAGGATTCGAGGCGGATTCGGAATAGGTGCTAGATCAGACACGGGTATTGCGGCTGAGATGGCCTGACTAGGTTATTGCGTCGGAAGGTCATGATCAGGAGGTTGTGCAGTATAGGAGGCTCTTTCTAGCTTCGATGCTAAGAGGTAGACTTGCAACCAATGTAGCTGTTCCCTGCTTTGGTTCTCCATTCAATGATTGAAGTATGAGACATCAGTAAAGAAGACTGGCGGCCGCAATTCCGTGACTATGTTGATTTACTCGAGAAAGAAGTCTGGCCTGCCATCCGACTGCATAATTATATGTTGGCGAGTGATCAGGTAAAATGCAGTACTATTGATGACCACTTGCAGGTTTAAGGTTGTCACCCGGCCATTACTTCCTTCTTGCGGACGTCCGTGGATGGCGGGAACTGGCATCAAGCCGAGGTGATGCTTCGCCAACAGCAGCTTCTTGCAAGCCCCCCATCCCTCCTGCAGTTGTAGTTTACAATCGGCTGATGAATCACATCGTACCTAGGTAGTGCTAACACGGGTTGAACCTTCCAATTCTTCAAGAGTAGATGCTTCGGAGGAAGTGGCGATCTGACCCTGGTTTCCATTCTCCCGTGGGCAGTACACGTTAGACGGAAGGCACACCATCTACAACCCTCTAGATCCCCGTCTCATTGTCAAGAAACGGACTTGAGGAAGGGGTAACTTCCAGGTATCAGGAGTGTTTCCTCCTGGCGAAGAAGTAGGTACCGAGGAAAGAGCCTTCCGGCTTGCCACAGACATCTGACGGTAGGTACGGACTTGGAATGCGCCCTTTCCATGTGATGGCTAAACTCTATGTGAGTAGACCACATGCATTCGTCACAACTCAATCCTTCTTGTGTCCTCTACCAACACGTGTCCATCTCAATTTGCCCGACCTTACCATATACCTAACTGCACACCATCCCGTAGGTTTGCCCATTCATCCAATCCAGACGAACCACAGACACACTGGCCAGAGCCCTACTCGTCTCCATGAGAGTACCAGACACACGAGCAACCAGTATGTCGACATCCTCGAATTACACGCCCGGCACGTCGCCTTCCTCGACGACGACAGCCCAAAGATGCCCACTGCGAGAAGTGCATCTACGACCACCTGGACTACCCTGTCGAGCCCACCTTCCAAGGTCCCCACAACCACGAGTACAACCAAGACTACCATCACGACGCCCACCGTCGTCGCATAATCCCGCGAAGGTCCGATCGGCTGCTTCCTCGGCTGCGCCGCCCTCACCGTCGTCTGCCTGCAGGGGCTCTCCAACATATCGCCAGGACCAGCGCGCAGCAGTGCCAGTGCCACGAGGCCAGCTCCGTATGGCCCATCTACTGCTTCGCCTCCATTGGCTATATCGCGACGATAGTCGGTGCCATCGCCATGACCGAGACACTACCGCGCGACACGAATTTCCCTCTGGCGTCGATGGTCGGCAACTGCACGGCGGTGACGTGGACGCTGCGGGAATGCCAGAACGACCTGGCGAGCCTGGCCACGCTGCCACAGACCGCGGGGATGTGGTACCGCATCCTCTTGTGGATTTGGGTGGCGTGCGCCGTCGAACTGAAGACGGGTGCTTTTTACCGCGGCGTGTCGTACTTGGATGCTACGCTGAAGCCTAAGTTGACGGGTGCAGTTCAGGCGTCGCCGGCGAAGAAGGGCTAAGGGGCCGCTGTGAGGTTTGCTGCATGGGCTGCGCTTGACACGGATGTCTGGTGGTGATCGGACTGGGAGAGTGGAAGCATAGGTACTTACTCAGACTTACTACGGTGTCGGTCTCGCTGTGATAGCTGCAGACTTTTGGACGCTGAGCTGCGAGCTTTGGGAGACATACAGACATGCTAACGAAAGAGGACTGATGTTATCTAGCCCAGTTAGCCATCGTTATACCTCATACTGGGAGAATCAAGCAACATTTCCAACAAGCCCCAATCCAAAATTCGAAGCGCCTGTAGGTTTGCTGTGCGCTATAAGGCGCGTGGTATGATTGCAACGCATGCTATTGCGGCTGATATGCAACACAGAGACATAGCCGCGTGTAATAACTCAAACCACAAGAAACAGCCTCCTTCACAATCCGCATGCCACTTGGTTATAGTAGAGAGAATACCAAGGCGTCAGCTTTGGAAAAAGGGGGTCAATCGGTCGGCCAGCCGGGGTGGGGACCGAGTCGGACGTCGCACGGTATATCGATCATGATTGCCCACCCACGTCGGACTGATTCTGTATTGATAACGACTTATAGAAATGGACTCTGTACAATTGGTACGGATGCTATTGCCTCGATGTCTTTACTCTTAATGATTTGAGTTTGATAGCCGGATCATTCATTGACTGCATCGTGATGAACAGCACATTTGCTCTGAATTATCTCGTGCCATCGCCGAGTGGCTTCAGTTTACAGCATTGGTCCTCGATACGAATTCAGGGGTCCCATTTGACAGGAGCATGACCATATTGCTGAAGCCAGAAGAGGACGTGGAACAACAAGTAGGGACAGTGAACAAGATAAGATATCAAGCGGTAGAGGAGAACAAAGCCCCGATATCCCAGAATTGTGCTCGCTGCTTGATTGATCGAGTTGTACGAGGCTACTGATCTGGGTATTACCCGAGGGAATCTTGTAATCTCCCACATTCATGCAGTGGCTCACTCAACTGGGGCCTCCGTTGCGCAAGGCGGCTCGTATCTGATAGTCGGTCAATAGACCACGACCCCTTGGCCTATGACATGTGAGATTTGTCGAGAGCCTGGGTCTGGGTCGGCTTGGAGTGCCTTTTCCTTCGTAGGTCGTGGCCTCGCCCTGGAAGTGGAATGTAACCGGCAAGTTGGGGGTCCAAAGGGCTGAACACCCCCGTAAGCCACCTGTTGAGGGAAATTATCGAGACGTAGAGTCGAAGCGGTGAAGGATGTTTCTCTGATTATGACGTTGTGGAAATGCCAAAGAAGATAGCTGGGCACTGAGAGCCATCCTCCTGGAATTGGTTCCTGGGAGAAGCAACAAAGGTCCGTGAAGTGCCAATCTGCCCTGCTGCATTGGCAAGCCGCAAAACGTGGAGGTTTAATTGACCCCTTTTAGGAAATCGCTGCCAGAGCACCTCAGCCAATCAAATCCTGCCGATGTTTCTGCCCCGCCGCAGCTGCTTTGGGGGGGTATCGCGCTAGGAGTCCCGGCCGTGCTTTTCAGCCAGTCATTCTGGCAGAATCTTTCCAACTGGCAACCGGCAGATTCCAATCGTTCCAGCTGGGTATCACCAACACGATACGCTCGCTCCCTGCGCTGTGCTGTGCCCCTTTCGCCCCAAAAACACATTCCATCCCGATTCTGGTTACTTCGAGCCACCAGAGACGCAACGGGGAACGCAAGCTCTTTCAACGGCAAGGTGGAAGTGAGTGAGTGAGTGGGCTCTGATGTCGGTGTTTCAACTGTTTCCGCGGACGATCAGCCACGAGCACGGATCTTTGAAATGAGCTGTAGGGCAGATCCGACGTCATCGCCAGCCTTCCAAGTCTCGAAATAGCGCTTCGAGAATATGACACATTGTGCGACGCAGTTGGTTGTCGATTGTGTCTGGCTGTGGCACTACTCTGGCATGCCAACCGTCTCACCGGGTCTGGAGCCAACCGGGAACCACGATGGTATTTTGGGCGCCAACACCGCCTGCTGTAAAGTCGGAGTAGTTTGCGGTCATGGAGATCGCGAGGGCTTCAAGCAGCAGCGCGCAATTGTGCCATTACCTGGGCTCTACGTTGTTCACATCGCAAGGAGAAGTTTCTCCAAATCCACAGCAGTAGCTTGTGAGAGCGGCAGTGCCACATAGGGTCCGGTTGGAAGCCATTCTCCAAGCCTGGCGCTTGATGAGGCACGCCTCTGGCGCGAAGAGATTCAAGCTGGGGCAGAGTAGCTAACATGTGGTGCGCTGCGCCCACTGTAGCTATCGGACGATGAGATGGCAGCGGATATGCAACATCTCAACTTCATTCATACCGGGGCACCGTTTGACATCGTTGTACCGGCGAGCGCTGATGTGGTCGTACGCTAAGATGCTCAATCATCTCATCCTGCTGCTCTTATGAGAAATTGGTGGACATCGTATTCTCTTCGAGCGACTGGGCTCTCCTCGTTGACGATCTCGAGGGGTCCTACAGGATCTCTCAAAGGACAGGGTCCGTCCGACCGGCGACCACCAGCCACCCGGCCACCCGGTCACCACTCGCCTTCGCAGTTGATGGCGGCCTGGCAGCTGCCTGGCTCTTGAACGTTCCGACGTGGGGCTCCATCCACCCGGTTGACTCATAACCTACTCTCCATATTCATGCAGGTTCACGGGTCTAATCCTCAAATGCCATACAACGAACCCGTTATACCGGAATGCCATGCAACGATGGCTTCGCAGGCGGATCACCGTAACGCCATCCACTGTCATGATTCGAGGCCGTCTACTGTACGACGATATGATGTCTCGTTCGTATGTATGTCACTGCACGAGAAGAAACGCTCGGCATGCCATTGCTTGTCGACACTGGACAGCCATCTAATTTACACCTGCATGTGGATTGACAACTCACCGATACTGACTTCTTTTGGACCATCCTCCGAGCCGGGACTGGGACTCGTGCAGTAAGCACAGTAGCTCGTGTGCCTTGCTGCAGGTCCGAATCCCAAGCTGCAAGTGCGTGCTTAGGGCGGACGCCGGACGGAGCAGGACGAGCTCCCAACACCCGTCGTCTGGTTGGCAGGTCGAATAGCCTGCGACAGCGCTAAACGGTGGGCGTCGCTTGAAGTTATCCATTGGCATTCTGCTGATGAAACTCCTGGCCTCTTGGGAGGGTCCCTGTAGGACCTTTTCCCGGCTGAAAATGGATGCCCAGAGAATGCTTCCACCAACATGGAGGTGATCTCACGTGGAGAATGGTCCTCGCTTTCGGTCTGTAATTGAAGAGAGCCTTTGCGGGGATTATCCCGGAACCGACTTCCATGCCACATGGACCCATTCATCTTGTCACTGTCAAGCCAAACTCTCTTCTTTTCCCCTGCATTGATTTTTACGCGCTTTCGCTTGCTTCGGCCTATCGATTGTTCGGATTCTAGAGTGCGTAGATTTATTTACCTCTATCTGGTCTCCTCCCGAGACGTTGTTGTATAACCGCATTTTTATTGCTCCAAAACCGGGTATCGTCATCATTCAGCTGAAGATCTCGTAGGACTCTCGTCATCCAATGCGGAAATATTCCCTCCCTGCCTCCACGCCGCCACGGACCAACAACTTGCAAGTGCAGATCGGCCAAGATTCGGGTTTCCATTGCAGCAATGACTTGAGCACAGACCTTCCTCTAAAATTTACCGGTCCAACTGCTCAACGCTCGACTCTAGCAACCGCCCATTAACTAACGTACTTCCGTTCTTCGACTGCCGCCAATGGCTGTATAATATTCAGCCAGCTATCTTTTCGTCTTTTGGCTTTACGACTAATGAGGGTTTGACGATTTGCTTCACTGGTGTGTTGTCATTTCTCGGGACACCTGTAAACAAACCCCTCCGCAGCCCGGCCGCCAGGGAAAGTTCGGGCTAATGATAAGCTTACTTCTGGTGTAGGTGTGCCTTGAGGTTGCCGAGGATTGCGGTTTACGATCAACGACTATAGACCTAATGCCGAATAATACACCACTCTCCCAGAACACAATATAGCCTCAAGACTCCTGAATTCGTCGTTTCCTCGAGCTCAGCCTGCCAAGCCTTGTTGGACTGATGCCCTGGCTATTTGACTCGCCATCTTCCACCGCTACTGTTCGACTCAACCGCTGCGGTGTTCTTTGGCCCTGGGGTAAATGAGGATTTGCTATGAGTGAAGACCCAACAACTTCCAGGCAAGACATTTTCGACGTGGAGTTCCGTTTGTCCATCTGCTAACAACCGTGTACAGCTTGGGTGATCCAAACGCTCAGCCTCCGACCCCGAGACACACACCAACATCGGCCAGCTTTCCGGACCCTGCCTTCGAGACACCCAAGCACAGGCATAACTCCTTCGAGGAACTGTCCAGTTGGACACCTCGCTTTGCCGAAGAATACTCTGTTTTCAACTCGACTCCTGGAAACCTTCGAGGCTCCCACGGTGCATTTCTCGACTTCTCCGTCACTACACCATATCAGGGCCATAAAAGGCAGCATTCGGAGAGTCTAGGTGCTCAAATAGCAACTCATGTCAACCATTTCTCTCCGAACCCGAATCTGCCGTTACCGCCCGTCGACCCCTCTCAACGACTACAATCATCCCCCGATCCGTCCATCACCGGCCGCAGTCCAACAAACTCCGACTTCCAAGTCACTTCGCAACAGGGGCCATCTAAGAGAGTCTGCCGGGGAACACTGAGGGAGGGCCAGGTCCAAACGGCTACGCCTCCACCTTCTGCCCACAAGGGAGCACGGCGGCTTGCCCCGAAGCTTCAGACAGACACCATGCAAAATGAAGAATACGAGGAGTTCGTAGCCGGCACGCCGCAGCAGCAGCCCATGCAACATTTTGTCCAAACCCCGATTGGCATGTACGGGTGCCCACTTTCGGCACCCGCCACCGCTCCGGCGTTCACCGATTCCGGTCACTTCTGGAACGGTATGAGTACGATGGATTTCGACTTTGCGGCGGCTGGCGGAAACATGTTCCAAGCTGCAAACCACCGACCCATGGCCTCTTTGGATTGGGGAAAATCCAACGACGTCTTTCAAGAAACGGGAGTTGTCCCGCCACCGCAGGTTCATGACAACAATCCACCCCAACGGAAAGAACGGGTGCTTGCGCCGAAACCTCCAATGCCGAATGTAGACACGAGCATGTCAGATGCTTCAATGTTTGGGCAGTCATTTTCAGCTCCAATGGATCAGGCCTTCGCCATGATGAATCCGGGCAGTGGTGTGAATCCGGGACTCTTGTTCACCCAACCTCCATCTTCGGGCATGGAGATGGCCATTTTTGATCCCATGTCACAGTCGCATTTGATGCAATCTTGGCCAGCACCAGAGCTTCTCCCGGTGGGCGCTGAAAAGGTAAAGCGTAGCCAGATCCGTCGTTCGGGTAGTACCAAGGAAACTGGCAAAGGAAAGAAGATAAACCGGGCATCCGCAAGCTCGCCAGTCAAGACGTCTGTTCGTCCGGGTCTATCGCGGAGTGTTAGTGAGAATCGGGGACGAAACCCGACTGGCAGGGCATCCAACCTTCCGACCCTCGCCCCAGCTGCCAGGCCAAACCCACAGCTTGGCAGCGGTCGGTCAGTGTCTCAAGGCTCGAAAGCAAATGGGCGGTCATCACCGTTGAAGAACCACCACCGATTAACCAGCTTAACCTCCATCCCTGAAACGACTGCACCTCGGACCCGAACATCGGTCAAGTTCACAATCGATTCTCGGGGCCGGGCCCATGCTGAAACGACGGTCATTGTGGGGGATGATGAACACACGCCAAAGGCGGTGCGGAGCCAGGACAACCGCAGTCCTCGCAAACATTGGGAGTCATCGGAAGACGACGACTCGTCAACAGACGAAGAACCGATCATCATCCCAAGCAGAAATACCTCGTTTGCAATGCCAGAACCACGGAGGGCGGCATTGGCGCGGGCTCTCGACTCGTCCCAGAGAAGCTTCAGCGAGCAAAGCACCGGCAGCCTGGGCATCTTCTTCAATGAACCTGTTTCTTCGCAAAACGATGCCGAAAGCGAAGCCGAGACGGTGCTGAATGTACCCACGAGAGGCAGCCGAGGCGATGCTGCGAGCGAACTGCGCAAGGTCCGTGAGGATCGGCAGAAAAGAGTATCGGCCTTGAACACCAACCAACGGTTCACATCTGTACCGCCGTACAGCGCCAACTCGACCGTATCTCCCACCACCCTCACCCACATCAGTATCCCCACACCATCGACGGATCGAGGCAACCAGATCCGCTGTGTCTGCAATACCACCGATAGTCATATCAATGGAGATGGCTACATGGTGCAATGGTACACACCGGCCCCTCTGGTGCTTTGATGACGGACTTGACTGACAGCATGCAGCGAATCATGCGAGATGTTCTTGCACGGCAAGTGCGTCAACATCACACGGCAGACCCTGCCTCGGGTCTACATATGCGCCTTCTGCGCGAACACGCCCAATGCCCATGGTATGCGTGGTCGAGAGGTACGGAGGAATATGGGAGGGTCGAATCCGCGGGCATCAGCTACGTCTCCGTTGGCCCGCAAGTCGTTCAAATCGTTCAGATGAAGGGACACCCTTCCCCGATCCGACTGCAGCGGTCTTTCCGAATCAATAATATCGAGTTTTGAATACCGGCAATGATAAAGGGGGGACGAAGGTAACGGGCGTAGGTGACACTCACAAGATATAGGGGAAGGCCGAAACTTGTTGGACAGGGCGGCTGAGCAGACCTGGAGGGGGTATCCCGCGCGTATCTGATACCCTAATCACACACATACCTACCGGTAATGATAAACAGAGAATATGAGTAATGTTTATGAACCGAGCTACGAGGAAAGATAACCGGGAATCCCGGTGGCTGGTTCACATCACCACTCTGGTGATGGCGTCTAGTTAGGACTATCAAACCTTCCATGTGAACAGACAGCAGACAGCCCGGGTGGGTGGCTATGCATAGGCACCTGATTGAGGTCCACCTTCACTTCGTCCCAAATACAACCTACACTATTGATGCAGGTCCGGACGTGACTTGGTAGGCCATGGGTGCATAGACCCAGCAGAGTGGAGTGCTTTCCCTGCAACATGATGCTATCGTGCGCAGAACTGCCAGCCCAACTCAGACCTCAAGCGAGTTAACTTCAACAACTGCATAGTCTGCTCCGGTGAAAGGAGGCCCTCGAGTTCAATGTATTGCCAACACATCACTTGAAAATCATTCCACAAAGGAGTTTCGATTCACAGCTGCCTATACGATTCCTGATTCACGGATCGGATACAACAAGGTGGGTTTCGAAGCAGTCCCACGTGAAGAATATCAGCCCCGTCGTTACCGACTTTTCTAAACAACACCTTGATACTCCTCACGAACCACCTACTGGCAATGCTTACACACGTAAGGCGAAGCTTCGCTAAGTGTTGCTCAAGTAACAAAAGGCGGTATTTTGAAAGTCAACCTTGCTCAGGTAGATGGAAATGCGCCGATCTCGGATGGTGGGGTTCAAAATTCCCGAGCGCAATTCGCAACTGAGCGCGGGGCCCGGCGATCGGATTTCGATAAATCAACCTGTGTTACCAGACGAAGACGACTCGAAACCGCAAACAACACACGACTTCGTCTTCTTTTTTTTGTCTTCTCCGATTCCCCAGATTCCAATTGATCAGAGATGGCATCCCATGACATCGTGGTCTTCGGCGGCGACCACTGCGGTCCCGAGGTAGGTTGCCGTTACTCCGGCCGACATACGGCGTGGCAGTTTACTGACTTGAACTCCAGGTCGTGGTCGAGGCGATCAAGGTAGGGCAGAATCCGAGACGGGGAACGACACAAAAAGGAGCTGGCATTGACTGTTGAGCCAGGTCCTCAAGGCAATCGAGTCCCACAGCCCTGCGGCAGGCAAATTCAACCTCCAGGAGCACTTGCTCGGCGGCGTACGTACCCCCACATGCATACATACATACTTCCTTTCAACGCAATCCCGTGTCCCCCTACTCGACCACTCGCTCTTCCTCCTCTTCTCTTGCTCGCGTCCTCTCCCATTACGGATACCGCAGACTAACCTGCCGCCCACCCACCACAGTGCTCGATCAACGCGCACGGCACGCCCCTAACCGACAAAGCGCTCGCGGCCGCCAACGCCGCCCACGCGGTGCTGCTGGGCGCGATCGGCGGCCCGGAATGGGGCACGGGCGCGGTGCGGCCGGAGCAAGGGCTGCTGCGCCTGCGCAAGGAGATGCAGACGTACGGCAACCTGCGGCCGTGCTTCTTCCCGGCCGACTCGCTGGTCGACTTCTCGCCGCTCAAGGCCGACGTGTGCCGCGGCACAGACTTCACCATCGTGCGCGAGCTGACGGGGGGCATCTATTTCGGCGAGCGCAAGGAGGACGACGGCGACGGCACGGCCTGGGACACGGAGCCCTACTCGCGCCCCGAGGTGGAGCGCATCACCCGCCTCGCCGCGCACCTGGCGCTCGCGCGCGACCCGCCCGCGCCCGTCTGGAGTCTGGACAAGGCGAACGTGCTGGCCACGAGCCGGCTGTGGCGCAAGGTTGTGACCGAGACCATGGAGAAGGAGTTCCCGCAGCTGGAGCTGCAGCACCAGCTCATCGACAGCGCGGCCATGATCATGGTCAAGAACCCGCGCGGACTGAACGGTGTTGTCGTCACGAGCAACCTGTTCGGCGACATCATCAGCGACGAGGCGAGCATGATCCCGGGCAGCATCGGGTTGAGTCCTAGCGCTAGCTTGAGCGGGATTCCGGACGGCAAGAGCAGGTGTAATGGCATTTACGAGCCCATCCACGGTCAGTACCCCCTGGCCCTCCCCAGTCTCCACGCGGGTTTTTTTTTGTTGTTCGGTTGCTAATTCGGAAATGAAAACAGGCTCGGCCCCAGACATCTCGGGCAAGGGCATCGTCAACCCCGTCGGCACCATCCTGTCCATTGCCATGATGTGCCGATACTCGCTGCGGTTACCGAAGGAGGCCGACGCCATCGAGAAGGCAGTACGGACCGTGCTCGACAACGGCGTCCGAACGAAGGACCTCGGTGGCTCGGCTGGTACTAAGGAGATGGGCGACGCCGTCGTGGCCGAGCTGATCAAGGTGCTGAAGGGCTAGGGTCTCGCCAGCCTGATGATTTCATGTTCGGGGGCAGTACAGTGAAGCAAGGATGAGGTTCTGCATTCTGCATTTAACGGGGTGCTGCCGTGGGTCAGGTTCACATCTGCTAGACAAAAGTTTTGCTACATACCCCTCCGAGGGAGATTGGCGAAGGCACGTTGCTCTCGTCAAAATCGAGGTAGATAATAAATCTGTGTGCATATTCCGTCCGTGTCCTCTGGGTATTAAACGAGCTGGCCTACCGCAAATCGAACCGAAACACCAAACTCATGCGACCTGTAGTGTAATCCAAACCAATCATACACCGTGACCAGCCAGCCCACCAAACGCCTCGCAAGCCGAGTAATAATCAAATCACTCCTTCACCGAGAGTACTCACCCTCACGATGCTACCTACCCTCGCCCGTCCACTGCCCCCGGCCGGCGCAGCTGCCCCTAACGCTGCCTGCCCCCCGTAGCCACGACGACGTGCGCCGCGTCCTCCCTCAGCTCCGGCATGGCGCGCTCCATCTCGCCAGCCAATACGTCGCGGAAGCTCGCGAAGGCGTCCTGCTTGCCGCGCATGAGCTGGTTGTTGCGGCGCACGAGCTCGACGAACTCGCGCGTGTAGATGTCCGGGTTGCGCCCGTTGTCGACGTACTGGATCAGCTCGGGCGGGATGTGCGGCAGCGCCTCGTCGGGGGTCGGTGTGGATGCCGTGCGGTGGACTGTGGCGAGGCTGCGCTGCAGCGCGGTGAGCTCGGTGGCTATTACGTCGCGGGAGGGGCGGGCGGCGCCTGCGCCGGTGGTAAGGTTGGATGTGGAATTTGGGTTGTTGGGGTTGGAGTTGGGGCCGCCGTAGATGGACGTCACGGGAGTCGAGATGGGCGAGGTTGAGGAGGAGGCGGTTGCGGTGTCGTAGGCGGACACTTGTACCATTACATTGTGTAGCGACTGGATCGTGTCTTTGAGCTGCTCTGTAGGCGGTGTTAGTTAGGAGGCTGGCTGAGATTGAGGAAGGGGTCGTGGGCGAGGTGGACTTACGCTCGAGGACGTTGTGGTCTGCGCACGCCACGGGTGCCATGGTGACGGTTTGGATGCGCGCTGGCGAGGAGGGAGGTGATTGTGGTGAAAGTGCTGGACGGCGCTCTCGCGTGGAATCAATGAGGTCTGGGATGGAGCTGCTTTGCTCCTACTGTGTAGGTAAGCAAAGGTGGGTTGTAGTTGTGGCTGGTGACGCGGGTTGGCACATGCACATGCAGGGTCCCGAATGCTGGGTGGCCAATCAATAGCGAGGATCTCTACCCCGGATTGTACCGCTGGTGTGGACCTTGTGGCGCTCCGCCACTCCCCCCTTTTCATTGATTCTGATCTTCCAGCTTTCATATCCCGCGCTTTATCGACGGACTAGATTCAGACTGCCATCTCTGTTGGTTCTCCCAAAGTTCCTGGGAAACTCGGAAGTTCGCACTGCGTTATGTGAACAGTTGTCTCGTGGCTTTTTACAAGGCAAAGCGCTTGTGGACGGGGCCTTGTCCAACGGTGTTGAGTTCTTCGTCTATTCCTCGGCCGAGCGAGGCGGCGAAGAGAGATCCTTGGTCAACCCGACGGATATTCCCCACTTCATCAGCAAGCACAACATCGAGCACCATCTAATCGACTCGACGAAAGGCAAGGGCATGCAATGGACGATCCTGCGCCCTGTCGCCTTCATGGAGAACATGACCCCCGGCATTGGCACCAAGGTCATGGCCACGTCGTGGCACCTGACCATCCCCAAGGACAAGCCCTTGCAGCTGGTCTCCATCCGCGACATCGGCTGGTTCGCAGCGCAGGCCTTCTTGAGACCGAATGACTTTGCCGGCCGGAGCATCTCCTTGGCTGGTGATGTACTCACGCTGTCGCAGGCGAATGCCACCTTCAAGAGCAAAGTCGGCCATGAAATGCCGCAGACGTTTTCGTTCCTGGTGCGGCTCCTCTTGTGGTATTCGGCTGAGTTTGGAAATATGTTTCGCTGGTTTGGTCGCGAGGGGTTCGGGTCGGACCTGAAGGCTTTGAAGGCTGAGCATCCTGGTTTGCTCTCGTGGTCTGACTGGTTGGAGAAGGAGAGCGAATGGACGAAGAAGTCATCTTGATTGTACGATTAAAGACGGGAATTTCCTAACAATTGAATTTGCTCTATACCATGTTAAGTCGATGAACTAGAACCGTACCACTCTTCTCACCGAGCAGCCTGATATCTCCAGAGGCAATGACCTAACTCCGCTCAGGGAGAACAGGGCGGTTTCTACCCTGCTCATTCCTTCGCGAGCTTTCGCCTCTTGCTCTTTACGGCGTGTCCTATAGAATCAGGACTCAACCCGAACAACTGACTCATCGGCGAGTAAAGCAACAGCTCGAGCTTCTATCAATGCTCATAGGCCAGCATGACGAGTGGCCGGAGAACCAAGTAGCGAGAGACCCTTGATTCCCCGACAAGAAGGCAGCTTCGGCAGACCCGAGGGACTGCCACTGCAACCAGGATTAAAATCGGCGTCTCTGCTCGCCTCTAAAATAGGCAAGTGGTGTCTATGTGTCCACCAAACTTATATTGCCGTCGAGTGCTTGAACCATGTGGACGCTGCTGGAGATTATCCATACGAAGACGAACGCTAGGTCTTGAATTTCTACTCAGTTACGAGATAGCATACGGGAGTAGTAGTGAAACGTGGGTAAGAACGCAAATAATTACGAACGTAAATAATGACAAAATTTCGAGAGCCCCTGGTCCAGCAAAGACTTCCAGTCAACGCGAAGACACGTCTGTGGAGATGGAATGCCGCGATCGGACACGAAGAAATAGACAAAGCGTGTTGTGTCCAGCGGTGAGACTCCTACTTGACCTGAAGGTCGCGGAGCGACTAAGCGAGGGCAGGACTGCAAACCATCATATCGAAAGACGAGGAGTCACAACGTTTCTGGTGTTGAATGCTTGTGACGGGTCATAGAGCGGCTTCCAATCTGAGGAGCAGTACCTTTCGCACGGCCTAAGCTCCATTGCAAGGTGGTATTTCTGCCTCCAATACAGGAGCCGTCGATGATGGTGACATCAGGTCTTTGGGAACGTACTTCCCTCTCAAGAGGCGCAGGGGTGGTAATGCCGAGCTGAAGCTCTGCGCAGAGAAATGAGGAGCACGACATGAGGCATTCTGCTTGATTGCGGAATCCAAGATGAGTGTACCTACTTCTTATCAAGGTGATAGCACAGCAAAGTTTTCGTTGCTCAGCTACCATATCTGATTGCAGTCCCACGAATCGCATGGCTTTCACGTCATACACATCCTTCCCGTTACCCAGGTAATGGCCAGCAGGCTGTGAAAAGGACCTGCATCCAACCATTCAACGCAAAATTTCTGCCATTTCTTTTCTCCCACTTCCTTTCTCCCTCTCGCTTCTGCACTGTCCTTGTCTTCCTTCTCAACCCCCGCCACTTAGGCATCTTTTCCAAATTACCATACACTCTCAACGACCACGTCACCCGCGTCTTTCAATCGAGCAAAGGCGACTCTTTCATTTCAGTTCCACTCCAGAGAAGCTTCGTTCAGTCACTAACTGCCAGGCAGATGGGTGACCTTGCGGGTCTTCGCCTTATAAAGGCACCACTTTAAGATGAGATACATCCCACCCATCCAAGACCAGTACAACGAGCTGGTATACAAGTGGGGAACGGCATTGGCCGCCAACCAGATCATGTCACGCTTGTTCGAGGACATGCTCGCAGCTTCAACAGGTCGCCTTGCAAGATGGCTCCCCGCAGGAACGAACCAGCCGACCCCGACGACCGTCACCCGACCGACCAGCCCGCTAAAGAGTGTGTCAGGGGCGCTGATGGCCAGTTCGAGTGCCACGAGGAGCGCCCCAGCGGAATCTGCTACTCGGTCATGACCAACAAGGCCAACAACATCACCTCTCACCTCTCGTCGGTGCACAAGAACGGCGGCAAGTAGATTGAGAACGAGGCCAAGAGGATACTCCCAACGGCGAGACTGAGAAGAACTGGACGGCCTGGGCAATTCATGATACCAGAGAACGCATGGAGGGCACTACCAATAATCGAATGCGTGTGGCCGGAGGTACAGCCTCCGGTGATTGAGGCGAGGCGATCCGAATGTTCTGCAAACCGGAGCACAGAGTCGTTATAGAATCATCACCCAGGAACATGCGCAGGCATCAACCATCATGCGCAACCGTACGACGCAATTCTTAAGCAAATCCCGGTTTACTGAGCGCCAGAGCATTTCCGGTGTCGCCGAGCAATCGTTCAGAGATGCGCAGACATGGGGTTTGACCCAGCAACAGATCAGTCGAGGCACGAAGCAGGAAGTCGTGCTCTTGGAATGGGATGACGGTGGCCACCGTCCAGTCATCAACAGGTGCCCACTGGGTAAGCAGTTCATCGTATAAAACCGATCTATCGTGGAAGCTGACAACGTACGCGTAGGCACTCGCCTTTTCCTACTCCATCCGAAACCCAGACCTCCCACGGGTTGTTGATCTTCCGATCGTCATTTGTCTTCGACTTCTGGCCACGCCAGACGCAGAAGATATTCGTATCACAGCACTAAAAGTCTAAAGACAACCCCACAGGGTCAGGGGTCAACCTCTATATAACCCAGATCATGTCTCCTAGCTAGCTTCATAGTTTGCTTTCCTCTTCACGTACAAAAACAATGTCATCTCTAGATCTACCAGCAGTCGAATTGTGACGATTTGGCATCACACTTACTGCCTCAGCTCGAGGCAGTTAACGCCGAGTGGGATCTCCAGAAGCACGACGTCGTTAGAGCCCGATTATCCGAAGCACTGGACGCTTTTGGCATTAGCCACTCCATCAACAATTTCGACATCTCTGGCAATATCGCAAAACACCAGTTCATTCCTGATTCGTTTGCTGCTTGCTTTTTGCTATATCAGCAGGCATCAAGAAGCCTGGCTCCGAAGCGGTCGAGACCTGCCCGATCTGAGTAGCAATTTCAACGAAATTACTATCGTTCGTATCAATCACCTCATCGGCGAGAATATCCCAAGACAGAACAAGGTCGACTATACACGACCACGAAGACCTCGAGGCAGTGGGTACAATGTGACCCGCGCAGATGGATCTGTGAGCCTGCGACGCCGTTCCCCATTGACGCTGGCAGATGGCAAGGGACGCGTGTCCTAGACTCGCCATGGAGTTCCCAGGACAGCTGGGGTTTAGTCCACGCCTTTCTTCTGGATATGTTCCGAGGCTTGGAGCCTTCCTTCTGTCTGACTCAATGAACAACAGGTCTGTGGGAGAGAAGTTTGATGCTGGCAAAGACGAGATGAGAGTACTCAGAAACAGCATCGAACAGATTAAATCTGAACTTTCAACACGACAGTCGGCCCCAGTCGGATTGCCACCCTTGGGATAGATGTTCGGAAACCTCTCTGACCGACCAAGCCCTTGGGCAACAAATCCTTTTCCTTCTCAGAACTATCCGCAGCAGCCTGCCGGAATGATGCAGCCATTTAGTCTGGGAGAAGCCAGGCCGGCCGACCTCGTAGACGGATCATGGAGAAACTGACTTGGCTTGACCAGATCAAAAGATGTCAGACAACGTCTATTCAGCCATTCGGAACCCGGTTGACATGGCAGCCAGATGAAGCGCGAGAACGTCGCCGAAGCCGACGACGTCACATATCTTGTCTTTGGGGTCGTTCGCGCAAGGCAAAATTATAACCCGCAGCCCGTACCCGTCGACAGCAAGCTCACCCAGCTGGTGGACCGCTTCATCGCCTTCCACAACCAAGTCGAAAGCACCGGGTCCCGCTCGAGAGTTAACTCTGCATAGTCGATTATGCTGGGAGGAAGTTGTACAATTGATACAAGGTGAGCAATACAGAGGCGAAAGAAACGATGGTAAGGACGAGCCGAGCAACGGAAAGAAAGAAAGAACCTATCGCTAGAGGTTTTCCTCCATTGCTCTGAGGCGAAGCACAGATTTACTTGTCTGTCTTGAGAGGTATCTGGAACGAGGTTGGTCCTTCCCCGGGATGTATCGGACGTCCAGACGGAACGTTGACAGGACGAAGGTTCGTCTGCTCGACTATGCTTTGGTTGCTTTGGTAGATAGCAGAGGCCTCGGTCAATGAATCTAGATTGAGTCATGGCAGATCAGCTCCTGTGTCATTATGCGCCGCATTGTTGAATGTCACCCCCCTGGGTGTTTTATTGGGCCATCTGGACCTGGGCGACCTAGATCAGGCAATATGTCCCGATACAGGGGCTGAGGGCCTCAAGTGATGGCAATCCAAGCGCGCTGTTGCAAAACATGTGAGGAACACCAAACAGCGTCTTGCAAACGATGATGATACATCCATGGCGGTATCGCCGCTGTAAATGGTTCCAGATATCGATGCTACTGGACTCTGCCGCAACATCGAAGCCGACCATCAGGAGTCATGTAAAGTGGGTCACAGGGAAAAGGGGGGCCGGACAACGGCTTCGACTCGGACAATAATTCGGTTGCGAACACCGAGTTTGATTCTATCGACTCCGGCCTATGTGTCAACTTGCGATGGCTCCAAAGCTCCCTGTAGTATTGTCTACCGTGCCGCTCGGAACTCTGTCCCGTCCGACTGCCGGGTAACAATGATCCCTGTTCAATACCAGTGTGCCTGGTATCGCTGGTTTCCGAAATGGGCACTCACTATGTCGTTACGAACGGCAACTAAGAGAGCTTAGAAGACGGCATGTTCAGGAGTTGCTCATTCCGAACAGTGAACAGCATCCTTATCAGTAGCGGACCGGAACCAATAAACTGGGTCATCTAGAAATTCTGTCATATACCTCTTTACTTAAGGACCCAACACCTGAACGATAAGTACTCACACAATGGGTCCCGCATCCTCACCACATGTCCTCATCATAGGTGCCGGTCTGGGCGGCATGACTCTCGCCCAGACATTACGGAAGCAGGGAATCACATTCGAGATATTCGAGCGAGAAGAGAACGACGATGCCCGACAACAAGGATGGGTCATTGGACTGCACGGGTACGGTCTCAGCACATTCTTTATGTTCCCATCTCACATGGAAGACGCTGACCCTTTCCATAGCATGCTCGACGATCTCAAAGCATCGATACCCGACGACATGCCCCCTATCGCGCAGGTGAACCATCTTCTCCCTCTTGACTACGCCGTCGAGTTCGCCTGGTACAGCCTGAGCGGTGTGCCCGATGCCGGCAAGGTTGGCGTGCGGGACGACGGGTCCGGCAATATCATCCGAGCCCCTCGTCGTCGTCTCCGCCAGTGGTTGTCCACGAATATCCTGATCCAGTGGGGCAAGCGAGCGGCTCGGATCGAAGAAGACAAGGAGTCGGTGACGGTGTATTTCGAAGATGGGTCCTCGGCCAGAGGCGACATCCTCATCGGCGCCGAGGGCGCTCGCAGTACCAGTACGTGCTACCTCCCCCCGCAGAGTAGAAGTCGCTCTGATTCTTACTTCCCACCCTTCAACCAGCCCGTAATCACATCCTCAAAGGCCAGGACCCGATCCCAAGAGCCGCCACCGGCGTCGTGGGCGGCACGTGTACGCTCAGCGGCCAAGACCTGGAAGAACAGCTCCGCCTGGGCCACTCCTGCTACCTGGTCGATATGCCCCCCGTCCACGGCTCGCCCATGTTCCTCTTCGTAGCCCTGCACGAGATGCTGCCGGACGGCAAGGCGGGCGAGTATTGCTTCTTCATCATGTGGCCCGACGTAGACGCCGCGCGGGACGACTTCTGGACGTGGAACGCTGGCGGCGAGCAACTCCGCGACTTCGCCATGCAGAAGAGCAGGGAACTGCCGGCCAAGTTCAGGACCGTCATCGAGAGTTCAACGCCGATGGAGTCGCCGCTTCGGTTCTGGGCCCTGGCGATGGACTCGTTGCCGACGGGGCGGATCACGTTGCTTGGAGACGCCGCCCATGCCATGCCACCTTGTAAGCAGCGAACCCTTCCCATCCTGTGCCTAGATCTGAGGCACGTTTCCAGTACACTGACCCGCCATAAGTCTCCGAGCATCCCCGCATTTACACCAAAATGCCCTACCTTTACGCTTTTATAACTAAAGACTTAAAGCTTTTTAAAATGAGATATTATAAGAAATTAATATTTGAAAATGTTGAAGTTTTCGTAACTAATTTCTAGATATTTATTTTCTTAGCGACTAAAATATCAAGAAATAGATATATAAAAGTAAAGTTTAAAATCTTAAATCTTAGATCTTAATAAAGCTATAAGAAATGTTTAAAAAATCGTATAAGTCGTAATAAAGTTATATAATATTAAATGGCATGTAATACACGTATAAGACGAGAAACCTTATGTGACAATTTTTTTTTAAAATAGATATGTTAGAAAGTTATTTTTATCGAGAATTTAACCTTTAATAAAGTAACATTTACGACCTTTATCTTTAAGATGTCAAAGTTTTCAAATAAAACATTTTAATATTCCAAGTAAATTTAACTATATGTACTATAAGTACTTAAGTTGTATCTATTTTACTCGATTTATCACGATCGCGTAAAGTTGGGGTGTTTTGGTGTAAAACAGGGATGCTCGGAGACTTATGGCCGGGGAGTGTAGCTAACACCCGCAATACCCATAGTCCGAGGAGAAGGCGGCTACCACGCCTTGCAAGACGCGTTGAACCTGTCGAGGGCCATTGCGAAGATCGACAAGGACGACAACGAGAACATCAAGGAGCTGTTTGGTGGGTACCAGGCGGAAATGCTCGAGCGAGGCGCCAAAGCTTCAAGGCTGTCGGCCGCTGCTTTCTCGCAGTCCTGGGACAGCGAGGATTCGGGCGCTCACTACTCGTGGGGACAGCCAGTCGTGCCATTTCCTGAAGACTGAGTGCCCTTTTCGGTACTGGTGCTTTACACAGTGTACATACAAGTCTATGGGGGTGTTGTCTAGGAGCTGCGGCAAAGGGGAGTTCTTATGACTGACTGATAGGGGAGAACTGGACATACTAGAGATTTCACGTGTGTAGACTTCAGGCAGTAATGAGACACAACGAGATTATATTTGTACATATAGTATTCAAAGAGACTGAGATTCAGTGCTGATGACACTGATCTCTCTCACCTCAGCAGGGGACACATATCCCCTGAATTACAACATGTTCAGAACTCACCTGGAGTTTCCGAAGACTTACCTACCACCCATCCCCAAGGTTCCGCCTCACAGGCAGAAGATCACTGCGCATCCCCTCCCCCTCCCTGTTCCAAGCCGTCGGCGCCGCCTCATCGAGACTCACAACCGGCACCTCACTTCCCGGCTGCGCCTCCCCCTTGAACGGCGAAGGATGAAAGTGCGTCCGCGCCGTCAACGGGATGCTCAGCCGGCGGCTCAACTGCGGCGCAGGCATCAGCGCCTCGCTTCCGACACACAGCGTCGAGGCCTTGTGGAGCGTGACGCCGGGGAGTGCGCCGCCGGGTGCGATTACGAGCGTGGGGGCGCGGGTGGGACTCTCCTTAACGAGGTCGTCGGTCCAAGGCATGCCTTCCTGGTGGGGGAAGGTCGGGCGGTCCGGGGTGATGAGCGTGAGGGCGCGGCCGCGGCCACGGGTAAGGCTCTTCTTGACCAGGTCGTCGGTCCATGACATGGCGTCCTGGCGGAGGAGATTCGGGCGGATTGGGGTGGTGAGGGCGAGGGCGCGGCCTCGGGTGCGGATGCGGCCGCGGTTGGTGTCTTCTTCTGCTTTGACTTCGGATTGGGAAGTCGGGGGAGGAGTAGGTGGAGGAGTTGGGTAAGGGCTGAGGAAATTCATTGGGTACGGAGTAGGGGGAGAATATGGGTATGGAGTTCGGTGGGCAGCCTCTTTAATGGAGAAGGGGAGGGAGACGAGAGACGCGTCTTCATCGAGATCGCCGAATGTCTCGTCAGCGAAGGTGCTGCCCTTCGAGAACGAGCTGCGCGCGTTGAAGAACTCGTCGGCGGTGTTGGTCTCCTCCTGCGTAAAGGTCTCGTTTGCGTCAGCGAAGTAGGCATCGGCATCGTCGTCGCCATTGACCCAGGCCTCGATTGCAGACCTGTCCTGGTAGCCAAGGGAGTCCTTGGGGAGACTGATGGATTCTTCAATCGGTAGATTTGGGAAAGTGTAAAGACCGGCTCGGCAGCCCGTGAGGGGGCGAAGGGGCATAGCACTGCTAGCCGATGAGCTCTCTTGGGCTGGTGAAATCATGGTGTTTGAATCTGTTGGAAGTGATCTCGAGGAAAGGTTATACGAGGACTAATATTTAGCACTCGTAAAATAACTTACCCGGTTGGTTTGGTTCGATGATGAGGATAATGTGATCGAAGTAAACCAAGAGTTACTGGGATCAATGGATGGTTTAATAATCACTGAATGTCATGATTGTCCATACGTAGAAGGCATGAATAGCTTTGTGATCGACAAAGGCCATTGTGCGTGAGAAGCCCAAAGAGGTTCAGCTGGCTTCTCTGACTGAAAGAGCCAAGTTCTTGAGTGCCTAACTCAATGGTATAGTTGTCAAAGGGCTTTGTGGCAGTGTCTTTGTCGCGGAGACGCCCCTCTCATCAAAAAGGTAGGAAGGAGGGTATGGTGCAGCTCTGATTTGAAGCCAGCAGGTCATCGATGATTGCAGCTTGAAGCGCCTCACCGTGGCGAACTACACCGATGAAGCACCACTCTCTCGCCAGCCTGCACCCGACCCCCGTACTTCCTAAGAAGTTGTGGTCGGTGGAATGTCTGAGCCTGTGGAAGCAGGTGTAAGGAGACGTGCTACGAAGGAGAGGAGGTCGGCTTAATCGCTGGTGGCGGTTAAGCCGGCAGATCGGGAAGTCAAGTTGTCATCTGATGGATTGAGTTTTGGTCGTATAGGAGCCTCGTTTCGGTACGCAACATGAAGGTGTCGAGATGTGTATAAAAAAGGGACTCTCATGTACGGCCTATCCATGCAGACAACGAGACGGTCAGGGTGAGCTATATGGCATGCGAGGTGGCAAAACCGAAACACAGGTTCACTTCGGTCTTCAGTCTTCCTGATATGCCGAAATCTCACAGAACCTAGTGAGCCTAGAAGGAACGTGCCGTAGAAGACACCTTGCGCATTCGCAGCATCTGACCTCTTCCATCCTGGAGACTGGCGTCTATTTCAGAATTGTCGAAGGACGCTGATAACCAGGCAGCCACAATACCGAGTAGAAACAGGGGCGGCAAACGGCAGCGCCGAGTAGACGGGAGTGTGGGAAGGGGCAAGGGGGGCCGCCGACAGCCCGTCCGAAGGAAGCGGTCGATCCAGTCGCCACTGAGGATTTCACTCTAGACAGAAATTGGAAGCTGATGCCTCAACCGACATCCGACAGAGGAGCCGAGGAAGGATTACCAGGCGGGGCTTGGAATGTCATACCGTCAGTTTTTGAAAGGCAACTACTGTTTCTGCAGTGGCAACTGTTACTATTTCTGCAGTAACCAGGTGACATCCATGGATCGGTCCGCGAACGGGGCGGCCCGCTGGACCTTTATCTTCGAATCCTATATCTTCTAATAACCCTAGGAATAGAAATGTTAAAAATGACCTTCCAGATACAGAAGTTCAAATATTCCAACTGACGTAACCGTGACCACTGATGATAGATATTGTCTGGCCACCTATATAAGAGCAAATCACAAAGCCGTAAATGGCCTTCGACAAAGGACGAATCTATATTACTCGCAAAACAGCCAAGACGCATATCCCAACACCATCACTCCACCTAGCCCGACAATATGATCTTAGCCAACCTCAAGCACGCTTTGCTGGCGGCGGCCGCAGCAACCACACTCCTTCCGCTCGTCTACTCCATGCCAGACTAGAAGATCCAGGCCTTCAAGGACAGCGATTGCAACGACGAGACGTGGTCAAAATCCGGAATTACCTACAAGAACGGGAAGGTGCCGGACTTCCACGATGTGCCCCAGGGCTTTGAAGTCACGGGCCTCGATTACTGGGACTCCACGGTGCGCATGTGGAAGGCCGACAGGAGCAGCCGTCCACTCAAGTTGGAATACGTGGACAAGTTCCATTCGGACACGAATGGCAATTGCAAGGACTGGAATAATGCGTGGGTGGCTTGGGAAGTCACGGGCCCAAGCGCACCCAGTCTGCCCCTAAATACTAGGACCGAGCGAGTAGTGGTGAGGAAGATTGATTAAGCCGCGGAACCGTCCTGGACTCGTTATAGGGGGTCTTGGTTGATAGGAGGTTGGTTCGAGATATCCATGGTGCAGGATATCGTTATATATACCCATTTCTTCCTCAGTGCTGAAGCATACTGTTTCATATCAGCAGCACGACTTCACATCCGGCCATAAAACCACCTGAGCACGACTGAGCTGATTGTTGATAGACAATTGTCATCATGGCACTTGTACGGCGCGTGCCTGTGACACCTGGGTTGCGAAAGGACCACTGTTTGATAGGACATTGAATGTACTCAAACAAACATTTCATGCGGGAGGCGACCGTGGAAAGAGAAGATATTCAGTACCTCCCTTTGTAGTCATACAAGAATCACAATGGGCGAGTAGGACGGTGGATTATGGTAAGAATTTTAGCAATGAGGCAGCCGAGGATTATACCAGTACAATGTCAATGAAAACGGGTGCCGCGCAAGACCAGTTTCTCACGTCCCAGCAATCAACCCAGTTGACATACCTATGCTCGGATATGAAAGAAACTTTTGTTGATTCGGAAATTGAGAACTCGGGACATCATCTGCCTCTCTACGTTTGTAGCCAGAAGAGGTCAGACGAATTTAGCTTCAGTGACCGAACTGGGTTCCTTGATCAAGACTTGCGTCCTGCATCCCTGACCTCGGAGGAAAGCACCGTCACTTTGGGTCTCAGTCCAAGTTCGGCAACCGTTCGTCAGGTACGGATCATGGCGTGGTCTAAGCGCCCAAGCTAGGGAACGCAGACTCATCGCTGGTGTTGATGTTGGCGTTGTCGCGGCCGGTGGCGGGACGTCCACCACGGGAGTCGCCTTGACCACGACCACGGCCACGGCCCTCGCCGCGTCCACGTCCCTCGCCTCGGGGAGCACCACGTCCTTCACCACGACCCTCGCCACGACCTTCGCCACGGGGACCGCCACGGGGGGCACCGCGACCCTCGCCACGGCCGCGACCGCTGCCACCACCTCGAGTGCGCTCGGGTTCAACGTAACGCTGGTCGATATCGATGACCTGCTTGGTCTTGCGCTCACGCTCCTTCTTCGCCTTGCCCGCAGAGGCAGCAATGAACTCGTCGTTCTCCTCCTTGGTGAGAGGCTTGGCGTTGGCCCACTTCTTGTCGGCCTTGGTACCCTCGTTAGGCTTGCGGATCTCGAGGTTCTCGCCCAGGGCAAGCTTCTTCTCGGCCTGTTGAGCGAGGTAGTCGGCGTAGGAGATGCTCTTGTCCTCGGGCTCGGCAGGGGTGGCATTGGCATCCTCAGCGTCCTCGGCAGTGGCCTCCTTCAGTTCGGTCTGAGCGATCTCCTCCCCGGCCTGCTCATCCTTCTGCTCAGCTTCACCCTCGGTGGCGCCCCACGACTGGGCGGCCTGCTTTTCGGAGCCACTGAAACAAAGTTAGTAGGTTGAGGGGTAACAGGGGTTGCGGGAAAATGTTACCTGGCGATACCCTTGGCGTGCCTGTCATCTTGGTTTCGGGGGAAGCGACCGCCACGGCCTGATACATCGAATTAGTGCGGGTTGGCTGCAGAAGGTCGTCGTGCTATCTCACCTCCACGCTCGCGAGCTCCACGACCTCCTCGAGAGCCGCCACGGGGAACCTCATCGGTAGCCTTGCGGTGGTTGCTGGCGGTGCCGGCGTTACGGTCACGGAAAGCTGCAGAGCGTATGTCAGTTACCGTTGGCTCCAAGGTTGTCGGGCCGCCATCGACGACGCCGCGAACTGAGCGCAAGCAGGAATGATGATGACACTAACCTCCCTCGTTGCCTCCAGGTCCAGTGCGACGAGCTCCGGTGTTGGCGGCAGGTTGCGCAGGTGCCTGGGGTTCGGCGGTACGCTTGGTGCTGCGCATGGTGGTCTTCTCGACCGTCTTCACCGGGGCGGTCTGCGTCTCGCCCTCATCGTCGTTACCTAATCGTATCAACGCAGGTTAGTGATCGGTTGTCGGCTATTGACAGAATTTTCACCCGAGGTTGAGTGGTTGGTGGATTGCCATACCGAGAAGGGCGAAGAGGTTCTATGTGTCAAACGTTAGCTTAATGACGTTTGAAGGACCGAATGAACAAGAATCAATTGATACATTCCCGTTACTCGCGGGTTGGTACGCATGGCGGACACCAGAATGGGAGCTTCGAGGCGGGCGGGCAGCCGAGGTAGCTAGAGCTTCGACATACCTTTGAGGCGACCGACATCGTGCCGCCGCTTTATTCGCCTTTCAGCAAGGCGCTGCTCCGGGGACGTCAATCGCGTCGATGGGAGTCGAGATGAGGGAAAGGATACGGCCTAGCAGGTCATATCCTTGGGGGAAGGGCAGGAGTTGAATTGGTGTCGTCGGAATCCCGCGTCAGAACTTGCGAGGTTGGACTGTTGAAGGTTTGCAATTGCCCTGGGCCTGGGGAACTGGATCTGGAGTGGGCTCCTCTGCTCTGGATGGTCAATGCTCCTTTTGCACACAACTCAGCTGAATCGCTTAACGGAGCAGGAAAATGGAAATGTGGTGGAATTGGAAAATTGCTAGTTAGTGCGTGGCTGACTCAGCCAGTTTCCTCGGCAGGTGCGGGCAGCCGCCGGCGATAGGGTTTCGACACCCACCTGCACCTGCAGTGCCGATGCCAAGTCCAATGAACCTTCATGATGATGGCAGCTGGCATCGGTTGTCAAAGACCGCTGGTATACCCATTTGCGTTGCAGTGTACTTCAGGGTGCTACTGCAATGTGTTGAATCTCTTACCCATATGTATCAAGTGCACCTACTACCAGGAAGTCCCAAGATGCCGATGCCAATTGAGACAGCACTTCTCTTTCCGGCCGAGCTTCGAGCCCAATCGAGACCTCGACACACTCGATGACAACCTTGTGCAGCAGCAGCAGCAGCCTCTCGCTATCAATTCGGCCCCATACCCCAGAGTCTTGTCGATGCAAGGGATGCGTACGCCTCCCACTGTTCCTACATGGAAATGCTATGTCCGACTCAATAATTAGCTATCTGCATGAGAGGTTATTCCAAGATTTCATGTGTCGTCTAGTCATGTACGCAACTAACGGGGAAAGGTACGCCTGGTAGAAACAATGTCCGAATCAGTGATGGAGTCTGGTATTATCCCTGGATGATGTATATATACATCAGACTGGTTTCATAGCCATGACCAAGGACGCAGAAGAGAGGGAATGGAAGATGCTCTTCAACCCCTATCCTAGCCTCCAATGACCGAGGAGCATTATTGCTTACACACATATGGGTAGCCGGTAGGCCTAGAAGAGAACGTCAAGTAGAAGAATAGCAAGTATGATCACTCGTGAGAGGAAGAATGTCCTTCCGGACCAACAGCTGGCCATTGCTTGTGGGTGGTCGTGCGTGTGAATGTAGTGTAGGCGGTCAGGAGAGCCAGCCCATCTGAAAAGCATGTACTTCCTGTCCCCTTGGTTCATCACAGCTATGCGTTTTACATCCCAAAAGCCATCCCGGAGAAACTGGTCCAGCTCGACAACCTCCTCACGCTCTGCTTCGAGTACAGCTTTGAGCTTCACCTACCACCCATGGACCCGTTTTCATGAGACCAGCTAACTTGTGGCCCGGACGAAACATCATCTCCTATCCTGACGGTCCATCAGCGGCTGCAGTATGCCAGGAAGCCGGGGATATCAAGGTAATAGGCGGGTCGGAGTCCTTCATCACATGAAGAGATTACGCTCCGTGGGCATCCACGCGGTTTCCAGCATATCCTCGACTCGGCATTGAACTTGGTAAGGTGGGAGGGACTCGAGCATCCAAAGTTGTTCAGACACTTAAGTTCCCCAGCTCTGTTGCTCGCAGTCTTCAAGCTCATCGTGAGTATCCTTATTGAGGGTGAGTATTGACATTGGCGTTGTAACGTAGGTAGTATAGCCACCTCCTCAGGGGTTCCTGCAGCGGCCGGAAATCTCGCAACGCCGCGCGGAGATGAGTTGCAGTCAGTGAATCCCGGAACTATGCCTGAACTCATATGACCTGGCGCTTGACTATGTTGTGCTTGGGTCGGTAACCGCTCGCCGAGAGAATCCGCTTGATAGCGTTCGAGATCACCACTCGAGATCTGGTGACATAAAAGTACTGAAGCCAGCCCGTGGATAAAGGAACGACTGCTGGTCTCGCCTTTAATGTACTGTATTGGCCAGTACAACGAGGTCAACTGAGTGCTTCTTGAACTCGAGGATGCTTGATGTAGGGTGTAGAGACGTAGAGAGCCTAACGCCGAGGCGGATGTCATCACACGGCGACCATCATCGGAGTGCTACCGACACATACACCCCACATGCAAAAGCACCGGTCTCTTTTTTCGGAAAGAGTGTAAGAAGTTCGGTAGCCCCAAGTAGCAATGTATGGGACATCAATAGATAAGCCGCGGCGGCTATATTTATCATATGAGACAGCGCCGTGGGGGTTCGGTCGTCTCACCCACGATATGCAGGAAACCCTTTCACCTGACAAGCTTGAACGACTTGCATACGGCGTGGCGGCATGCGGTATCAGAAAAGGGCCGCACTTCGGTCGTGTGTGTGCTGGCGTCTGCATGCCTCATTGCATGAGCAATCGAGAGGCGCGCTGTTGCAACCCTGGTAGACGGAGCAGGTTCGTGGGGTGTCGGCGCCGCGAGGGATTATGGATTTCGGTTGATAATGATTATATTCCCTTATCTCTGCCTCCCCCCCCGGCTTGGTAAGGGAGGCCTGACCCCAAAAGATAAGCCAGCCAGCTTGATACAAATACTCGTCGGGTCTCCCGTCGTTCTGTGGTATTCCCTAGAGTTTGGAAATGTTGCTGTCCTCGATAGTTCGTGGGCGGGTTCGACATTCCTAAAATCGGGATCTGTGTGTCGCAGATGTTGCTCGCTGAACATGACCTCCGCAGGCTATCAGCGCCCCTACAACAAGTATTTGGAGATACATCTACAGTAGGTACCGACATCTTACTTCGTCAGAGCCGGTCGAAAAAAGCGTTTCGTCCATCATGCTCATTACACTATTGAACCAGTCGAGACGGGTCGAAGCGGCTTATCCCTCGTCCCTCAAGTGAGGTTATCACGAGTCGCGGCGTCCAACCTCCCACCGGGACAAGCGGATCTCCACACACGGGCAAACCAGCAGATGAATCCCAACCTCGCGGACTCATGCCGCTGGAAGACGGCGTTGCCGTCCATGGATGACTTGGTATACCGACGACCGCACTGGGTGATGGAGGACGGGATCAACAAATGAAGCAAGGGAAGGGGTGGGAGTGACCAGTCATTGGCATCAACACGTGTGACGACACGTGTATGTACGACGATGGCACCGGACCGGAGGAGCTGGACACCCTAGCTTCTTCTGCAAAGCGCCGGGCGTGATCATGAAAGGACACGATGCTCCTACGATACCCACGATGGAAGGAAGCACTTGGCGGTGCAGCAACACACTGTCACAGAACCCGTCCGTCAGAAACGGTCACCAGAACGTTACCCGTCTCGTTCGCGGACACGTTCGTGTGACCGATCCCACGAGCGAAGGAACCACCCGTCCTCACTGAGCCTGCAATACGACGAACACCGAGAGACCGCCGAGCTCGGAGGAGCATTCCGTGATTCGATGGCAGTCTAGACCGACGGCCAGACACGGTCAAAAATTGGGCAAAGCCTGCGACCCCGCTATTCGGCCGTCATCCTGTCATCCACCCAACGGTGCCAAGATGCATACAGTGCGATGATGACAATTGGTGTGTTGCCGACCGCCGGTATGATGGAGAGGAGAGCATCACTTTACCTCCTGGGTTTCGAGAGAGGGTCATGGGGTTCACGCCACTTCGCGGAGTCATGCCCGGGGACTGGCTTACTACGCAGACACGACAATATCGAATTCAACGAATATTGCGCCGCTGCGACGTGGTAGCAAACCATCAGTCACAGCGCTGAGCTGAGGTATCGATCTGGAAGGCCACAGTGAGAGGAGAAGCAGCTGCTGCTACGTGGACAATACCAATCCTGGTGACCGGTGTGGTGAATTCGATGGCACCGATTCTCCGAGTCCTCTGCTCGACCCCGCTTGGGCGAAGCCCGCCTCGGCAGGTCCATGAGAGGCGTTGATGATCGATGATCTGAACGAGGGTGGCATACCGTTGCGTCTTGTTATTGAAATTGAAAAAGAGCGCAGGTGGTGCGCAAAATAGAGTTAATACTTCCCAGTCCGCATGTACCCGTACGGATACGGTGCCTACCTACGCGTCACGTATCCAAGTGGAACCAGAGATCCTACCAGCCGCTGGCTGCACCATCCGTCGGCTCGGGAGCGACGGCGGCAGGATCCGGCCGCAGCGCACATCCATCCTGGCTATGCGACACGTCCACAAGCACATCGACAAGGGAGAGAAAGAGCAAGACATACCTACGAGAGCAAGGGATTGACTGAGCAGATCAGATGATGCATCCAGCACACGGGAAACGGCCCCAGTGGAAGCCCGAGGGAGAAGGAGGACAACTATGCACCAGCTAATAATACCTCCAGGCAGCAACTCCGTCAAGAAGGGATCGACGATGATTCGCGAAAGGATGCATCTCGGTCAGGAGAACAAGTAAAGCGCGACCGGAGAGGGTGCCGGCGGGGAGATCCCATCGGGATATGGACCCCGAGATTTGCCTTCGTCGACTATTCTTGGTACATACCTGGTTATGCAGGTTCATGTAGGTAGGCAGGTCGGGTTCAACATTACATGAACCGCCGCGCCTTCGTGACGTGTATTCTGGGGGCGGAATTGAACGACATGTTGTGCAACGAAGCCACGCACCCCTCTGTGCCTTGTCGTCATAGATGATCTACAGCGTCGGTACAACTTCAGTTGGAGTATTTTGACTCGATTGGCTATCTGATCGTAACTCATCTACGGCTTACCGTGAGATCCTCCCGTCCGATGCTCTTGTCTGCCTCGCATACCACTCTGACCACCCCCTTCCCACCTGGCAATTGTTTATATACAAGACTAAACCCGAAGCTTAAGGCCACAGGCAACTCAAGAGATGTAGCAGAAGCACCACATCATCAGGAGCTTGCAAGCAAGTCCAAGTCGGCGTATAGGAGAAGAGAAAGGGATCATTGACCACCTGTCCGTCAAGTATAATATAAGATAGACAAGACGCAACACCCCTAGTAGGATATGACAATGGATAATGCAGCCGTTTGTCGTTGCAACCGCATCTCCTTGGGCCCTGAAGAATACGACCCGGTAAGGGTAAGAAACGCAACGAAAACTTTCCGACACTTTTAAACTCCCAGAACGCCATATGCTGTCGTGAACTTCGGGTCCCAACGCATGTGACAACGTATTACTGATATGCAATCAGTCGTGCTGTCGAATCGAGGCGTTTATCTCCCAGGCCATCATTTTGAACGCCCAGATGCTCTCGTGAAAAGAAGCATCGCAAGTCGACCGCCCACCGTGGGTATCAATGCCAGTGGCTTCGCCGATGAATGCTGTGAAAAGATTTCCGTGGTAACCCATTCCCCCCTGAATTTCCTAGTGGCGTACTTCGTTGACTCGAGACAATTCGTATACCATGTCGTACGGAACCGATGCTGCCCATCCGGTGCGACAGAGTCCAACGAATGGCAATAGTTCAGTTGCCATCTTTTTCGTGATGTGTTCGTCCCTCACGCGTCGCAAAACCTGCCGTGTTCCTATTCCAGCCTCGTTCATGCACACCCGTAGTCAATGGCTAGGTTATCGCATGTTGCTCGTATCGAACGAAAACTGTGTTGGGAAGGCCATCGACGCGCTTAACCCAAACGGATCCCAGTCCAAAGCTGGATCAAGAAGTTGAGTCATACTTGGGTAGCCCTGACCTTGTCCCTGGCCGCCATGCTCTGCGGAAGCTATTGGCGGTTGTCCTGGCGCAGCACTCGTCGGTGGCTGCATCGACATGCCAGGTTGATGGTTAACTGGAAATCCTGAAGGATAAGGCCCCGGGCCAGCGTTATCCAGTTCAGGCTCGTCTATCATGTCGGCCGGCGCGTCGTACTCCTGTTCTGTACCCACGAATTAAATCTAGGACCACAAAGTTCTAATTAAAGGGGAAGCAAACGGGTCAGCTTGCCGAGTTGTTGGAAATGGTTCTGGAAGGACGGCGTCGGATAGAACGCAGGCGGCCTAGGGCCCGAGGTCGGCTGTTGCTGCATCATCTGCTGACGCTGTGCAGCACCCATACCGGGCATGGGGGGCATATGCTGCTTGGGAGGTGGAGGCATCGCTGGTCGCATGCCCGTGTGATCAGAGGCTGCCGGTGAAGAAGCCGCCATGTGGCCCCCGTAAGGCGGCGTAGGGTTGATGGGCGAAGCCGCATGGGAAGGGGGTGTTGGTCGACTCTTGGGCGAGACCAAAGCTTGATTGATGCCGTTGGGCGGTGGCAGGGAGGGCATTCCTGGTTCGAGCTTGGGTGCAATGCTAGAACCAGACCTCCGCGGATGATGTTGTCGGTTGAGCATCCCTCGCTGAATCGGTGGTGGCTGCACCATGTTCTGGGGCATATGAGTTGGACCCAGGGTTGGACTACCTGTTTTGGCACGAAGCTCGGCCTGTACATCAATACCTGAACACGCTTATTAGCGGCAGTTATGGAAGTAGACGATTGTCAAACCATCTACCTTTCTCAAGAAGTATTCGTTCTAGCAGAGAGTTCTTGTACCGCAGCATCAAGCATTCGTCCGCGGCGCCGCGATGCGCAGCTTGCAGATTAGTCAAGTTGGTCTCCTGAGCCTTGAGGGCGTCCTCGAGCTGCTTTATGTATTCTGTGCGTCGCTCTCTGAACGCTGCCTGTGCCTGACGATTCCTCTGCTTGCGCTCTTCTGAGGTCGCATAAATCTATGTCAAGAGTGTTAGTCCGCACACGACTGACTTCACACACCAATTCACATAGCGGAGAATACACAATGTCACTGGACATGTGAAATTGTACCCAGCCTCATGTCGGACTTCAATATGTGTGTGGGTTAATGTGACTTACAGGTTTGCGCCCGCCTTTGCGCTTCACAGGTTGGCTTTCCGGTGGGACTGACGGGCCAGTCTCATTTTCGGGACTGGATGCCACAGACTCTTCCGAGTGTTCCTGGGAGTGTTCTTGCTTGTCGATGGACATCTTGTCTGGCATGACAATGTTGAAAGTAGGAGACGGTTGCCGCTGGGCGACAAACGCCTCTCGAAGATGCTCTGGCCGACGTCGGCAATCCGGCGGCGGGAAGCGTGGCGTGGCAGACGAAGGTTTCTCTCGCCAAGGGGTGTTAGTGAGGCTCGCTCTCTGCCTTTGTGAGCGTCCACGTGTGTGACCCCCAAGTAGGCAGTGGCCTGTCTGCGTGTCTAGGAATCGCAGCAACAATAAGATGGGCTCAAGCGTTGTGACTTGTTCGGCACTGAAGCGCGCGTATGCAGCGCTAACCGCTACATAATCCGGGGAACCAGGGATCAGAAGGGCTGGAGCGTGAATCTCAACTGAGATCCGAATAACGCCAGGCAGGCAGAAAGATACAGGGTGAGGCGTTCGTCGGGCGGCAGAGTGACAGTGAAGATGGACAAACGATAAGGTAATAGGAAGTGCACCAACAATGACGAGTTGTGGTCAGGCCGTCAGGTAGAGGGAAGGGACAGTCGCTACTTGAGTTTTATGTAATCGAATGCCCTAGGAGTAGCCGGGAGTGGCCTCGGGCTGGCTGGCTACCTAAGGCATGCAAGGCAGGGTTGCTTGGGCGTGCGCGAGAGCCGAATCTGGTTGGACTCGGTGGCTCTTGGTCGAGGCAGTTTCCGTGCTCGTGTGGCCTGTTGGCCTGTTGGTGCGGCAGTAATAATAAGGTAGTTCTGAAGTGGCCCCGTTTGTTGTCGTTGACGTTCAGCCTCCGGTGGTTCCAGTGCCGGCTGCTTCTTTCTCGTGTCAGTCCGGCGAAGACTTGCAGAGACGGTCTCCTAAGGTAGGTAAGGTACTTTGGCGGGAGGACCCTGCGAATGTGACAGGACGGACGGGCAGGAGAAGTCTGAATCGCCTTACAGTGGAGCCCGGCTTGCCAGAGAGTTTTGTTTTGGTGGAGACCCCCCGCTGAAGGTACTGCAACAGCGCACCTGCCGCACTGCAACTTCTGCCCAGGTGGAGAGTGGAAGCCTGAAGGGTCTCTGGGATTGATGGTGCAAGGTGGCGGGCGGGATGGCGGGGTTGCAGTTGCGCTGTTGTGACTTGTGACTTGTGACACGTCTCAGTTTAGTACGCTGCTGCAATACGACCGTCAGCATGAAGACGGGATGGACAGCGGAAGAGCAGGTAGGTAATTGAGTCTGTGGAGTGCAGGTGGTGCTTGGGATGCTGGTTTGTTTTAAAGCAACATAAACTCGGGGACTTCCACCAACAAGTCTCCTCACAATCAATCGCAGTCTTCCCGTCGTCTTCCAGGTAGGTTCACAGCTTGGATGGATGACCAAAAGTACCAGATCGTCTACAGCCGTCAGGTATTATTTTTATCATCACAGGCCTGCCGCACATGCAGAACATGGAATTGTAAAGTTCGGCTGAAGGCGATCTCATCTGAACCGCAACTAGCGTCTCCGCGGACCTCCCAAGTCCCAACTCGTCCGCCTTTGGATACATAAGCAATGGCCTTGATCAGTTTCGAATACTCCTTGTCTTTGAGGATTGCACGGTTGATGCCCGACTTCGAAGGTCACTGACTTGGGCCGATTTGCAAACTCTCGCAGACTCGTCCTGAGCAAGAATTCCTGGTACCTTGATGGCCAAGGTGGCTGTACAAGAGTGTCCGCTTGCCATAGGCCCATAGTAGTAGGAGACCGGTAAAGTATTAGTGGAAAGAGGCTTATATATCAATGAGGTCCTCTCTTTTCCAGCTGGGCTGACTAGTATGATCAACAACAAGCAGACGCTCCAGGATTTCGTGTGAGGCACAACGTCTGCGGCGTGAACTGTCGATATTTGGTGGATCCCGGGCATAGTGAGCCCAGGGGAAGAGGTTGGGTAGGTAGGTACATGGAGTGCAGCCGGCAGGCAAAGTCTGCCTCGGCGTCTCCGGCGGAGAGTGCCAAGCACCTTGGAAGTTGGAAAGTTGAGCCCCGGGCGCCGAGGGCGGACTGCCCGCCCATTGCCCAAGCGAGCCAGCTGCCCGTGGAGGCAGCCACCTGCAGGAACGTCCAGTTTCCTCCCGGTCCCAACTGGCTTCCCCTTGCCTGCAATGCAACAGTTACGCAAAACCACGGGCAATGCAGACGAGCGGATGGGGGAATCTACAGTGCACTTCGTTGGGTGTGATAGGTACTTGTATTAAGGGGCGTAAGCCGTAGCAGGTCAGCAAATTAGCTGCGTTGTTTAGGCCGCTTTGAAAGCGTGTTTAAGCGCTTACTAAGCTGCTTTTGATGCGAGCTTGGGCCGTAACTACGATAGTTGATTCATAATTACTTGTTATATAAAAGTTTATAAAAAGAATCCACTCATATAACTTTTTTACAAGATAAATTAAAAAAACTGGCGGGTTGTTTTTAACTTAATTACGTATTATAAATGTTTTTAAGGTGTTATCATAAAAAAAGTTTAAATATAAGCTTAGCTAGCCTATAAAACGATTTATTGATAGTATATTTTAAACTATTTATTAAGTATAATAAATATTTATATTAAGAATATAAGCTATAATAAGCTAATAAATTATTTGCGTTATTTAAGCTGTTTTTAATATAAGTTCAAGCCGTAATTACAATAGTTAACTTGTAATTAATAAACTTTTATATTTTTATTATTTAGTTTTTTTATTATTATAAGTATATTATAAATATATTATGATAAGGGCTTTATAATTATTATTATGACTTATAGTTAACGTTAAGGTAGGTCACAAGCAAGCAGGACACACAAGTGAGTGAGGCACTTTCATGAACCTCTCAAACTTTCAACTTCCAAACAGTATTCCTCCACCCACGACAATAGCACCGCGTTATAACAAATCAGATATGCAGCTAGCTATCTAAGCTAAAAAACCAGACCCTCATATTTCTGTTTAAAAACTTGCTAAAACTTTCCACCTTTTAATCTCTATACTGGCTCAAAGAATTGCCGGCTGACCATTATAACACGATAACATGTCCAATTCTTCGAAACTTATGGTTTCTAAAGAGAATGTCATTTGCTCCTTTATACTCGACCTAGATGTGCGAGCATTTCTGTGCCGGTACACTTATGTTAAAATATGGCAAATCAATAATTGGCAGCATATAGGGCTGGACGCGTTGGAAAGAACTGGATAGCAAACTTCATTAAACATACATTAGGTCTCTAGACACGTTGTTATTGCAAGATAGACTACTTAAGGGTCTTGAATAAAGATCCAGACGCATATCGTGCGTGGTTTTACCAAGTTGCGGCAGCAATTACAAAACATGGTATTCAAGACACGGATATTTACAACTTTGACAAGACTGGGTTTATGATAGGTATTATTAGGTCTGGTATAGTTATTATAAGCGCTGAAAGACGTGACAGGCCTAGACAAGCTCAGCAAGGCAATAAAGAATGGTCTACAATAATCTCTGCTATCAATACTGATGGTTAGGTGGTCCTGCTATTCATTATTTTACAGGGCAAAAGCCACCTTATGTCATGGTATTGCAACACGACATTACCACGCGATTAGAAGGTGGCCGTGTCTGACAACAGATGAACTACGAATGAGCTTGGTTTGAAATAGATTCAGCATTTTGACGAGTATACCAGACCGCGTATGACGGCCAGTAAATGCCTCCTTATCTTAGATGGCCACAAAAGCCACCATTCTCAGGTCTTTGAGAATTATTATCAGAACAATGGTATCATTACCCTTTATATGCCTGCCAACTCATTACACAGGTTTTAGCCTTTACATGTCAGCTGTTTTAGCCCGCTCAAACGAGCTTACAGTCGCATGATTAAGGATCTCATCTGGTGTCATATAACGCATATTTCGAAAGAGTACTTCTTTACAGCATTTTATGAAACACATAACGCTGTTATAACGCTAGGAAATATTCAAGCAGGTTTCAGTACTACTAGGCTTGTTCCTTTTGACCCAGAAAGTATCATTTCATAGCTGGATGCTGTCGCTGTTGTACGAACACTGTCACCAGACCCCAATCTACCACCCACTACTTAGACTTCTGTTGAATACGAGGGTCAATTGATGTGTGTATTATGATGTTGTATGGGCACTGTCCATCTGTGTACGAGTTTTCAGTACTAGTTTTTGCCCTGGTGGCTGGTCGCAGTCTAGTGCGCTGTTATCCACGTGACATGGTCAGTGCATGTCCCAAATAGTGCGCTGGTATCTGACAACTTCTAAGACGCCTATCACTATTAACAAAGCAGTAAACCAATCAGTTTATATCCAAAATCGAGACAGAAACCATCAGGGAAGCTCACCTACATCAATAATTAATGCGTTGAGCTTGTTTTCAAAGGCTACATACAGTCTTATTTATAAGTGTGACGGTCTGACCTCCTGGAAGTCTGTCAACCCATCAGGGTGGCCTGTGCGCAGCATCACATGACCTGGCGCACAAGACGTGTGGCCACAACTGTACTAGGCTAGGTAATAGTGGGGCGGATGGAAGGATCATTAATCCCACCAGAATTGGCTGGCGAGTCAGATCCTTCTTTCCCTCCCCACCAAGAGATTCTTACATGTAGGTAGTGCAATCAGGACTTTTATGTCCTCATCCTATTTACGCTTCGTGACAATAAGGTCGCTTTGGTTGATTCCTGGGTCTGCGAGTTAGAGGAGACCAATCACTTATTAAGTAAATACTAAAGAACAAAAAATAAACGTCTAATAAAAGGAAGAATATTTTTTGTTAAAATATAACGGGTCTTCAGGCTGCAAAAGATAGTACTGAGCTGGCAAGACAGGAAATAAGTGAAAGTAGTCGCCGTTCAAGGAGGGCAGCAGCGCGTGAGCGGCGGTGTGGTATTTACGGCAACACTGGCCATAATGCGCGAACTTGTACAATAGAGATAGAAACCTCTGAGGAAGAAGAATCCAATTGAGTAGATTGAATTCAATGCGTTGTGATTAAGTTATATGACATGTTGGTTGAAAGGTTAGTAAAAGTGTCTCGCTCGCTTATGTGTCCCGCTTACTTGTGACCTACGTTAGTTAATTACGTCTAATAATTATTTTTAAGCTGTTTAATTTTTGTTCCGCTTATATTTATATTATAACCATATTATACTAGGCTTTTTTGAAAGTTATAAATTATATATATATGGATAAAATGTGAAAATCAGCTAATCGGTGTATAAAAGTTTTTAATGTTTAAGGTTTTAAAAATGCGTTAGTTTTAAATTCAAAAACAAGGTTTACAATTATTATTATAACGTAGTTTATTTAATTATTATGAAAGTTTACTTATATATATAATAAAATGTAATAAAGACTATTTTACGGTTTTAATAAAAATATATATATTATTATATTTACGGTTTGTTTTCGATGCTTATAAAGGTAATTAAAGATAATTATTTAACTTTAAATGTTAAACGTAATTCTTAAAAAGGTATATTACGCATAAATTTACAACGTGCTTTTTCATTTTCATACGTAACTTTTTTCAAGCGTATAAAGTTATATTACGTTGTAAAAAAAAGCTACGTTTATTACTAGTCGGTTTGAAAGGGTTTTTAAATAAGTTAAATTTACAATATAACGTAGCTGACAAGCGAGTTGACATTACAAGCGAGTTGGCACTTGTCATGAACTCTCCAACTGCCATGTCAAATAACTTCACCACAACGCATTCAGTTCAATTCAATCAATCGGATTCCTCTTCCTCAGAGGTTTCTATCTCTATTATACAAGTTCGCGCATTATGGCCAGTATTGCCGCAAACGCCACACCGTCGCCCACGCGCTGCCGCCCGCCTCGGACGACGACTACCTTCACCCATTTCCTGTTTTGCCAGCTCAGCACCATCCTTTGTAGCCTGAAGATCTACTGTATCTTCAACAGAAAGTACTCCTCCTTTCACTAGACGTTTGTTTTTTGTTCTCCGGCGTTTACTTAGTAGGTGATTGGCCTCTTCTAGTTCGCGGACCCGGGAATCAATCAAAGCGACCTTATGCATAAGACCGTATGTAGCCTTCGAAAACGAGCTCAATGCATCAACTATTGATGTAGGTGAGCTTCCCTGGTGGTTTCTGACTCGGTTTCGGATATAAACCAATTGGTTTACCGCTTTGTTAATGGTGGTAGGCGTCTTCGAAGTCCAAGTAGTGGGTGGCAGATTGGGGTCTGGCGACGGTGTTCGTATGACAGCGACAGCATCCAGCTTTGAAATGACACTTTCTGGGTCAAAAGGAACAAGCCCAGTGGCACTGAAACCTGCTCGAATGTTTCCTGGCGTCATAGCAGCGTTGTGTGCTTCACAAAACGCTGCAAGGAAGTCCTCCTTCGAAACGTGGGTTATATGATGCCGGATGAGATCCTCAATCATGCGACTGTAAGCTCGTTTGAGCGGGCTAAAACAGCCGACATCTAGAGGCTGGAGCCTGTGTGACGAGTGGGCAGGCATACAAAGGGTGATAATGCCGTTGTTCTGACAATAATCCTCAAAGACCTGGGAATGGTGGCTTTCGTGACCATCTAGGATGAGGAGGCGTTTACCGGCAGTCATACGCGGTCTGGTATACTTGTCGAAATGCTGAATCCATTCCAAACCAATCTCATTCGTGGTCCACCCGTTGTCGGACACGGCCACCTTCCAATCGCGTGGTAATATTGTGTCGCGATACCATGACGCGAGGTAGGTTTTGCCCTGTAGAATGATGAACGGCGGGACCACCCAACCATCAGCATTAATAGCAGAGATTGCTATAGACCATTCCTTGTTGCCTTGCTGAGCTTGTCTAGGCCTGCCATGTCTTTCGGCGCTTGTAACGACTATGCCGGACCCAATAATGCCCATCATAAACCCAGTCTCGTCGAAATTGTACATATCCGCGTCTTGGATACCATGTTTCGCGACTGCTGCTGCAACTTGGCGAAACCACGCGCGATACGCGTCTGGATCCTCGTTCAAGACCCTCTGGTAGTCTATCTTCCGATGAAAACGCGTCCGGAGGCCTGGTGTACGTTTGATGAAGTTCCGCGTCCAGTTCTTTCCAACGCGTCCAGCCCCACACGCCGCCAACAATTGATTCGCCATATCTTCAACATAACTGTACCAGGGCGGAAATGCTCGCGCATCCAGGTCGAGAATGAAGGAACAAATGGCATTCTTTTCGGAAACCATAAGTTTCAAAGTATTGGGCATGCTGTCGCGTTGTGATGGCATTCCTTTGACTCTATTGCTCAAAGTGGAACGAGGGACGTTGAAGAGTTTCGCAAGCTGAAATATAGGAATATGAGGGTCACGTCGTTTAGCTTGAACAGCTAGCTGCAAGTCTGATTCTTTATAACGCGGTGCCATTATTGTTGGTGGAGATATGATGGTGTAAATCGTATTGGTTGGAAAGTTCATGACGAGTGCCAACTCGCTTGTAATGTCAACTCGCTTGTCAGCTACGTTACCTTTAAAAGCCACGGTTAAATTTGTTTTATTTTACAATTAACATTTCCAAAAAAGTTTGTAGCCTTTTAAATAAGCTGCTTTAAATAAGAGCTATTTAATATTGCGGGTTTTCACTAAGACTTTACGTAAACTGATCATAAATTAGATAAAATAAATATAATTATTGATTTTTAAACCTAGGTTTGCTTTGAGTTATAAGCTCGGTTTATAAAGTATTACGTAAAATCGAATTTTATTGCCGGTTATAATCTAACCTGATATTTAATATACTAAATTTTTATAAAACTTGTTTTATGATTTATAGCCCTTTTGTGTAAAGTTTATAAAGCCAGTTTAAAGTAATTATACGTATACTAAATTCATCAAAATTATTATTACACGCTTTATAAACTTTTCATTAAGTATTTAATAAATAATTTTATAAGTTTGAATATTAATTCATTACTATTTTATATAAAATCAAATAATATATTTATTACCTTATTAATTAAGGTTTCTTGTGCTATATATATAATTCAATATTTTATATTAGTAAGAAACGAAAATATATTATAATATTGCTATTCAAGAAGTGTTTTTTATTAAAGTATTAATTGGTTCATTTTCTACGTTCGTATTATTTATATAAATTACGAATATAAACAGTTATTACGTCTTTTTAGAAGCTTAAAAGCATCATTAATTGCCTAATTCTAAGCGTATAAATATAAACCGGGTTAACAACATTTACCTCTTATTATTTAATAATTAAATAAAGGCTTATATCATGACTTTTCATATATAGGTTTTATATTAAAATAATGCTATGAAAGCTTCTTAATAAAACTCGTTAGTTTTTATATATAATATGTCCACAAATAAGTAATATGTCGGTCAATTTAAGTGTAATAAAGAGTAATTTTTTTTAGTAATAATAATAAGTTTTACTATCCAAGTGATTGAAATGTTATGTCGCGTAATAAATGTACGTAATGTTAATAACAGTCCTATATTATTGCGTAAATTACAGCACAAAAAGGGTTTAAACGGTATAATTTTAACATAAAAGATTAAATATTTTTAATATGTTTTCAATATTATGTTTAAAAAAAACCCGGTTTTAATAAAGCTTTTGAAATAAATTCGCTTACTTTTTTTAAAGCCTTTTCATAAATGATGAAGCAATTATAATTACCGTGTTGATTTTGATATTTGAAATGCCGATACGCGTTTTTTCTTTAGGGTTTTTTTAGGTTAAATATAAACGTAAAATAATTTATTAATAATGTTGGATCCATGCGGTTCCAGCCTGCAAACCAACTATACCAGGACCCATATATATGATTAGATAAGGGATTAGATACCGGGCTGCGAGGTCACTTAGCCAGACCTTTAGGTCTAGCTAGACCTCCCAATCCAACCATCAGCAACATTATGACCTTGACCCAATACTCGAGTATTATGATTGATCGTTCAAGCCTGTTCTAACAAATAAGATAATAATAAAAACGAACTTTCGTAATTTCGTCGTAATATATTCAAACAACAATACAAATAAAATCTTTTAAAAAATAAGCGATAAAAAATAATAATAATAAACTTGATAATATTTAATAAAAAGCTTTAATAAATACATTAGATATAAAAAGAACCATTGATAAGCCGAAGAATAAATAGTTTTATATAAAAAAAAGCCAAATAAATCTAGAAATTTAACGTTTTATTAACATAATAAAAATAATTCATATAGCGGATTTTAAGTATTGTTTAATTTTATAAGACTTTTAACCGCCCTTTTATATTATATTAAAAATCTCGTTAATGTTACAGACCAACGAACAGTGCGGCCTGATAGCAGGCCAAGAAGGGACGATTGTCATGGTCTGGTATAGGTAGCCCATGTGGTGAGTCCTGGAGCCCGGACATGAGTATATGTACCACCAGTGAATGTCAAGCTGCCACGCTTGATATTCGACATCCTTTTGGGAGGAACAGCCGTGGCATGGTGGTTATGGTGAGCGTTCCATCACAACGATTAGAAACAGATTGAACAGAGAGTGGGGTGCTGATCAGTGGAGAGATCGGAGCAACAGAGCAACGGTACACAGATCACGCGACCAGCAGACCCTGGGTCACGTGACTAAGAATTTGGATCATTGGATCACCATGGTGACCCAGTGAGCAGGATCACCTTGGATCACTGGTGATCCAGGGTGAGCCACCTAATCAGTGAGGGAGAGATTGGATATATAAGGACAGATATTTCCCAACTAAATATATAGACAGTCTCTACCTTAGTGATCAATCTAAGCATCTTAGCCAACCCTAAGGTAGGAGAAATCTCCTGACGACTCAACTACACAGTGAACCCAGTTCAGAACAAGCCCCAGCATCTGAGTGTCTTCTAGTTGACAGAAGCCTCTATTGTTCTTTGTGTTGACTTACCTCAGAACATAAACCCTATAGAACCCTTTAGCCTTATAGGTTAGACGGCTCGTCACAGTTAATTGTTATATATTTTAATGTTATATATTCACGTGATACTTAATTATTTAGCGACCTATTATTAAAAAAGGTTAAATAATAAATTTGTTTAAGTTTATCGTTCAATTTTAAAACTAAGCTAAATGAAAGCACGAAGATCTTTATCATTGATAATATATAAGTAATTTATTTATAATTTCAATTTAATTTAAGATATTATATAATTACGTTTGAATTAAGGTTTATTGATTTCAAGTTTTTAAAAGTATTAAATTCTAAATATAGGTTATAAGCAATATAAATGTTGTATTATAATATTTTACAGAAATAGTTTAATAAATTATCAAAATAAAACCAAACCGGTTTTTATTTTTTATTAAGACATAATTATAACGAAAAATTAGTTATAATTAGGTATATTAAGTTTAAAAAAAAGGAACTATATTAATTACTAGCTATTATACAGCCGGTTATAAATTAAATAGTAATTTAAAAATTGTTGGCATTTTATAGTTAAAATTAGTAACCAATTATTACTTAAAATTTCGCTTTTTATCGGGCTTTAAATAGCTTTAAGGTTTTATTTACGCACGCACTACCTTATTTTATACTTTCTTCGCACTTTGTGTATATATATTATTTAAAACACGCTTTCAGCTTTTTTTATATATATAATCCGTATTATTTTATCTTATATAAATTCTATTATCATAATCAATTTATTTAATAAGTTAATATTTCAATTAAAGCTATTATTATTCTTTAAAAGCTGCCTATTAAGTGGTACATAAAGGTCGTAAAGTGTATTGTTTTTTAAGTTTTATCGGCCGTTTAAGATTCTGTTTCAAATAAAGTTGCTTTTATTTATACTATACATTATATAATATAAAATATTACGGCTTTAATTTACTAAGTAACTATTAAGTTATAAATTAATTTAATAAACTATACCATTAAAATTGTACTACATATATGTTTTAATTATAGGTTATTTTCAATTCTTACATAGTTTATAAAGTAAAAAGTTTAATGAAATATATCGTTTTTGTCAGATGTTGGATCCCAGATATAGTTCCCTTAGGTACAATACCCGCTAGGGGGCTGCTAGGGGACCTGTAGATCTACCCTGGTATAGTGCAGTATGGTATTTAGCTGTAGATTAGCCCTGCCAAGCATATTTGAGAATGACAACAACGTTTGCAGCGACCGCTCACACCCCCAAAGCTTATGAACCTTCTAGAATCTCACAGGTAGAAATAAAACGTGTTTATTTATTTAATAACTATACATCTTTTAAATATAATACAAAGTTTAATGTTAAAGAACTTATTAAAGATATTAATTACGATAAAAGCTAACTTATTTATAAAGTTATCATCGTTTATTTTAAACGGTTTATTTAGGGCTTGTTAGCATATTGTTAGGATAAAAATTGTTTTTATTTTTACAAATTTACATTTCGTCATGTTTAACTTACAACAGGTTTGGTTCGTTTTATATTTTTATCGTTTTAATTTCGTTTTAATAAAAGGCGGTTAAAACGGGTTAATAATTTTTTGTTGGTATTTCTACGAGCTTTTTTTGTACCGTTTTTAAACTTTTTACTCGTTATAATGTGCGCTTTTTATTTATTTATAAGGGTTAATTTCAATGTGTTTTATATAGCTACTATTGTAATGTTTTAACGAAGTTAGCTATTAATAACCGTTGAAAATCGGTTGTAAATAGGGCGGTTATAATTTTATAACGTTTTTAAATTAATCACGGTTAATTATTTAACTAGTTTAAAAAGAACGAAAAAACAAGCGTTACAATAGTTAGAAATAGTATAACTAATAATGTAAAGAAAGGTTCTAATGAGTTAACAACGTTAAGGTATTGTTTTTAACTTGATTACGTACCGCAAATGCCTTTAAAGTTATTATTGTAGAGAGGAGGTTCGGGTGTGGGCCTAGCTGGCCCTGTAGAACCACTTATCCCGCTCTAACCAGAAATCTCTGCTCCGTTACCTGCTCAACCTTGGAAGCGGAACGTGGGAAACGGTGAACCGTCACTCGCTCAGGTTTTGCCATTGTGGATGCAGAATAAACGGTAGGTACATGGATCCAGAGGCCATCACGCCCTGACATGTGTGTCCTGAGCACTGGCAAGAAGTTTGTGACTGCACGGTACCTACTTGGGTATCTGGTCACAGACGTCCGTTGCATACGGCACGGCGGATTCTCAAGAAATCTACGCGAGGGTCCGGTACCGCAACGGCTGGGGGTGCGGCGCAGTGGTTCGTGGGCTCGTGCAGCGCTGCAGGGTGCGAAAATCTGTGCAAGCCAAGATGTGGAGAATTTGAGGTGAAGAAGACATCTCCGAGGAGCTTCTTTCCAGAAGGTTGCCGCATTAGGGAAGTACAGGCGAGCAGTGCGGGCCTCCATGCCTCACCTTGTGGAGGACAACGGCTCGGTCCTGAAGGTGCAAAAGGAGGCCCAGGATCAAGTGCTCAAGATACCCTCAGCAGATGCTCTTCCCTTGGAGATTCAAGAGCTGTCCTACAGTGAACGTTTTTCGCCCATTGTGCAGCTTCAAGTTCGGCCTTCAATCCCCAAACCGTCCTGCCGTCTGACGTTGGACGTCGTTTTCCGCCTTCAGGATGACCATCCTTGCGGGCCCCTGCAGTATTGACCAGTGTGGTGGCGTGTCGACAGGCTGGCCTGGTCGACAGAAAGCGCCCCCGAACCAGGATTCGATGACACCTTTTAGAAGGCTTCTAGTGCTGTCCCAGAACCTCGTCACACGTATTATGCCAAGCTGCAAATCTGTGCCTGGCGTCTTGTCATGAACAGGGGTCCTGTTGGAACCAATGTCACCTCATCCATCCATCCCGTACTTGACCGAACTTGACCGACGTCGATCGCGAGTTTCGCTGAAAGCCTCGTCAGCCCTACATACTGTACAAGGCTTGTGGTGCAGCGAATTCATCACATTGGTCCCGGAGAACCAGAAAATCTGCCTTGACATCGATCAAGGATACCAACCATGTACTGGGAGCACCTTGCACCCTCCAATGGGCCCAACCCCTAGGATGCTGCTACTCGAACCCAGGAAATGGTTGCGCAGCGAGGCGTGCCTCATTTCCAGGAACGTGGACATACCAACGGCTTACGACGGCAGAAACCCTTGGCATAAGGACTATCTCTTGAAGTAATTCACGCAGCCCCTTGCTGAACCCGCTCGCTGCGCCGTTGGTTGGGGCTCTCGGAACGGACTCAACGGAGTGGCAACTCCTTTACTTAGTTCCCGGAATCGCGCCGATTATGAGGACGCTAGATGGTCTTCGTGTTGCGCATCGGCCTCGCGTACAGGTCATCACGGGCGAAGGGAACAAGAGTTTGATAGAAGGTGCCTTGAGTGTGATAACATCATGGTCGTTCTAGACGGACTGCTTGGCATGTTTGCAGGCTCGCTCTCGTGGGCTTCGTTGCTTATCGGCATGCTCGAATTTGAAAACCGAAACCCGAGCCTATGCCGGCGTTCTTCAATGTGGATTGCAACGTCGATAGTCCGACCCCTTTTTGATCACAGACACATATGCCCACTCACGACGCGAAGCTTACTGTCGTAGGCTGTTCGAACCTGGCTCTGACCAGAACAAGCAACCTCGTTTTGATGACGACACTCCATGCATCATCGTCAATGTCGCTAGACTTCATGAAGCTCAAGGATGTAATGCATTGGACTCTCAAGTCTAGAAACGCGCAAACGCGCTATTACCTGGTAGAGATAGCCTGCCACGTAGCTGGAGCCTCATCGCAGTAGACAAGAGGGCATCACATCGTCACATCCAAGACGTACCGAATGTTCATAACATTTCAGTCCATACCAACGCTGACAGAGTAGACATGTGATGGAGTCTCCTAAGATTCTTTTAAGAGTCTCTCAATCTGGTCAGACCAGAGTTGAGTAGGAGACAACCTTCTCGTTCTCGTGACACCGGAGCAAGCTGCTCGTATCAGCTTCAACCAAGAGAGACACAGGTGAGCATCTCCAGACATCCCGAGCCGTCATGGTAGTTCCAGGCAGACACAATCTCTATTACATAGGTGAGAGTCTGTCCTTTCTACTACCGGTACGGTCTGCCGCCGGCAATGCACATACTCACCAACGACCTCGCCTGTGACGAACTTTTGGCATATAGACTTCACTAACACCATGACATTCACATACGACCATAGGATCAGGAGAACTTGGCATCCCGTCTGCTCTGCCTTAAATAAGCCTGATACCGCCGGATTAGTAGTTGGGTCGGTGACGACCAGCGAATCCCCGGTGTTGTATGTTTCTATCTCATCTTTTTGCGGAGTTCCAGTCCGATAAAGTCCAGGTCATGAGCCTCGCAAGCTCTGCTGCACCATCAAGCAGCATAGACACCGTGTTGTTGTCAGATGCCGTCAGTGACAGGACGAAGTATCTGGCCCCGTCGGCATATCGATGGTCGTTTCTTCTTCATCTGGTGGACGTGCAGCTTTGGAGGTCGGGTGGGCCTTGTTATACCTGTCAAGACTTTTTTGCTGCAGCTGGCTCTGGAATCCTGCCAGCCCGAGCCAGGTGTGCGGATGACTAGAGGTCAGGTGATCTGGTGGGTGGTGGCTCATGGCTGTGGCTTCTTATCAAACATGTTAAGTTGGCTGGGCACGACTGTGTTGCTTCGTCTTCCTGACTTGAGGCAGGCATTCAGAAGCTTCTGATCGCCAGCAACACAGTGCTTTCACTTCTCGGTCGTCTATTGAGCTTCTGTAACTCTCAACCGCAGTCCACGTCAGTCCCTCACTGTTCAGCATTCTATGCTCCGGCTACGACATGAGCCATGCACCACACCCTCTTCGTCCTCGTATACCCTTCACGTCTATTCGCTGCGCATTGGTCTTTCTGGCTGCCTTATGACGATGCCAGCAACCACATCGGCGACCGCGTTCACGTGACAGGCGATCGCCTCGGCGGATTCCAGTATGAATACATCCGCAACTACGATGTCAGCGAGGACGACAGGCACCCCAAGGCCCTGCCTATCGGGATTGTGTCGGACACACACTTGAGCAAAGCAAGCAAGGACGAAAACCTCGCTCCAAGCGAAAAGGGTCAGCAAGACGCTGAGCATGTCGCTTTCAATGCGTTTGACGAGGCTTGTAGAGAGGTACCAGCACCCGGACCCAGCTTCAACAAGGTGAACAGGTCAGATGCTGCCAAGGCGCCTGGAGCGCCTCCCAAGAAAGCAGAGGTCAAAGACTGCCAGTGGTGGATCAAGGAGGCTGCTTCGCATATGGTGAAAACGGGAATGCTGTTATCCTTGGAGGAAGAAGACGGGAAGGAGTCTCCGATCCGCCTGCCACGCCATTGATGAAATCGGACAAGCTCACACACGATCCCGGTTGTTTTTCATAGCCGCATCTGAATTTCATCTACATCTAGAGAATACCCCGAGATTGATCACAATACCCAGCCCGATCAGGACCAGCCCAATAGTCACGACTAACCAAGAAATTCGACGAAAACTCCGACAAAAACTTCAACAAACATAGAACTTCGGCAGCCCGCACCAAAGCAAGTGGCTCAATGCTTTGGAGCATCTGCGAGGATTTCAAGTGGGCTCTTGCCCTTATTGAGACCACAAGTTGGTGGCAAGATATAGCCATGCTCTACCAATTTCTCAACAACACGCACAATCCACCATTGACAATCCGATAGCGTGACTCTGCGCGGAGGGCCAGATCGTGGCACATTGAAGTTGGTCAGGAACTGGGGCTCGAGTAGCTTGGATCTAGTGAATGAATGCATTGGTGCTCACCGAGTTATCAGAGGCCCTATTAAGGCTCGAACTGGGTGCCGGGACCGACAGGACCAGCTGCTCAAACGCATCGCGAGCTGTGGACTCCTTCGCGTAGTGTTTGTCTTCGGCGATTTCGACCAGATATCGCGTGTAGACAAGGCCAATCTCGATAGGTGTGAGTGGCTGGGTGCGTGTTTTGGTCAAGTAGTAGTTTCGTATGATCTCGTGGTGGAAGCCGCGCTAGACACTCCCCATGACGTGAATCTTGCGCCCTGCCTTGCATGTTTTACTCCCGGGATGTGGAGCAAAGAGCGCCCAATGTGCCTTGAACGTCGCACTCTCATAGCACAGGAGGAAGACGGGTCGATATTGTTCTGCTGTCGTCACGGCTGCTGGTATCGCGGGCTGGACGTGCTGGGTGGGCCCTTTCTGGGCAGACCCCTCGGCTGCGGTCGTCTTCTCCCCTTCCTTCTGGTTGTTGAAGAGACCAATGGCAAGAGAAAGACGATGTGATGGTACAGGGAGGGACACGGAAGGTATAGGGCAGGTAAATCGAACACGAGACGCGCTCAGATAATGCTGTAATGTACAAGCTGGTGGACAAGAATATCGAGATGGGATGGTCTTCCTAGCATTCTAGTAGATATCTGAAGAGCTACTTATATACCCTTGTCGTCGGACTGCGCCATGTACGTCGTTCACTGCAAGTCTTTGGGGCCGTAAAGACAGGCTTTGCTTGAAACATGTTGGTGATTTTTTTGGCGTCAACAGCGTACCATTGCTACCTCAACCTAGTTGACATACGAACATTTTGGTTCGGTGCTCTGCCTGGGTAGGGGCAGGCGGTATCTGAAGGCCCCCTAGGCTGACTCCAGGGCTACTCAGCGGCGAAACTGCTGACCTCTATTCCTGGCCTCCCCTAGATCGAAGGCAGTAGAGACCTTGAAGTTGAGGACTCAGCCTGCTATGCCTGATGACTTGGTGAGGTAATTGGTTGAACAACAGAGAAGAGCAGCTATCGCAGGTTCTTGCTGCTGATAAAAGTACTATCCATTGTCTGATGAATCCTCGGGATTGGTATCCGTACCTGCCGCTTTCGTGACTGTCGTTGTTCGAAGTGATCAACGGCGATTAGGCGCTGGGATCGTTGCTTCTCCACGCAGCTCCACCCATGAGGTCTTCTATTCTGGCTTCGCTGACCACTGAAACCGGGCGAGGACAAGGGTGGCCGGCAATGTTGGTGGCAACGAACAAGGCTCGCCTGACTTGGCGAAGAACGAGGTTCTTCGATTGCCATTTCACCATTCGCAAAACTTCTTGGTTGTGAAGTGGAAAATCAGACCGAGCCGCGTGGGAGCTGGGGAGTGGGAGGTGGGAGAACCCCTGGGAGGCCGGCCACTAGACCGCTACGTTTGAGGCAACTCCCCCAGCCTATTGACGTCTTGAGAACGTAGGTATGTTGGTTGTTTGTACTCACAGCCTCAGAGCCCAGCCTATTAATCAACTTCGCACTAACGCGCCTCGTGGCCGTCGCGTCAATCCAAGCGCCTGCGATCTTTCGATCTGTCAAGATAGGCGCGCGCATATTCACAGCTATTATCCCTTAGGTACACGATATGTGCATAGCCTCATCAGATCCCCTTGCAACCACAACCAACATCGAGTTGTTTGAAAGCTCCATGGAAATGCGGCCTCGTGCCCTCACACAGGTACTCACCCACCTTCGTCTACCACATGACAACCGCTCCTAAGAGGCTGAGAAGACGACAGAGTAACCCGGTTTGCCTCATTAATTGATGACGGAAGGCTCATCCATTGATCGTCGATCTCTTATCGTGAGAGCGTTACTGGCGGTCGCAGACCTGAGAACTCCAAGAGCGGGGTAACCTCGCTGGAAACCGAACTTGAAGCCTCCCGGTCAGCTGATAGTAGGTGACATCTCACATTGACAAACTGGAAGTATCCAGGTCGGAGCGGCTGACTCTCTGTGTCGACGTGGGCTTCGCTCTCGCCACAAGACGAGGGCTGCGCAACAATGGCAGACTTGGCCGCCGGGGCCACCACTGGTGTAGTGTCCAGGACAGTATGCGTGGCCGAGCTCCCCAACGCGGAGAACATGACATTTCGCGACTCTTCGTTCTTCAAGAAGCACGGCGCCGAGCTGCCGTCGCCCAAGGAGATCCGGGAAAAGGATATTAGAATCAATGACTTTCGCGCACGATCACCAAGGCCTCCGCCGATTCCGTTTGAAGAGCTCGGACTTGTCGTCAAGTATGGCTCGGAAATCACGATAGCCGAAGCACAGTGTCTTTGGTATTTCGCCCGATACATGAAAGATGCAGTGCCTACGCCAGAACTATTCGGGTGGTGCCAGGATGATGGTGAGACGTTCATCTACATGGAGCTTGTCGATGGCGACACATTAGAAGACGCCTGGCCCTCTCTCACACAAGACGAGCAAGACATTATATGCGAACAGCTACGCACGTGCGTGGAGGCGTGGCGTGGCCTCCGCCAGGAGGCGGAACCATACTACGTCGGTAAGATCAAGTTAACATTTACGGAGAAACCTGGAATGCTGACAACTCAAGGCCATATCGGAGGTCAAGGGGTAGGCGACATCATCTTCAGGGATGAAGGGGACGCCCATGCCGGGCCGTTCGAAAACATAACCCAGTTCCATGATTTCTTTGCCCGTTACGCCTCAGGGCCGCAGCCGGACCCAGACTTTAACCCTCAGCGTGACTTGGACGAGTTGGCTGGCTTGACGGACGATAGGCCGATAGTGTTTACACACGGCGACCTGGACAAGAGTAACATAATCATCGCTCCGAGGGAAGAAGGATGTCCGCCTCGTGTCGCCGCCATCATTGACTGGCATCAATCAGGATGGTATCCGGACGGGTGGGAATGGGTCAAGGCGCAAGCGATGTGCGAGCCTTTCTGGGAAGGGGGTCGGGACACAGCCTGGCTGTCAAAGGTAATGACACCAGCCGACAGAGGATACCTAATAGCTTGGTCTTTCATAAATAGCTCACTGGGCTGTTCGATACGTCAGGACGAAGCTTCAACGAGGATGTGCAAATCCTACGCATGACACAATCAATATGTTAGCCTGGAGGGGCAAATATTGCCCACTTGCACCAAGACCACCAAACTATCAGCGGTATACAACCAGGAGGGAGGGTCCCTCCGTCTCACTATTCTTCGTTGCGTGATCCCAGCGTCTCGTGAATCCGAGACCACATGATTCTTACAGAGACATCACTGCAACAAGGGATTGAGCTTCGCATACGTTTCTTCTATTTTTCGGCAATGAGTCAATTCCCAGGGGTACAGGTGATGGCCATGCTTTTTCGCTTAGCCCCTTTTGACGGTAGGCGTCTCGCTATCTTTACGAAGGCTCTGGCATCTGACCACATTATCTCGCTTTGTCTGTTTTGGTTATAAGCTTACATTGACCCAAGCGAACTGGATCTCGTTGATGGTCAAAGAAGTGTCACCAAGACACAGTGATACGGAACTCACCGGGCATCAACACAGAGAATATCATTTTTTCTTCGACATACCTACGCGGCGCCTCTCTCCGACATCCCCTCCTACGCCATCGTCTTGTCAGATAGTTGTTCCCATGCAGATGTGTGTCCATGCTCATCATCATCGTCGTCATCTCGTGATTATCAACAATACATAACATCATCATCCATAGAAATCAATGACCCATGGATCTCTCACTGCTTAGGAGACACCGTATTGAGGGAACACTCTCAACCAAAAGATCAAAAGCCACATAATTACCACTGCCCTCGGAGTGATCACCCATCTTTGCCAAGAAACCAAACCAAAACTCCTCACCGCCGATCACGACGAGTAGCCCGAAGCCCCCTTGACACAGCCAAAAGCACCACCGCCCTTGCCAAACATCTCCCTGACATCAGCAACAATCTCATCTGGCCTCTCCCACGCCGCAAAGTGGCCGCCACTCTCATGCTCCTTCTCAAAGACGACCTCGCCCTGGGTGCGCACCCACGTGCTCGGCAGCACGACCAGGTCCATGGGGAAGTGGCTCCATCCGAGCTTGACGCCCGGCGACCAGGAATGCATGCGCGCGCGGGTCATCTTGCCCTCGCGCCCGTCGACGTTGTGCTGCGCCTCGTAGTAGATGCGGAGGCTGGCGGCGGGGCCGGCCGTGCTGAACCAGTAGATGCTGACCCAGGTGCAGATCTCGTCGTCGGTCCACGGGTAGTCGTCGGTCCAGTCGTGGAGCTTCTCGTATATCCACGCCAGGCAGGCTACGGGGCTGTCGGTCAGCGCGTAGCCTATCGTCTGCGGCTTGGTCGACTGCTCGAGGTTGTAGCCTCGCCCTTCTTCACTGAACCACTTGCTGCGGCCTACGCCATGCTTCTCGCGCGCCGTGTACGGCGTCGCGGCGTGCTGCAGGGCTAGGATGGGGTTCTTGAGGTACTCGGGCGGGCTGGCCGAGTCGAAGTTCAGATGGGTTGCCTTGCAGTACTTAGGGTAGAGGTGGGCGAGGCCTCGGCTGACGGCGTATCCCCAGTCACCGCCTTGTGTCACATATTCGTTGTAGCCGAGTTTCAGCATGAGCTTGTTCATGGTCTCGGCATACTGCTCTATGGCGAAGCCCCTCTTCTTGGTGCCCTCCGAAAAGCCAAAGTTGGGCAATGAAGGAGCGACGACGTCGAATGCCGGCGTGTCGACCCCATCGCCACCTCCACTCAGGGGCTTCAGGATCTTGATGGCCTCTTCGAAATGGCCGGGCCAGCCGTGGATGAAGAGCAGCGGGATGGCACCCTTGACCTTGCTGCGGACGTGGATGAAATGGATGGCCAGCGGCTCGAAGCCGTCGGCCTGGATGTCGGTGACGAACTGCGGCAGCTTGTTCAGCTCCGTCTCGGCCCTTCTCCAGTCGTACGAGTCTTGCCAGTACTTTGTTAGTCGCTTGACGTCGGCTAGGGGTGCGCCCATCTCCCAGGCCGCATCGTTTAGCTCATCGGGAAACTTGGCTAGGGAGAGTCGGAGCTTGAGGTCTTTCATCCGCGAGTCATCGACCGCGATGGTATAGGGGTTGACGTCTGCCATGTTGTTGATTCGTCAAGAGGTGAGTGAGTATGTGGTGTGTTGTGAGTGCGGATGGTCCAGCAATTCTTCCCTTGAACCTAGATTCTTATAGGTGTATTGTGCGAGACTTGTATGACGAATGCCTCCAACTGACGATACTGGGATACAAGACGGGAGGGCGTGGTGTCACAAATGCATAAGGTAGGTAACGTTTAGGGCGCGGGGTGAATTGAAGTGAATTGTGACGTTCATGATCCAGCGCCTAACTAAATCAGGTGTGAAGACCACCCTCCAGCTGCAAGCAAGCTTTAACGAAGTTTTATGACGAGATCGTGGTCTGCCTTACCCTTCTCCTCAATCATTTGGGGATGAGACCCGGGATGCAGCCAAGGTGCGGGATCGAAGGGTGTGGCATAGACATATGCAACATGAATTCAGGCGAGACCATGATAGACATACTGACCTGCACTTCGACATCTTGGGATCGAATTGTGTCATACCGGTACCTTGTACGCTACGCAGGCTTCTGATGATATTGTGCCCTGCGCTTGCCAGACCTTCTATCCATCTACCAGATGCAGGTGGTGATGGAGAGAAACGATGTCATCGTAGGTCCGGTGGCACCCAACCCACACTGCAGGTGAGGCGGACAACAATATCGGTAGCGGGCCTAGCGGGCCTAGCGGGCGATAACACTAGCGCCGGGCGGCAGATAGGCTAATAAGCCCAAGGCCAAGGGACTGGGTTAGCGCACAGGCCAGGCCACTGTTTTCTTTTCAAGTTGGGGTCTCCAGAGGAACGCGCCCCCTCCCACATTGTTGTTGACTGCAGGTGATGAAAATCCGTCTTACGATCTGCCCAGGGCCTCACCGTCAATCCAATTGAACCACCCCCGTGCGTCACACCTTACGTGACATCACATTCCGCTTTCCCCTTCACCGCATAGTCTCTTTAATTTTTACTGGCCACTCTGGAAGTGATCGATTGATTCGAGCCGGTTTCAACTTCATCTGCAATCGACGTCGCAGCCCATCATGTCGCCCCCGCGCCGCCGTTCAGCGCGTCTCGCCTCTGGCACCACGCCCAAGGTAAGCAAGCAAGCCCAAGTAAACAAACCTGGCAGCCATCACCACCATCATTATTGTCTTTCATGCTGTTGCCACCCCTCAAATTCCTGCGCGCGCATCGAACTGACCACATAATTGCCCTTCCAACAGAGAGGCAGAGCCTCCCCCTCACCCCAATTGACATCCCTGACCGAGCGCGACGAATCTTCCGAGGAGCAGACCACCCAAAGCATCGACGCCATGATGTCTTCACCTAGGCCCATTCCTCGAACCCCCATGGGCCCGACATCAGTCAAGCTTCCCATGTCCGAGATGCATCCCAGCAAGGTTCACCCTACCACAGCCGCGCCTTCATCTGGCCTCAAGCTTGGCTTCACCGATATCGAGAAATCCAAACATCAAGCGCCTGGCATGAACCAGACCACCCCCTCCAAGACCCCATTGCCCAAATCTGAATTCACCTTCCGTCATGCTGGACCCAATATCGATGACACACTGGGACCCGAGGCTCGGAGAATGATGGACGAGCTTCGTGAGGAAGCCGCTAGAATCAAGGCTGAATTGCGCACGCAGGAGCAATCCAAACAGCGAGAGTCTAGCGACGGGCGGAAGATCGCGCCGGCCAAGGGTAGGGCTGGTCGCTTCAGCGCTGTTCACATGGCGGAATTCAAGAAGATGGACTCTATTCAGGGACATCCTTCGGCATTCCGTGCCGTTCCCGGTCGGATCACCCCCATGAAAGCTGGTATTAAGCGAAGCCAGTCCAAGGCTGACCTCGACGAACGTGATTCATCACGATCAATGGCAGCTCCCCCTCGTCCGGCGCTGAAAATGCCCAAGCAGCACCACGAGGAGCCAGAGCCTTCCTCGAAACGTGTGAGACAGCGACTGGAAGACGATGCGTCCACCCTCCGACCCATCTCGAGAGATGGAACCTCTATCCCACGACCCAAAAGCAGTGGCAACGACTCTATCCGCAGCGGCTTTCCTCGATCCCAGACCCACGGTAATCTTATGACGCCTACCAAGTCTTCCCTCGCTAAGTCGACGGCTTCCCAAACTCCTACCGTAACCCTGGTCAAGTCACCTAGCAAACCCGAGCTCGGGAGACTCGCAAGATCCCCGAGCAAGCCCGAGCTTGGTGGTCTGACTAGGTCTCCCAGCAAACCCGAGCTCGGTGGTCTGGCTAGATCTCCCAGCAAACCGGATCTCGCGAGCTTGGTTCGAACTCCGAGCAAGAAAGGGTTCGGTGGTAGTCTGAAGAAATCAGCTACCACCAGCAACCTCCCCACGCCTGCTGATATGCCCACCCGGGTCCAAACACCCGGTCGATTTGATAGAGTCAAGTCGATCTTGAAGCGACAGCTGAGCGCAAAATCCAAGTCCGGCATTCCACATTTAGCTACCCCTTCCTCAAAGACGTCTAGTCAACAGGCAGCCACTGATAAGGAGTTGCCTACCGCGCCCCTTACGACCCCTGGAAGGAAGTACGATCGCCATGTGGATTTCACACCTGAGACGAAGCGAGCCGCCATGGCCCAGGAGTCACCCTCACCCGTCAAATCTAGTCTGCCGCGATCAAAGACCCTTACTAAGCTTCCCGCCCCCAACTTTGGCAAGTCCACCAACAGCAAGGGCTCTGCGGCTGGAGTCCAATATCCCGACCTCTCGGCTTACAACGAGGACACGAATGAGGACACGAATGAGGACAAGCCTGATGATATGAAGGAGGGTTTGAACGAGGCTGCCAATGGAAACAAGGCCAAGCCCTTGCCTCCGTCAGTGCCGGGCACGTTCACGTTCCGAAGTGATCATACGATACGCTTTGATAGCACTTCCCCGTCCGGATTTGGTGGATCTTCCGGCCAAGCTAGTCTTCGACACGTTCGCGAGCACGCGATTCCTAAATTCCGCATGCCGGGCAGCTTTCCGTCTGCGGGGGAGCGATCGCCGAACAAGGAGAACATGGCCCCAGGCGTAGGATCAGGATTCCCCCACGGAATGACCAACAAGAAGCGCCACAGAGTCAGCTGGGAAGACGAAGATGACGAGGAAGACGAGGGGTCCAAGCGTGGTGCGAAGAAACTACGAAAGGACCCGCCCGTAGCTGAGGGATATGCCTTGGTCGCACCTCGACTCATGGGCATGGAGTCCCCCGCTAAGAAGGCCAATCGCTCATCCCACACGCCTAGCCCACAGAAGAAGTCCGGCGGCATAAGCCTCAGCAGACTCAACATGCTCGCTCGGCCTAAGGTCCGCAAGTGATCTCCAGGTTTCGACGGGACCAATAAAAGGCTGTATACAGTCACAGGACATTACCGTTGATATTGACCACGGTCAGGGTGTTCTGGACAATGCAACGGCTGGTTTTGCTGATGTGACATCGCTTGCCTCGAGCTTGCGCTGGGAATATCTGCTTGGATTGCAAAAAGCATACCCAACCACATGAATCATTCGAGAGCCGGAGCTTGGTTATTGATTCATTGGAAGGTGGATACTTGCTCTGCTGGTGCTACGCCCTTTGATGACAATGGTTAGCACTGCGATGACTTCTTTTCCTATTCTTCATGCATTGTGTTGGATTCGGAGTTGCATCCGACTGTGTAAAATTACAATATTCGGCTTGTTCGTGTTATGGCCAGAGAGGCTCTCTGGAGGAGTTTCTGGCGTCCTTTGCCTTGACAACGCGAGCTGATACTGTGTAAGTAGATTACTCGTCAACGATGTTAGTATATGAGGTTTATGATTCTCAGACACATGTGAATATGTCTCCTCGTGGCCCCCGCCACTAATTTCGTGTTCTCGCTTGCGTGCACTTGGGACTATTCCTTCCTCGACCTACAAAAGCCACACCGACTGTACCTTCTTTCCTGGCGGCTTAATGGCATTAATATGCGGGTTCATTTTCTCATGTCCCATCCTACGTGTTGTATGCTTTGACTTCCAAATTGAAATTACCACATCGCCAACATTGAAGTTGGAACTGCTTATTAAGTTTGCAGACTTCGTAACAACATCATTCGTTTTGCTCTAGCTCACCAGCGTCACTCGCTCTTCGCTCAAAGGAACTTGCAAGGCCTCACAATTCTATCAACGGCAGACCTACTTCAAGATTACAGTCGGATTCAGTTCGCTACGCCCGGGCACGTTTAATAACAACAATCGTTATACTATACACGTTACCTAAGTACACAATCAGTCAGTTCCCACGATGCCACCACCACAATCATCCGGTAACGACC